>OZ007592.1:386103504-387303504 GCA_963931845.1 Maratus michaelseni | reverse complement strand
TAAAAATAAAACATACATGATTTTCATATTAATTTTTAAAATATTATGTCTTAAAAACTATCATTTCTTTCATTTAATTTCATGAAAATATGCTAAGATTTCACATTTTTAACATACCATATTTTTATATCATAAAATGTTATAAAACATTGATATTTAATACGATAAGTTAATAAACAACAAAACAAGTAAATCACAGATTATTTTGTATTTCTCAAAAAAATGCTTGAATTACAAAAAAAAAAAAAAAAAAAAAAAAAAAAAAAAAAAAAAAAAAAAAAAATACAAAATTTATTCTTATATAATATCTAGAATGGTGGTGAAATTGTATACATTTTTACAAACTGAAGACAAGATACAACATGGGTTACATCATTCATCATCCATTTATATGTCAAGCAAATGCTCACGAATGTATCACATATTTTCAGATGGATAGCATATTCATATTGTATTTCTATCTTTTAAAATGTATTTCTTACTTTGTGGACAGCTTATATGCTGAGATTTGAGAATCAAAACATATCATATTTTTATATTATAAAGGTATACCTGAAATGGATATTTAAAATACTGACAGGATAAAAAAATAGAAAGCAAGTAAAATACGGGTTATTTTCTATTTCTCATAAAAAATCACTTGAGTTATATATGTAATTCTAAAGAATACGTAATATATTCTAATCAAATATCTAGAATGGTGAGAAAAATATTGTATCATTTTTCACGAACTGAAGACAAGATACCACATGTTTTACTTCATTCATCATCCATTATCATGTCAAGCAAATACGCGCGAATATATATGAAATACTTCGGTCTGGTGTCGCATTTAAATTATATTTCCATGTTTTAAAATGCATTTCCTACTTTGTTGATGAAAGTTGTTTGCGAGATGAAAGTGGAATGCTACATCAACAACACTGAATTTGGGTTATTATGCAAAAATAATATATATATATATATATATATATATATGATTTGCCATTTTTTTATCTTGTGCCCATTGAAAATATAAATGACAGCCCAAATAGTTCTATCAGATTTTTTTGGCATGTTTTAATCTTTTTCTTTTATATTGTTCGCATGTAAGATTTTAATATAGTCAAATCTAAAAAATGTTAAAATATCGATTTTTTCATAAAATAAATATTTTAAATTTACAATATTTTAAATTTAAATGTAATTATTTACTTAATTTAAAATTATTTCAAATTTAAATACGCTTACATAGTTAATTAAAAATAATTTAAATTTAAATATAAAATCGTCATTTACAATAACCACTTATAAATTTTCTAATTCAAAAGATAAAAAGAAGGAATGGTGTTTCAATGTTACATGTAACTTTGAAATGTCGTTGCATGGAACAGAACATGCATGTAAAGGAACGTCGCATGTAAGATAATTAATTTTTTTTATGTAACACTCATTGTAATCTAAAATTTTTGGTACCATTATTGCCCATTTTTTCCGCCTCATCTAAATTAAAAATATATATTGTAATATGTAATTGTCATTTTACTTCTTGTAAACAAGTAAATGTAAGAAAACGCTTATATTATAGATATTCATTTATAATATAGTTTAGTATTTAGTTTAGCAGACGTAAAGGTTATCAGTTCTTAACAATAGGTGAGTGTGGTGCAGTAGCAGACAAAAGCATCAAGAGGGTGGTACCTAGGATAACCCAATAATCAACAAATAGGATTTTACCTTTTTTTCTCGATGTGCTTTAATTGAGATGCAAAAGTAAAAAAAAAGACATTATGACGCAATATGGGTATTGAACTTGATAATCTGTTTCTGATTGTGAGGCATTTCAGTCAGCAATATGTTGTCGGAATTATATGTCCCGTCAGATCATTTTTAGTCCGTTGCAGCTGATGAAGTACTGAGTTCAGGATGAAAACCTGGTTATTATTTTTGGCCCGAAAGAACATAATTATAGAATAAAGTGAAAATGCATTCTCGTACTATATTTATATCAGTGAAACAGTGCCACGTTTTGGAGTTCCCGGCGCAATATTCCGAGAGCCGTTTTCCTGGGGTATTTGACGATGAGCGCTGAAAGATATATGCAGCAAGCTAATAATATTTTACTTTATTCATTTTTGAAATTTTGTCATTTTACCAAATAATATCCAAATTTTTCCAAATAGCGTATTATATGCGTAGGTTTTTGTACTTATGTTGCTATTTATAGTTGCTTACTCAATTTTTTAAAGGAGTAAGATGACAGTTCATAATAATTAGTACTATCAGAAATTGTAAAAGTAATCAATATTTTATTTTTATTATCATGTAAATGAAGAATTTTGGATTCATTAATGAATATTAATTGCATGAACACTAATGCATGAACGATGGATTTTTTTCATGTAATTTTCTATTATTGTAAATAGTGTGTTTTGTAAATAAAATGTGTTAATTGTTATAGTTTAAAGTTTTTATCTATCAAAAGTCTGGTTAGTCTGCTCCAGTTCTTCGTTTCAAATGTATAAATTCTGCAAAAAAATAAACAAATAAAATAAAAAATAAAATATAATAAATAAATAAATAACAGATAAATAAATAAATAAATAACAATCCTTGTAAAAAAAGAGATTGCGATTTATTTCTAGTTACCTTATGTTATGCATGCTGTACCTTATTCAGAATTTTCAATTTGACATTTCACCAACGCATGATTAAATTGTCAAATACACTTGCGTTATCAGTGAAAATACACAAAATTTGCTACAATATTACTTGTAACTCAATGCTTTTTTGTGGAACATAACAATATCTGACACAATGAATAAAACTCATACAAAACTTTCAATGATAAGTGGTTACCTATTTGCTATTTTCTTGCTCATGTCTCCATTTTTTCTCCAGTTATCGTCATTCTTACAAATTGAAATATTTTACAGTTATATGTAAATAAGAGCAGCATATTGATCGATGGTACTTTTTCTTATATTTTCTAGTACTATAAAAATTCATATCTTAATTGAATTTAATTTCATTCATGGTAGCGTTTTACATTGCTAAGTATTTGATTCAAACATTTGCGAAATTGTCAATGCACAAAAAGAAGTTTGAAAAAATATTTTATGAACGGCGATATTTTGTAGTATAAAAAAGGAATTTTTCAGATAGAAAAAATATATTAATTTGAACAGTTACAAGTGATTGTTCATAAAATGTTAAAAGAACCAAGTGGCTTATTTATGGTTAGAAAAACATTTAAACAAACAAAATTATTAAGCGAAATTAAATTTATTTTTATTTCACACCCAAATTTGCCATAAATATAATACATACATTTTTTCTCCTCATTTTAATGACTAATGATTTTCAACAAAAGCGTTTGAAAGCTACATATTTCAAAATATATTTTGAATAAAATATTAAACATATACACTTAGAAGTGCAAAACACACAAAGTGCAAAAAGTTAAAATAGTTTGCGTCATTGAAGAAATGGTAAATATAACAATAAACTTGTATTTTTATATTATTAATTTAAAAAAATCGCGATCGCAGCGCCTCATTTTTTCGAAATATTCACAAATTCAACTGGGACCTGCAGGCTACAGTCAAAAGCATATAAAAAAATTTGGTTCAATTATCTGCATAAATTAATACACTTTTCGATGATACAATAGTGAAAATAGAACAAAAATTATGATCGCAGCGTGTCCTTTCGTCTAAATATCCCCAGATTCAAGTGGGACCTGCTAGCCATAGCCATAAACATAGAAAACAAGTGGGTAAGTTTGATCGAAGATTGCTCAAAGGGTTTCGTTTAATATTCTTTTCAAAACACTTTATCCTTTCTTTAATAAATTCAAACAAATTTCATTTAGCAACAACAACAACAAAAAAGTCATGTTTTTTATAAAGAAAAAATTTACCGGTCTATTTTTTCATTTTTTCGAATATCTAAACCCGCCGGATAGCGGTCCAAGCCCGCTATTATATTCTGTCATAATAATATCCGCCATACGGACTAAATGCAATATCTAAAAAAATAATTTCAAAATTAAACAAATTGTACACCTTCAAAATGTTAAAATATGCGAATATTTCCATAATCGGATTTTTATCACGATTCAATATGTTTCTCGAACTCATATATTTACTATTCTCTATTATTTATATTGATACTCGCTTTGTATTATTCTCAAACATCTAAAAAATTAGTTAAACTTCCTATATGACGTCAGATTTTCTAATTCTCTAATGTCGTGTATTAATCTGCTTTGTCCACTTACACATACTCATACTCCTTGTATTATTGAGAAATCTTAGACATTTTTCGTTTTATTACGACTATGACGTCAATCAATTTTATTTCATATTTATCTTTTTTTCAATTGATGAAACTTTTTATTTCATTTTCATTTTTCACGTGAAAATCGTCTGATAGAAAATTAATTATTGTAGAAAGAATTTCGTTGTGGATTTTTAGTTTTTGGCATCGGCTATAACGAAAAATGTGTCAATTTAATAGGAAAAGGCTGTTAGAATTTTGTTTTTTTAACTCTATTTATTAAAATAATACGAAATTTTCAAATATTAATATTTTGAGCTCTTCACAGCTGCTATTCAGATTTATACACTAAGTTTCAACTCTGTAAGCTACATACTTTTTGAGAATGGCTCTGTGACGGACAGACAGCGGAGCGGGGGTAATAGGGTTTCGTGAGATGAATGAAACCCTAAAAATGGGCTCAATTTGAAGCATAACTTCACACACTTTTCGATCATACAATGGGGATAGACAGACGGACAGACAAACATTTTGTAAAAACATGTTTTTCGGAAATTACTGACCCCTAAAACGTGTAAATCCGTCGAAAACCGAAAGTCGAAAATAAATTCGATTGCAATACTTTCTTTTATTATAGATAGAAGGAAGTAAAAAATTTGAAAAATATCACAATAAATAGGATGTCGTTATGCAAATAATTCAGTTTATTGATGGTTATAGAACACATTTAGATTTCCCCACATTCTCCTAGGACCTGCAGGCTACAGTCAAAAACATATACAAAAAATTTGGTTCAACTATCTGCATAACTTCATACACTTTTCGATGATACAAAAGTGAAAATGGAACAAAAATCGCGATCGCAACGCCCCCTTTTCGTCGAAATATCCCTGAATTTAACTGGATCCTGCAGGCTGTAGTCAAATACATATACACAAATTTTATTTCAATTATCTGAATAACTTCATGCACTTTTCGAAGATACAATAGTGAAAATGGAACAAAAATCGCGATCACAGTGCCCCCTTTCGTCGAAATATCCCCAAATTCAAGTGGGACCGGCAGGCCATAGTCAAAGACATACAAAGAAAAATGGTTCAATTTGAAGCATATCTTCATACACTTGATACAATGGGGACAGACAGATAGACAGACGGACAGACAGACATTTTGTAAAATCATGTTTTTCCGGAATCTCTGACCTCTAAAACCTGTAAATCCGTCGAAAAAAAAACAATACTTTCTTCTATTACAATACTTTCATCAATTGCAGATAGAAGAAAGTAAAAAGAAATAATTATTTCACAACATTTGTCAGCACCCAAGATTTAATTCATGTCAAAACATGAGTAAAAAATTTCACTTATAATAAAATGTATCTTATGATAATCTAGCATTTTAAGTATGTTTACTTCTTTTTAAATATGATATTTTTCTATAAGGAATTACTCATATATTTGAATAATATATTAAGAAAACATATTCCGAGAAAGTAATAGAAATGACTTTTGAATATTTAATATTTACACACATTATAGTAGGTTTAAACAATTTATCCATTTTAAGTCATAATTGAATATTTTATAACCTGGAAATATACATAAGCATTGGATGCAAAATAATAGAGATATGCCTATTTCGCTTCAAATCTGCAAAATTATTTTTTTATGCAGTATATATTTTGAAATTGTTCCGTACACAATGAATAATATTTACATATCTAATTAAATTTTCAGCAGAGCTGAAATATCTTTTATTCTGACTAAATTTAACATTTAATTTCTGAAAGAATCTTATATAAGATTCTGAACTTTTTTCTTTCAATTTTCGATTTACTTAATAACATTCGATTGACTTAATAATAGAGACAGCTATCTCCAGTATACTCTATTGATACACTTTATAATGATAATTAATAGTTATAATGGATATATTTTCAAAAAAAGGAATGACAATATAATGTCAAAATAAATCTTAGATTTTATTTACAGAATACACTATATCTACCAAATTTGTGAAGTCGGAGTTCCTAACTGACTTAGGTAAGTCCGCTGCAAACGTTTTACTTGATTGCAGAATTATTGTTTGCGTATCTATCTCTGTGTGATTAAATGAGCATTGATTTACATTTAATCCCTAAGTTTCTGATGTTGTAACTGAGCTAATTAAAATGGGCTTCTCTTGCTAATTTACGTAGCATGATAATTCGATATAGCACAATGTTTTGACTTTAGATACAGTAGTTCTTTGCTATATCGTGCATACCAGGAAACATGAGAAATGCCCAATACATCCAAAAGTTCTACGTAGTCTAGCGCAGCAGTTCCCACGCTATTGGTCTTGGGCTACATTTTGGTGGGTCACGAAAAGATCAGTCATACATACTCATGTCTTCATGAATGTATTATCAAATATATCTGCTATAAAAACATAACAAACATAACATGTTACAAACTTAAAGGAATATACAAAAAACCCGAGGAAAAGAGAACTTTTATAAAGATTTGTGTAAGATGAGGCTTTAGACTAACATTAACAGTCTTCAATCCAGATGTATATTCCGCGAATTGTGCAAAATTATATGATATATCGCATAATTTTTTTATATAGAATAATTTTTTATATACCTAAGGGCTCTTCCTTCTACGATGTACGCTTGCCAATCCCAGTTCTTACACCACAAACCCTAAAAACTCGCTAATTTGATCAATTCTAAAGCGATTACGGAAGACTGAATGAGAATTAAATGACCAGTGGCTATCTGCCGTAATCGGGTTTCTATTGATTTTCCTTTGACAGAAGGATTTTAAGGCCGAATAAACTGGTGTCGAACGAGCTGACAACTGTGTCCATGATTGATTAAATAATATCAATTAAGCATTTGAAATTCAACTTTAGTAAAATGGCTAAGTAAACAATGTCGTTGCACCGGGGGATTTTATAACAATGCAATATGAAAATGGTTTACTTCTCTATTAACGCGTTGACCCCCTTTCTGTAAAAAATATAGGATTTAATGCCAAAAATACATGACCATGGTGTCACATTCAATTGTCATCAGATGCGTTTCACGTGATTGTTATGTCATCGAATGATTTTTGATTCAATGTTTATTTGTATTCTTAATGATATTTTACGAACTTATTATCGTTAATTTAAATAATAATTACGGCCGTAAATGACTCCGCCATGATATTGAAAGAAAAAAAGCGGGGAAAATATGTTGCTATGCTTAGTTGCACACGACAGATCCGTTTCAACTGACGTCATAAACACTTCTCCACCGGCTGAGGATGATAATTAAGAAAAATATTGTAAATAAATAAATATTTAAGATTACTTTTTCTCTCATTAACAATATATATATTTTATTGTTTAAAATTACTGATATTTGACATTTTAGTGAGTGCGGCTTTTTCTAATTTTTTGTATTTTTTTAGCTTCAAATGGAAACATTCTTCCATTTGTTTTTTTGGCGTTATAGTTTGGCGAATAGTTTGGCGATAGTTTTTTTTTACTGGAAATCTGTCAACGATACAATGGAGAAGTACATTTAAAGCGTCATTTATGACGTAATTTTCTGCAACATTTTCTCCCCTATTATTAAACTTAAAAATATAGTTTTCAATTCAAGGGAAATATTATTATTTACGCAGTTTTAAAATTTACAAAAATAGGTAAAATATTTTGCCGAAGTAAATGAATCTGTTTTGTAAATATATTTTCAATTGAAACTGTTTGGAAATATTGTTATTTGAACATTTTAAATATGGCGTAAGTTTCCCTATTTAATACTTTGAACGCGTAATAATTAAATTGTTATTTTCAAGTTTGATTTCTCTTTCTGTTATTCACGCGCAATTAGATTTTTATGACGTAATTTTCTCCATTTATTGCTTTTAACACCTGATCATTTAATTATTATTTAAATTTTTTTTCTGTTTCTAATAGTCACGTATAAATACACTTTTTAAATTGAAAGACAATATTATTATGTGCGCTGTTTTACAAATAGGCAACAATTCAAATAATGAACTTTTCTAAATATGAAATAATCTCAATTAAAATGATGAAATTTTAAATTAAAAAATTTAAACAAAATCCCTCAAAAAATTAGTCAAAGAAAAACAATAATTGCACTCTGCACACCACAAGCTTATAAAGTATATTCTTTCAAAATATTATTAAATTACTGTGCACAGTTTTTTTCGTATACAACTTCTTAAAGTAAACTATTTTCACTTACTTTAATTTTAAATATCTCTTAAAATAATTATTCGATTTAAAAACTGTCTGCTTCAGCATATTTATCGAATACTTCTCTATAAGGCTACCAATGTTCATATTTTTATATGCAATAATTTTCTGAATATTAGTCCAGAAAGACTTCAAGATACGAAAATTTCATTGACTGCGGTGGAGGTTATTTTTTTTTATATAGAGAGATCCCCCTCTAATTGTAACCATAAGGAAAAATTAGACTTTTTCCATGGGATAGATAATGTACATATCTCTATATACCTGCACATTAGTAAAGTCGCGAGCATTTTTCAAACTGTAATGTGCGCCGCATAGCAATACTGTTTCATACCGTTGATTTATTATATTATGAAAGCCATATATATGATAACATATAAATAAATACTTTATATAGTGGTACGTCGGCTAACGAGGATAAATCGTACCATAAGCAAAATCGTTAGCGAAAATCTTCGTTAACCGAAACTTAATTTTTCTGTAGATTTCTACTGAAAATCATTTATTTTGTTCCGGATGCTGCCCAGAAATTGAAGAAAAGTTTTATAAAACGGTAAAATCATGCTATATAATAAGAAAAAAATCTTAGATGTTTAAGGATAATAGATTTTCTTTTAAAGGAGAATAAAAATTTAAATTAAAATCTAACGATATTTATTTTACAATTACACAACATTTTTTCAATTCTTTATCTTTTTCGGCGGATTTATACATTTTAGAAGGCCCTGAACCCGATTTGACTGTTTTTAGAATATGTCTGTTTGTGAGTCTGTGGCTCTGTCTGTCTGTCTGTCTGTATGTGACAAAACATTTTTGTGGGCACTATATCTCAAGAACTAATGCACGAAATTAATAAAACTTTACATTCAGTTAGTCCCTGACATATATTGGTGCTGATGAGTTTTTGGTAAAAATCGCCCAATAGGTGGCGCTGTTACGCTGCATTTTTTGCAATTTATGCAATAGCTATATTTCAAGAACTAATGCACTTATTTTCATCAAACTTCAGATTCTGTTAGACCTTGACATAAATAGACGCTGATTATATTTTGGCGAAGATATTCCAAAATGTGGCGCTGTTATACCACTTTTTGCACGTTTTTTACGATAGCTATATCTCAAAAACTAATGCACTTATTTTCATAAACTTTCAGATTCTGTTGGAACTTGACCTAAATGGATGCTGCTTACGCTTTCGTGTAAATAGGCCAGCAGGTGGCGCAGCTTTGCCACTTTTTTTTATTATTATCACGTTTACTATATCTCAAGAACGAATGCGCGGATTTTCACCACACTTCAGATTCAGTTAGACGTTGACAGAAGTTGTTGTTGATTAAATTTCGGTCTAAATTTCCCAACAGGTGGCGCTGCTATGCTACATTTTGCAGGATTTACACGATTTTAGCAATAGTCATATCTCCAGAACTAATGCATGTAATTTAATAAAACCTTTGATTCAGTTAGAACTTAATATAAATTGATGCTGATTATTTTTGTGTATGCGAAACCTGTGTGATATTGAAGAAAGTTTTGGCATTGGCACATCCGACAAGTTTCAGAATGTTTTCAAAGTAAAACAAATCCGTCTCTTCAACAAGGCACGAAGAGATTTTGAATTAAGTTTTGTTGTCCTACTTCCTTGTAGCCAAAGCTGTAACACTTGCCGACAATTAAGAACATTTCTAATCTTATCTGCTACTTTTATTGTTTTCATCCTCTCAACTTATGTGCATTCTTTATATCCCTTGTCTGATTCTGAAATCAATTGCTTTTGGAGCTGTTCAAGATTCCTGTTTATATATCTTTTGCTTGTTCTTGAACTAATTCTGCTTAATTCTTCTTAAAATATTCTTAATTTACTTCTAAATGTAATGCTTTGCACAAGGAGAATCTTATCTACTAACATATTTCGAACAAAAAGTTTTATAGCTTCATTTTCAGCATTTTGGACTTCGCAAATAGCATTTTCTATCTTGCAGCAGTCAGAATATAACTTTCTCAATGCAGCAGTGATTGCTTTAAATGGCGTTTTGTCGTATTCTATTGAGACGACTTTAACATCATGAAGGATAGTATATTATTGCTTTTGAATCGCATCAGAATCAGAAAGTCGTAAAGTAGTTGAATCATTACATTTCTAAAAATGTGAAAAAAAAATTCATTCAAAACAAAATTCAGTAGCAGAATCTATCTTAGTGAGTCATGGCATTAAAATAACAAAAGGAATATTAGTTGTGGAAAAAAAATAACCGAGGTATTCGTTAGCCGAGTCATTAGTGTATTTATTTACAAAATGTTGATTTAAGGCATTTTGTGCATTTTACAGGGAACTAGCCATACAGGAACTTATTGCAATTAGTATGCGTAACAAGATGTTAAACTGTGTGACCAAGGTACAAGAGATTCGTGAAAAAGAGCTATATAAAATGGGAGGAGTGTAATTTATTTGAATTCAAACATACATGTATAAAGAAAGTCACTTATAAAAATTCCATAAAATATCATTGAAAATGTTGAATATTTTGCTTATGAATCGCTAAAATTTATGAATATGTATAATTTCAAAAAACGACATTTTTTATATTAACTTAAGTTTACTTACGTATTATAATATTTATAAAAAAAGGCTATATCTTTATCAAACCTTCATGTATAAAGAAAGTCACTCATAAAATTTCCATAAATTATCATTGAAAATGTTGAATAATTTGTTTATTAATCGCTAAAATTTATGTAAATGTGTAATTAAAAAAAAACGCCATTTTTTATATTATCTTATAAGTTTCCTTACATATTATAATATTTATAAATAAAGACTTATATCTTTATCAAAATTATCAGAGTACTGAAAAAGTGAACAAAAAAAAATGTCTGCATATCGAGCCACAGCCTTTTATCTTAACCGGATAATTATGGAATTATTAGTTTTCAATAAAGATGTGTGCAATTTTATTTCCTTCCTCATTCCCACATAGATCAAACTGTTTTCGACGAAATAAAATATTTTCTTTTAAGGCATTGCTTCTACAAAACGGTATATTAAAGTTAAGTACTTTGAATAAATCGTTATTAATTTATTTTGCGGAAACAAAGGCATGACAATTTATCTTAGCCACTATCGGGATTATTTTTATATGAATAGTGCATTCATTAAATAAATTAATCATCGGAGAATAATTAAATAATGATGCAATTTATCTTTTCTGAAAATAAATCGGCTATATAAGAATTTCAGAAAGTAATTCCCACATTACGAATATAAAGATGTAAGTATTTTTAATTCAAAGCACCAAAAAAAGAAATACTACGTATTAGAAAATATTTTAATAGAATTTTAGCATTATTAAGTTTTCATGAATACTGAAGAATTTTTTTTTTAAAACCAAAACCGATATTACTCTGAATATAGTGTAATATCTGAAATAACCTCCAGGTTTTGATAAAAAGTTGGAATTTAATAAAGTAACCAATTTTGCATGACTAAGTTAAAATTAATCTATTTCTACTTCGCAGTGTTTATGAAATTAATTAAAATAAGATTGTTATTTATTTTTACTTTTCTGATGCTTTCGGAAGATATTAATTATAAATCAAATTTTAAATGATTGTAAAATATTTGCATTAAGAAAAATACAAAATTTCTTCTATTTATTAACATTTGCAGAAATGTGAAAACATTTCTTTTCTCAAATTAAACTCTAAGTTATGCTTTTAAAATTGAATTTCCTTTATGTTAAAAATTTGAAATTTCTTCATCAAACGTGCCTATAAATAATATACTTTAATACATATCTATCTGTTTTTGTGATTTTATTTTTTTATTAAATGATTAAGACAGCAAACAGAGATTAGTTAAAGTAGATTTTACTTAGCAAGTACTATTTCCTCAACATTATCTCCATTGCAAATGGCTTTGCCTTTCATTACCTGCTATTAAATGTGATACTGAAAAAATAGATACATTATACATATTTAAAATATTTATCAAATATTGAAACAAAAAATGTAATAAATATCCTTATGTCATCTTGAATTTAAAAAAGTTGTTTTTCAAATGTTTGCAATCAGGATTTAGTTTGTTTCAGGCGTTTAAATCCCTTTTGAATAAAAGGACAATAAAGACGCCTTTTGAAAAAAAAAATATATACATTTATATTTTTCTTCCTAAGAAAGCTTTTGTAATGCTTACGTTATTTTTGACTGAAATTTAAGCTAATCCTGATAACGCTGTGATATGAAAATCGTTTATGTAATTCATAAGAATGCAGCGTTACCTTTTAAATTCAGCATTTTATCACATTAGATTTAATCTGTCTTGATATAAATAATAAATGTACTTTACATTATATGTTTTAATGGATGTTACTTATATTACAAAATGGCAAAAAAGTGCTTAAACTCTATAGAAATAATCATACAACACAACCAATTTCCCGATCCTTTTAAAATAATAATATTACTATTTAAATAAAACAAGACTAACTTTGTGCTATAAATAGCTTTGCATTTAAGAAAGGGCATGTATATATTACTGAACAATATTAAGTGATTAATAAAACAACTATACAACATATGTAATTTCCAAATTTTATAATACTATACTAAAAAGAAAATTACGAATCGGCAAGCAATTTTATTTCCCCTTTATTTTTATTCTAGAATCTAAGATTAATATCTAACAACTGTTTAAAATGTTCGAGATATTCTAGGAGATAGTATTGACCATAAATTAGAATTTAATTTATTTTTCGACTTACTTATTTTATTTACTGCAATCATCCTCATGTTTTTACTTACTAAAAGAAAAAATTAACGAATGCTTTTTTTCATTACTTATGTATTGTTAAATGAAGTACTTTACGTCATTGGAATTCAACTGAATGGGATGTGGTATTTTAAAATTATGATAATTAGTTTTATATAACTTTCATTGTTTAAGCAGACTGTCCAATTATTTTGTATATAGACATATATATATATGCGTGTGTATTCTAGGAGTGACCACGTATAACTTTTGAACGAATGTTCTGATTTCCGTTTACCTTCAAAAGTATTAGTTTATTCTTCCGCTGGTTTCCTTTGTTTAACATTAGGATCTAAAAATGACATGTACGTTTATTTTAGTTTATAGGCTTTAACGTTCGCAAAAAACGACCAATAATCACTGAATTTTATGGCACACGTGATTACTTAAATTTTTAAGATAGCCTTCACATCGTGCATAGTCTTTTTGCACAAGTGACTCAAAAACGTTAATCTTCTAATTAGTTTTCCCATATTTTTTCATTTCCAAAAAAACAACTTTAATCTCCTGTAGACAAAAACATTTTTAACAGAATTGTATTTTAAGATATATGTAAGATAAACTGATATGAAATGTATTTTAAAAACAAACCGTGAGAAAAAAATTTAATTAGCATTAGTTTTACAAGCATTTTTATGAAAATACAGGATTACCCTCAGACGCTCGCAGGGATGTGATCGTATATAACGATTCAAAATAAGCGATGTTTAAAACAGTTAGATTTAAAATGAATGTCGATTAGAATCCTTCATCATGTCGGGTAACACAAATTTTCACGAACCCGACACAAACCGGGGTTCATATAAACTGTTTTTTTTTTTTTTTTTTTTTTTTTTTTTTTTTTTTTTTTTTTTTTTTTTGAGGGGGGGGGGGGGATTAGAGTCGATTTCGAGTCAGACCGCAAACCCCCTCTCTAATGATAAACCTAAGGGCTTGGAATACATCCGTGTTTTCCAATTTCATCCTCAATAAATTTCAATTTTTACCTATCTTTTCCTGCACACTCTTCGATAAGAATGTTTCATTCTTTTTATTTGACCAAATGCTTCTAAAATATATATTTAATTTTATAATTTGAGTGAGTAAATCTAAGTAAATTTTTCCATTTTCATGAATATGCCATACCTGCTATATTTACATGAACGAATACAATAGTTGTATATCCACGAAGTATTCTGGTATAGCTATAAATCATTTATAGCATTTTTATTTTACAGGATGACCAAAAATATTACTTTTTTATTGAATAACATTTTGGGAACATAATTGGCCTAGTATCTAGTTTTTCACTGACAAATATAACATCAAACATTTTCCTTACATTGTGTAAATTCCAGAGAACACCGGCAGTATTTCTCTAGATATTCCACAAAATATCTAAAATCGAAAGTGTCCGGAAACATATGATTAGATAATGTATTTATTTTTTCTTATAATTGAAAAAGAAAATAGTCTCAGTGTTCGGTTATTCTTTTGCTAAAGTATAACGAAACAAAGATTAGATATGTTTAATAAATTTAAATTATCTAGTTATTAGTTATGGCTACACTCACTAAATTATTTTCTTACTAAAAATATATATCATTTAATATATTTGTAGCAATTAAACAAAAATATTAATTTCTAATAAAGTTTACTCTGTAAATATTTTCATGTAGTATAAAAAGGGTTATATAAACATCATTAAATTATACGTTTAATGTTTTAAATTTTAATAAAACTGTAGCATTTTATAAATTTGTATTATTCAGGAAATAAAATGAAAACTGCAATTCTCTGAATAAAATGTATAATTACAAGTTTATAATATGAGTTACAATTTATATTTATCTTAGATACAACTGAATTACTTCACTCGTTCAAATATTCACAAGTTATTAATTAGCAGTCAGCGAAACGGATACAATGCGATCTGTAATTTTAAATGAAACTTTATTAATATTTGCAAACGCGCAAAAGCTAATTCATCAGAAGGAATCATATCAAGTACATTTTCATTTAAGCCAACAATACTGTCTAATTATACTCGTTATCTTGAAACATCAATATTTGCAATAGGTTAATTCGAGAATACTTGTTAGTGTATTTGATTAATAAGTGAATTCCAACATACATACTGCTTGATGCTTTTTAAACTGATTTGAAGGCCTTTGTGCATTAAGAATGTATAATTCAAATAAACATGATTCGATTCAGTATTATAAACAGATGCATATAATTCAAATATTTTAAAGATGCTGTTAATAAGCTTTGAAGTATTCCGATTATTGTGTTAATAAGTCACTTGCACTTTGTGCTATCTAAAACTTTTTTCTTGTATGAACGTTAGCATAATTATATGAAGAAAAGTGATACAATAAAATTTAAATACATGATAGATTTCGTAATTTTTGAATGCTTTTTAATCAATAATCTGGTTGAAAATGTTTGTGTATTCAAAACGTACTTTACCTACTTATTGAGTATTTAAAATGTAGTTTACCAATTTATTCAAACGATTAAAACAAAAAAAATGTCCCAAAGAAAGTTACCCGATTGTATAAATATAATTTGATTGTCTGACAAAATATTTATTCAAACAAATTAATATTTAAAAAATCACATGCTGTATACGGCCACCTTAAAAAAATGATAAAAGTAAGTTGTTTTAAAAAACTTTCCTTAAATACATCAGCTGCTGATGATACATCAGGGGCATTTTGAAAAATATAAGAATAAGAAAATGTAACGTAATGATCGTCTACTAACTAATAATCTCCATGCGTATGTGCAAATTTAAAATATAATTATTTAACTTACTGTATCTTATTTTAATGATATTTTTAAGAAATGGAAACTAATGGATACGAAACGAAATACTACAAATAAAAAACAAAACAAAATACTACATTATAAACTTGTCCTATTGAATTTTCTGAACAGAAATCATATAACATTTTCAGAACCAAAGTGGATCAAAACTATTGTTTTTTCAATAGTGATTTCGATATTCTTGTTTAATCGCTCGTATTTTGTACAGTGCAGTAGCAAACTATATGTCCTAGATTAATTTTGACACAATTATTCAAATTGGTAAAGAAATCGTATGTGATTTAATCTTCCCGAAGCGAAAAAGTCCGGGCCAGTATTCGTACCCGGAATTCCTTGGCTGAATGATCAGCCAAGGGATCCCGGGTTCCTGGCCCGGACTTTTTTGCTTAGTTGGGAAGATTACATCTTATATGTCCTAGGATGAAAATGTGAGAAAAAAATGTCTCTAGTCTTCTTAGGCGCCTAAGGATCTGAAGAAAACACGATAATCCATTATCTTTAATTCCAAATACTTCTGAATAATGGTTTACATGCATAATGTTTTGGTTTACTCTGAATAATGTTTTGTTTCATCCACTTATGATTCGGAACGTGTCATATATGTTTTAAAAAATATGAGTAAGAACGACTTCCCTTTTTTTTAAATAAATAAATATGATTTATTAATATTTTTAAAACTGGCATAATTAGCATAAATTACCTACGCCTTTCTAAGAATATATAAAATTGAATGACACAACCATATTACAAAAGTAAGAGATTGATGAGAATGAACAACAGGAAAGAGAAAGTGCACTGGTTTGTTCAGTAAGCTGCTGGAAGTCTTTAAGCAGCGGGTACTTTTTAACATATTAATGAAGCTCATAAAATATTTACACACCATCAATGTATTTTATTATATCACATCTATAACTGTTTATAGTAAGGTATAATTGAAACTACTATTAATCAATAAATTCCACCATGATATGATAACTTTTAGTATTTCAAATTGAAATTTATTAAAAAAAATACATATATAAATTTGGATTGAAAGTTTTTTCTACGGACCTAGTCCGCTCACTTGGAAACATATTGGTAAATGTTGTACTCTTTGTTTTCAACGGTTCAAATGAGTTACGAGTGTATTAGCAGAATTTCTAAAATCATATATACATTGCTTAATTCACAAAATTTTTATAAGTACGTGTCGCCCTAGAAACAAAACCCCTACATATACATAATATATTTCATTTATATTTAAAAATCAGTCTGATTTAAATATTAGATTAATATTTATTTTCTAGAAATTCTTTCTGTTTTGTTGTAAATTAGAATATCCTGTTTAATATATAAATGCAAATAATCGCAATTATACACGAAATAATTTGTATTTTTTTTTTATTATTGTCTCGTAAAAAAGATTTAATGATGCGCTTACTGGATGTTTTTTTCTATGAATATTCAGTTTCATCACTCAGAAATTCTTTCTATTTTTTTTTCTATTAATACAAATAACATGCACTATATGGCCAATGATGACCGGTCACTTGCGATTTTAGACGTTTGTTAAATATACAGAGAAATGCATTAGTAATTATCCTGAAACTTGAGACGTTTAAACAGCATAGTCGACGTCATATATTTCGGAGAAGATTTTTTCCCGAAACCCCATAGAGGGCCGTCAACAAATTGAAGAAGAAAAACGAACTCAATAAGTAGAAGAAAAACGAACATCTTTTGGATAACCCTGTAAAAACTAGAATTGCAAAAGCGTTGGAACGGTAGCACAAGCTTAGGACGCTTCTTTATTAAACTATGATCATTTTTATGAGGATAGCACGTATACTCGTGGAGAAATTAAGGTTTTTATAAAAACAATCTCAAATTTCACCAAGTGTTTTGTTTATAATTTTCAGATTTCTTAATATAAAAAAAATGTTCATTTCAGAAACGATGACAAACAACATTATATACAATACTCTGCAATCAGAATTAAAAAATAATAAATATTGAATGGAAAATGAGCAGGTTCACTAAATATTGTTTCACTGCCCATGCGCAAATGAAATCAAAATATACTGTGCATTAGGGTGGAGCGAAAAAAGTGATTTTTTTTTTACAAAAAACGGGTAGGTGCCAAAAGTTGTCTTTATACTAGTACATCAAATATCTGAAATTTTACCGCTGAAAAAAAAATGCCTTGAGTCTGCGCTTTTGCTCCAAATGTCGAAATTTTGCGTAAAATTTGAAAATTTTTCAAAAAAAAAAAATCTGTAGAACTGGTTATGATTTAAAAGTGTCATTTGAACCTTTATTAATAAGGATTTAAAATATTGAAACGATAAAACGATATTTTTATTCTGTATAACTGGGGCAAAACTGACAAATTTCGGTAAAAAAGGGGCGTTTCCATTCTGGTACAGCATACAGTGAATCGTTGTTTTGAATGCAGCTCTTCGCTAGTTGCTTTTACAACTACCCAGGAGTGGAGGTGGGTGCATATCATGTCCCACCCGTTACCAGCACAACCACCCTATCATCTGAACACAATGTTTTATTTATACAATAAATTGTGATTTTTTTATCAGACTGGCACGAGTTTTCTGTATATCAACCTAGTCTTGGTGTATTCATCTCTTCTTTCGTATCCACAGACTTTGGATGATGCTGGCTGTGACTTCCTTCACGTATCTTTCTACTTCTTGAGTATGAGAAGGCATCCAAAGTAACTCATTGGGGATGTTAGTACGGGAATCTATATAGCCGTCTATTATCTTCAACAAACTTGCATTCAATAAATGCATAGTGATTGGGGGTCCTGTTACCGCAATAGTTTTCCAATCAATTAGATTTATATAATCATCTGCTTCAATGTTGATCGTCAGTCAATGTTGACTGTCAAATTTGCGTTCATTATGGGATGAGCAGCTAGTTGTTTAATGTGATTGCACTCAGAATTTGATCTGAGGGTGCAAAGTAACCATTGTCCTGAATAACCTTTTTAACTATTCGTTTTATGGCGTTTGCTGTGTTGTTTAGTAGCCGAGTAATTTCCCATAAGGTTTTAGATACATTCTTTAGCTGTGGATTACATTTAATGGTAAACCATCCTGAGGCATAAACTTAGATCACATACTTTGTGAGTAAAAATAGCGACTCTGACGCGCAGTCAATGCGAATAATTAAGGTGAAGAATTCTAGTCGCCGTTGTGAGCCATATTACGTGGGAAAATTTTCCTAGGCTACTATTCGCTAGTTCTTTAGAGAAATATCCAGATGAAATAACTTTGCAAATGTCCAGCAGGTATTTCTGGTCTGTGCTGAGTGCCTTTTCATCGATTTCAGAGATATGTTTTCTAAATTACTCTTTATAGGTTCAAAAACTGCAATAGGGAGTGAATGGCACGTGGACATAGATTTCTCTAATACATTTGGGCCAGAAGTTTTCCTATCGATCATACCTAACAAATGATGCAGAGACAATGCATTTAACTGGAGCTCGCATATGTACCATTGCATAATGTCTTGCAAGATTCTCTTCCATTCGACGGATTACTTCAGTATGCTTCCCCGTATTCACAAGACACCGGACACCCATCACAACTCAAGCATGAGAGGCTGGACAAATCAATATTTTCATCTTTTAAAAACTTTGATATGCATTTAAATATATCTTTTGATGCTCCAGATGAGGAAATGTTAGGCAAAATTAGTCCCCAAATATTTGGAGCCAGGCTCTTCTAAGATAGTAACACGTTCTTCTTTCATAATTCTACGATACGCATGTTTATCACTTCTCTTTTCTATACATACTGTGTCATCTTTTCAGGAGTCGAAATATAAGGCTCTTATTTCTGTTTTAGGGTTCTGTTCTTTACGTTGAGATAAACAAGCCGATTGGCTTTCACGCCTAACCTTTCAAACGGTTTTCTGTAAAACCTCTGTAACGGGTACGGGTACATTATGTTTTCCAGTGTCATTTGCTGTACATACACAATCCTGAAGAACAGCTGAAGCAAGAACTGCAGCAGACCGATCAGAAATTCTATAGCTATCACATGCTCTAGAAAAAGTTTCAAACTTCATTCGAGTTTCGGTATAGGAGGATGAAGGGTTGGGTTGGGTTGATTATTGACGGCCAATTATCTACACTAGGGATATAGGCCCGGGGGGAGTGCCCTTCGTGGGGGTCTTTCTAAGGGAACCTAACCCGTATTTACGCATGGATAAATCCACGGCTCGAAGAAAACCACGAAAACTCCGAACTATTAGGCCGACGGGCGCGATTGGGATCGAACCCAGCACCTCCCGTCTACCAGCTTCGAGAGTACAAATAGGAGGATGAAGATAGGAATTCAATTGTATCTATTATTGAATCATTGCATACTGATTCGTTTATTTCAATTTCACATGCAGCATCTTCTAATTGCGGTGCTTCTCTTTATTTAATCTTTTTTCTATTAATTTTTTTCAACGCGTCGTTGTATGCTGTACCAGAATGGAAACGCCACTTTTTTACCGAAATTTGTCAGTTTTGCTCCAGTTATACAGAATAAAAATATCGTTTTATCGTTTCAATATTTTAAATCTTTATTAATAAAGGTTCAAATGACACTATTAAATCATAATCAGTTCTACAGAAAAAATTTTTTTTTTTGAAAAATTTTCAAATTTTACCCAAAATTTCGCCATTTGGACCAAAAGCGCAGACTCAAGGCATTTTTTTTCAGCGGTAAAATTTTAGATATTTGATGTACTAGTATAAAGGCAACTTTTGGCACCTATCCGTTTTTTGTAAAAAAAAAAATAATAATTTTTTTCGCTCCACCCGTGCATAATATATTAGCTAAATGTATAGAGCAACTTTTGTGAAAGTTTCAAAAACATAGCTTGAAAATTATGATAGTGATAGTCGATAGAAGAAGCTTGAAATTCGCTGTTCCCAAAAGGAAACAAAAAGATGAGGTGCGGTATCCAAATATACTATGAGAGACACTTCATTCTTATTATGTCAACTTTCATAAGCTAATATACAACCCCTCATCTTTTTGCTTCCTTTTGGGAACAGCGAATTTCGAGCTTATTCTATCGACGATTACTATCAGAATTTTCAAGCTATGTTTTTGAGACATTCACAAAAGTTGGTCTGTACATTTAGTTAATATATTATGCACAGTATATTTTGATTGAATTCGCGCATGCGCAGTGAAACAATATTTAGTGAACCTGCTCATTTGTCATCCAATATTTATTATTTTTTTAATTCTGATTGCTGGTATTGTATATAACGTTGTGTATCATCGTTCCTGAAAAGAACACTCTTTTATATTAAGAACTCTGAAATTTATATGCAAAACACTTGGTGAAATTTGGGATTGTTTTTATAAAAACCTTAATTTCTCCACGAGTATACGTGCTATCCTCATAAAAATGAACATAGCTTATTGAAAGAATCCTCCTAAGCATGTGCTACCGTTTCAACGCTTTTGCGATATTAGTTTTTACAGGGTTATCCAAAAGATATTCGTTTTTCTTCAATTTGTTGACGGCCCTTTATGGGGTTTCGTGAAAAAAATCTTCGCGGAAATGTATGACGTCTATCATGTTGTTTACACTCCTAAAGTTTCAGGATAATTCCTCATGTATCTTTCCAGATCTGTAACAAAACGTCTAAAATCGCAAGTGACCGGTCATCATTGGCCATATAGTGTATATAACCGGAACATAATTTACCTTGAAGAGAGACAATTAAAATACAGATGAACAAATGTAGAATAATTCATGTTTCTCTTACTTGTAAATTATTTACTAATTTTATGATTTTCTGTTATATTTGCCGGATAATAAAAGTTTATTATTTTTTATTTTTATTTTTTATTTTATTTTTTTTTTTTTTTTTAACATACGTGAAGATATCTAACTTGGATTACAAGCAATGTTATACTCTTTCTAAAATTTAAAGCAAATAAAAATAAAGGTTTAGTTTCTTTGAGTTTCGCTTGATTTCCTGATTCTACTATATATCTATATTATAAAGCTATATATGAATTCTGGAAGGTATATTATAAAGGACAAACATGTCCGTGAGTAACGCAGACGTCATATTAAATATGGTACCTAATGACCAATAAATTTAGCTTTAAGTGCAATTTTTGTAATCTCTAAACATAGAAGAATTTCTACACCGTCGAATAGAAAAAAAATTCTGTCAAACGCAATTTGTTTGAAAACTCTATCTCCATTTACGGATTTTGTTTTTAATAACTTTCAAGCACGGTTTTTAGAAAAATCTATCTCTTTAGCGTGCAACCCAATTACGAAAGGTTTACCCGTTTTCACTTAAAATAATGTAAATAGTTCATCTTTTGTTTACGGCTAATATGTCATAAAAAATTTAAAACTCCATCAGTAAATACATGAATTAATAAAATAGTACACATAAAATTAAAATGGGAGGATTTAACATTGTGGCGTTATATTAAAGGATAAATGAACAGTGTTAAATAGCACAAATGAAATACATGTGAAAAACTATTTCGGAGCTTCTAGAGCTGCGTCGTAGTACTAAAATGAAATAGATGTAACTGCAAAAGTCTCCGATTGCGACAAAGCTGAAATGGCCACATCGCTTTGATCTTTCGAGCTCCTCTCCCATTTAAATTTGAACGCTTACTATTTATGCAGTTTTGGTTCATAAATTATTTTTGTTTACCAGGAACAATTTCTACACAATTACCACATTTCTGACAAATAGACGATTTTTCGATTAGATGTTTTGCGCAACACTGTTTTTCCTGCTGAAATTTTGATTTATGTTTTTTCATGAAACTATTTGTATGACATATTTACTTTTTACGCGTTTTAGTAACTCGATTACAATCTTTATACAAAACATAGAACAATAACTTTTCTTTTCAATAAACTATATTTGGAAGTGGTAATTTAATATTTAAATACTGATCACCATATTAACGATTTATGGTAACGAAACGCATAAATCGTTAAGCAGACCTGTACTAGTAAAGGTCATTGTTATGATCATTGCCATATCAGTTTATGGACACTAATAGCGCAAGATCCGTTTCCGTTGTTGACGTAATAGCGATTTTTGAGCGCGAAGATGGCCGAAAACCGGGTCTATGCTGCCGAAGTCAGTGAAACCCCCATCACTAGGACCATTTGGTAATACTGCAAGTTATACTGGCGAAGCCAAGCTAATACTTTTTAAATTCTGAAAAATTGTTTTATAAATGCCTTTTCTTACATCAGTAGTCTTAATTATTAGTGTAAAATTTGCTCTTTATAATTTTTTTTTAATTAGAATTGTTAGTTCATATAATTTAGGATAAAATCTTCATAAAAGTGATAACCTGATCTAAATGTATGTTATACATATTAATATACTACTATATATGAATTTCAATTCATCCTGCATAACAATTTCCATATGCCGAAAAAAAAAATCTTTACAGTAAGTGTCAACTGAGATAAAAAAAATATTAATGCACATTATCTTTCAAATGTTTGCCAGTCATCTTGTATCAGAAGAAGATATATAACAGTACAATTTTAAGCATGGCAATAAAATCCGTTGCTTTTGTATTTACTACGATACAGTACAAGACATAAAATATATATCGGCTACATTTCTATTCAACTCGAATAATAAATTGAGAATTTTACATTCAATTTCTTTTATACTCTTATATTTATGACATTTTATTCCTTAACTGAGGTTTCATAATAACATTAGAATAGAATATATTGCACGAATCTATTTTATGTGATATCAGTTTCAGATTTTCATCGTCTTTATTTTCGTTTAAAAAAAGATTAAAAATTTACATGTAAAAGGAAATTAAAAAATTGTTTGTTTGATATTTAAAAAATATTGTATTTACTTTAAGTTCTTGTTTTCAATAGTAATTTTTTAAATACCTTATAATGCAATGCATTTAAATTTATTTTAGTTATATTAATAAAAATGTGTAGTAATTACCATGAGCAATACATATATAAGAAGTTATAATGAATTGCCAAAAATTCATCTCGTACACTGTTAGGGCTGTAAAGTTTTTATTTCTTAAGAAATCATATCATTTCATCTTATTAACAGAATTTAATGTCAATTGAGCAAACACAATTTTGAACTAAAATGGGGAACAGACTGAAAATCTTATTAAAAATCTTTCCATGCATTGATTAATTTTTACAAATGATTTTCATATAAGTTGTAGATATTTTACAACGTAGCTAAAATCATAAAAATTATTTGTTTAGAAAATTATGTGTAACTAGCCGTTAAATACTCATAAAATAAATTTCTTAGCATTAACAATACAGAAATATTTTCTTTAGCTTAAACCTCATTATATTCTAAAGGTGGATAAGGAATATCGCAAGAAAAAAAACAGGTACACTTTCCAATGAAAATTCATTAAAGAAGGTATCCATTATGTGTAAAATAGGGCGTATTTTAACGAAGCATACTCGCAATCATATTTTTATATCACACTGAGACACCAATAAACGCCATGAATTTTGCGTCATGAATTTATCGCCATGGACTTTAGTAGAATAGGTTGTTTATATTAAGTATAATTTAATTTTGCTGCATGCGTGTTTGTTATGAATATGTAGAGTAGATAACTTGCATTTCTGTGGTAAACGGCTTTTACAGTTATGAAAAATGAAAACACTTAAGCCCTAACACAACTTTGAAACACGAAAAATTTAAACTTTTTCGAAAATTTTGCTTAAATAAATGCAAAATGTTTATACAATCTCATTAACATTAGTTGATTACACACATAATAAAGTAGAAAACTGTATTTTCATTTAGTATACACTTACAAAATTGGCAGCTTGATAGCTTCTGGGTGGAAGTGCTTCAAAAAGAGATGGTCAAGCCGTGCAGACAACAATTCATATTAGACATACACTACATCAAAGAAAAAAATAAAATAGAATTTTTAGTCCACAGCTAAGGAAATACTTAGCCGTGTTAACAAATATGCATTTTTAGTGAAATTAAAAGTAATCAATTAAAAGTAATATGTAAATAAATGTAAATTTTTAACCAAATGTTTTGCTACCTAAAATAACAGAAAAATGTGAGATATCAACATTTCGAAAAACTCTTACATATTTCACTAGAAAATACGTGACAATTAATTTTCAAAAAATGATATTTATTGGTTGAAAATTGGTGGAGCCAGACAGTCCACCGATTTTGAAAATGTTGTTCTGCAGAAAAAAAAAAGAAAAAAAACATGGTTAAAGTTTTCATTACTGTTTACTCGATGTGGTGCGGTCTTTTTCCATAACTTCAAAAATGCCCTATTTCTTTCGATGTAAGATTTCTAATTAATTAAGCATGATTTTGTTGTTTACAATACGTACTTTAAGCGACGAAACATTTTTCGTAATTTTGAACGGTTCAAAGTGATATTACCTTTAATAATTTTCATGTATGAGGGGTACATTTATAAAGCATAGTATTTGACGCATTTTTTTAAATTATTATTTAAAATTATTGAACTGTATCCTGACAAATATTGGCAAATAAACTGTATGACAAATCAACTGTATTCTCACAATTATTAAACTATATCCTTATAAAAGTACAAGGATTATTTTTTCTGAGTAGATGTAATTAATAATCAACGGTAAATGTTAGATAAGAGCAAAGGATTGGGCAAAATGCTGCACATAGTTAACGAAAAGCACCATTTCAACAAATGAGTTTTAGATGAAAAAATTGTAAAAGTTTCTGTTTTAGATTTCTTTTTGGAAATTTTAAATATGAAATATCTGGAAACATGCAATTTGTTAGTTATCTTTGGTAATTTATTTTTCTTCACCAAACCTCTTCGTATAATATTTTGAAAATTATTTATATTTCAGTCGTGAAGCTTTTTAATTAACTTTTTCAAATATAATAAACCAGACAAGCTTCAAATTTAAGTTATTACTAAACTCCATCATTAAATTTTATTATCTATACCAGACAAATAAACATGGCACTGAAAGTTTTTTGATGATGATCTCTGAGAAAAATGCAATACGCTTATTACAACAGATACTTCATGAGGCAATTAGCGTTTATTCGGGTGAATAAAGTTGTATCATATACTGTATCGGATGCTGTAAAACTCCTCAAGTAGCTCGGTAATAATATGAAAAGACCATGTGGATGTAAAAAAGTTACAATCAGTATTTCCAAAATAATTAAATTATCATAGTTTTGCGCACATTCCGAACATTTCGATAAAATAATTTTTGATGGACATCGATCAAAAGATGGACATCGATCCATCGATGGTTAAAAAATGTATGAAACTGTTATTTGTATACTAGTCTGAAAAAAGTTAAACAGTGCCTGAATATGTGTACAGCAAAAATGTAAGTTTTCAAAAACAGACAGAACGAATGTTGTGAGTCGCTCATAATCAATGGCAAAACAAATTTTCACTATCGAAGAAGCCTATAATCCACACACCAATTGAAATCGATTGGAGTATATATATACTTCGTCAATCAGCGATTATCAAAAGATTGCAAAAGCCCCAATGGTTTATGTTGGAATTGTATCGACTGACAAAACACTACTTGCCAGTTAAGGAAGACGTGCAAATACATTATTAAACGTACCGTTAAAACACTTTGGACAGAGTTTTGCTTCCCTGTCCCCAAGATAATTTTATAAATGAAAATTAGCTCTCCAGCAAGATTCTCTTTCAGCACACAGAAAATGAAAATCATAGAAATGGTGCCAGCCACATTTGCCACACTTTATAAGAGCAAAAAATGACATCTGTTTGCTCTATTTATACACAAAATGGATTTTTATGAATGATCATCTTACACGAAATAGTTTCTTGTAAGCCTCGGAAACGTTTTGAGTCTTTAATGAAAGTGATCCAGGATGAGTGTCCAAAGCATCAGTGGATTAGTTACGGCCCATTGTTGTAATGTTTACCACACTATTTTGCTTCTACATAAAAGCGAAAAGAAGCCACTTCAGGAACTTGTAATTTTTGTGTATGTAAATTTGCTTATTACCAATTTTATTTTGAGTCCTACAGTTATTAAAATAGTGATAATATAATACATTTGACCAAATTATTAAATGCCAATCTGTAGTTAACACAGTCAGATTTTTAGAAAATTAAATAATTTTCCAAAAATGCACATGAATTAAGGTTAATATACAAAAATTCGCAATAAGGTATAATACATTTCTTAATTTTGAAATGTTTCTTCCCAAATTTAACAAAAGAAGTAAATTAAAAAAAATTGCATCACATTTTGATATTGTTCTTCAAACTATTTATGACATTGCACAACATATCTGACTTTTAAAAGCATATTTTATTTTGATCTTATACTGAATTCCGCCTCCCTTTTTTTACGAATAATTAAAATTGCCATAAACAAGATACAGTGTAGGGGAATTATAGTTTTATCGCTCTTATTTGGGATTGGTAGACAGATATATTAATTAAAATAAATTTCAAAATTCACTTCTATATTCTTTCTCAGTTTAAATATTTATTACTCGTAATGCCGGTAATTTCAATATTTCTAAAGAAAATCACTCCAAAACTTATCCATTGACATTTTATACGCTTATACGTCTGCTGTAAATTATCTATGCTGATTGCATTTAATTGAACAAGAACACCCGCAATTACTATGACTCATTTATGTATAATTCACAGGTTTCACAATCAAATCAGACATTTGTGTGATTCTCTTGAACAACAATCTTTCTTATTACAATTACGCAGGAAGTTATAGATTCCTTGGTGCATGCTCTTCGCCCAGATATTGAATGTTAAGAAATAGTTTTCAATCATTTGTACAAGATTTATAAAGTTTATCTAATTTAAATATCACCTTTTACAAATCATACAAAGATCTTAATCTGCATCATCATCAAATTCATCCAATACGGGGACTTAAAGTTACCGTAATTTCCGGCGTATAATCCGCGGATCAAACGATCATGTTTGGACCCAGAAATTTTATTTTATAAAATGTAACTTAGTAGATCGCGGTAAATATTTGACTTCAATTATAGAATAAAATTTCTGGGTTGAAATAGAATTGTTTTATCCGCGGATTATACGCCGGAAATTACGGTAGTATGTATAATAAAAGATATTGCACATTCAAGATAACTGCACATCCGAGAAAAAAAAACTGTAAATAAGTTTGAAGGAAATATAAAAATTTTAAATAACTGAATTTAATTACTATAACTTAAAAAAAATTATATAATCCTAAAATATTTCAAATGTTAAATGCATTATTTCTGATTGTCTACATCACGAATTCAAGATTAATATATCTGATAATTGTGCATTACGGTTGAAATTATGTTTATGATCTTGTCAAATTATACTTCTCCCTGCATTGCAAACTAAGCTAGGACAGACACATGACATATCGATTGTATCTAGCATGTCTAGTGATTAGGTATTTGATATCAAGATTTATGTTCGATAACATCCTCGAAATATGTTAGGTATTCAAGTGCAATTCGAAAGCCCATTAACTTACATCAAGATATATAGAATTTCCAAGCGTGTTAAATTATTTTGTAAATCTGAAAGGAAACAATGTAATGAAATGATAGAATTACATTCAGAAGTATACATCTTTTTCCAAACGTGGGTGTACTAATATATTAGATAAACATAGTTTCAAAAAGGCAGAAAAGTACTTGTTACTATGTATTAAATATTAAAATAGCCTGCAAATAATTTTATCACACTACTGCTCTGTATGGTTTAAAATACAATCCTCAAAACTATTCAGCGTAAATAAAGTTTTCGAATGATGTTTATGTTTATCAGAATAAACCAAATAGGTAATTAATTTATTAGAAAACGCTAATGATTTGTTTGCATTCATTATCTACATTTTCACACTCCCCAATTGTTTGCGGATGCAAGTGTAGTAATATTATGTAATGTAAATAAAAATTTATGCTGTATGAAATATAAATTTCTACGAAAATGAAAAAGCATGTTTTGAAAATTTTTGCAGTTTTAACTAGGTTTAACATGGAAAACGAAAAACTTATTTCGATTTTAAGAAGTTTTAAATGTCTGTTTCTGGTTTGTGTGAACAATTTTGTTTTTTTAAAGCGTAATGGTGTGAAAAAATGAACTCTTCAAATACACAATTAAAATATTCCTTAACTGTAGTAAATATTAAATAAGTGAGAAGTTTATAAGGATGTTCATAAATTATGTATGTGTACGTTAATTTTCATAAAAAGGATTGGGTAAACCTGCACTGTTTAAACCTTTAGAAATACTCATTCGTGTAAAGCTATAGAAAATCTTACTGTACGCAAAAATTACATGCATTTCCATTATATGAAGATGTATTGAGCATTTATAGCAATTGAGTCAGTGTTGTGTTGTCTACTGAATGAAGACTCCCAACGAAAGATGTTATGCAGATTTTTTTTTTCTTTCATGCATGTCTAAAACTTTAGAATGGATCCCCTGATTTCCATTTGTTTTTCTCTTGAAAAAACTCGTTCTATAGATATTTCGTATGTAATGTCATTAGGATATAAAAACAATATGCATATATGTCTGTTTTTTTTTAACCTTTTTTACTTCAAATGTTTTAACACTCGTACAAATTGACCAAACTTCAGGAAGTGTCAGTATGGTGTTACGATAAAAGTACTTTATATATATTTTTTAATTTTCGTTGGTATCGTGTAAAATCTTTTTCAAACATATTTAAAAAAACATAATATACCATTGTGTAGGGTGAAACCCCCAGTTATTGTCACCTAACCAGTAATTGACAATTCAGAAGAAATCTAACTCAAATAAGCATTTTCTTGAGCTACGTAATGTCATCTATTGGTAACTTATTTTTGTCTTAACTATTATAACTTATATTTCAGCTATTGGTTTTTCAAAAACGGGATGGTGCCAATTACTGGAGATATTGACCATATTTATGGCAAAAATTAATTTTTAGTTATAAAAAGTATAATTTTTCAAAATTTTGTCAGCAATAATTTTTTAATATATCTTTACTATACTTTCATATCAAAGATAAGTATAAAATATATTTAAAACTTTGTAGTAGTGATTTGAACAAGAAGAATCCCTTAAAGTGTCAGTTACTGAGGTATTCACCCTACGTCACGTCAAAATGAGAGATTGTGGCTATAATTGTCGGGTAAGAAGATTTTACGATATCCGACCAGGGATTCGTGAACTCTAGGTTCCAATCTATACTAATAAAACAAAGTTTCGCTCTTTCTGTGTGTGTGTGTGTGTCTGTTGGCGATGGCTAGGAAAATTTAGCGCACCTAGAAGTTTCTAAATTTAGATTTAGGTAGTCCAAACCCTCTCTTGGAGCACCTGACCCTCAGAATTTTAATATTTCGATAATTAGCCTAGATATTAATTAGATTCTCATTAGCAATCGCTTCTAAAATGACATCTTTTAAAAATCTTCTTATCGCGAAAGAAACTAACCAGCGCATTGGATTTGGAAGCGGAAATGAACGAATTCGACATTATCTTACTAATTAGCGAATTTTAAGAAAACTAATTAAGATATCAATTTGAAAATTTCTGAGCTTATGTAAAAAAATATTCTGCATCCGTCTCCGTAATTTTTGAAAAATTCTGCCGGTAATTTTTCTTAATTTATGCAAAAAACTGCCAAAAATCTGCCGGCGCCATTAAAAACGATTGAATAAAGTTTCAGACAGGGATCGGCTTTCATTAAAAAATGAACTACAAAGAGATCTGTTTTTCGGGCCGATCCCTCTCATTTAGTTTGCGAAAATGAAAGGAAATAATTGCCAAATTTTACTAACGAACAAAAATTTAGGTAACTAATTAAGATATAGATTTGAAATGGAGGTCGGGAAGGGGGTGTCATCTGCCGGCTATTTTAGCGTAGCGTTATGGTTATGTTCTAATTATCAGAAAAATGTAATTCTTTTTTTAATGATCGCGTTAATGTAGGTGACGGTGGTTCTCTTGAACAAATTATTCGTTATATTTGCGGGTATGGGGAGGGAGGGGGGTTAACGCCTTTCTCTGAGATTGTAATTATCTCGGGCCCGGGCAACGGCCGGGCGGGTTAGCTAGTAATGTATAAAAATAAAGGGTTTCCACTGAAAAACGATCTCAAGAAACAATCCCTTGAAGCTTCTTTTAGTTTTTTGTTGTTAAAAGTTACTTGTTGAAATTTATTTCTTATAAGTATATCACTTATTACTTCATTATATTTAAAAAACCTAATGACACACTGAATTCTGAAATTGGAGTATGAGTTTCGGAATACTTTGTAAGAGCAATCTAAATAGATGCAACAAAATCTGGAGGAAGTAGCAAAGTCCGCAGATGTTGTACAGTATGATTTTTCAACAACCGTACGGCATTTTACTGTACGGCTTTTTACTGTAACTTTTGTGATTTTTAGCAACCATGGTATTATAGATGTGTTGTTTTAAATAATATGTAGTTAATATAAACAAAAGTTTATTTTACGTTAAAAACTACTTTTTTTAATTACACAAATGAAGTAGTTTGGCTACACCAGAATACTAAGAAGTTGTCGCTCTTTATGATAAATATTAATAAATATTGTATTTCCATTAATAAACTTTCTTGGGTTATCCAGTTTTGTGAAAGCGTCGCTACAGATTTTTAGCATAAATATACACTGCTGTCAAAAAATTAAGGGGCAGTCACCGGTCACTTTCGCTTTTTACATGGTTTGCTTTTTACACTGAAATTCTTGGCAAATTCTTTTTTAAATTCAAGGATATAAAGCACATGTTTGACTTCAAGAACAAAAGAAACAGTATACTTCATTTAAAAACTTAATATATTGAATATTTGATAATACATTTGTATGAAATAGTTTTTAACTGCGCATGCACGAACTATACCAAAGATTTCTTTCATGATTTGGTAGTCAATTTTATAGAGTAACTCATAAAAAAATAGCAGTCAAATATCATGAAAACTCAGAAAGGTACCAGCAATAGAGTGAGCTAATTGCCAAATTCGGAGGGAAATCCCATTCATATTCGAAGAATTCCTTTTTGATCTTTGCTAGATATTAAGAAGATTTTTTCCATTTGGGTACCTAATTAGTTCATACATTCCATGTACGTATATTTATGTGTTAAGCTACATGTTATTTTTTCATTATTTTTAATTGTTTATTTAATTAATCGCTTACCAATAAGCTGTTTATTTGGGCGTTGCATTACCGTTATTTTATCCGGCGTGCCCCTCCAGGTGGTCCCGACTCATCCCCTTCAGTGGGGAGGACTACCGGAAGCCCGGCACGACAGGAGTAGGAAACCGGACGAATCGCCACCTCACCGTGGTGCGCTAGTGGTAGAGGGGCGTCCGATAAAACCGGAGGTGCGGCAAAGGTTTCATGACGTGGCCACCGAATCTGGGCTTCTCCCTCGTAAGCGCAGGTTTTCTACGACGAGCGTGAGGACTCGGCAAGTGTTGGGAGCCTCCTCACTGGGTGATGGAAGGACGCCTCATAGGCATCTCAGTTCCTCAATCAAGAGCCCTTCCCCGGTTCGAGCGAACGGCGATAGGACCGTTTTCCGCATTTTATCCGGGGCGATGACGAAAGCGAGATCGGAATCCGAACAGCAAGGTGCGTGGTGGCTCTGTAGTAATGTCTAGTCAGTGCGTGAAGCGGTGTGATGAAACCCTCGATACTGGCAAGCGACAGAGCGTAGTTACCGGCATGCGGGAATGTGGACCCACGGTCCACAACCACCATGTCCCCCTCTGCAGCTGGAGTAGTTGTCTGTCGAATTAAACGGTCGGGCAGAAAAGGGATTGCCCATTCGTACTAGGTGTGATAGGTGTGATCAAGGCCACTCAGATTATTTAAAAAAATAATTACATATTTGACAAAACAGCCCAGGTTAATTTGCAGAAAAGTCATACTCAAAAAGTCATACTCGACTCGATAATCCTTAAAACAAGAGTTTGTCACGGGAATACGGCTTAAGGATAGGGCCCGGTCTCCTCTTTTGGATTCTGGCTCCGAAGCTGTCGGGCAATTCAGGCGGACTCCCCAAGTGTTTTGTGGTGGTGTCCTCGAAGTTTGGTGTCCATCGTATTTCACAGCGACCTAGGTCGTCAATTCATTTGGGAGTATGGGAATGGTCAGCAGGTAGCGGAGCTCCCATGACCGCAGCGCATACAGGAGGACCCTCATGGTCGTGTGCTTTAAAAGACCGTCAGGAGCTGGGTGCGGTGTTTGACGTGCTTGACTGGCGCCACTTGGCGCCTGGCAGTGCAGTTTAGCTTCATCCGTATTGTATTTCATTTTATTATGTCATATTATTGGTTTCAACGTACATAATTTCGACGCATGGATTTTTCGGCTATACTTTCTTGATTGAAGAGATTTAAGAGATTAGCACAGTAAAAGCTGACTAACATCATGTATTAAATTCGAGTTATGGTTTAATAAGCGGAGGTATTACAGATATGTTTCATCCTGTACCTTATTCTAAATATTTCAAAAAATTCCCGTTAACAGATTATGAAACAAGCATTGTTACTGGGAAAAAACTATTTTTTTAAACTTAGTGTAATCAAAATTAACTTACTTCTTTCACCCATTTTGTTTAAAAGTAACTTCTGAAATTTATTTTGTACATTTAAAATTTTGCAAGTGACATGCACAATTGGTTATCAAAAATGAAAGACAGTGTATTTTATGAAAATAAGTTCAACTGAATTATGAAAAACTATTTCTGCGTGAGAGTACGATACACTTTGTCATTCATTTATTCTTTGTTTCTTATTCGAACGTAAAAGTAAAATATTAAAGTCAATATAAAACTGACTTCAATATGAAAATAAACGACAACAGTATAAGAAATTTACACTTTTACTTCAAGAAAATAACAATAAAATAATATTTTAACATTGAAAGTTTTGTATTATTTTTATTTAAAATGCATGGTATTTTACTTTCCAACACAAAAGATATTTTGACAGGAAAGCTTTGATGAGATTCGTGTACTTTAACCGTTGTATAAGTGCTTTTGACAATGTAAACATGGTTCGAAAACACGTCATATTGAAGTTTTTGAATAAGATATATCACACGTAAAAACATTTATCTTCAAAGAGAACAAAATATTTTATTGTTATTTTTCTTGTAGTTATTTATAAAATATATACGAGTCAAAGAAAACATTGAAGGAAATCGCACTTAATGTATTTGTTTTTTACAAAACAATAGGTTATTGTTAATAATAATAATATTATTTATAAGGTAAAGTCAGGAGAGATGCCGCGGTTGGAGTGATTGCGCACATAGAGCTTTTGGGTGAAGGAGTAGAGTGAGAGAGCAGTGATTCTAGGTAGTTGTACAACAACAGTAGTGGAGTGTCTACTTGAAGGTGCACGTTGATTGCTTTGAGTGTCTAAGATAAAGTATTGCTATTTTGTTTTGTTTTCCACAAGTAAGTTCTTGAATTTTCATAGCTATTCATCAGAATTTCTATATAATGTCAATAGTACAAATATTTTTTACTTAAACGATTTCTGATAAGCTACTAATCTAGACTAACAATGTGAACATCAAAGGTTCGTTTTAGTAGCGGCCATGTTTAAATAAAAGGCCGCGCAATCTCTCCTACCGAAATTCGAGAGTTTGCGCATCTGCTACTTAGGAGAGATGGCGCATTGTTTCCATTAGTTTTCATGCTAGGAGAGATTACGCAGCTTATTGGTAAATTTGCATAAAAATTGAAAAATGAAAATGGACTAATTTTAAGTTAAACGTGTTATTAAGTTACATAATTTTATTTTGTAATCTTATCTGGACTTGCTTTTTCTGATTCTGTATTTTTTTCCTTTAATTAAAATTTTTTAATCGTTTTTAAAATTATTTTCCTTTTTCAGATTTTTTAGGCATTAGGTTGAAATATTCACTCCCAATACAATAAAATTTGTTCACAAAAACCTTACAGCAATGTCATTTAAGTGTAATTATTATTGTTAACAATTTAATTGTAGTTATTATTAGTAACAATCTCTCCTACCCATGTGCGCAATCACACCAACCCTGTAAGGACAGATTGCGCAAAATAACTTTCTTGGTTTTATTACAACTGTTCTATTAAATTGCAACATAACAACAAAATAGCAATGGAAATGCATAAAAAACAAATGAAGTAAAAATTATTCATGGATAGTTTAGCAAAAAATTAATATTTAGATTTTTTATTGCTGTTCTTTGAATTGTGCGCAGACTGTCCTTGCTTTACCTTAAGTTTAAAAAGACAGGGAAATTTGAAATGCAACGTAACGAATTTAGCATATTAAAACATTTATATTTCAAAACATTTGTATTTGAATAAGGCATATATTACATACGTTCATGTAATATTTTTATATTAAGCACTGGTAGAATTTTTAAGATAGATTTCAATTTACAACAGATATAATATATTTATGTGCGCAATTGAGGTGCAATTTGTACGAAATTGAGGCTTACTATAAATATGTGAGATAAATCATTATAAGTATACGCCAATATACGGAGTATGTAAATAATACTATTTGCATCCATCTAGTTTATTATCAATGCACAATAATAAGAACTTAATAAATATATATAGTTTTTAATCGTGGAAAATAGTACACACATTAAATGCACTTGTATATGCATCTAAAAATTATTTATACACCAGCATAAAGGTACTGAGAAACACAAAATGTTTGTAGTCTTACCTACAAAAAGTATATCATCAGTATATAAACTAGTCGTTGGGAGCCACCGTAATACTTACCCATCATGGATATGCATAGAATAAAATATGAACATAAAACATGTGTAAACTACTTATAAAATGCATTGCAATTGAAATAAAATCGTGGCTTGATGACGTCATAAAATTTAAAGGTTCGATTACTGAATTGCTTGAAAGAAATATCCTTATAACTCCAAAAATAATAACCCTATTACCTAGCGGTTTATTGCATCTTATTAAGCGTCAAATTTCCAATTAAAATATATCTTTGAAGTGAAATTTTGATGAAATACAGGGTCATGAAAAATCGAAGAGTGTGGGAAATAGGATTCCAAATATCTCGGCAACTAATTTTTGCGACCGACTTCATGCTTTATGCAAAATTTGTTTTTTATTGTCTTTTATATTCATTTCTTAAAATAACCAATTTCGAAAATGTTTATGTACCTTTTATCAGAAGAAATATTTCGAGAGTCCGAAAAAAATAGTTCCGGTTAATCAAGGTTATTGAAATGAAATAGGTTTCCTTCCATTATTGCATACTAAGTACATACCAAATTTCAAGTCTCTATCTCAATTTTTTCGACAATAGAGCGTTTACAGACACACAGACACACAGACGGACGGCAATTTTTTTTTTCTAAAAATATGTTTTTCGGAATCTCCAGTGTTTGAAACGTGTAAATCCGTCAAATTTTTTTTTTCGATTTTCAAAACGATTACATGACTTACCCTATACTACGTATGATGGGTAAGTGAAATCAATACAAATGCTGCTGTTGTTTGAAAAATTTTAAAGCGTAAATCTAACTTGATAAAAAAAAAGAAAAGAAAACATGGATTCTGATATTTTCTAAATATTTATTTAGGAAAAAATATCTGTTACAATCAACATTTTTTAAACTTGTTTCCAGTAAGTTTTAATTTTTTTTTATTTATTCATATTTTTAATATACGAATGTATAACTATACGACTGTATTTCTGTATTATATAACTTTGTTTGTATTTGATATTTAATTATTTTTTTGCATAACTACTTCTTTTCAAGAATTTAAAAATACCATTAAAAGAAATATTTACGAATAGAGCGTAAATGATTATTATAAACGGCTGATTGTTCACATAATACTGCAAAAATTGTTATTTATAATTCCTCAGTTACTTAAATATCTGCTTGGATTATAATTATGAAATGATTATAGCTCTTCAAGTTTTAAACAGTTTTATTACTTACTTTAACCCTAACGCTATGTCCTATCGGAACATGCCCTGTTGTTGCCAAGGACAAATATGCTATCGATTTTTCAAAAAAAAAAAAAAAAAAAAAAAAAAAAAAAAGTACCACTTATATTCGTACAGTTTAATTTTTACCGTGTGTTACAAGCATTATGATATGAGATGTCACCGGCTGAAACTACTCAGTGAGTGATAGATTTTTTGACAACTTGTTGAAAGTGCTTGGGGTGAACAACAATGAAACAATGGTATTGCTCGCTCTCCTTTTATCTTTTACGAGTCTCATAATAATCTTGCGATATCACGTATCGTTTAATTAAATCATTGAGTTTCTGTTATTGTGAATATTGATGCATAACTGAGAATTATTTAATTTTCCCTGTCACAATACCATACATAAATAATAAGTTTATACGTTTCCAAACCCAAAAAATTATATTTACGAAAAGAATAGAAACGGAATGAAGATTTGTTCAATTCTTTCTAATGAAGAATTGATTATAATTTATTATTATGCCGCGTACTTTCAGCAAATCTCTTTCAGGAATCCTTATATCAGATCAAAAAGTACAGTTTCAATATAATTGAATCACATACACAAATAATAAAATGTACTATACAAATACCAGTTAATAAGATTATTTAATTGCGAAATATGATTTCACTCGCTCTCAAAAATTGACACTAATGCAAATACTTATTGAAAATAATCTGTATAAATTAATCTACTAAAATTATTAAACATGCACTTGGATTTTACAGAAATAAATTTTATTAATTTATCTCATGCATTGTGAAAACAAAGAGTTTATTCGTATGATTTCAGTAGCTAGAAGAATTATTATAGAACGATGGATCTTTATGAGACTTTCGCACTACAATTTTTAAGATTATTTGCTGATGCTTTTTGATTATTTTTTAATTAACTACATTTTTTATTAACAAGATTATTTGGCAAAATATGAGTGTTCTATGTCAAAAACATATACAAAAACTTGTGTGTTTTGTTTGTAAAAAAAAAAAAAAAGAAAGAAAAAAGGATTTTAGAAATAATACATATGATTAAATACTGTGCTAAAGTAATTTTTTTTAATGTACTATTTTTTGAAAAAAAAAAAAAAACAAGTATTTTCCAAAAAATTTTTCATAGAATAGGGGAAAAAGATTATTAATATAAATTTACCAGAAAAAAAGTTACTTTTATTTTATTATTGTATCTGACATTATATAATATAAACAAGAATTACGAAAGGACAACAAATTATACAAATGGGATGGCTAATGGAATGGTGTGAATCATGGAACAACAAAATACTAACAAGAAGAGTAGTACTTTGTGGGATGCAAAAGGAACAAAAAAAGTACTAATACAAATAAAACATGATAATACTAATGATAAAAGTAGAGTGGGGGATTAGCAGATAAAATTTAAAAAATAATTGTTTATTCTAGATAAAAGACACGAAAATAAAAAAGCTAGTTAAACAATAATTAACCTTATTAATTATCAGATGCTGGTATGGGTATGAGAGATACTGCAGGGGGAGATCAATTACAGCAAACAATAATAACAAGTTGGAAATTGTACGTCAAACGTTACAAACGAGGTGCGTTCGTACGCACGTTTTAGAATTAAATTCATGATATCCCGTGCGTAGAACGGGTTAAACAGCTAGTTAAGTATATATTTTATGACACTGTTCATACAAATATCTTAACTAGTTATATAAATATTCAGATATATATGTATCAGATAGTTATATAAATATTCAGATATATATGTATCAGATAGTTATATAAATATTCAGATCTTGATGATTTTTAATTCTGTGAAATGAATTATATCGTCTGCAGATTAATTTCTGTATTAAAATAAGTATCTCGCTCGCTTGACGATTAAACTTCGGAAGCTCCTATAACAAAAAAGCACCGATTTAAAAAAAAAATTTCAAATTTCTTAATAAATATTTTTATTAATATCTCCTAAAGTTTTGATTCGATTTTAATAAAATTTGAAATGTCTCGACAAAATTCTGCAAAGATAATATATTTTAAATTGCAAACCATTTGGTTGGGTAGTTTTTGCGTTGTTATATGCGGACAGACAGACAGACAGACGGACGGACAGACAGACAGACAGACGGACAGACGGACGGACCAAGCGACGACTATAGGTGCTACGTATTTATATAATTACGAACTCACCTAAAAAGTCACAGCCTTATTTTGCTTAATACTTTTCTTCTATCTTCCTACTTCACAAAAATAATTTTCACAAGAAAATAATAAAACACAATTTAAACTCATAAATTGAAAATTACATCCTACGTTCGCCTAAAAATGCACGATGTGTATTTTCTTGAAATTAAAAGGGATGATGAATAGAGTAAACCGCATTTATCATGTCTAACAATTCGTGACAAACTATACAACTTTTTTTTTTCTTGTCATTTTAAAAATTTGATAAGATTTTTTTTATGAATTATTTTTGCTTTGATTCTGAACACAGAATGGAAATGTTTCATTATCAGAAAAAATAATATTAATTCGTATTTCACTTTACTATTCTAACAATATCTTAAATATCAGTTTTATCTATAGAATTAAGTTATTAAATATTTCGTTATTATTAACAGACGTTAGTTTGTTTGATAATGTCTATAAAATATGTATGTCTATCAAATGTATGAAATATATATTATATATGTCTATCAAATGTATGAAATATATATTATATATGTCTATCAAATGTATGAAATATATATTTTATATATCTATCAAATATATGAAATACCTATTATATATGTCTATCAAATATCTATTAGATATGTCTAACAATATTACTTTTCTATGTCTATCTATCTATATTTTAATGTCTATCAGCCTATCGTTATACGTATTCTTCAATGTCTATTAACTTGTATCAATATTTATAAAACTAGAAAAAGAAATAATAGTTTTTAAGAAAAATCTTTTTTAAATTAATCTGGAAGTTATGTGTTTAGTTACAATTGAATATTTTATTTCCGTTATTAAAAAAAAATAATAAAAGGCTAGATTGCTATAACGGTGTATAAATAATGAATTTTCCTTTAAAAAATTGCACTTTGACTCCACCGTTGCCAAGAATTATACCAAATATTATATATACAGTGTGATGCATAAGTAAATATACAACTTCCAGATGCTGCAAAAAAGGAACCGTTTACGGCACTTTCCCCAAATGCAAGCCGTGAGGTAGGAATACTCATAAAGTTTTTTCTCGCTGCTGTGCGAAGTGACAGACTATAGCTAGCGTGTCATGAGAATATCAGTAGAAATGGAAGCGTCTGCAGTGGAAAAGTCAGTTTGTGTTCTTGAATTGAGCAAAATGGAATCTGCGACCATTGTACAACGGCATTTTAGAACACGATTTGAAAAATAAACCTTTAACCGGAAAATACATTTATGATTAGTTTAAAAAATACGGGCGGTTTGTGAAAAATGGCCTCAAATACATTCCGGTTTGGTGTTTGCCATGTGACTAAGGATGCACACATACATTTTTTGAACCAATCCAAAAAATATATTTTCTGGTTAGAGGTTCTTTTCTAAATCGTGTTCGAAAATGCCGTTGCACAATGGTGACAGATTTCGTTTTGCTCAACTCAAGAACACAAAATGCCTTCTATACTGCAGACACAGCCATTTCTACTCATATTCCCGTGACACGCTAGCTATCGCCTATGTCACTACGCACAGCAGTAGAAAAAAAACTTTATGAGTACACCTACCTTATGGCTTGCATTTAGGGAATGTGCCTTAAATAGTTCCTGTTTTACAGCATCTAGAAGTTGTATAATTACTTATGAATCGCCCTGTATATATATATATATATATATATATATATATATATATATGTTGACATATTACACTTTAATTTTTAACAATGTAATATACAAGCTATTAATCACTTAGAAGTACAAATGATTAAAAATAAACAGTAATTGTAAACAAATTTACACTAATGGAAACACTATATTAAAAATAGCTGTTGCAAAAATATTGTTCAAATAAATGACATATAGTTATAATTTTTGTTTTAACAGAACTTTTCCAACATTCTTCAGAATCACTTGAAACATTCCTTTTTGCATTGAAGTAATGTATTCGAGCAAATGACGAGAGTCGATAACACGCCACTACAGCAAAATTGTTTATTCACTTTTAGAAATGTATTGTTTTAGACTAATATATACAGCGCTTGGCAGTGTTCCTAGTAGATTTTCAACTTTTTTCAAATCAAACTTTAAGCATGACTTTAATACTCATATCATTGGAAATTAATCAAACATAGAAATGTAGTATGAATGGGGATATTGACTTGTTGAAACTTAAAGCGTGGCCCTTCGATTTCTCCAGAAACTTGTAACAATTCGCCAGGATGCACTCAGGATAATTCGCCTTTTGGTAATTAGTAATATTCATACGATTATATAAAACAAAATGTGTACCCCTTTGTCCTGTAAAGAGTACCACGTATTGATTACTTGAATCCAAAAATGTTCTTCTCTTCAGAAGTCATGTCAAGAAAATTGCCAAACATCTGGCAAATATAAATTAAACTTATTATTACATTTTTGGCTATGATGTCTTACACTGACGCACCGCTTTTTTTAAATCGGTTATAAAAAGGAGAAAAGTCACCAAATTTTGGCGATTTTTTACCTTAATGGTAACTTGGTTATTGTATTGAGTTATTGGTTTGGCGCGGGCTTGGAAATCGTGCCAATCAAAAAGTCACCAAATATCGCTGGTCAGTGTAAAACATCTGTTCCATATTTTTTATCACTAATTATCTCGTTTCTCCCCTTCGGGTGGTCCCGAATCGGCCCACAGTGGGGTAGCCACAGTGGGGTAGAGGACAGATAGCCCGGCATTGCGAGATGTTCTCTGACACAACGGAGACAGGTAATCTGATGAATCACCACCTCAACGCGGGGACACAACGGGTAGTACAGTGGGTCTGATTAGCCGTAAGTGCCGGATGCTGGGTGGATGGCCCGCTCACACGACTTCGGTCTATCACCTCCTTTGAGTCGGTTCTCCGCTGCAGGAGGTTTGCAGCCTAAGGTCGTGCCCTTGAAGAGCAATGCAGAGTCTCAACTATGGTCCGTGGTCAGTAACGCCCGCCTACGTGGGATTCAGGTTGATGCCTCTTCCGGACTTTGGGACGGTCGAGTGGTAAAAGAATATTACGCAGGTCAATACATCGCGCCTAGGCGCCCTGCGCCATGTGTGGTGACACGAGAGCAACGGATAGCTAACGGTGGTAGGACAGCTTCAAAATTTATCTAATGCGAGACGAAGGCGACGACGAACTCCGTAGGATAAGGAACGCAGGTGGTTCCAGTGACGCCTGGTCAGTGCATAAGGCGGCGTGCCGCAACCCTCGGTACTGGCAGGCAGCGGAACGTAGACACTGAAGTGCGGAAAGAGGCCTGGTGGACCAGGCGCCAGGTATTAAAGCTTGCCACTCTTTGCATAGCCTAAGCGGCTCCGTCTGTAGCTGGAGTAATTGTATGCGGCCTCAATTCGCCGTCAGAAGAGAAGATGCCTGTTTAACGAAGAGTGGTTCGAGTCGCAAAGGGTTTTTCAGGTCTGTGGTCTGCGGATCGTATCACCATCCCTGGGAGAGGGTCGGATCCTCTTCTTGGATTGACTGAGTACGAGGAACCAGGAAGGAAGCTCGCCAGTCAATTGAAAACCTCCATACCTAAGTCGGACATTGCGTCGAAACCAGTCCAGCGCGTCTATGTTTAGTCAGAGTTTTCTATGCCTGACTGTTGAGACTAGCAGGAGTCTTAAAAATAACTTTCACGCTACTGACCTTGATCGTGCCCTCATCTATGTCGCTTTTGAAGGGAGTTTCTACGTCTTTCAGAGTCCGAAAGTGGTTTCTGAACATAACTTTCAGTTTTTGTCTCTGTATTTGTTGTGTTTTTATTGTTATTTTCTTTGTTTGTATTTTTTTTATATGTCATGTGTTTCCAAATGACTCCCAGTTGAGTCAGCCACTACCTGCATTCTGCTGTAGGAGTTTGGCTGAAGGAAAGCTTCTGGTGGAACCACGCGGAGAGTGTGCCTTCAGGGACCTCCCTCCTCGTCGCCGCAGCCGATGAACAAGTCGTTTCCTCTCTCCCTAGGACTCGATAATCGGAAGCTGCGGTAAAGAAAGAGTCGTTGGAGAACCTCGGCGTACGGCTTAGGGCCCTGTTCCCTCTTTTGCGTACTGGATCCTAAGCTGTCGGGGGACTCCAGCGTCTCCCCAAGTGGTTTGTGGTAGTGTCCTCGAAGTTTGGGCTCCACCGCATGTTGCATTGACCTTTGTCGTCAATTTATTTGGGAAAGGGTTGAGGTGCGCAGGTGGTTTCATCCCCATATTCTCCCCATGGTTGAAGAGCACGCCTGCGGAGGCGCCCGGGTAAACTGATACTTCCTGGCGGATTACTCGTATGGGTTCACGATAATCTGGATTCGGCGGTGAAGAACGCCTGCCTTCGGCAAGCGTAGCTTGTCATTATCATTAAATATTAACTATTATCGACTATTATCGATTATTATCTACTAATTGTGAAAATTTTAATCTCTGCTTTTGGTATTTTCAGTTCAGTTAAAAATTTTATTTAACTTCTGCATTTTATAAAATTTAGATTCATCTATATTATGGATAATGCAGACCTGAAGAATAGGATATATTTTCTACTTCCAAAAGACCCAAAGATATTGAGATAGAATGCTAGCGGCAATTCTCATATATCGAACATATATGTTTTTTTCTTTCCAATCTCATTACAATTTCGTAATTTCAAAAATATGTTCACAACAATATGTGATTGTTTTAAAATTCGTGCTATTTTTTATTAGATTTACACAATTCCTTAAAACATATAGTTTCAACATTATTATTTTCTGAAAATTGATTTTTGCAACATCCGAACTTTTAAATTTGTTACTGAGTAATGAAATCAACACATGAAATTGCTCTTTGAAGTAAGGGTCACAATTCATACCAGCATTGAATGTGTTTCAACGTATGTGGCACGTATGAGGATAACAAACATTTTTATAAATCAATGTTTGTCTAAATCAAAATTAATTTGCGCTTTAAATTATAAAAAATCGAAAGTGCGCCTACGTTTCTGTAACAATTAAAATGTTTAAAAAAATATTTTGTTTTTATCATAATTTGTAGAGATATTTTTTATCTCTTACGCACAAATTAAAGTAAAACTCCGTAAATTTTCTCGTAAGAAAATTTTCCTCGTTCTGAGTTCAAAGTTGAAGGTATTTTTTAAATTTGGTCCTATCATTATGCAATGCGCTGCATATAATATTGTTATTTTTGTTACATGCTTTTTATTAAATCACAAGTTATTTCCGAAGTTGTCGTCACAATAATGTTATGATGGTGTTTTTGGGTGGTTAGTTGCAATACTTTTTAAATAAGAAGATAACAGGTTTGGGGTTGCACAAGAAAGACTCCAGTACAGATTGAAGAACTTTTTATTTTATCGCACAGCAAGATGTTTGGCCGTATGGCAGAAGAGAGTACCTTAGGGTCAAATGAACCCTTTTTGAAGTGCTTACAAGGAATGAGTTGTTGCTTGTAGCAGAACTCAAATCGACTTATTATAGAATTCTCGAATAGGGTTGCATTGGCGATAATACTTTCAGAGGGAGCACAGCGCGTTAATGAGAATCTTCGCGAAAGTGTATTATTTTTGGCATAGAATTTCTACTTACTTCAACATATTATCTGCCAAGGACATTTTAACGGCCCTGGTCATGATATTAGTTCAAGAATATAGGAACGGAAAAAATTACGTTTTTCGACTGCAGTTGAGCTATTTTTAGATTAACGAAAGATAGATAATTGTTAATGATACCATATTAGAAGTTGCTTCATTGCATTGCTTGCCAGATGGTTTTTATTAACTAACGAATATTGCTCAGCTAAAAGAATTGATATTAAAAAATCGCTGCATTCTTGATTTAATAAAGTAGAGTATCTATCAATTTTGTATATATATTTTTTAAAGGGTAAGGAGTTCCGAAAGAAAAACGAACAAACATAATGATGATTTTATTAAAAGAAATGATTATTATTTTAAGTTAAATATTAAGTGACCCGACATTGGAAAGAGAGTGAATCTCGATTTATTATATAAAAGGGAAGGGTTAAAACCTAATATATGATTCCCATATATTATAAATATCATGGGTACTCATACATGGGTACTATATTATAAATATCATGGGTACATCATACTTTGTTTAATGATCTGGGATACTATGATAAGCAGTTCTAAGTAGAAATCATGGAATTATGAATAACACAATGAGTATGAAATATACAAAATACGTGTGCGTGCGCTGTGTGTATAAACTTGCGAAATCACAGAACAAGGAGTAGCTGGAACACAAGTGTGAAAACGTTCGTTTGAATCCTTTTTTAATGGCATAAAAATCTAATATCTTTTTATAACGGGAAATTTGAAATGTTGTATCATTTTTGGTTTTCGAACATTGCTCAGTTACATATATTCGACTCACAATATGTGTATTTTGTTATGCTGATCGTATATAGATTTTGTTAGAAGAAAAAATTATGAAAACGAAAAGATAATTAATAATATTGAAGCATGTTTTACTGAAATAGTTCATTTTTAATTAGAAGTGCATTTATAATTATTAGTGCGTACAGTTTTACCACAATTTTTAAATCCATTTTTCGCCTTACTTAATCACAGAAAAATGTAAGAAAACCTACAAATAAATGTTTCGACTACGAATTTTACGAATTAAATATTAAATAGAATTTTTTTAATCTGAAATACTGATTGATTCCATCGAAATTCCAAGACGTGTACACACCTTGTAATCACTGTGCAGTTGCAAAAATTTGCTTATTCATATCTGCTTAAATATTGAAAAAATTCCTACCCTATAATACTTAATATACAAATGTTTTTTTCTGGTCATTCTTCTTATGGCCCCAAAATATATTTTGACAATAAAAAGACGACGCAAATGTCAGTAAGTGTGCAGGTAAAATAAAGATAAATGATGTGTAAGTATCGCGAGAATTCAATTATAAAAAAAAAAGTAGTTAAGAAATCTGACCTTTAAAGTTCTGGTTTTGAAAGAAGTTTTACTTGAAAAATGACAATGCCTTAATGTATTTTTTAAGTTATATATATATGTTGGTCAAATAAAAAATTACTTTAATAGTTTTATCAAACTTTTATGAAATGTATTTTTGTTAAACCTTAATGATGTTTTCTCGAGGTTTTGTAAAGTATATATATATATATGTATGTATACTTTAACGGATATCCAATTAAAAGTGTTCCAAATAAAGCTTAGAATTATAGTGAAGTATTTATGTTTAGAAAGTCTCCCTATGTTTGTAAATTGTATTTTTAAATAATGACATTTTATGGACATCATATAACTCTATCGAGTGTTTGATTATCGATTATTACTTAAATTTATCGCACAACAATTATTTATTATCTTATTAGAGAAATTCGCTTTATTCATAATGAAGTTATGATATATGTCTGCTTTTTATGTCTCGAAAACATTTAGGGATTTACAAGACACGCTTTTGCTTGATAATAAAAAATGAAATATTTTAAATCTTAATAAATTTTACTGTAAATAACTTTAATTATAAAGGAAGAAGTATCACTATAAATGTATTTTGAACAAATAAATGGTTATTTGCTATGGAATAAAATAAAATAATTGTGTAGTAATGCAAATACTACACAACTGCTAATACCTGTCACTTTAAATTGCAGAATAGAAAATCGCGCATCGGAGAAAGCTATTTAATTCAGAGATAACAATTGCACTTTAACCTCCAACATTGCAAAGATATACTATATATATATATATATATATAGTGTGTTACAAAATGATACGTCTGCAGTGCAATACTATAATTTCTGTTGACATATTTCACTTTATTTTTTTAATAATGCAATATACAAGCTATAAAACACTTAGAACAACAAGTGATTAAAAATAAACAGTCACTGTAAATGAATTTACAAAAAATTTAAACAATGTGGTAAAAATAGCATCAGAAAAAATATAGGTCCAGTAAATGAAATATTGTTACAATATTTGATTTAACATTTTTCAACATTTTTCAGAATCACTTCAAATATTCCTTTTCACATTGAAGTAATGTACTGTTCAAGCAAGTGATGCAAGCCGATAACACTATAGCAAAATTGTTTATTCACTTTTTGAAATGTATTTTTTTACACCACCATACATTTCTTATATATATATAGTTGTCTTTCCAACAGTCTACTTTACGAATGCATAGGGACCTGAAATATAATCTACATGTATGTGTGTGTGTGTGTGCGTGTGCGTGTGCGTGAACACGATACCATCCAAACGGCACTTCCGATTGAGTTCATGTTTTTACTTTTCCACATATAGAGCAAGAAAAACGTTGTAATCATGATGCATATTTTGCTTGTGTGTGTTAGTGGGTGAAAACTACAGCTTCCAAACGACACTACAGATTGAGCCCCATTTAGTGCATAAATTATATACAACTTTCGCAAGCACTGTATACATTTTCGTACAAATCGACCAACGATTTACGCGTTGCAATTACGCTTAATCAAAGTCAAATCATTTTTCGACCCGTTCTATAGGGTAAATAAACAGGAAAATACGATTTAGAATAAGTGATAGTATTTTGTTGATGTGTTCAAGCAGTAATGGCTAAGAGGTAACATCCCCTGTCTCAAAACGGGAGGTACAATATTCGAATCCAGCTGACTCGTTTGTGTCTGATAAATTTATCTGAATGTATAGTATTTTATAAAACGTTTGAATAGCCGAGTAGAGTCACCATACATTGTTTTCTTTTATTGCAATCAATACTCTGGAATGATTAGTAGTCATACATAAAAAATAGGGATTTCGGTCACTGAAGCGTATTTTTGAAATTGTCATTATAAAATATAACAAATATATAACTTCATCTATTATTTTTTTTTTCACTACGACAAAGTTTGTTTGCATGATACACTTACAGACTAAAAGTGAAATAAATTTCAACAGATTTTTTTTTAAAACTGAAAATTACATTTAATGCCATTATCAAAATAGTCGTTACTGTGATCAACGGAATGTTTGAAGTAAAATATTATTTAAGAATTATGTACATATACTTGTTGAATGAATTAAATGTCGAAGATATATTTCCACGTTGAAACAAATGTAAAATTTCATCCTTTCCAGAAATTGCCATGTATTCTACGAGGTCATTAATTCATCAATTTTTGTATGTGAGATGTAAAGTCTTAAAAGACAGAAAATTTAAAACGATACTTTGCAAACAATTTTTATAATTCTTTATCTTACAACCTAAAAAATTTTCTTATTTTCTTATCTTTCTTTAAATAACTGATTATTTATAGTTCTTTATTACTAAACTTTAGGCTATATAACTTTTAACTTTACGCATAGAACTACTTTTAAATTTCTATTTTTTGCAACTATATTTCATATTCTATTTACATTTTGAATAAATTTAACTTTTTTGTGCGTCATATATTACCTTATAATACACAGAATACTTTTGGGCATTATGTAAACTTTTAAATGTTGTATATGTTTTCTAAAATAATGTGATAAAAAAAAATATTTTTTTAGCAACTACAGGAAACAAATTCAATCTTTATTTTATGTTATATGTAGGATAATTTTTTTTTTAATTTTTAGCGATTTCTGATTTTTTTTTTTTTTTTTACATTCGTAAGAATAATCATTTCAATCCTATCCCAAAACAATACATTTTGTCCTCTGTGATTGTTGATTTTTCGCGTAATTTTTCGCGATTGCTTGCATTTTACAGAATTTTTTCAGACAATTTTAAACAAAATTCAGTTTTAATGTTTAGCCTAATAGAGTATTTTTTCTCTTCTGTGATTTTTCAATTTTAAACAATTTTGTATGTGATATTTGGCATTTTAAGGTAATTTAATGTTCTACTGGAGTCGATTTTTATTTCTATTTTTCTATTTTCTTTTGTAGTCAATTAAGAAGTTTTATCGCGCCAATAAAGTTTAGCCATAAGAATAAAGCACATTAATTTATTCCTTGTTATTTTTTACTTAATTGCTTTAAAATATCAAAAAGAAAATTCCAGTATTAGAAATGTTTTTTTACATTCAACTTTTGAGTGTTTTAAATAACAATGTTCCTTGCAGCGTTTATTTTTAACTGAGTAATTAAACAAAATATATGACAAATTGCAATGGTTATCATCGTGATAAAACGAAATCATAAAATAATTAATAGCACTTATACTTTCTTATAAATTACGTCCTGCAAAGTATTTTTATTGTAATCAAAAATATCATACTTATTTCATTACAAATATCATAACTTTTTTTCTATTTTTCATTATTATACTCTTGAATGTTTCGCTTTCTTAAGAAATACAAATGTATTGAAAATAGTTAAAACAAAATCAGTTCAATTCAATTTTAAACTTGCCGACTAAAGAGAATTTAAGTCAAATAATGATTATGTATAAATTAAGAAATAAGGGAAAAGTTTTGAAAATTAAATAAAAAAACTGAAAGCGGAATTAAAAAACGTTACAAATTTAGAAAATCCACGGTATGGTCTATATAAAATGTTTGTTTTATTTTATGACATCATGTTATTCGATATGAAAATTGAATTATTTTTTCTTGATTACCTTTCATCTTTTTATCTAAACGCTCAAATTATTGTTTCTCTTCTTTTTACACACACTGTTAAATAATTAATTCAGAAGTCACTTCTCTACAAGAAGCGTACTGTAGAATATGATGCACATAGCATTTTATCGCTTATTTACAGGGACACACAAAATAATTCGGTTACAGTACTATCTATATGCGATAATAGCTGGAAGTGCATTTTCAGTTGTTGCATGCATTCGTAAGTTTAACTTATTTGTTGCATTTTACTAGGTGTATACAATTTCTATATATCATGTACAGGGCTACACAGAAAAATTAGAGTACATTTCCGTTTATTAACGAAAATTCCTTAAAGAAAATTTTCATCTGCGTTATGCGTTTACTAATTGAACGGAATTTTAGAATATTGTGACGTATATATATAAATATATAACTCTTATACCGGGCTTCACAAAATAATTTAAATACTTTTCGTACTATGAACAATGATCGCTGCATTGTGTTTTCAAGTGTGTTATGCATTTTAGAAAGTGTTTTTTCAGATGTAATTTTTTACCATATTAAACGGCAAAGTTAGGTTGTAGTATTTTGATTTGTTGAAAAGTGTTTCATAATCTATGCTATATATTTTTTTTTTTCAAATGCAAATGTCTTAAACAAAAGAGCTATTTGTTTAAGAATAGTTTTAATTTTAGTTTTTCATTCACAGTATTCATTGAGATAGTGTTTATATAATTGAAGTACAAAGATAATCAACTTTTTTGAAACCACAACTGTAACAAAGTTATTAATTTAGAATTATTTCAATGTAATAAAAGTTTTTTAATTGAAAATGTATCAAGATTAGACAAATTACAATGCGCAGAAATATTCTCAAAATTAGGATTTTTTTAAAAACATACAATACACTGCATTTGTCTGCCCTTAATATGAGTATCAGCAAACCCAATTGCCGAAAAAGGACGGCATTTTTATCAAACATTATATATATATTTAAATTCTATGAATGACACAGCGGATTCATTTCTAAATTACACCCTTTCCATAGAGACACATATATTTATCATTTTAAGCTGAAACCATTAAAATAAAAGTTTTTTTTTTGTATAAAATTATGATTCTAGTGTTTTATATATAAAGATTAACTAAGCGGTGTTTGACTGAAAAAAGTGTCAATGCTAACCATGCAACGGCAACCTATACACCCGAATACCGAAGTAATGCAGCATGGAGAGAGGTACCGCGATTGGGGTTTTACCACATCAAGTAAGGGATAAAACTGTCGAGAAACATCAATGAAAATTTTCGGTCTTCCACCCCTGTGGTGACTTCTTCAATGGAAGAGGTTTAGCCAGTACTTTTGCGACTTGATTAATCGCCAGGTCCGACGTGGGGTTTCAGACATAAAATTTCTAGGAAAATTGCAAAATAAAATTGGCAAGCATAAAATTTCCCAGAACAGCTTAAAGATATTTCTCACAAATATTTAAATAATCCCTGATTTATTCAGAATCTGATGAGTTCTTTTCTTTTATATAATTTCAACGAAATCAATAATGTTCTTTAGATTTCTCCGAGAAAAATTCGTTCCAGAAAATGGCAATCTAAACTTCTTTATGACAAGAAAAAAATTAATTTTTCAAACTTTTTCAAAAATATATATTTTTTTTTAATTTGAGGAAATTGAAGATAAAAAACTAAAATAATTTAAATATTATTTCAGATGCCTATTTGTAAAGGAAACATAACATTATGTTATTCAGTTAAACAATCAAATAACGCAATTGTTAATAAGTTAAGTCTGAAACACGATGGATATTTTTCTGATGGAAGTTTTGAAAATAAAATAAAAGAATAAGACATAAAAAAAAAAAAAAAAATGAAAATTTACAATCAGTAAAATGAGTGAAAGACATGAAAATTTAAAGAAAAAAACAGTCAGCAATATTTGTCAATTCATAAATGTATACAACTATTTTTCCTGCAGAATTGCAATTTAAGCCTGGAGATGTTTTTTCTTCCAAATCAAGGAGCTTATAATATAAACATTTAAGCTAGAATGAAAAACAAAATTAATTTCCCCAGAAAATGTTTCGAACAAATAACAGGATTTTTTAACAAGGTTTCTGAAAAGTGTAAATCGAAAAACGAGACTTAAACGTGACATTTATGTTGATTTTAGTGTTAAATTTAGCATTCAACAATGACATTTCAATGCAACAATTCCGACAACAAAAAATAAAATTGTTGAAAATGTTAAATTAAAATTTTTCATTATCAAATGTATATCAGCATATTAAAGGATTTTATACTTATCACGAAATAATGCTTTATATATTCGGAGTCTCAAGATTTCTGTAGTTGTATATGGTTAAGGAGAAATCGTTAATTTCCCCTTTGATGAAACAGAGAAAATTCCATTAAATAAATACACACTATCCTAAACAACGCTTAATAAAATAATAATAATAATCCTATATATTATTTCTGTTGTCAACATCCCTTTTTCTAAGCAAATAAAAAAACGCAGAACGATGAAAGAGATACCATATGTAAGGATTTTGAAGCAGCTTCTGACATAGTACACTCACATTTCGTTGAAACAATTATTTTGATTAAAAATTGCTGTTTGTTTAAAATTAAATCGGCATTGTTTTTATAAATGAAATGAAAGGTTTTCCTCAAATGAGTGTTGCCACAAAAATAAAATATCACAACAGTGATTATTAAAAAAAAATGTTCAATAAAGGTAAAGTAGGGTATTGTTTCTGCACGAGTTTATTTTATATTTATGATTAAAAAGCAAACTTTTAATTTAAATGCTCATTTTTTTTATCCCGTGTTTTTTTTTTCAGAAACAGATGATGTCACCCTCTAATGCAGTTAAAATACGATTGAAAAAAATATTTATTTATTTTATTTTATTTATTTATTTATTTATTTTTATTTATTTTATTTTATTTATTTTATTTTTATTTTTATTTTTATTTTTATTTATTATTATTATTATTATTTATTTATTTAATTTTTTTGGTTTTTTCTATCTTCGGTCAATTTTTACTGTAACTTTGATGGAATAAATGAGATGCTATTCTGGCTTGATTAATATTGTTTGCAGATATTTTTAGTCCTTAATTTTTCTTTAGAAGTTTCAGTGCGAAATATTCGCACGGGTTCACTGGTTATTATTATTATTATAAAACAACAAAAAATTACTTTTAAAATTTAAATAAAATATCTGATTTACAGTGATTTACTAAAGATAAAAAAAATCTGATACTTTTTTTGTGAAGAAGGTTATGTTTAATTATGTCAGACTTGAAAATAAACCGCTGTTTAACATCTGAAACACGAATTTTTAGTTTAAAGCTCAAACTCTTTATAGAAAAATAAAAATAGCCAAAAAAAAAAAAAGAAAAGAAAAGGCAAGACCGAAAACTTATGCGCCAAGTTTAGATTACGAAACACCTTCCAACACATTCAGACTACTTTAACAAAACTTCAGAGTTTACTAAGTAATCAATTAGTAACCTTATAACACATTTCAAAACCTATTTATCCGAATTCTGTTGTGCAGCCCTATATATGATCTATAGATTTGAATACACATTACATAGTGAACGCAATTTAGTTCAGCTAGGACACTCTGAAAAACTGTTGAAAATTTCCTTGCAGCAATTTCCGTCTATGAACGGAAATGTATTCGAGATCTTTGCTGAATCTCTGTATATAGTAATATGCAAAAAAATTAGTTACATTTGAAAAATTGCGCCAAGATTGAAAACGCACTTCCAGCAGTTATTGTTCATAGACAGTACTGTAACCAAAATTTTTGTATGTCCCTGTAAATGTATGATTACTGCTACGCACACCATAATCTATAGTAAGCATATTGCAGTACACCTCAGTGACTATATATTAGTTTCAATATGTTTGAACAGTTTAATATCATTAAAATACACCGCAAACAATTTTTCCCACATATCGTAATATAACGGAATCTCTTTGAGGGTCTCTGTAAACGAACTATAAATTCTATGCAATATAAATCATTTTTAATAGAAAGTATGCGATAATGAGCGTCAGTAACACATATAAATTCTAGAACAATCGGAGTATATTTACGTTAGTTAGAGCACGGACTGTCAGACAGACAAACCGAATTCATAAATATTTTTTAACATTTTTGGAAAATGTTAAAAAGAAATATTACAATCATAAAATTTTAGCAAGCCGTGTTTACTATTCCTTAATAAATAAATAAATAAATAAATAAATAAATAAATAAATTTGAAATAAGAAAGCAAATAACCATCCACTTCTGTTGAAATGTTTTTCGATAAACGACATGAGGTCTTTACTGGCTCTGACACTGTGTAAATACAGAAAAAGAGAGACCTTTTCTTCCCATTTAAGCTCATTTGTGTGTAAAGTATAACATTGAAGAGAAGAGATTTGAAAGCTACATTTATCGGTAGCATAATAAAATTCCTTCGAAAACGGAAATAAAAAATTTGAAGCATCAAAATTCAAAGAACAGTTGAAAGGAATTTCTAACAAAATGCAAGATAATACTTCCTATGTTCAGAATTGCAGGAACTTTTTTCTAAGAATAACATATATATATATATATATGTTATATAACATATATATATATATATATATATGTTAATATCTATCTATCTATCTATATCTATATATATATATATACATATATATGTTAATATCTATCTATCTATCTATCTCTCTCTCTCTATATATATATATATATATATATATATATTAACATTTTACAAATACTTTTATTCTGAATTTTGAAAAAAAATTGAATTTAAAGTAATTTATTAAATATTTCAAAACATCATATGCTTTTTTAAGAGGACATCAGTTCATGTCAGTTAAGTAACCTAAAAAATATTTCTACGGATAATAAATCATTTGAAATAACATTCCAAATGTCGTTCAAAAATTAAAATAATCATACCTATAAAAATAAGATGAAATGAAAACTTGCGGTAAGTAAGATGAGTGATGATATGAGGGATTTTTTAAAAATAATAAACAAAATTAATCATCACAGATAAGTATTACACACCAATGGAAATTGAATTTTAGCCTGGAGTGTTATTTTCTCCACAGGAAAATCCTTTTATGTTCACATTCCAGCAAATATATAAGAAATACCGAGTGAACCAAAAATTCATTAAAACTTTAAAAATTCATTAAAAAGGAAGAAATTATGATAACAAAGTACGGTTTGAAAGAAAGGGCTCACAAGGTAGTGAGATTTTTTTCAGCAGCAAAATAATAATTAAAAAAAAAGTTTAAAATGTCACTGGTTGAGGGCGCTGACGACCCGAAACACAATGAACAGGACAACAGTAAGCTCCATCTTCTTATTCTTGCAATAAAAATTGTTCAACATGACCTCCAGACCACATTCTTCGTCTTCAGACCTTTCGCAGTGCGAAATTTTCGCAACGCAACAGTTGCTGACTCTCCGTTCAAATAGAACAACTTCAACAACTCTCGATCGGGTACTGATAATATTCTGAAAGCGAATGAGAAGTCCTTGTGTATTCCGGCCTTTTATTGCTGGATTAATTTGCATAATTCTGCTGAATCTCTCGCATAATTCTGCTGAATCTCTCGCATAATTCTGCTGAATCTCTCGCATAATTCTGCTGAATCTTAGCGCCATCTACAGGTGACTGTTTTAACAAAAACATTTTTTGCTGCTAAAAATATTCGATTACCTTGTGAATCCTTTCTTGTAAACCGCGCTTCTTTATCATAATTTCTTTCTTTTTTTAAGAATTTTGAAAGTTTTAACGAACTTTTGGAACACCCGGTATATACTACTTTTCAATAAATATGAGGATTTTTTAACACTGCTTCTGGCACGCGTAAATCGAACAAATAGGCATTTCCTTTACAAACTGTTTTATTTTAATGTTACGTTCAGCATTCAACAGAAGATAACTGAACTTTTTTTTCTGATATCATAATAAATTTTATTTTGAAGTGAGAAGTTCAAATTGCCAAGCACCAAATTTCTAAAAAAAAAAAAAAAGAGAGAGAGAAATAATCTGTTAGGAATCATAGAATTATTTTCCATTTCTTCAGAAATTCAGAGTTGCCAAGTCTCCGGCTTTTTGAACACCAGTAATTTTTTAGAGAAAATGTTGTTCTTTTAAACCACAAAATCTTCCTATTAAATAAAACAAAATTTTCTGTACTGAATTACTGGTATTCAAAAATCCGGAGACTTGGCAAATCTGGAAATTCAGAGAAAAAAATAATTCAGTATAGCTACAATCTTAATAGTCAAATTAAAAAAAATATGTAATTGTTACAAACTTAAGAAAAAAAGATACGTAATTTTTAAAGTTATTTAAAAAGACGGATTAAGAATAACTTATGATTATTTTAAAAAAGTTACATGCTTTCTTTAAAAAGATGGATAGAGCTCCATTTCAATCAAGTAAACAAAACATTAAACCGACGTCTACTAAGTAATTTGTTACACAATTTATATATTTTAAATGACATTGAAAAGTTTAAGAGAATGACAAACAAACAAAAAGAACAAAAATAAATAAATAAAGTGAAAGCTTGCAATTTATAACATAAGTGAATATTATGAGTGAAATGCTAAAAAGCACCACCAAAGATAATCAATTCAAATAAGCGTTACATTCTTAACAATAGAAATGAAAGTTTAGCTAAGTGTGTTACTTCTATGGAATGAAAAAGCATATACTGTTTGTTCACATTCCAACAAACAAATAAACACAGATTTCTTTGAAAATACTTTTGATCAAATAAGAGTATTTTTGACACGTTTTCTGACATGTGTCAATAGAACTTAGACGCATTTCCTTTACATATAAGTTGATATTAGTGTTCAACTTAACTTTCAAAATTAGCCATTTGAAATAAACATTTTAGTATAGCATAATAAAATTTCCTTTAAAATGGCAATTTAAAATTGCTTGCATGAAATTGCCAAGCATAAAATTTCTGAAATGAGCTTAAAAAAGATTTTTTTACGAATCATAGAATATTTTTCATTTATACAGAATTTAAAGATTTCTTTTCTTTTCCATGATTTTAAAGAAATAAATATTCTTTAGATTTTTCAGAGAAAATTGCTTTCAATGTAAGTACAGTTTCAATAGCATTAATCAAAGAAAAATAAATATATAATTCTTCCAAACGTTAAAAAAAGAGAAAAACCTAATTTTTAATGCTAGAAAAAATGTCGGACTTAAAATACTTCAAAACGATTTTGTATTTATCTGTTTACCTTTTTTTAAAGTAATGAAATATAATAAAATAGTAACACCTGAAACAAAACAAACTGAAATAAATAAAATAAAATGAATGTTTGCACTCCGAAAAGATTATACTATGAAAGAAATGTGAAAAACTGCCAAAAGTAATTACAAACACAAAAATAATTTCCGTTTTTTTTCTGTGGAAATGATATTTTGCCCTGCAGACTTTTTACCTCCTAATGAGTGGTGGATAATATGTATATTAAAAAAAACTTATAAATATAACTTTCTTTCAAAATCCTTAGACATTTTAAGGAACTCGGTTTTTAACATGGTTTCTGATATGAGTAAATTGAAAACAGAGATATTTTCTTCAGATGTGTTGATTTTTCTGTTATTTTAACATTCCGTAGAATGCCTTCCAAAGCAACTGTTTTTTTTTTTTCTATAACGTAATAAATTTTCTTATAAAATGTCAGGGAGAATTGTTTAAGAATCGCTTAAAGAATATTCTTAAGAATGACGGAATAGAGTTTATTTTATTCATAATCACAAAAATTAAAATTTTTGACACATTACACAAGATTTTATTCACTTTACCTGGATTTTTCAGTGGAATATTCATTGAGTAAAGTTACCTTTTATACTGCCCTTCAAAATAAAATAAAATAATGTTTTCCAAATTCCAAAATAAATACATATATTTTAAAGTTACCGAAAATGATGGACTTCTAAATATCTATAAATATATTAGATACAAATCTAAATAATCTTTAAGCTTAATTTTAAAGAAAGCATAGCATTTTGTTAGCATTATGTTCAGCGTTCAATGTTCAAAATATAATGTTAGCGTTCAATGTATTTAAAATAAATGATTTTCACTTATTTTGACGCCAAAGAACTGTCAGATCTTTTAAAAATTGTCTGATACACCCTGCTATAATATCAATTGATTATTGCAACATATGACACAAGTACTGTTATTAATAATGCATGTTTATGTTATTAATGATATTTAATAGTAGAATTTTAACACCTTCGATATATGAAGGCACTGTTATGGATAATTTTACATTTAGCTTTGCATTATTTTCATGTTTGCGTTTTAAAATACTATCACCAGGAAAGAAAATTGGGTTAGGACAGTGACTAAATCAACCGAAGGGTAAATATTCCGTATTTGCTCCAAACATCGGACGTTATCTTTGTAATTCATTTAACGTTTTAGGTTCTTTATGCCTATTTTACATCCTCTGCATATATATGAGATTATTTTGAATTAAGGAAATGTATCCTTTAATTTGTTACATTAAGCAGCATTTTTGCTTTGATACTAACTTACATATCACAAACTCAGCCGAATATATATTATCTGCTAAAATTAAATGTCTTGGCGTACTGATCACAATCACGTTTAAGATAATTATCAGGTGTCTTTGATCAATATTCAGGTAATTTTCATTTTTTATTTCATCTAGAAAATCTTTTTTTTTCGACTCCATAAATTTAGAGCTTGCTTGCTATTTTTAGAAATGTGTAACGATGACAGTAAAGATCAGCGCTTTCGCTTTTACTTTTATTACTCCTTCACGATTTCTACATATAGCATAATTTATAAATTTAGATCATAAAATAGAAAAAAAATGTCCCTTAGAATGAAATGTATTTGTAAAGTGTAGATCAATTTAGTGATATTTTGTGACTTTTAAAAATAACTTTCAAACATATATATTTTTAAATTTATCTCAACAGTGAGCATTTTTGGTAAAGTTACTTCATTTGGCAATTGATTGTATATATATAAAATGAAAAAAGCAGATAAATCATAAAATGAGATTAAACATAAGCACTTTGTAGCTAAATTTAAATCTGTCAACGAAATGACAGATTTTAACTTTATTTTAAGCGAAAAATTAATATTAACTTAAATTCGTTAACTTATATCAGGAATCGGGATGTTCTCGAAAGTGTACAACACACTTTTGGTAGAGTTATAAGACTGTAAATTCAAAAGAACGCCGTACAACCGTTAATAAAAGTAATGTTAACATTTAAAATTTTATTAGTTTTAAATTGCATGTTTGAAAATTTGTTACCTGAACTAATTTTTTTTTCCTCAGAAAGACATCATATAACTTAGACAAAACTAACAGCTAAAGTAAATTTTAAAATTAACTGACAGGATCCAAATGGTAAAAAATCGTGTTTAATAATATATTTATTTTATTGTTAAACGGAGATCGCAAAAATTTAAATGTCTCATTCTCTTTAATAAAAAGGTATGCGTTGCTGACGACTGGGATTTTCGCTAATCGTTGCCACAGATTAATCTCGGGATATGAAACACTTGAAGTTACTGAAAAAATTAATTGCTCGAAAAGTATTTGTCAGAAAATTGTTAGACAAACTGCGTTAGAAAGGTAAAAAATTGTATTAAAAGGTTTTAAGTATTTTTCTTGATATAAATTTCAAATCCACTGATTAGGCCATTTTTCAAATATTAAATTTAAAAAATTACTGAATTTCACAATGGAGTACCATAGTGAAAACTTCATGCGTAAAAAAAAATCACAATAACAGCAATGTGTCAGCACGAGTCACAAATTATAGTAACCCTATTATTCTGTTAAAATATAAAAGTGAATTATGATGTCACGAGTGCATGGTTTTTATTTAATTCTCGACAAATACTAGATTCACCATTTCTTTTTAGTTGTGAATAATATAGGTTAATTCACGTTATTAAAAAAAATGTAGCTATAAAACATATAAATCAATGGAAAACAGTAGTTAATAAATTGTAAACGTAATAATAAACCGTATTTAAAAAAAAAAAAAAAAAAAAAAACATAACTTAGTGAAATAAGTGTCCGTTTTTATATTATTTTAAGATATTCCAGGTAAAGGTACAGATTACTTTAAAATACAAGGTTACATTCACCGATATATTTCGTTTGATTCAAGGTTCTTTTGGAGAAACCGACCAGCGCAGCGGGCGTAGTCTGCTAGTTTGATATATAAAATGTAACGTATGTTAACTGAAATAATCGGTATTGAGCAGCTTGCTTTAACATCCATGTGTTCTACATTTAAACAATTTGTATCACAATTCTCACTTTGTAAAGAGATATTATCTTTAAAGGCATTCTGACGCATTTTAAATATCTTCTTGCAGAAAATCTTTTTAAAAAACAAAATGTGATGCATGTTTTTGTTCAGATATTTTTACTTTTTAGGGGACATATATTAAAATTATTCACAAAGCAAAATAACTTCATTCCATAATAATAAGAAAATTATAAAATAATTTTAAAAATGCAATAATGTAACATTTATTCTATAAAACAAAAACGTGGTCGTGAATAACGTTGACGTCATATTGAAAGTGTTTACACTTCCCCAATATATTTCGTTTTTACTGTAATTTTTAAACTTTTAAATATCGAATAATTTCCATCTTTACTAAAAAAAAAGTCCTTCCGGCCTGTACCGGGAGAAAAAGGTAGCTTTCCTATATCTTCGTTTTAAAATTTTAGCTAATGTTACTCGAAAACAGCAAGTTAAAATGCAAAGAAACCGTTTACAAAAGATTCGTTTACGCTGAATTTGAATAAGAAATTCGCCAAATTATTGAGCTATAGCCAAGTTGGCTTCATTTATGAAGACTTATTTTGGTGGCCAAATTTGGCGATATTTCGCCAAATGTCGCCAATTTTGTCGAGAATTTGACGCTAACGGATATGAATATATAGTTTTATGCGTATGATTGGGAAAATTATTACAACAATGAAAGAAAATAATTTGCGAGTAATCGCGTTAATGTGCTGTTTTGTTTCAAAATGTCAGCCACCCTAGAATTTCAAACTGCTCTATCTCAGCCATTTTTTAAGATAGAGGTAAACCAAAAAATGCTCTGTATTCCTCATATCAAGGCCTAACACTAAATTTGAATTTTTAACTTCTTGTATATTTATTTTAGTTTTAAATTTTTAAGTGGCCGCCATCTTTAAACAAAATGGCGGACCAAGCTGGCCAACGAACTCGGTTGAGACATTGGTGATCTTAATACACACAATTAGTTTCATCAAAATTGATTTATAAATACGAGCGTTATCGCATGACATAGGTCAGATATATATATATATATATATATATGGATATATATATATATATATATCAACATTTGAACGGAGGGTGGTTTCGGGGTCTGGGGGTCATGATCGGTGAAAATATATCGAAATTTTCCGGAACTGCTTTCCTCTGAACGGCTGCAATAGGTAGCTTTATACTTTTTTGTATTTAAAGCTACCTAAAAAACATTTTTGAATGCAATTTGTTTGAAAACTGTATCTCAACTTACTGATTTTTTATTTTTTTTTAAAATAATTTTCGAACATGATATGTTTCTAAGTCTATCTCTATCGCGTGCAGCCCTATTATGAAGTATAAACATGTTTGCATTTAAAACATAAGAAATTTGTTTTCGTATAATATTCCACAACCAAATTAAAACCTCAGTAGTAAATAAATAAAGTAATATAAATAAAACAGAAATTTAATGAACATTCAATTGAACTATGTTTTTAAATCATTGAAATAATCTGAATCGTAAAAGTTTCTGTAAAAAGCGAAATCTTTGTAGACTTCTTTCTCTATTATATCCTGGTATGCTACTAATACGAACCCACCGCTTTTAATAATTTTAAAACTATACATTTGAATACATTATTTATATTTTCATATAAAAATGCTTTATGATGGTGCTGGTGGGCAATCTAAAATAATTGTAAAAAATCTATCAGAATTTCAGTAAAAAGCAATGTTTTCACCAATGTAGCTCGGGAGGGAACCACCTTGTATCAATGAAATACCTACGAACTGTTACGGCTTCCCTTGATCTTGACTGTCATGCGCCTTCACTGCGCATTAGTCATTTGACAACGTTTTAATATGTTATTAGTTTAGTTTTTGTTTTGTCGAAGGGAACGCTTCATTTCGCTACTGCATAAATTGAAAATAAACAAATAAGTTTTACAGGACATTTTGGGATTCTTTATATAAGTAATAAATATGCGCGCACATAATCATTCAAGGACGTTTGAAAAAAAGACATATTTTTTAAATTAATTATTTTTAAGAGTGAAATTGCTGTAGTATGTCAATAATTGAGTATCAATAAATTTGATGAAATAATAATCATATTGTTTTACTCTTCATTTTTATTTAGAGTAGTTAAAAGTCTTTATAGCCACATAAATTTAAATAAGTAAATGAAATAAAAAATTACGTAAAAAATTTAGTGCATTAAAAACTGTCCAAACCATTTTAAAAGTCACACATTTGCAGAATAGTTCAAAAAGTGGATTTTGAGTTACAAAATATATCTTATGCATTCTTCAATTTTATTGTTTGTGTTTTTACATTCAGATCAATTTAAGATCAATTTATAATAAAAAAAATGTAATTCCTTATAAATTTTATTAGTAGTAATATTTTTTACTGTGAGGCTTAAATCTTAAATCACTAAAAAGTCCTTATATATCCTTAAATCCAATTGTTTTAAATGAAAATGTAAGCCTTCGATTTTCTTATATTAGTAATATCCATATGAACAAAAGAACAATACATTAAAGCAACGAGTACTATTAATACTCAGCCGCAAACTTTACACTTAAATAACTGAGGAATGCTTGGTAAAATCTGCAATATATTTTTCGCATTTTTTATTTAATTTACGATAATTGAGTTGTTAAGTGGCAATTATTTTTTCGTTGAACCCATTAAGATCTGAAATTGGTAATAAACTTAATGGCTTACTTCGCTTTTTTCTTATAGCGGTGAAAAGAAATCTATCCTCAAACTTCATTTTATTAGCTTAGTTTTAATTTTATAATTTTTAAGCACGATACATTGTTTAATTATATTTATTTTTAAAAACTAAATCCAAATATGTTTTTTTTTTGTTTTATATAAGTATAAAATGAAAATATTTACATAATTATATTAATAAGGTATCTGTACCAAATAAGACCACGTTAAAGTTAAACTGTGTTATATTAGAATTAACATTTTAAATGTTACTTTAAATGTTGTTGGGTGGAATATTTATACATATGTTTGCAATATTAAATCATTTATACTCTTGTCGCTGTTTAACTGTAGCCAGCAAAGTTCAAAACAAAAGACATTTCAAAGTGACTTTATTAGGAGTATGTGCGTTAAATAAAGCCGTAATTTTCTAAATACATGATTTAACTTTAATCAACAGGTATTTTTCAGGTATTACACCAAATTAGAATCAAATATCAAAATCGCTTCTTCTTATAATACAATATACTGTGAATGTTTTATTTACGGGCATGCCGTTTCGAACAGCCAAAACTGTTGATTCAATTGACCTCTCTTTACCGCCACTTTTATACATTCAATAGTTTTATTATAACTCTTGACAGATAAATTGTTTAATTATCTTTGGTAATGATAATAAATGATGACAATGAAGTGTAAATTAATATACATACTAAAAGATCGTTAAATTAACTCAAACATGCAAATAATGTAAAATTTAATCAACCATTTACGGTGATTTCATATGAAAGTTTACTTAGTATTTCAACAACGACGTGTCGAAAGAGTCAGTGGTCCGGAAATGAAGACGAAGCCGGTATCGGTTGTGGTTGAAACTATCCGCACATGCCAAGAACACATAAACTGTCAATTATATGCAGCAATTTGTCGGTCCGAGACAGTTCCTTAAAAAATATAGGCTAACGGCCATATTAACAGCATGACCTTAGTTGGTACGTTATTAAAATATTTTTCAATTAAAATACGAATAAGTAGAAGGATTAACTTACTCGTAAAAAAATTTTTTACGAAATATTTATAAATAGACTGTTTTTTTCGCTAGGCAGTAAAATAATAGATATCTCACCGAAATCGATATTCTGTAATAAATTTTCTGTAATCAATTTTCTATAGTCAATTTATATGTATAGTACTATATAAAGGATCGGGGCCCATAAGCCGTATTTTTAGCCCATGAAATAAAACTAAAATTAAATTTTGTTATACTGACTCAATTATTTCACTTTTTATTATTAGAAGGTTTATCCTGTACAGTTTCAACAATAGTTTTTGCATTTTGTTCGGATTTATGTAACTTACACAAGCTCAAAGTTCGCAATATTCATAGTTTTTGAGGAAAAATATGCAATTTCTCCTAATTGTACCTCAATTATATACATGAGCGCAATCATGCGACACTTTCTTTTTTACATATATTATAAAATACATCAAAATGTACAATATTTGTAAAAAATAAAAGTTGCAAAGCTGCGCTCATAGTAAAAAATTAAAAATATAGAGTTAAGTAACTGTATTCTATCACGTCACTACCAGACTTTAGGATGCAGCAATGTGTTTAAACGTACTAAAATGAGCGTAACTATTGCTAATAACTGCATTCCTTTACATTAGCAATAGTTACGTTTATTTTAGCACGTTTAAGCAAGTTGCTGCATCCTATAGTCTGTGATTATTGCAATTATTTTTTTTATATAATTCCTTTCTTTTTCCCCCCTTCTCGAATAGTTTGTTTACCGATTTTGGTTTCATTCGGGTTACACCTTCGAGCTACAGACAGCCCCAAATAGAGATACTTATATTATAACCACCCTGTATATTCATATCATATTCTATTGCACAATACCATTCATATGTTGTGAAGTAAACGAAAAGAAACACTACTAATATGTTTACCTTCACTCCGCTGAGTCAATTGTTTGACATAATGTTGTTTAGTGGTAAGTATTTAAATATATAGAAAAATATGTGCATTTGTATGCTTAACAAAAATACAATATATATATATATATATATATATATATATATATATAGAATATTACTACGTATAAAAATTTTGCACTGTATTAAAATACTTTTAAATATATTTTCAGGATTTGAGATAATTTAAAAAAATTAATCTACTTTTTGATAAAAACGAAAACAATTCTGAAGTTAAAACGTGCGCGTATTTATAATTTAATTCCAAAACCCGAAAAAATAAAAACATGTATTTATCTTTTTTTATTGATGAAATGAAGAAATATTGTGCTGAGTTTAATTGTTCCATGGATCAATACAATAATTTATATCTTTAAAATTATTCTTCTTAGTGTAGTCAAAAACTTTTGCTCATTCTTGTTCTGATTTAACTTTCCTACTGAAAAGAACAACCAATGCATTTCAGTGCACGCGTTATTTTAAGGTTTTTACTCATTAAAAAAACTTTCATTAAAGTGAAAATTTCAGTTGTCATCTTAAACTTATGTACAGTAAATATTCAACACATAATATTTCAATTTTACCCACAAATATTTTAAAAGAATGAATATCTATATATTTATTTCATAGAAATATTCAGGTTTTTTGGTAATGTTTTGCAAACATTTATGATTATTCACAGTGGAGTTTCTTTTATACGTCCAGAAATGTTTGTCAATGTAGAACCTGAACTTATGAAGTAACCGTTGGTTTCTGTGAGTGCTTGTAATTATGAAAAAATTGTTTAAGTGGTCAACAACTGTTACGAAATCCTATGGAATATTTAAGTACCTGATATACCTGATAATATACCTGATATTTAAGTAACATTTTCTAACTCGTTTTACATTATAATTAGCTATATTTCAATTTTTACTTACCCATCATACGTAGTATAGAGTAAGTCTTGTAATCGTTTTGAAAATCGAATTTTTTTTTAACGGATTTACACGTTTCAGACACTGGAGATTCCAAAAAACATAATTTTAGAAAAAAAAAAAAATTGCTGTCCATCTGTATGTCTGTGTGTGTGTCTGTGTGTCTGTAAACGCTCTCTCTCCCGAAAAAATTGCGATAGAGACTTGCAATTTGGTATGTACTTATCATGTAATAATGGGAAGAAGCCTATTTCATTTCAATAACCTCGATTAACCGGAACTATTTTTTTCGGACTCTCGAAATATTCGTTCTGATAAAAGGTATGTAAAATTTTTCGAAATTGTTTATTTTAAGAAATGACTATGAAAGACAATAAAAAAACATTAATTGTACATAAAGCATGAAGTCGATCGGATAATGAGTTGCCGAGATATTTGGAATCCTATTTTCTACACTCTTCGATTTTTCATGACCCTGTATTTTATCCAAATTTCACTTTAAAGATATATTGTAATTGGAAATTGGACGCATAATCAGATGCAATAAACCGCTAGTTAATAGGATTATTATTTTTGGAGTTATAAGGAAAAACCTCTTTCAAGCAATTCAGTAATCGAGCCTTTAAAGTTTATGACGTCATCAAGCCACGATTTTATTTGAATTGCAATGCATTTTATAAGTAGTTTACACATTTTTATTTTAATATTTTACATTATGCATATCCATGATGGGTAAGTATTATGGTGGCCCCCAACGACTAGTTTTGTTTCACTGGAAAATCAGTTACTTTTTAGTAAATTTAATGATGCAACATCTAAATGTGTTTGATCATTAGTTTTGGAAATCGCTTAACAATTGAATTTTTCATTCTTATGTCTTGTCGAATGATTAATGTACACATTTGTTGCTTCCGAAACTATAAGAAATATATTGAAGTAGCTTCAATATTTCCCGAGTAAAGGTACTCCATTATTAGCTGCCCTTTAAAGATTGAAACAACCATTGTAAGTTTTTATGCTTTTAGTTACTTTTTATATGTCTATTTAATTAAATGTCTGATTTTGAAATAGAGTAGTACTTTAAAAGTTTGAATCAGGCGTAATGTGTGCTTACTTTTTAAAATTTTGCAAAATATTGCATGGAAAATGTTTTTTTTCCGTGAAAACGTAATCTACTATCATTATCAATGGAATTTAGAATATAAAATATTTTTGCTGTATTTAATTATTTTTATATGCATGAATGTCTTTAATGTATAGCTTGTGTCATTTTCGTTTCAAAAGTTATGGTAATGTATGTTTTATGTTAGCACAGTAAATTTTCTGTTTTGCGCTTTGCTGAATAAATTTCAGTACATTTATCACCAGAGGCTTAAAACAATATCTCAGCATATATTCAAAGTATCCTAGGATTTTGAATTCATGATATTATTCTCAGATATTACGTCTGTGAAATATAGTTAGGCTTCTTTTAAATTTGATTTTAATATGATTAATGCATGTGACAGTTTTCATAGAAGTTAATCAGATAAAACATTCACGGGAAATTTTCTGTTGATGAAAGTAATTCGTACTATAAGCTTTTTTGGATATAAGATAAAACTTTATTTAAATTTTACAGTATTTTCCGTTAGATACCATTATTTATAGTTAACTATAAATCCAGAATGTAAAAATACACAGGGCGTTCCAAAATACCGTCTACATTTCAAAATTTCATAAACAAATTTACAAATTTCTGTAACAGAATGTGGTTAGCATCTTAAGAATTTCAAAATTTTCGGATTGTTTGCAACGAAAGAGAAAAATAATTCAAAGTTAATTTGAACTATTTTTTACTACAAATATGGTAATCATTAGCCATATTTCATCCTAATAACCGAATTGCGATATGATATTTTGTTAACTTGTTTTTAGTTTTTGAAATCTGAACGCACTTATGAGACTCATTGAACAGTTTTATTTTATTTTAGCAAGAAAAAGTGCACACTTTTACAAATCTTATGTTGTAAACACCACCCTGGAAGGGCAGTTTCTGGAATTTCTATAAACATTTGAAATCCAAACTTACTTATGTACCTTTATGAACTTGTTCTTTTGTCTTTTAGCTCAAGCCACACTCCGGTACGGCATTTTTTTTTTACTTTTGAAATCATTTTTGAAACGTGAAAGGACTAAAGGAGAAACCTCGTATATTTTTTAATTTATAATATCGTTATTTTTTCTGAATTTTAAATTTTCGGAAGTGAATAAGGCAATCTATTTGATAGTCTTAATAATTATGCTATATATATATATATATATATATATATATATATATATATATATATATATACAAAAGCAAACAAACAAAATAAATTGGCACATATTTTTTCAAATATTATTCAATACGCATTTTTCAGACAACCGCTGATAATACATATACAGGGTGATTCATAAAAGATGGGCAGAACTTTAAGGGGTTATAGTACACTTAAAGACAAATAATATTAAATAGGAGACTAAGGGTCCCAGACGTATTTCCAAGGAGATAGGGGGCATTAAAGTTTAGGGTCCGAAATTTCAAATGATTATAAAACATGGAAAAATTGGTCGATTCGTTTGCGGTTTTTGCAAAAAATTTTCTTTATGCCAGTATTTTCTTGAAATAAAATTTTAAAGTTCAATTTCAAAAAATGCCGATAGGGGGCGCTTTAGACTTTGGAGTAACAAACAACTATTTTTTAACGTTATTTTTTGTATTTCTTTAAATGATTTCGAAAGCTTAGACTTAAACTTAAATTTTGATCTAAAAATCTGAGTCCTAACGAGTAGTTAAGTAGCGTAAACTGAAATTTGAAATTTGAAACCCTTCTCCCCCCAGAACAAAAATCAGTTATTCCCGATCTTTGTGTCGTAGATTAGGCTCTAACTACTGCCGCGTTTTGCTAAAATTATTCTTTATGTCAGTATTTTCTTGAAAATAAATTTTAAAGAAAATTTTCAAAAAATTCCGATAGAGGGCGCTTTAGACTTTGGAGTAACGAACAACTATTTTATACCGTTATTTTTTGTGTCTCATTAAATGCTTTCTAAAGCTTAGACTTAAACTTAAATTTTCAGCTCAAAATCTGAATCGCTGAGCGTGGTTCAGTAGCGAGGGGAGGGGGTTCAAACTGAACTGTGCTCAGGAGTAGAAATTTCAAACCCCTCTCCCCAGAAACTTAACCACGTCTAACGATTCAGATTTTGGGCTGAAAATTTAAGTCTAAGCTTTAGAAAGCATTTAATGAGACACAAAAAATAACGGTATAAAATAGTTGTTCGTTACTCCAAAGTCTAAAGCGCCCTCTATCGGAATTTTTTGAAAATTTTCTTTAAAATTTATTTTCAAGAAAATACTGACATAAAGAATAATTTTAGCAAAACGCGGCAGTAGTTAGAGCCTAATCTACGACACAAAGATCGGGAATAACTGATTTTTGTTCTGTGGGGAGAAGGGTTTCAAATTTCAAATTTCAGTTTACGCTACTTAACTACTCGTTAGGACTCAGATTTTTAGATCAAAATTTAAGTTTAAGTCTAAGCTTTCGAAATCATTTAAAGAAATACAAAAAATAACGTTAAAAAATAGTTGTTTGTTACTCCAAAGTCTAAAGCGTCCCCTATCGGCATTTTTTGAAATTGAACTTTAAAATTTTATTTCAAGAAAATACTGGCATAAAGAAATTTTTTTGCAAAAACCGCAAACGAATCGACCAATTTTTCCATGTTTTATAATCATTTGAAATTTCGGACCCTAAACTTTAATGCCCCCTATCTCCTTGGGAATACGTCTGGGACCCTTAGTCTCCTATTTAATATTATTTGTCTTTAAGTGTACTATAACCCCTTAAAGTTCTGCCCATCTTTTATGAATCACCCTGTATATATATATATAGCATTCGAAATATTTTCTATTTATAAAAATAGCAAATAAAATCTTTGTGCATAGCTATTTGCTGCCTTTTTTGCGCATTTTCAACGTTGGTATTCTTCCTTTTAATATCTTCTATTTATTCACCATAAAATACACATTCATTAACATCACGTGATTTACGAAACATTTTTTTCCCAAGAATCTAAGGAATCTTAAAGGAATTAGCTGACACATTTTTTATGGTATGTTAATTATGGTATGCTTTTCTTTTTTTAAGTTTATGCATGTTCTTTCTCTTTTTTCCAACAGCTAAACGATGAAGGATTATTTCACAGCTTATATATATATATATATATATATATATATATATTTCTTTTGTTTTAGAAAAAAATATTATTCTTTTCGAAATAAAGCATATAAATATATTTTATTCATATATTAGTTATTTATATAAAGACTAAAATAATAGCAATGTCACTAAAAGTTTATATTTAAAAAATGCAATACCATATTCAATGTCATTATTTAAAAATATTCGTAAAAAAAAATGTGTGATTAGTTTTAATTAAAAAAAATGGAAATATGGCTTCAATGCTTAATGTCGTCAAAGTGAAATAAAATAAAGACACTTTTCCATCTAATTTAAGTAATTATGTAAGTAAGATAAATTTTCAAGTTTATTTTGTTTTTTATTTTATTTTATTTATTTTATTACTATTTCTTTAAAAACATGATTCGGGTGCTTAATTTTAAATATGGAATACATTTAAATATATTCAAAATGGAATTCGCAATAATTATTTTAATTATATTTTTAAAATATATCATATGAATCTCGTTTCTCAAAAAAATATATATATACGTATATATAGATTATTTAATAGTATAAAAGGCTTTCAGTAAATAATGTAAATTTGCCAGATGCCGAGAAAATTGTATTACTATTAGTTTCTTCTTGAAGCCAGAATTTCGGTTTGAAACAATCCAAAAGTGCACTGTTTTTATCTTTGCACAGTAATATCATTATAAATATGATTTTTTAAATCACATTTTATTAATAAATACATTTTAGATAAAGTCAACAATCTTACCCGAAATGAAAGTATTTACACTTTATTTGCCAAAAGAATAATGCAGGGTGCTTCTAAATGAATATCGGGGTTTTAACGCTTCGTAGTATCTATTATATAAAATTTAAAATTATACTTAATACATAAAATGAAAGAGCAACTCAGTTTGTTGGTACCTGTGCATGCACATGCGTAGACAATGTTTCTTCCGTGATCCGTTAGAAAGCGCTAGTACCGAAATTGGCGACTAGTGAACAGAAAGCACTGGTATTCTGCAGTTTGCAAAGACCAAATCTGTAGTTACCGTGCAACGTGCGTTCCGGATAAAGTTCAGATGTGATCCCCCAGCCAGCTGTTGCAACAATTACCCCACAAACACTAATTAACGTTTGGGAAGAACTGAGCTATCGACTTGATGTGTGCCGTGTGACGAAAGCTATTGGAGTGTTTCTATATTAAGTTTCTATATTAAGCTATATTAAGTTGTTCACATTGAACACTTGTAAACTTGTAGGTAAAACTGTTTGAGTTGCTCTTTCATTTTATATATGAATTATAATTTTAAGTTTTATGTAATAAATACTACAAAGCGGTAAAACTCCGATATTCATTTAGAAGTAAGTGCTCCACAATGCACTATAGCAGTGCTGCACCTGCTGGGTGTCGGAATACGATTTTTAGATTGGCTGACTCTGATATCCCGGTAATACAAGATGGATCTCCTGCTATCTTCTTGGGCAAGCCAATAGGGGGATTCATCCCGAGAGACTTGGCTACAGTCGAGAAGTTAAAGCAAAAGGCCATCAAGATTATGATTTCAAAGCTCACTCCCTGGCAGAGGATCGACTGTATGAAAACTTTCTATTACCCTTCATTACAGTTTTTACTCCGTACCAAATTACTAAAACCGACTGGAATTCAATTGACGAGATGGTAAAACCTCTTTATAAGAAAATGCTTGGCCTCCCGCCCAATGCTGCAAATGAGTATTTGTACGGCCCACGCGAGGATGGCTTATTTGCTATCCCACTCGCGGCTGTCGATAGTGATATCGCGCAGCTGGACAGGGGGTTCAAGCTTCTCACAACAAAGGATAAAATTATTTAAATGATGGCCTGGGCGGAGCTAAAAAATAATGCCGATTGGAGACAAGGGTCAACGAGTTTTGAAAATAAACAAAACTTCCTTACTTCTGAACCTGGCGCTCGCAGTCAAACAAATATAAGTCACCATGGACAAGGGCCAGAATTGCGAGCGGCCACCTCAAGGTAAAATGGGAAATAAATGAGCAGCTTCAAGTGTCCTTGCATGTTGGTACAGTCTCCATAGATGACAGGAGCAAGATCTTCCAAAGTCTCCGAAGTTATTACAGGAAGAATTGCACTTTGTCCCTAAGGAACCTCCCAAACCAGGGTAAAACAAATGCTTGTGTCTCCAAGTCTAGCTCTCACTTTTTTTTTTATGATGGTGCCTATACCGCCTTTAAAGATTGGCGATTTGTGCACCGTGCTAGGCTTGGCTTAACAACTCAGCTCAACGCTTGTAACTTTGGTGATAAAACAAGAGACAGGAGGTGCCGCAAATGCAAAGAGGACGAGACTCTTCCACATGTGCTTGACCACTGCATGGTGCATAGCACACTTTATAAAAAACGTCGTGATGCGGTGGTCAGCAGAGTAAAAAAGGTGGCATTTAACAGGTGGGAAGTAATGACCGAAAATCAGGTCATCGGAAGTGGAACTCTTAAACCAGACCTTGTTCTCAAGAGGGGTAAAGATGTTTTAATTCTTGACATGACTGTGCCTTTTGAGAATGGGCTGGAGGCCTTTACCGACGCCAGAATGCGAAAAGAACTGAAATACCAAGGAATTGCTGAAGAACTAGGCACGATGGGATTCAGAGCTGAGGTGGAGGCCATTGTCGTCGGCTCGTTAGGAACCTGGGATCCCGCTAACGACAGAATAATGAAAAGGATCTGCTCGAATAAGTATCTGAAGATGATGCGCAAAATTGTCGTTAGCGAGACTATTGCATATTCTAGGGATGTGTTTTTCGAGCATTTGGGCAACATCCCCCAGGATTCCGGTGGCCGGTGTATTTAACCCACTTCCGCCGTTGTTCCCTGTTTTCTTATTGTATTTTAGCCACTCCTCGTTTTATATATATATATTTATGTATTATTGTATTGTCATATGTATATGTTTTAAATAATGTTTTTAAATAAAGTTTATCTGACTGGGCTCGAAATAAGGGCCGCCTTTACAAGGTTCTCCTGAACCACAGATTGACTTAGGCCACATGGACACACACTTTTTGTAAATTTGTTCACTTTTAATTGTTAACTTCCAATTGGCCCACACTTTAATATTGTCACGTAGTAGCCCATCTATTATATAAAACTTAAAATTATACTTAATACATAAAATGAAAGAGCAACTCAGTTTGTTGGTACCTGTGCATTCACATGCGTAGGCAATGTTTCTTCCGTGATCCGTTAGAAAGCGCTAGTACCGAAATTGGCGACTAGTGAACAGAAATCATTTTGTATTCTGCAGTTTGCAAAGACCAAATCTGTAGTTACCGTGCAACGTGCGTTCCGGATAAAGTTCAGATTTGATCCACCAGCCAGCTGTTGCAACAATTACCCCACAAACACTAATTAACGTTTGGGAAGAACTGAGCTATCGACTTGATGTGTGCCGTGTGACGAAAGCTATTGGAGTGTTTCTATATTAAGTTTCTATATTAAGCTATATTAAGTTGTTCACATTGAACACGTGTAAACTTGTAGGTAAAACTGTTTGAGTTGCTCTTTCATTTTATGTATTAATTATAATTTTAAGTTTTATGTAATAAATACTACAAAGCGGTAAAACTCCGATATTCATTTAGAAACAGCCTGTATATTTTACTTACAAATATAATCAGTATTACGTACACAAATTACAAAACAACCAAAACAATTAAAATTACAGTTTAATTTAAACATCATCCTCAGCCGGGACCGGCACCCTCATTAATTGGAAATTCAGATAAAACTGTTTTCTTTGTTTTTTGATTAATGTATGTAATAATAATGAGGAGAACGAAATGTGCTTTAAACGTTTATGAATTTGTATTTTTGATTGTTTTAGTGTGTTTTATAACATTAAATGTCTGTAGTTTTATGATTTAATTAACGTTTAATTTTTCAAGATGTAGTTATGCTGTTTTATAAATTTTGAATAGCCTTAAATATCTGCTTAATAGAAAAAACCCCTCTGAAATTAAAGCATATCATTTGCACTAAAATTGACTTAATTTAGTTTGAAATTTATTCAGGAATATATAAAATCCCATTTTTTAAAAATTATGATAAAAATTTATTCATTGGAGGGATTAGTAGGAAATTTAGTTGTGGAGAAATTAAACACATAACCAATGTAAATTATAATAGAAAATACACAGCTCTTACAATATTATATCAAGAAGAAGCCATCCAAATAGATGTCGATAAAAATAAAATAATTTCCCGTCCATTCAATACTAAACATCTAGTATAAAAGAAACCACTGAAATTGTGAGACGCAGAAATTCATCAATTAGCTATACAACATCATTAAACTTATCAAAATTATTGGTTGAGTTACTCCATCGTTCCGAGTATGGAAATAATCAGAAAAGTGAAAATCAAATAAATGACGTGAGTGTTCTGAGAGAGAATGCGAATAACGTAAATGATGGCGATTCAAATCATTGCGTTATAGCAACATGCATCTGTAGAATTTTCTCTTTTTTTTTTTTTTAATGGCTTTGATGAAGCAGAAACATGTAGGCAGTTTGTATACAAAACTTGTTATCTACTGTTACATTTAACATATTTTAGCAATCAATGAAATATATTAATTGTCACCTCTGTGTTTTGGGACATGTTATAAATCTTCATTAATTACTTTCACCAATAAATGTGATTATACTTTTTTCATTTTTAATATTTGCAATTAAAAATTAGAATTATCTTATAAACTATATACTATATATACAGATAAATGTTATACTACCGATTCAGTAATATTAATAAATACATTTCATTACATATAAGATATTAAAAATAACTTAGCTAAAGTTTACATTTAATAAAATTTAATTCTTAACTGAAACTCTACATATTATATTTCGTCAATTATTTTTGTTTTCTACACTTTATACATTCATTATTTTAAGAAAAAAATTATTTTTTGACATATTATAAAATTTTGCCGTATTTTTTCTAGAAGATAAAAATAATCTTTAATCAAATATTGTGTTTATCTGTCCTTTGTCAATTGGACAAAAATTGTCTTATATCACATATATTGTTTGAAAGTGGGAAGAAAAGATACAAAGAACTGTTATCAAAGGGCATTTTTCTACATCAAGAGTGTAAACGGGTTTCCGCTTTCATCTTAACCTAATTACTAAATTGCTGACTCTAATAAGACTTCAAAGATAATTATTTCCTTAAAACATTTTCAATGAACTCAGTAATCCTGGAAAAACATTTTTCGTTTAATTACTAGTAAATATATAAATAAATAAATGTTTATTCATGTTTTTCACAAATACATACAGTTTGCATTTGTTCTGTTATTTTTATGAAATTAATTTAATTTAATTTAAATTAATTGCAATTAGATACCATATAAATGTACACAAAAATGCTTTGAGTGTGAGAAAATATTTTAAATACAGAATATATATATATATATATATATATATACGGAGAGAGAGAGAGAAAGAGAGAGAATATTTTTATTATATATATATATACATATAATTAAAATAAAATCACATGTTTGAAAATAAATGTAAAATAAAAATATAAAAATATATAAAAAGTGAAATTAATAATAAGTGAAAAAGTCAGATATAAGAAATAATATTAAACAAGTGGGTAAGTGTGATCAAAGATCGCACAAAGGGTTCCGTTTAATATTCATTTCAAAACACTTTATCGTTTCTTTAATAAATCCAAATACATTTCATAAAAAAAAAAAAAAAATTGTCAAATTTTCATAAAGTACAAATTTACCGGACTATATTTCTGGTTTTTTCTGCAAATCTGAACCGGTCCGATAGCTGCCCGCTATTATACTCTGTCATAATAATATTTTTCATGTGGACTAAATGCGATATTAAAAAAAATCAATTTCAAAATTAAACATGTCGTATAGAGAACTTCATAGAGAAATTAAACATGTTGTACTTTCAAAACGTTAAAATATGCCAATGTTTCCATAATCGAGTTTTTATCATGATTCAATGCGTTCCTCAAACTCATATACTTACTATTCGCTATTACTCATATTGATACTGTGTTTGTATTATTCTCAAATATTTGAAAAATCCGTTAAACTTCGAATATGACGTCCGGTCATATTTATCTTTTTTTCAATTGGTGAAACTTTTTCTTTCATTTTCTTTTTTCACGTGGAAATCTTTCAATAGAAAATGAATTACTGTAGAAAGACTTTTATTGTGGATTTTTAATTGTTGGCAACTACTATAACGAAAATTGTTTAAATTTATATATAATTAAATTAATAGGAAAAGGCTGTTTTGGTTTTTGGTTTTTGGTTTTTTATCTCTATATATTAAAATAATACGGTTTTTTTCAAATTTTCTGATTTTAAGCTTTATAGTAGATTTTCAGCTATAACTATGCAGCTATTCACACGCATTTTCATGCCTGCAAGCAAGTTTTTTAGTTTCTCAGAACCGGCTCTGTGACGGACAGACAACGAAGCGGTAGTAATAGGGTTTAGAGTAAACACCAGCAGATTTCGAGTAAACAATTGAGCAATAATGGTACAAAATCCACATGATTAGTAAATATATATATATATATATATATATATATATATATATATATATATATATATATATATATATATATATATATATATATATATATATATATATATATATATATATATAGTATATACATATATATATATATAGTATAAATTGAAGATTTCATAAAAAAAATAATACAAAATAAAAGTTCAAATGCGGCTACAAATTACCATCTACAAGCGTACTAAAATTTAAGATTTCGACATTATTCAATCTGTATTGAGATAAATTCAAAATGGTTCCAAATTCCTTCAATATAATATTTTGTTTTGTCGTAATTATTAGTTGCAATAATGCACTGAAGTATTCAATAATAATAATAATAAAATCGGTATCTAAATTAAATATATATATATATATATATATATATACTAATTTTAAAAAAATTGCAAACATGAAACAAATTATAAATTAATCCACTTTTTCTTAATACTGGAAAAAAACACATGATCCTTTAGTTGAATTATGCTTCAAATAATTTGTGAATCCATTCAGCTACATTCATAAAAAGCGTTGTCTTGATATAGTAAAGGAATATGTGCAGACGAACTGCAGAGTTAATGCTTCTATATATCAGTTATATAACAGTTTAATAATTTTTCTTGTAAATATTGTGTCATCAAAAGCAGCTAAAAAAAGACATCATAATGATAAAAAGCAGCATACGCATGTTACTGTTGTACGTAAAGATCGCATAATATTGCACGGTATCTGATCTTCTTTTATCCTTCTTCACCTTATGAATTTCACTTGCTGATTTACCGTTAATGGAATCAGCGTTGTACATTTGTTTCATGTTACAACTGTACGCAATGGATGTTTTTGAAGTCAGCAATTTCCTTAGCAGTCCGTTCTCCATAATTGCAAAATTGGTTGTGTGGATTTTATTAGCATTATGTCCCAATCGGGACATGCTACGCTCAACATCGTAAAAAAAAATACAACACATAAATAAAACAAAACTTCAAGGCAAATATTCCTTACACATTAATGATTTTTCTCAGCATTTCACCTTTTTTTATCATTGAAAAATAATGTTTAAGTAAAACACCAGAATTATAGTTTTAAAACCAATGCGAATCGCGTAAATAAGGAGTTGCAAAGTTATTGTAAAATTTATTGCACTCATGTGGCGCTATTTTTTTCGTTTTACAGAAAATGTAAGTAAAATTTAAAAGTTTGTGAAAAAAAAAACTGTACTCAATGAAAGTACGTTATTTTGATTATTTTGGTAAAGCACATTTTTATTAATTACGTTTTACTAAGTGTTGTCTGTTTTGATTGTAAGAAAACTATTTAATAAAAAAAAAAAAAAAAAAAAAAACGCAAACTCAGATATCTTCTCAAAATTTCAATTTCAAAGCAAATACATAACTGTTAAATAAATAATAAAAAAAAAAACAGAAAATGCATACTGGTCAATTAGAGTAGTGATGCCATTCACGGTTTTTAAGTGTTTCTCCTTAAAAGATAGAAATTAAGTATCTACCTTTATTTTCAACAAATCTGTAATATGTGGTAAGTCCACTCAAGTAATATATCTTATAATCTATGCTCAGGAAATTGCAGACAGTCGTGTTTTATTTATCGTCTAAGCTTGAGTCACGGAATTACTTTTTTGACTATTTTAAAAGCTAAGTGACACTTTATTCAAGTTGAATATTCGCAATTCTATAATTGTAATGATTATGACGTTAATAAAAGCGTATTTCTTAAACGGGATTAGAAATTGCGCAGATAATTTATAAAATGTGCAGATAAATGGCTGAAAAAAAAAGACTCAAACTATCTTTCACCTCTAATGCTCACTTCTTACAAACAACAGAATTGTATTTGTGTACATTTTATACAAACTAATAAGTTAACAAAAATTACTTTTTTAAAATTCCTCCATAGTTTTTGGTACTGTTTGTTTGATTTATACTTAATAAATCCATTTAATAAACTTTACAAAAGTGCAAGTTTACAAAAATATTCATAGTTTGAATTCCTAGAGAAATACATGTATGACATATTTAACACATCTAACTAATTACAATAAGGATTTCATTCTCTGTACATAAATGTTACCACCTGAAAATATCGATTTGTATATCTACCTATTGTTTCAATATTATTTTAATATTTGCTAATTCGCATTGATGTAAAGTATCTTAAAAACTACGCACAAGAAGTTCTAGAATCTCAAGTTTCATTACTGGTTTAATCATGATTCACATGATTAATCGTATGACGATTTCAAAATTTAAATAAATACATATTGTCAAAGCGTATTTAGTATTCTAATTAGTTGGACGTTAGTATATGTGATTTTCGAAACAGAAACAGAATAGACAATCTGCAAGTAATTTACAAAATATGCAGATAAATGTATAACTATCAAAGTTCCTAAAACTCTCTGTTATAACTAATATAAATTGCAGGCGCCTAAAATGTACTTTCATTTATTTTACACGAACTTAAAATTTATAAAAAAAGTATATTTTTCTTTTAGTTATTCTATAGTATTACACAATATTAGTTTGAATTTAAAATTGCTAATATTAAATGGTACTTAAGTGAACTATTAAACAAACTTTACAAAAGTACAACCTAAATTACCTTTATATTTCGAGTTTCTAGTAACACACATTAATAACAATTTTAAAATATCTGTCTGAAAACAGTAGGAATTCTAGCTTTATTTCTCAATGTATGATAAAGACCAGAGTTCCTTTGGTGTTATTTACAATTAACTAAATCTAATTTTCTTTATTTTACACAACTTAAAACTTTTAAGAAAATAAAATCATTTAATTTTTAATTATATCCTTAGTACTATTAATTATTTGGTTTTATTTCTAATTAAGGCCTTTAAGAAACTTTCCCTTTAAAAAATACAAAATTGCAAATTCCAAATTACATTCATATTTTGAAATTCTTATAAAAGACAAAGAATAATTTTAACACATCTTTCAAGTTATATTTAGACTTTCAATTATCTTTCTTAAGTATTTATCCTTTTAATATGGTAACTCAGTGTCTATAATTTATTTCAATAAATCTCTAACGTATGCTAAGTCACATGGAAGTGAAATATCACAAACTATTCACAGGAAATTGCAGTCTCCAGTTTCATTACTGGTCTAATCTAGATTCTCAAAATCAATCTTCAGACGCCTTTAAAGTTAAAGACACTTTATCGAGGAGGTATATCTAGAATTCTAATGAGTAAGACGTTAACATAGGAACTCATTAGACATTCTGCATATAATTTATAAAGGGACGCTCTTAAAACTGTGATAAATATCAGAGTTTCTTAATCTATCATCTATCTCTAGTCTTCTAAATGAATGTCTAAAATATACTTTTGCTCATTTTGCATACACACTAAATAAAAATCTCTAAATAAAAATAATTAGTACTAATTTGAATATGAGTTTTCTGTAAAGCATTTAAAAAGAAAACGCTTCGCCTGTTCTTCTTTCCTTGAATTTAATTTCTGTTATACATTTTTTGGTGGTATAAAATTACTAAATGTTACAAAAAATGCATATTCCAAATGGTTAAATTTTTATTTAAATGCATTAAAAATACTTCAACCCATCTGCATAACTACAGCGAGAAATTGCATTTTCAGTTCTTTTTAATACTTTCCAACCTAGTTTAAAAGTGTTTATGACTTCAGATTATCTGCGGTCTGGCCGCCTTTCCGTGCTCTAACTTGCGTAAATATACTGGGATTGACCTGTAATTTTTGTATGTTATTGTCGTATTCTATACCATGTTCCCTATTTAAACTGAAGTGTGTAGCGCTTATAATTTTTGACAGGGACAGTCAAAAGTATTCCGTTACATTACAGTCAATTGAAAATAATCGTTTCAAGTGCATTATGATAATGCTACGTCATTTAAAACATGATGAAATTTATATTTAACTAGTTGTTACCCGTGACTTCGTTCACGTGACATTAAAAGAAGAATAAATGCATTAATAAAGCAAAATATTTCACCCCCGGTAATTAAAAACGTAAATAATTAACTAACTCTTTATCATATTTCATAGGAGAAAATACGGTATTTCTTTGTTATAGGGTCTTGACATAACTCAGTTTTTAAAAAAGTACAATTTGTCAAAAAACAAATGTCAGTTTTACCTGATAAGCCATTTTACTTTTAACGACTTTGAAAAACGTTTTAACAACCATCATTTAAAAATAATTCATTGGAAATAGTATATGCTTTGTCTTTAAATTCAATTCTTGTGAATATGGGGGAATAATTCTACACCTAAATGCAAGGAGAAGGAGCTTCAATTTCAAAGCTTTTTGCAACCCAAAATGACATGCAAACGTAACAGTAACAGTTACATGCAAACGTAACACTTGCAATTGCAAAGCTTTTTGCAACCCAAAATTATATGTAAACATTACTTTTGCATGTAATTTTCAGTGCAAATTAACATTTATTAGGGTTAAAATTAAAATTAATTTGGATTCAAATTACATGTAAATGTTACGTTGACAATTTTTGTTCTGCAGAATAAATTAATTCATAAAGTTTGAATATGTGGAAATATGTTTTTAATTTTCGGAAATTCTACTGTAATCAAGATTTTTTTCAACAACTATTCAAATTGAAAATAAATTCTTTTTTCAGTTTTAATGAGAAAATGGCGTAAAAATGTATTAATCCGTTTTATTTCTTCTTTTTTTTATCCACAAAAATGGAGTAATTTAATTACCGTTTTTCGAGAAATTTCTTTAAAATTTACAAAAAAAAAAAAATATTAATATCTCGGAATTTAATTCAAGTTTTAAATTCTCAGAGTTTACATGACATCCTTAGATCAATTATGGTGTTAAGTAAATCACATTGCATTAAGAGTAAGTAGTTGCGAAATACAAACAGACAGTCAGATTTTAAAATAATAGACTTGTGTTCAATTTTCTTTTCCTAATAATCTTACTGATGCTTGTATTATTAATCACAGAGCTCAGAGAATAACTAGATATGAAATGTTTATGTTTAGCGTGATGCTGAAGATGCAACACTACAGTTGGCCCAACCAAACAACTGACGGCCTGCTTTGAAAACCTCTCCCCGTCCAATGAAGTCAGCCCTTGGGTCTAATGATTTGAGAGATAACCGGCTTCATATTGCAAGCCGATTTGACAGTTCACTATTTTTTCTCCGATTTGACAGCCTGCCTATTCTTTCACTTACTCTGTAATTAATAATGTATGAAATTGATTTACGCTCCATTTGAAACATATTTGAAAATCCCGTTTTATTTGAAATATGACGTCACTTTGATCCCAGAGAAATCTCTTTTCAATGATATAATTCTTGTTAATTTTCTTTTCCTGGCAATCATAACGAGAATTTTATCAGAAAACTCACATCTGTATGTAACTGATATTCAAGCTTATTATTAATCAGTATATTAAAAAAAAATATTTCAGTTATTCATCTTACGGCTAACTTCCATTATGTATATACTTTTATTATACACTGATATTCATGCTCCTTGTAATATTACGAATATTTAAAAATACATGTTTTATTTATGACGTCATATTTGTTCAAGCCAAGGAGGATCCTTTTCATAGTTCTATGGTCCAAGCGAAATATTTTCTTAATAATATAATTATTGTGCATTTTTCCTTCTAATTATAATGCAGTTTTTGACAGAAAATATCCTCTCAATATTCATACTTCATGTATAATAACAAATACTCCATATGTTTGTTTAAAATATCACGAAAATTTATCTTCTTTTGAACTCTTTTTAATTTTCCTTTTTCACGTGAAAATATTTCAATTGAAAATTAATTGTTGAGAAAAAAATATTTTTCTGCGTTTTTATTTATTGACAACGATTAAAGCCCTATCAACGATAAAGTAAAATGGTTAAATTTTATGAAAAAAATGTCCATTTATTCTCTATGAAAATAACGAAATTTTCAATTATTAAGAAAAATATTTGAATAAAATAAACAAAAACCAGCCTATGTTCATTTGAGGATTATAATCAGCCTATATGCAAAGATACAGGATCATTAAATGTTCCATTTTGACGCTGACTTCAGCCTAACATTTGCACACAATCAGATTTATAATATTATTAGGATTATGAAGCGCATTAAAACATGCTGTTTGTAGAATATGGTGTGCAAAGCATTTATTATTCATTTATAATGTCAAACAAAATAATTCTGTTACACATAGTTCTCTGGATTTTTTTTTTTTTTTTTTTTTTTTCAGTGTAATTTATTGATATTTCAGTATTGCAAACACAATGAAAATTGTATGTATTACTGAGGTACACTATAAATTGCTGTCTTGAAAGTGTGGTGTGCATTGATTTTATTTACAGAGACACACAAACGATATCGGTTACAGTACATGTGCGATATTTACAGTCTACGTGTGATAAGTGCGTTTTAAACTTTGGTTTGCGTTTTTAAGTTTAACTAATTTTTTTCATATTACGTGTATGTTTATAAGCTCAGTTGATCAAATACAGGACTACACAAGAGAATCCGTAAGTATTACACACTATGGGAGTGAATTGATAAAGGGTAGTTTTTAATTGTGTCACGTATTTTCCTGCTGAACTATATTTAGTACACAAATAGAACTTTGTGGAACATAAATAAATTCATATACAGGGATACGCAAAGAAAAGATGCACTATAGTTTACGGTTGGTAATTGCTGCGAGTGGGTTTTAAGTTGACTTTTATCTTAATATGTGATGTGTACAACTGTCTTCAAATAATATACACATGCAGGGTTGTACAAAAGATTTCTTGTGTATTTCCATCGATTCTCTAAAATTTCTAAATGGGAATATTTTAACTAAACTAAATTTTATCATGCTATACATATATTGATCATATTCAAGGCTGCACATAATAATTCGACTACTTTTTTGACACTGGAAGGTAATTTCGAAAACTGTATTTTTCAATGTGTTATATGTTTTCTAAACTATTTACTTACATATCTTCTTTCACCTTATTTGACGGTGAAATTTCGTTTAAGATTTCTGACTGTTTGGGGAAGTGTTTCATAATCTATACTTGACTCAAGGATTTTCGTTCTTGGTTCTTCATTAATCTATCGATAATCCATGTTTATCTATTGTTTTCCACAATCTGGTAAATACGCTAAAACACTTTTAAACAGTTTACAAAACATGCATAGAAATTAGCAGAATCTAAAATACCATTTCTGATCTAAGCTTAGTTGTCCGAATTAATCTTTTGGCACACTTAGAAAATCAAGTATTCAGAAAGCTTATTTATAATCATAATTAGTTGGACGTTCATATAAGTGTCATTCTACAGTACAAATGTTAATTTTTCGGTACAACTTATTTCAGTTTTGACGGAATATATAGTTGTTAAAGGTTTTTGCGGTATATATATAGAATATCTATAGAATATATTAAAAATATATATTTGACTAATATGATTCATGATTTTTAAAATTTGTCATTAATGAATTGAGATATACATATATACCTCCGATGCAAGTTACACGTAATTTCACCTGTTAACATTTTCACTTATATTGAGAATTTGATAAATATACTATTCATTTAAAAGTGTATTTTTTCTCTCTTTAAATTCATTTATATGGGTGTTAAATTTTCTCATGAAACAAATAAGAATCTTTTTCAAAAATTATATTTGAAATATTGGTACAAGCCTTTCTTGCATCCCTTCTTACAATGGCATTATGTGCAAAAATTTCCAAAATATAGAAGCATTTGTCACCTAATAAAATTTTCAAGTTAAGAGGCATCTCTAGCTAGTTTCAGTTGTTAGCTGTGACTGAGCACATTGCCGTTTATGATTAAATTTTAAATGTTCTTACTAAACAAGAAATAGACACGAAGTTAGTACATCTCCCTTTCTTAAATTATAGCTTAAGCATTTTTTATTTAATAGAAATATGTTTTTAATTCATATACATTTGGTATCCCCAGTAGATGTATTCTTCGTTACAATATTAAAAATTACCCGGCAGATCTTTAGGAAATTAATTAAATCAAAAAATAATCTGAAAGCTATATGACTACCTATATATCTTAAAATAGGTGACAGGTAAACTATGAACATTAATGTGAAATATTTTAGTTTAGATTTTAATTAAACTTTTTTACTCTCAATACGTAGAATGCTTAAATAAATGCTTGTCTTAGCAGAGATTTATGAGATACTATGAAGGTAATTTGTAAGGAGATACAGTTCAAAATACGTGACGTATCGGAGTTCTTAAAGCTATGAATTTTATCTGATGTTTTTCCAACATCTAAAGTATATTTGTGTTAATTTTGCACAAATCCAGTTTTATTTCTAAATAATAAAAAACCTGTACTAAACTGATAAGGCGTTTTTTCTGAAGAATCAGAGAAAAAACACACTTTCTTTAAATGTTTCTTCACTCCGAGATATTTGGAATTCTATTTTTCCACACTCTTCGTTTTTTCATGACCCTGTATTTCATCCAAATTTCACTTCAAAGATATATTTTAATTGGAAATTTGACGCTTAATCAGATGCAATAAACCGCTAGTTAATAGGATAATTATTCTTGGAGTTATAAGAAAAACCTGTTTCAAGCAATTCGGTAATCGAGCCTTTAAAGGGAGGCTAACGGAAAAGAAAGGCTACTGCGGTGCTTTACGCGTATCTTTTTTTACAGACCGCGGGAGTCACATGTTGCTCGAATCCACCAATGCAGGTGTACGAAAAGAGCATCACGTCACTCTAGCGGTCTGTAAAAAAAGATAAGTGGAATGCACCGCGGTAGCCTGTCTGTTTCGTTAGCCTCGCTTTAAACTTTTATGACGTCATCAAGCCACAATTTTATTTGAATTGCAATGCATTTTATAAGTAGTTTACACATTTCAATTTTAATATTTTATATTATGCATATCCATGATGGGAAAGTCTTACGGTGGCCCCCAACGACTTGTTTTCTAATAATCTCAAGCAATTTCCTTTTCCCTGAAAGAAATTAAGATATAAATGCTTGTATCTGAAAATGTATTCCATTTGTTAAAATCAGTAAGTAACGTTCATTTGCTAAAGAATTTTTTCAACAAAATTCAAAGGTTCAATTTAGGGGTTCGGGATATTGTTTTTCTTTTCCGAATTCTTTTTAAAACCTGAGTAGATTTCAACAACTCACACTTATAGTTCCTTTTAAAAATTCAAACAATCACAGCTTAGAAAATATCAAATGTTTTTAATAATATTTACTAATCCACGGCTGTTTCGCATGGTTGTCTTTCATTATAAATTGTTCTCCTTATTATGTTAAGCGGTACATGAAACACAAAACATAAAATCTCTGCGTATGTGTATTTTGAAAATATAATTTTAAATATTTTATGTGCATATTAAATATGTTATCACATACATTTTTTTTTCTTAAAGATATTCCATACGAATTTGATATATATGGAGTTTAAAGTTAATCGGGTAAATTCTAGCTGTTAAATTTTTAATGTATAAGCATCAATCATTTAGTATCATTAGCAACTTAAAATCAAATATCTGCACTCGAGTGCGCCTTAATGTTCCCTCGCTGATAATATTGGCAAGCTTTCAAATATGAAAAATTATAATGTCATCTAAAATTAATAATTAGAGACAATTTGATTATATTTTCGGAAGTATTCTTGAAAGAAACGTTTAGACTTTAATTCATAATTTGAATAACGTCTACTAAAATGTTGTACATCCGTTAATATTTAATTAATTTACTTGTATTTTTTACTCATTTTAGAGATTTTTTTTTTATTTTTTGGCATTTGTTGAGAATATTGGAAAGGTTTGATAGGAAAATATTTAGCCATTTTATAAACATTAATTTCATTTTTAAGTATTTTTTTCAGCACTTCAAGATACAATTGCATGATTGTTTTCTTTGAATCCTGAGTATTAAATCTGATACTTCGTTGACAAAACATCTCTGTTATTTTGAGAAGACATAATTAATTTTACATTTAATAAAAATAATATTATATCATGTAGGACTTGGAGAATACGTTTATACACCATAATCATATTTAATACAGAGACACTCTACAATGAAAGATTTGTATACAAATTTGTAAAATTGTTACAAATCCGCAAAAAAAAAAAAACAGCCCGCGCAAATAAAGTGTGACTGAGTTACAAAATACGATTTGTTTCATTGATCAATTTCTCCTACCATGGTAATTTGTACATAATGCGATAATTTGAGCATAAATTACATTTTTATTTTATAAAACCTGACATTTTTTTTTCATTTATACCATACGTTTGTACCTCGTTTCTCATTGTTACTGTGTGGATTTTTTTTTATATGATATAGATTACTCTATAATAATAATTATAATAATAATAATAATAATAATAATAATAATAATAATAATAACTAAAATTTCTTTGCAAATAATAATAATAATAACTGAAATTTCTTTGCAAGTCTGTGACAAGAAGTATCAATTTGAAAAGTACATTGTTACAAAACCATCTAATCTACAACTTTCTAAATGAGGCATGTTTACAAAAAATCCACGTAAAAGTTTTAATGTTGAATGCCATTGCTTAGTATGTAATTGTTACTTATACAATATGGGGTAACTTGATGAAAGTCTAATCTCATCAAAAAGTCACCTGTAAAAATGCAGCCAAGTCTCGTAACTCATTTACCATAAAAAGTACTGAGATCGTATAAAGTGAAGTTTAACTACCTTATTAACTCTGAAATTTTCATTCACAAATCACTCCTAGTCTCTACATCTTTAGTTAATTATTATTTTGTGACTTGGCAATTACGCAGCACAGGAAAGTTATTACACCTTACTATGTCATGGGGATGGGATGGGATAGTTTAACTAAAGCAAATTGTATACGCACAGAGAAGTTATTACACCTTAATATGGGATAGTATTATTTGATTAAGACTAACTATATAATCACATTCTCGTGCTACGTAATTGCCAAGTCACAAAATAATAATTAACTAAAAATGTAGAGACTAGGAGTGATTTGTGGATGAAAATTTCAGAGTTAATAAGATAGTTAAACTTGGCTTTATACGATCTCAGTACTTTTTACGGTAAATGAGTTACGAGACTTGGCTGCATATTTACAGGTGACTTTTTGATGAGATTTCACTTCTTTTTGTAAGTAATCCTAATTTTCTTGATTTTGGGCTCTTTTTGGAGATCATACGCTGATTTTCGAAGAAGTTACCTTAAAGAAATTTCAGGTAATTAGTCAAGCACTAAATTATGGGAGGGGGGAGTCAAAAGTACTCTCAATTACTTCCAGGAAATGTGCTATCCATCTGAGATATTACTCGCAGCCTAGATACTTGATATTTAGCACAAAAGTACTGTTTAGGATAAAAAGAAAGCTAAAATTAAAATTTCCGGAAATTTTCCATAAATCAAACTATATTCGATTTTTCGAAGGTTTTTTTTTTCGTTTTTTTTGCCTTTTTTTCCGGATTTTTAAATTTTTCCTTACTTTGTATCCTAAACCCTACTTTTCTGCCAAATGTCAAGCTGGTAGGACTACAAAATCGAATTATTTTCAAACCTTCGACTTTTTATAAATTTATAGATTTTTCAATTTTACTTCTAAGTTTCCTGATTGTAATGCCAATATAGTAATTCTTTGATCCGTCTTCTTAGGATCATTTAGGTTCAATTTAAAGATAAATCAAGGTAATCTTAGAGTCACCATGATTTTATTTATGAAGGACTATCAAGCCATAACCAGCCAGTAATGTCCGGAGGAGAGAGAGAGCTGTGAAAATTTTTTTGGTGCTAAAATCATTTAACAATCCATATTTCATATGCAAATTAAATAGAGTATAACCTGCGAAAGAAAACAAACATGTCTATAAAGAAACCGCCCATAATGCAACCGGTCTATAGCGGAACTTTTCTATACCGAAATTCGTCAACAAAAAGAAAAAAAAAAAAGCATAATCCGGGGAAAAAAACATAAACAATTAGTGGCGGTGTACTAGCTAATACGACAATTATTTTAAAACTCATGTTTCTAGAACTACAAAATCGAATTGTTTTCGAATTTTCGATTTTTTACAGATATTTCGATTTTATTTTCGAATTTTACAAATTTTTAAAAGTTTCTTTTTTGAATCGTAAATACTACCTTTACACTTCATTCAGTCTCTACGACTAAGAGATCGAATTATTTTCAATTATTTATTTTTTTCGAATTTTTTTTTCAAATTTTCCGGAATTTTTATTATTTTCCCTTATTTTGTATCCTAAATACTACTTTTATTACAATTTTCAAGTTTCTAGCGCTAAAAAATCGAATTCTTTACAAATTTTCGATCTTTTTTTATTTATTTTTTTATTTTATTTTCGAATTTATTGTGTTTTAATTTTTCCTTTTTTCTGTATCCTAAATGACTATAGTACCTTTACGCTGAATTTTCAGTTTCTAAAGCTACAAGATCGAATTTTTTTCAATTTTTGGAATTTTTTTTTCGAATTTTCCAGATTTTTTATTTTGTTCTTTTTTTGTATTCTTTATTACATATTTCAAGTTTCTAACGCTACAAAATCGAATTATTTTCAAATTTTCGGTCTTTTTCGATTTTTTTTATTTTATTTTCGAATTTATTGTGTTTTAATTTTTCCTTTTTCTGTATATCACTACCTTTACGCTGAATTTTTAGTTTTAAAAGCTACAAGATGATTTTTTTTTCAATTTTTCGAATTTTCCAGATTTTTTAAATTTTTTCCTTTTTTTTCTATCCTAAATACTATTTTTATTTTAATTTTCTAGTTTTTAGCTCTAAAAAATCGAAATTTTTTTCAAATTTTCCTTTTTTTCGATTTTTTGATTTTATTTTCGCTTTTTGTTGTGTTTTTAATTTTTTTCTTTTTCTGAATCCCTTTACACAAATTTTCTGTTTCAAAGACTACAAGATCGAATTACATTCAATTTCTCATTTTTTTTTCGAATTTTGCGGATTTTTTTTTTTTGAATTTTTCGTGTTTTTAAATTTTATTTTGAATGGCATCCTAAATATTACCTTTATTCCAAATTTCAAGTTTCCAGCGCTATAAAATCTAATTATTTTCAAATTTTCCTTATTTTTCAATTTCTTCAATTTCATTTTTGAATTTTATTGTATTTTTCATTTTACCTTATTCCGAATCGTAAACACTATCTTTACGCCGAATTTTAAGTTTCTAAGGCTAAAAGATCAAATTATTTTCAATTTTTCATTTTTTTCAACTTTTTCGAATTTTTGAATTTTCTAGATTTTTTAGTTTTTCCTTATTTTGTATCCTAAATACTACTTTCATTACGAATTCCAAGTTTCTAGCGCAACAAAATCGGTATATTTTTAAACTTTTGATTTTTTTCGATTTTTTTATTTTATTTTCGACTTTTATTGTGTTTTTGATGTTTTTTTTCTGAATTCTAAACACTACCTTTACACCAAATTTTAAGTTTCTAAGACTACAAGATCGTATTATTTTCAATTTTCAATTTTGTTGGAATTTGTTGAATTTTCGAATGCTTTTTTTTTCGAATTTTCTGGATTTTATAATTTTTTATTTCTTTGTATTCTAAACACTACCTTTATTCAAAATTTCAAGTCTCTAGGCCTACGGGATCCACCTAATCTTTTTGATGACGCGTGAGAGAGTGAGTAATAGACAAAAAAATCGAAACTTTCAGTTCATATATTGTTTGCACTAGAAAAGACAGAAATGTGAAATTTTAAATTTTGGTCTTATTTGCCACATACTCTATATAAACAAAGTTTCAGGTTTTTGGGATACACCAGCTCAAAGATATGGGGGGGTCAAAAGTGTTCTGAGTTGCATCCAGAAAAGTACGCTTAGGGCTCTGCTCTCTCGACTTGGCGGAGCACTGCCGTGCCTCCAGATACAAAATTAAAAATTCAAGAAAATTCCAACAAATCAATCTTTTTTCAATTTTTTTCGGTCTTTTCAAATTTTCGATTTTTTTTTTTTCAATTTTCTGGATTAATTTTTTTTCTATCCTAAGTACTACCTATCTTCCAAATTTCAAGTTTCTAGTTCTACAAAATCGAATTATTTTCAAATTTTCGATGTTTTTTTTATTTTTCCGATTTTTTAATTTTATTTTCGGTTTTTATTGTGTTTTTAATTTTTTCTTATTCAGAATTCCAAACGCTACCTTTACGCCGAATTTTAAGTTTCTAAAGTTAAAAGATAAAATTATTTTCATTTTTTCAATTTTCTTCGAATTTTTGAAATTTTTTTTTAATTTTCTGGATTTTTTTATTTTTTTATTTTTTTGTATGCTAAATACTACCTTTATTCCAAATTTCAAGTTTCTAGCGCTTCAAAATCAAATTATTTCAACTTTTCGATGTTTTTCGATTTTGTCGATTTTTAAATTTTATTTTCGATTTTTAATGTGTTTTTAATTTTTTCCTTATTCTGAATTCCAAACACTACCTTTACGCCAAATTTTAAGTTTCTAAGGCTAAAAGATCAAATTATTTTCGTTTTTTCAATTTTTTTCGAATTTTTCAAAAAAATTCGAAAATTTTTTCCAGATTTTTTTGATTTTTTTTTCTTTTTCGGTATCCTAAATACTACCTTTATTCAAATTTGAAGTTTCTAGCGCAACAAAATCGGATTGTCTTCAAATTTTCGTTTTTTTTTCAATTTTTCCCATTTTTCAATTTTGTTATCGATTTTTTTGGCGTTTTTAATGTTTTCTTTTTCTGGATGCTAAACACTACCTTCACACCAAATTTTAAGTTTCTAAGACTACAAGATCGTATTATTTTCAATTTTCAATTTTGATTGAATTCGTTGAATTTTCGAATGTTTTTCTTTCGAATTTTCCGGATTTTATAATTTTTCCTTTCTTTGTATCGTAAACACTACCTTTTTCCAAATGTCAAGTTTCTAGGGCTACAGGATCTACCTAATCTTTTTGATGACGCGTGAACGAGTGAGTGAGTGAGTGACAAAAAATCGAATGTTTGAGTTCATATATCGTCTGAACTAGAAAAGACAGAAAGTTGTAATTTTAAATTTTGATCTTATTTGCCGCATTCTCTAGAAAAACGAAGTTCCAGACTTTTGGGAAACTCCAGCGCAGAGATATGGGGGGGGGAGGTCAAAAGTGTCCTGAGTTACTTCCAGAAAAGTATGCTTACGGCTGTGCTATCTGGACTTGGCGGTGGCACTGCCGTGCCTCCAGATTCTAGAACAAAACCTATAAACTAATCTTGTTGATCTTTTTGAGACATACCTCGCATATATAAAGTACCTATATGATAGCATATGAGATATGAGGGCTTATCGGTATATGCTACCGCAATAAAAGTATGCTGCTTTTCTTAGATTTAGACCTAAAAATTTTCTATTAATATACCTCTAAAATTTATTCTTTATTCATTAGCATACCTAAATTTACATATAGAATTATAAATTAAGTATAACTTAGAATATAAACACACATTGCTCTGGTCAAACACATTCTATCCAAATCCCACGAAACTCAAGGAGAAATTGTAATATAGTTATAGTTTTATTTATAGTCATGTGATAAAAAATAAAAATGTAACACTCACATAATTTCATTCTAAGTGAACAAATTTTTAAATGAAATAGTAAGATATAAGTATAAACTCCTGTCATTCAAAGTATCGTTAAAATTTTAAATTTACGAAAATGTGATTTTTATAGGCAATATACTTCGACAAATAATATTAAATGAGCGAAACCTACGAAGCACAGATTCGGACTTTTTTTTTATTTCAATTAAGTTATTTAATACATACTCAATTTATTAAATTCGATGCGTATAGCAAAATTTTCAAACCATATAAAAATAAACAAATTAACAGAATGATTGCTTTTAGGAACTAACTGAACGTTCCTGTTGTATATTACCATTTCTAGGAGATTAGTGCATAAGAGATCAATGCACATTAAACAAATTTTTTTAATTTTTTTCCTTTTTTCAAATATTTAGAAATAGTATGAAATGTTACATAAATTTAAAAGTCATTATTAAAATAATCATTTTTGAAGGTGATTTTCTGCAGTTTTTTAAATAGATATTTTTAATAACCGTGTTATTTTTAAAGCATACTATTGAAAATGAACGTTATTCTGATGAATACACCATGCAAATATTTATCACATCATAATAGAAATATCACAATGTCTTGGAAAACTTTTGAAATATATTTTAAATTGAGCTTTCGATATTATATATAGATTTACTGGGTCTGTTTTTCCGTATACAAGATTTTATATACACGTATTTCGACTGCTACGAAAATTATTATACACCGGGTTTCAAAACAGCATGACCTAAGGCCACGTTAGAAAGAAGGTGGCTTTGGATTTTAGCCATTATCAGGTTATATTTTTCTTCACCAAAACTCTAAAAACTTGTACTGTCTTTGAACGCGACCGAAATAATAGAAAAACAAATGAAATATCTTTAGAAAAAAATAAATAAATGTATAACTGTTTCGTACTTTTGCTGTCGTAGCAGAATATTCCGTAATGCTACATTAATATATAAATCTGTTTTCTATTTATTTTCAAATCTATTTAAAGGTTCTTTTCAATAATCACTTCCAGTTTGACCGAAGGTTACATTGTAAAAACAAACTCCTGTGAAAAAAACGGAAAAGGTACTGGCAGCAGAGTTGCCGTAACTTTTCCGTTTTTTCACAGACATTCACTTTCGTGGTTTTTTCCGTTTTCAAAACTGAGAAGTTCCGTTTTCGAAACTGAAAAGTTCCTTTTTCGAAACTGAAAAGTTCCTTTTTCGAAACTGAAAAGTTCCGTTTTAAGAACTGAAATGTTTTGTTTTAGAAACTGAAATTTTCAGTTTAGGATTGAAATGTTCTGTTTTAGAAACTGACATTTTCAGTTTTCAGGACGGTTATTTTCCGTTTTACAAAACTGATAATTTCAGTTTTTATTATCTGTTTGATATTTCTCCCATAAAGGGGAAAGTGATATCTCAAATTCCCCACACTTATGTTAAACCTATCTGTGGCAGTTATAATTTTTTATTTATTTATTTATTTTTTGTTTTTTTATTCTTAGGAATTAAATATTTTAAACTTTTTTTATTTTGTACTCTACTTAAAGGATGTCTCTTTTGTAGTGGTCAAAATATTTCTGAAATATATATTTTATTTATAATTTTATGTGTTAAAATCCTAGAAAAACCAAGTAATATTTTAAAACTTCAGATAAAATTAAATGCATATTTTAGAAATATTTGGACAACAAAAGGAAAAGAGACATTCTGTAAGAATTGTACACAGAAAAAAGAAGTTAAAAATGTTAATTTCTTAGGACATATTATTAGTAGACTTATACTTAATATACAAAATTTTATAAAAGGCAATAAATGTGATTTAATTTAGAAATGAAAAAAAAAATCTGTATTAAAGAATTAAATATATTTATATGAAAAAATATTTTTAGGAAAAATCTGAAGCTTAATTATAACAATATTGCAAATTTTCCATAAAGTATGCTAAAATTTGCAATTTTAATTATTATTTAAAATAGCATTCAAACCCTGGAGCTAAATTCTTTAACATGACTAAAACTTGATGATCTAGAAATAAAAATCAGGGGTCTGTCCAGATTTTTCTCGCCGTGTCCTGTTTTTATGAAATTGTATAGTTTTTTTTTTATATTTGGGAAAATTCTAGTTATAATTTTGTAAATTTTGAAATTATCGTTATATACATGTTCCTGTATATCCTTTACACATGAAAAAGCTAAGTAATATGTTCTGTGATCAGTTCAGTTGTTTTGTGGCAGATCAGATTTTATTTTTAAATGATTTAACTTGTAGAAGGTTCTGTTTGGAGGTGGAAAAAATTTGTGAACAGTCCTTTTAAGTAGCCAAAATTTTCCTAAACTGATATATGAGAATACAGAAAAAGAATGTGCTAAAGTAATACATTGTGTGAGAAATTTTGAAAGAAGAAAGAAAAAATATGTAATCACAGCATTTAAAAATATATATATAATTGTTTTTCAAAGATATCCATTGCTTTCCTTTCCTAACTGTATAACTGTTAAATTTTTAGCACTTGTTATTAATATATATTTTTCAATTTTTACCCCCCCCCCCCTCACTGTTTATCTATTTTATTTTTTTCTTATTTCATACTGAGATATATTTTGGCACTTGGGGCGCTAAGTGTTATCTCTTATTTATTTACATCGTTGTTTTAATATCATTAGTATCTATAATCAATTATGTTATACATATGTAAGATAGAAATCTCGTTTTTTGAAGACGAAAATTGGACTCATTTGCCTAGAGAGAGAATGAAAATGTATTTCAGTAAATCATAAAAGAAAAATTTTACTTGTTTTTTAGCTTTTAATTCGTTTATCCGTTAGTTTGTATTCGAAAATACTTGCTAATTTAAATCATATATATATATATATATATATTTATATATGTTAAATTATTTTCTTTACCTATTTAAAGTTTTTGTTTATTCAATGTAGTCATTATCCCCCCCCCCACCCTTACGCGGATGTAAACACTTTCTGGTATTTAAACCAACAAATATAAATAATTAATAACGAGGCCTTATTGTACTCAAGTTGTTCATATTAAAACTATTTTTATATAAAAATAAATAAATAAATAAATAAATATGCTACAATAATTTTACAAGTAAACCTATAACTCTATAAGTATCGCTAGGTGCTATTGAAAAGTAAATATGAGAAAAAAAAAATAATACTTACAAGATCAATCAACTATGAACATTCTCTAATCATAAAGAGAATAAATAGTAATAATAATAATAATTTGCCCCCATGAAATCAACTTTAAAATTAAGAGTAAAAAAAAAATAAATAATAATAAAAAAAACAGTGCATCCAGATTACTCATAGTAAATGATTAGAAACTGTTAGAAAGTAAAATAATTATATGATTTAAAAAGTATATTCGAATACAAACGCATAAACTGGAATTTTGAAATATATATAATAACGAAATAAAGCATAGCTAAAGAACGGGGATCTTTTTTTCCTTTTTAAATCTGCATGAATAAAGATCATCTTTAGACACATATTACACATAAATTAATAACAAAGTCCGGTTAGGAAATAATGAGTTGAAGTAAAATAATAATCAGATAAAATGCAAATATTCTAGGCAAATGATTGAAAGCTATTGTCGTAATATATACGTGGTTTAAAAACTAAATTTATATCTTACAAACATATAAAGAAATTATACATATAATGTTATTAAAACAATGATATAAAAAACAAAGATATAAAAAACAAAGATAAAACTTACTTTTATTCTGTAAAATATGTTTATATCCAAAGTTGTACTTATTATTACAATTGTAAATTCTAAAAGGCACGTGCAATCGCAAGTTACTTCGGACTGCCGTATCGGCCATATTGCTTCTTCTGGAGTTCGACACAGACTGACAAACTAATATATCCTCCAATCAGCGTCGGAACAGAACGTGTCTCGCCGGAAAAGCTCCGTTCTCCGAGACAATCACTGTCACCTACGGAAACTTTCAGTTATATCGCTAGCAGTAAATTGAAAAATTCCGTTAATTCCAGGAAAAGGTACACTTTTTACCCAAAACGGAATTTTTCAGGTAAAAAAAGGAAAATTCACAGAATAACACCTGTTAATTTCAGGACATATTTTTGCAGTGATACGTAAAGAACTTATCTTCCTTGTGAAACTAATGACCACAATACTCCATGTTCACCAAGATTGGTCAAATAACAGACATCTTAGATCTATGAACATGAATTTTATCGAGCAGTTGCAGTAAATCGGGAATTCTAAAGTGTTCATATGTGCTTTAAAACCAAACCATCACTCAGCTCAGATTTCTTAAAAGAACTGAAATATTTTGCATCCTATAATCGGTAAATATATGACAAATCACAACATCCAGAGAAAATGTACTTCATTAATTGATAAAAGGTATTAAATAAAAATTATGAAAACAGTAAAAAAAAGTTTTTTATAAACTGTTTGCGGCATAATCTTACATAGTAAGCCAGTCTGCCAAAAAGTATTATAAACAAAAGAAAATTCTCTGTTTTTTAATGCAATCGCGGGAAAAAGCCGCATTGTAATATGTTTAACTTTGAATAATAAATGTTCAAAACTGCAATTCAGCAAAAAAAAAAAAGGACAGAATAAAAACTGTATCAAATATAGTTTGAAAAAACCTTTTACAAGACTATTCCAATTTTGCTACTGTTGAGACCCTGAAAAGTGCTTGGGTTTCTATCTCTCTGTTTGTTTGTATGTTTGTCTGTCCCGTGATAATTGGCGCAAAAAGCGTGCGTTTAGGTTGGTATTTTGTATGTATATTTGTGATGTACACCAGGATTTCGACGTATATTTTTTATTAAATTTGATTTATTCGTTTGAAAAATATCGAACAATATTGTTCTTATGTCATAATGCTTTTCTGTGGCAATTCAAAATAGTTTTATGTTTTTCGTTTCATTGGAAAGAAAATTACGTATTTGGATAAACCGACAGTTTTTGAAATCAACAAAAGATAAAAGTATGAAATTGATGTATCTGTCTAATAATAATTACGTCATTAGACTAGCAAAATTTCAGACTAAATCGCCACTATCTTCTAAGTTACAATCAGTTGATATTGCTTCAAATCACTTCGTTTAAATAGACTGCGCGGCTTTTAGTTTATACATGTTATAGATAAGTTAAATAAAGTCTGGGCACTGCCTAACATACATTTATAAAGCATTCACCCTATAATATCATTATCTTTATAATAATTAACGAATATTGTGTAACAGGATAATATACAAGAGCGAATATTCATAAAACAAAATTTCATGTAATGAAAATTTGTGTAATTTCATTTTTCTGTACATTGTATTTTGTTATTTTTGAAGATAAAATATAATTTTGCCAGTTTAAAATGATCTAATAAAAAAAAAACTAATTCAATACTAAACGTTTAAAGTTAGTTTTATTTTCATTTGTGCTTCTTACATTGTTATACTGTAAGTAATAAAAAGTTTTTTTTTTCGTATTATTATATGTCACATTTAAAAATAAAGTATCATAATTTTCAAAGGCGGACGTATAAAGTACTTATTTTAGGAGAGCAAAATAGAATAATTTTAAAGTAATTATTTAAAAAATAATTTTATTAATATACTGAAGGGGAAAAAATGTAAAATTACAGGCAAGCTTTAATCAAGTACTCTTTTCTAATTCTTTGACCAGAAATATTGAAACACTTTTAGCCTATAAAACAATATACATTTCACTTCGGATAAAAGATTTTTCTCAGATAAAAATTTAGTCAGACACGTACGTTCCAACTGTAGACGCTTTACTATATTGCGCTGTTTAATATCCTGGCATCTATCCAAATACATTACCACGAGTCATTAAACGTTAACCACTGAAAAAATGTTTCATGCTATATATCAAGAGAAAGTTTAAAAAGAATAAAAACAATAAATTCGAACGGGAAATTGTTTTACGGATTGGAGTAAATTGTGAAAATCTGATTAACGAATTGTAATTCGGAAAATAAGTAGTTAACTGTATTCATTTTTTTTAAATTAAAAATCGGAATTTTTTTTTCTTTAATGACAAATTGTTTGACACAAGATTGTAAATATATATATATATATATATATATATATATATATATATATATATATATATATTCATAACGAACTCTGTCAACTAAGCTCTGTTTCTAAACATCTAAGCACATCTCTAACACTTAGTTCGAATTGCTTATTAAAATTAAAATAAATTCGGAAAATACAGAAATATTCAAAATTACTTTTCGAAAAAAATGAATTGTAAACTTTGTTTTCATTAGCAAAAATAATTTTCTAGAAGCTTTAAATATGCGAATCCTAAGTTACGGTTGATTCCGCTAAGAAGATTTTGATTTAAGCTTAAAAAAAATCTATCTAAGCTGTAATCTGTTTTGCAACTATAAAAAACTAATTTAACATTTGAAGTTTCAAATTTTAAACATACATAAATCTAAAACTACTTTACTGAATGGCTAGTCTGGTATCCTAAGCTAAGATTTACATGAGAATCCAAATACAATCTCAAAACTGGTTGTTAGTATTGAGAATCTTTTAGTTTAGTGTACTTCCTATGTGTAGATGACATCGTAACCACAATTTAAATATAGCAAGAATTAATAGACGTTATTACTAATAGATTGGTAGCTATTGACCAATATTAAAAAGATTTTTTTTCTCACGACTGAACAAAATTTGAAAACAAAATAGTGTTTCTTATCAATAAAATGATGTTACATAATTATGTGAGACTGTTGCCACTCAATAACTCTAAAAACTAAAAGTGTATTTTAAAATTTTAGCAGTTAGTTTTAGGTCACAGATTAAAATACGTACCAATCATAAATCACAAGTTTTACCATCCATTGGCCCTCTTGTACAGTCTGTCTCAAATTAAAAAGTTACACCCGCCATTAATCGTAGATCGTTTACAGAAAAATCAGAAAAAATTACATTTAGATTCCTATTATTATTATTATTATTATTATTATTATTATTTTCGAATAGAATGCAATTTTAGAACAAATAGCCTTCTATATATTAAAAATTGTGCAAAATGTGTTTTTTCAAATGGTAACATATACATTTGAAAACCTATTTCCTTCAATAGTTTCTTTCTACATACTTCTTTTTCTTAAATCTTTGTAGAGTTAGAAGGCCACATCTTGGGGATACTAATGCTGAATGAACATGAAAAACTTTAATTTATATCTTCTAAAAAAACGATAGAAATGTTAATTTTACAAAGAGATATAATGGATATTCCGACATACTACAAGCGTTTTTACGATTCAACACTATATTTAAATTATAAAAAGTATTAGTATGTTCATATTAATAATATGTATTATGACATTCCTTAATTTTTACATAAACAGAATGAATGTCGTCAGAAACATCGGTACACACATTTACACATCGGTACACACGATATGGAGAAATTGTGTGTTGTTTGTGTAATTACTAAATATATGTTTATTTATACAACTTTTGAAGATTAGAAAATATATATTTTTTATTAAACGTAACTTCTGTTAGTTGAAAGATTTGTTACATGCATTGTCTATTTTAAGACTTTTGTTGCGCCTTTGTAACTTGTACACGATATTTGAAACACAGGTTACAAGCCACTGTTATTCAAGATTACGTTTTTGTTTTTGCTAGTCGTACATGGGCCATTCCATGCAAAATGAGCAAAAATTAAAAAAAAGCTGTGGCCACATAGTAACCGATTTTAATAAAATTTGGTACACAGATTCAATTCATATTTAAATAGAGCTATTCAAAATATCTTTACAAAAAATTAAATATTTTGGAAGTTCTGGACATTTAAAAAACTTGTGACATAGAATGGCTTGTATGGAATCGTTCAAAGTTGCAAGTTTAAAGTTCCATATCTTGAAAACTATTTAACATAAATAAAAAAAATTCATAATATTATAACCTGTGGACAGTTATTATCATATTTATTTAGTAATAATAAATTCGTAACACCATGGTTGACCTTAAATTGGTTGTAAAAATTGAAAAATTGAAAATTGAGAAAATTAAAAACGTTATAAAAATTAAAGGAAATTAAAAACATATGTGAAATTGATGTATGATGTAATGTTACATATGAAAACCAAATTTCTCAAATTTGGAAGTTGCCATTTAATTTCTTCATCTTCAAAATAGCTTGGAAACTTTAAAAAAAATTACAAAATCACAATTTTTCGTGTTATGTATACTTAAAAAATCAAATGAAGAAGAAATCTGACATTAACAATATTGCAGAAGCATAAAGTTAAAAAAGCCCATGATATGCTGAAAAAAATTCAAGATTGCTTTTGATTCCTAACATAACAGAAATAAGTTCAGAAAGGTAATATTTGTTACGTTCAATGGGCTATTTCATTTCAAATTTGAGCGTCTTCTCTGCCATCTTGCAAAAAGAAATGTAGTGCTGTCATCTATATGGAGATTTGTTTACTATATAATTGTTTGCCCCGTTTAAATCAATAATTTATTCTTCTCTAATTTAAAATATCGTTGAGGAAAAATAAACTGAGGGCAAGAATTAAAGTTTCTATATTTAAAAAATATACACTTTTATCTATAACGTCAAATAATTTAAAATTTTTAAGATGTTTCCTTCATGTTTAAACAAGTAATAGAAATATTGCATTTTTCCCTGAAAATTTTTCATTATTTATTTTTTTCTCATTAAGGAAAAAAAGGCAAGAATGAAAGTTTCTATATTTAAAATATATACTTTTATCTATAACGTAAAACAATTTTAAAATCTTAAGACCTTTCCTTCATGTTCAAACAAGTAATAGAAATATTGCATTTTTCCCTCAAAATGTTTCACTATTAATTTATTTTTCTCATTATGGAATAAAAGGACAGTTACTAAATCACTCCATTCTGTTACTTATTATTCATTCTTAATTATAAATAATTTTGATAAAGTCTTTCCACTCCTACGGCTAATAATGAAAATTGAAATTTCAAGCATGTAGACAAACCCTCGATCTTATATCAACTTTTAATGTCTTATATCAACTCATTAAAATCTATGACAGGGATGACCACCTCAGGAAACCCGGCCTAAGCCTTAGAGTTTGTGTGCAATCCTGAGGGGCTGAATTAAAATCTATGACATGTCAGCCACAGCTGATTTGCTCATTTAGCATGAAATGACCCACATATTGATATGAGCAAAACTTAATTATAAAAAATTATAAAAAAGGAAGGACTTTAGGTTCTTCAAGTTCAATAGCCATAAATCCAATCTTTAAATATATATATATATATAATTAATTATAAAGCGTGCATTAATATTTTTTTACGTACCAAAAAATACATAAAAAGTTAAAATTTCAGTGCAAATTCACCTTGTTTAATAATTAAAATTCATAAAGATACAAATAAATTTAAATATATTGCTTGAAGGTGCGTAAAAACATACATAAAAACATTTAAAAGAACATTTAAATCCTTTTAAAATCAAAACGTTGTCGACCGAACTTACTCGTTCATCATCAGCGAAAAGTTAACCGTTAAGTTGATTAAATAGACCCACACTGCGTTAGCAAGATTAGCACAAACTGAACCTATAAAAGTAGATTTCAATGGGTCCAAAATTACATTTCGCACATGTAATCACCAGGAAGCTATTCAAGAAGCCAAAAAGAGAGTCTCTGGAAATAATACCCCAAAAAGAAATAGTCTGTAATGATGTATTATCATATGATATCCACGGAGTCTGGAATGCATTAATACATGATTGATAAACCTGTACTTGTTTTTGAAATGTTGAATGCCCTTTCCCATCCCACCTTATACTCCACACCCTTGAAATAAAATAGTTTGTTCCACGCAAGCTAGAAGACAAATATAGACAACTCAACTTAACTATTATTTTTTCACTGACGATGACCGCGTAAGTTCGGTTGCAAACGTTTTAATTTTAAAAGGACTTTAATGTGCTTTTAAATGTTTTACGTATGTTTTTATGCACCTTCAAGCAATATATCCTCCTGAGACCCCGCGTCCATCCTATTGGACATTTTTATTTTTCTTATAAAATATTTAATTTCAGTTGGAACTTGTAAAAACGTACTGTCCATTATTATGGATAGTCTAGTGCTGCTATCTGTATACCGAAAGAGTGAAAAAATCGCAGCAAAATATGTATTTTAACCATTTGAAAATGGCGGCGAACAGGTGAAAGATAAGTACACAGTTTTAACTCAAATTTCATATATATTTTTTAATTATTTTGATATTAATGCACCATATATCTAATTTTAAATGCTGTATTAATGAAATTAAGCCGTAGTTTAAGTAATTGAATGCATATTTTACAGAATAAACACATGTTTTTTGTCGATGCCCTTTGTATTGGACGTTGGGTCTTCATCAGTTGTTTACATTCATATTAGGATCTTTTTGAATACTGAAGGAAAATATTGTTTTTTTTCAAAATTTCATACTGTATTGAAAAAAGTAAATGTAGAAGTAGCTAATATACAGTTCTATGGGTAATTAAATAATTAAATAATTAAATAATTAAATATTGTCCCAGCAGTGTAGAATTATACTGAAAAAAAATGCTTGTTCCAAATTGTTTATTTTTTTATTTCAGTGAAACGTGATTTTTTGCAGTATTTTATAAGTAAATTTATTTACAAATAAGATTTTCTTTTAATATATTTTTCTTTTCTTATTCATTGCAAGATTTTTGTAATTGTTTCTGCTTGTTTGTTAGTATGTTGTTTCTAATTAAATTAATTAACTTAATCAAATTAAAATAACCAAATTAAAATAAAAACATAATTAAAGATAACATTATAATATTATAAATAAACTCATTTTTATTATTATTTTTAATTTCCACTTGGCATTCAATTGCCAATTGTGGTAGCTGCTAATTAATATCATTATTGTAGGAAATAAAGTGTTAGTGTTGAGATATATTTAAAACAAAATTATATTTGAAAAACATTTAGAAGTTTACTAAATTGACCCACACTTTTTCTATTTCATGATGTAAAACTTGAAATTATGCGATGCTTAGAACTAATGGATAAGTAATAAAGACACACTTCTGAAGATAGAAATGTTTGCAGTGAAAGAAATAGGACTTTGTCGCGAGATATCTTATTTTTAAGGTCTATCTTTTTCAGAGATATTTGGAAACTGGTGTTATTCAGATCTAGAGTAAGTTATTGCGACAATTTTGGAAGCAATAAAATGAATTGTATCGTGTCAGAGCTTGACATAAAGGATGAAGGTAAGAAGGAGGAAAAGAACAAACAAATTAGATTCATGCAAATCTATCCAATTGTTGTACTTCAAGGTGCTTATTGCGAATCAGCTTTTGAGGAAATCGAAGTTGAGTTATTCAAGTCATGACGAAAACTCAAACCCCAACACTTCTCCACCTAGCAACCTAGTCTCCACTAAAAGTTTGACTTAAGTGCCGAGTCTACTCAGTTCTAAAAAGAGTATCCAAAAGTTACCTAAAATAATGAACAAATAATGTGAGACAAAATCAAATTTTGTTTAAAAAAACTAAATTTATGTAAATGAAGTGCAACTTGTATATCTGTTTAACTATCAAAACAATTGCTTTGCAGAAGCACATTCATAAAGTATTGAATTTTAAGTTCATCTATTTATTTTTTGCGTGTAATTAATTTTTTATAACATTAATAATTATTATTTAGTGTATAATTAATTTTTTTAATTAATAATTTGTGTCTAATTACATTTTGTATCAATATTTTGAGCTTAACTCATGTTTGTGCCATTATTTTTTGTCCAATATTAAGCATTTCCCATTCAGATTCATGTAATTCCATAATATGTTTTTCACAAGACGAAGATCCAATGTCCATTTTATTGGACACGCTAGAAAACTATATATATATATATATATATATATATATATATATTTAATAAATGAATATATTTATTGATTGATTTTTGTCTCAAAAGGAGCAATAATCTCAATTATGATAACATTTGTGCGAAAAATACGAGCTTGGGTCTCAAGCGGATATTTACATTTATTTGTATCTTTATGAATTTAAAATAAAATACATAATTAAATAAAATATATGTTTTCCAATTTTTTTTCAAAAACTGCGATCATATTGCTAATATTTCGTACCAAATTAAAACATTTTGCAAAAGTTTATATACAGTATATGCAGCAAATGTTAACCAGTAACAGAAGTTAAAATGTCTACTTCAAATGCAACTTTAGAATGAAGTATTTTATTTTTTAACTTGAATTTTAATTTATGATGGTGCAGATTGTGAAGTGATTATACATACATTTAAAAAATATGGGTTTTATTCACGAAAATCTACAGCTTAAGAAAAAGGCGAGAGCTCCCGCAAAATTGTTTTCCTCCATATACGATATTACTAAAATTTCCCTTTATGCACTTTACACTAATTATCCTTTAATGATTTCATTTATCGAAAAAAATATAGCAGCTACTTTCAAATCATATAGCTGTTCTTTATAAATATTTCTTATTTATTTATGCACTTTTTACAACTGTAAATTTCGTCGAAGTAGTTGGAAATAAATAGCTTTTTTAAAGGAAAAAAGGTGATTACTGAATATATCTTTTAATATTTCAAAATTTACAATTCTCGCTTTGCGAAGATAAGTGATGAGTTAGATAAATTCCAAGTTGCATTATGTTTAAAAAAAAAGAGTTCAAAATCGTAAACGTCATACCTTTAAATGTATGAATATAAATTAATGAACAGTTATTTTTCAAATTTATTATAATAGTCTTAATAATCTTTTTAGTTTTACTAATGTTAATTGAGATTCTAACAATTTACATTATGCAGGGTGATTATAAAAAAACTATCCCGATATATGAGCCCCTAACTGTCATACCGTTCACAGAAACTGAATGAAATTCTGGCCTAAAGTATTTTGAGGTATGCGCTCAAGAATCATGTGTAAAACAACAGTTAAATTCTAACAGTTACAGTTACAGTGACAAAATTTCGAAAATTTCAAATGGCAACACCTACTTTTTTTATTGGAATGTGATCTTCACAGGGAAAAACCATAAACAGAGTTAGAACGGTATCTGTAGCACGAAAATCGCCGGCGCTAGACAGACTAAGAAGAAAATTGAAAACAATTAATAAAGGACAGAGAAGCAACAGAAAGTAAAACATTTTATTGTTCAGTGCTATCCACCCTCTGCCGCATAGAAAGTGTCGTCGTGTGTAAAATGGAAAATGTATGAAACACAATAAAATGTTTTGTTTTCTGTTGCTTCTCTTTCATTGGTTGTTTTCACTATTCTTCTTAGTCTGTCTAGCGCCGGCGATTTTCGCACTACAAGTACCGTTCCAACGCTTTTTATGGTTTTTCACTATGAAGATCACATTCCAATATAAAAAAGTAGGTGTTGTCATTTGAAATTTTCGAAATTTTGTCAGTGTAACCGTAACTGTTAGAATTTAACTTTTGTCTTTCATATGATTCTTGAGCGCATACCTCAAAATACTTTAAACCAAAGTTTCATTCAGTTTCTGTGAACGGTATGATAGTTAGGAGCTTATATATCGGGATAGTTTTTTTTTTTTATAATCATCCTGTATTTATGAGCCCGCTTCTCTATCTATTTTGTTTATTTTTGAGTTTATTTTGTACAAAAAAAAAACATCAGATTATTTTTCTTTTGAAAATAGTCTGATTGTTTTAACTATCAAAAATTTTGTTACATTTAAAATGTCTTTTTATCATCTCCTTAATGATAATTTTTTATTTTATTCTTAGTACGGCGTTAAAATATTTCTAAAAAAAACTATTCACAAGAAACAGAATGTTATAGTATTTTATAATATACTAAAATGAATTTTCTGTAAAAAATACTCTCTCATAAAAAGATATGGAAGACGATTTTAGCAGAAAATGTTGCATCTCGCTCTCATGTTTCATTTTTATCTGAAAGTGCTTGCACAATCATCCCGGGAATTGCGTCACTTTTTATATCTTCAAGATTCCGCATTTCTTTACTCTATCAATACGATTCTCGAAATTATTTGTCAGATAATAGAAAATAGCTACTCTAGTTCACTATATTTCATTTTAGCATTAGTGATATTATCATACATAATTCTGAATAATAATTATTGTAGTGTGCTTTTTTATTGTTATGTTTATTAAGCATATCACATATAAAGGGTTTATTCTAAATAAAGAATAAACCCTGTGTATTCATGCTTTTATACGTTCGCACATACAAATGTATTCTTAGTTTTAGATATAGATGTTTTATGTGTATGTATCTTAACATATACTCAGACATACTCATGTAATATATATATACATATTCATGCATGTGTGTGGAGAGAGAGAGAAACAGAAAATGTCACCAGTAGAAGATAAAAAGGCACAAAAGTAAAGCCATAACACAAGACAATAAGGGGTGTACAGCGGTTAATTACGGGTAGATTACCGATGTAACCCCGATTCTGTGTCACAAGTTGTTTTCCAGCACGACGACGCTTCAGCACATAACTCAGGCAGATATTTGCTTATTTGAACCGATCTTTTGAAAAGTGATGGATTAGGCGTGATGGACCATTTGAATTGTTTTCGCGGTCTCGTGATTTAACAGACACCCATTTCATTCGCTGTAGAGCCCTCCAAACCATTTCGTTCGATAAAGTATGTATTTTGTGTACCAATTGTGCAATTTACCTATTAAAGTTGTTTACATTTATTTTTTGTCTGTTTCTGTGTATGTTTATTTCCTCCTGGTCACATTTCAGGGCATGCGTTTCTATCTCAATCGGGTTCCTATCGATGTATTTTATTTCAACCCCAAGTTTTTACCACAAGTTTTTAAACGCCCTGTATGTACCGAAGGATAGAGATACATTGCGTATATGTGTATGATGCATTTTTGTGACTCAATATATTTCTTCATTTATATGCATACGTACAACTACAGCACCATAGATAATGGTTTATTTTAAAACTCGTATAGCCGTGAAAAAAAGAGCCGTGTGTTTTTTAACCATGTAAATTATCAAATAGCAAGGAAATGAGATTGTTTAGTATAGGGAAAGTGCTTAGAGACTCAAAAAGCTTAAGCTCTATGGGGTAACATTCTTTCTCCTTTTTTCTTTGTACATACGCCAAAACTAAATTTACTCGAACAAAAAATGCATTGTACTGTATATTCATAATGATATAATTATTGCAGTTATTAATTTTGAGAAATTCATTTACTTTTTTTTCTGATTGCATTGACTTACTAAGAAACCTAACGTAGAGCATGGAATTTACGCGAATATATAATGCAATAGAGGTATTAAAGCGTGCATGTAGCTGTATATTACAAAAACAAAATAACAAACTAGTCAATTCAGCTTATTTTTGGACGTATTTATCTTAAAGACATTGAATTAATTAGAAAATAATCTTTTTATAGCGAAAACATTAATTTTATCGATTTTTGTAGCTGAGTATATTTGCGTGGATTGCAGTTTTTTAAAAGTTATTGTATATAACTTTACCATTCCACCACTAGAAATATTCTACTGCTTTTCAATATTTTCTTTTGTATATATGTTCTTCTTTGAACTAAAAAAATCAATAAAATAACATTTTATTCCAATATGCGCTTTTTGCCATAGGGACAGACAATAAGAGATACAAGACTCTGCATTCGCGCCTTTAATGGGTTAATATAGCACCCCATCTAAAACGAAAATGTATCGAGTGTAACTCTAGACATGTGAAGTTTTATTACCGATATATTTGTAGTATAATGAATTGAAATAAAATAATATATTAGAAAATAATATGATAGGTGTGACATAATAGGAAATAGGCAACTCTGTATTTCTATCTTTTGTTGAGAACAGCAGTTGCAAAGCACCTTAAATGGGATTTAATTTGGAAAATGCTCATTGACTTTTTTTAATAATAATTTAAACCATCGATAAAACAAAAAACTTAATGGGACATTTATGAACGTACAGAGATGAAAGTGTTTAAGTTAATTCTCCAAAAAAAATATTACTGTACTTCTATAATCGTTGTTACTTTGCTTAAAATGATAAAGTTTTAATGCCAATTGCATATGCTTAAGAATGTACTTTATATATGACATTCAAAACATCCGTATACAAAAATAGTTTGAAATGACTACATGCTTAAACATTTTTAATCAAATAACATTTTGATGTCAATAATACAAAAAAAAAATGTTTGGATCATCTAAACAGTAAATTCAATTTTGAATGTTATAGAAAAATGCATTTTACAATTTAATCTTACTGTTTAATTCACAAAATTGTAAAGTATGGAAATTAAATTAAGTTTTAACTAGTTTCTTAAATAGTTTTTCAAAACAAAAATCTCATAGTATTATGTTTTCAAGTCATAAATTTTATTCTTGATTTTAATCCAACACATATATGAACTTATTCAGCACTAAAACTGGGTATTGATTTGGCAGATGACATTCTTTCTAAATTTCAATACACAAAGCGGATATTAATTGTGTCTTGTTAGCTGGTATTTGTGTGGAAAAAGTGAAAAATGACGGACAGGAACCATGATCCAACGATTTCAATTATACTTGGTGCAATATCTTCCAAGAAAGGAAGACTATGAAAGTTATAGAAAATATAGCCGCTTCATTCAATTAATTGTTTATAACAAAAATATTTATGTATTACTATTACATATTCTAGTTCGGAAACCGCTATTAGATTTCGCGGAATTAACAGTTGAACACAGACAGTTATAGAGATAAAGATAGTGTCATAGCAAAGTAATTTGACCAAACCATATGCTCTTCGGACGACTGATTACCATTGCCACTTGTGGTAAAATTAGGAATTAACATGATAATCAGAAAAATATGGGAGAACAAGAAAATAGTCAGTTTATAAAAATGTAGAACAAAATCGATTTGGTGCGAACAGTCCTATTTAGTGCACATAAATGCATGCAGTCAAAAACAATAGACACCTGAGTTACGTTAAGATAAAAATCTCAATCAAAGAAATGTTCATTTTACATGTTTTATACTCATCATTTTTGTACTCAACGACTATTATAACTTTTGAGAAATAACTTTTTGAAAGATAATTGAAGAAGAAGAATTCGAATGCATGGTCTGTGATTTATGTTCTAAGAAAGGATTTTATTTCACTCCCCATTCTTAAAAAAATATATTTAGGAATCCAATATACGAGGGAGGATTAAATAAAAACCGCAGTTAATAGTTTCCACTATTTTATTGCAGAGATTATGTTTAGTGGTACTGTACTTGTCTACACAGTCTCCTTCTCTTTCAATGTACTTACGCCAGTCAAAAGTTGGTTGTCTGGGTAGCAACTCATGCACCGCAGATTAGACGTTTTCATTAGCCCTGTACTTCTGTACTCCCAGGTGATCCTTTAATGGACCAAACATGTGGTGTATTTGCAGTGTGGAAGGACTCTTCTGTCACAACTCGATGGGCCTGACATGGAAAAGCACCGGTCAATAATATTGTACCATCTGCGAATTTCTTGCACAATTCGTAGTCTTGGAGCTGTGAAAGACACGCATCCCAATACTTCGTCTACATTCTCCTATGTATTGCAACCGGTTTAACGTTATCACTCCACAAAAATTGAATAACTGCACGCTCTTTTGTGCAACTGCGTAGTGGTGCCGCCATCTTTAATCAGTTGCTCCGCGACCGCTGCTCCAAACCTCCCTAACGGCACTGCGTGTGTTAGCAGCTCGGGAAGACTTCACGGACCGTGTTTGCCAATTTCCAACCACCTAGAATGAAAAACAAAGTTTTATTGACAATTTTCGGTTTTTCATTAGATTCTCCTTCGTAACAAAAGATAAAACAAATATCTTTAATTATGCTTCTTAAAATTATTTGTTTTGAAAAATAAATGTAACTTAATATTTTCTCGTAAGTACAAAAATCGAAATGAAAGCGTAAATTGGATATTAAGACTTATAATTTTTTAATTATTACTACACTGTACTAACATTATCCAGCTGAATGATCTTCATGTTACTGAAATTTTAGTTACAAATCTTAGCTTTAAGTTAAAAGGCTATTATATATATCTCAAATGAATAAGGCGAATAGTAATGTTAATTATAGTGAAGCGATATCAAAAGTGCATTTCCGTAATATTCCACGTAAAGAGAATCAGGTGCGTTATGCATTAAACAGTTAAGATAATAAAATTCGTTTTTGTTGAAGTGCTAAATATTTGAAATAACCTTAACAAGAAATAATGCGTAAATGTATAACTTATCAAAATAAGTATAAAATGGAACTGTTTAGTAAATCACCTTTACTGTAGACAATATTATATATATATATATATATATATATATATATATATATATAGGTCTCTGTCTTGAATATATACATACAAACTAAACAAAATCTACAATACTATAACACGGGGTTATTTTGAATATTTTGGTTCATAAAAAAACATAATATAACTCATATAAGCATACATTCACGTGCACTCATATACACCTGAGCAAAATTATAAAAACAGTAAAAACTGAAAAATTATAAATTTTATACAGTTTTAAGTATTAATAGACTCAGTCTATTAATACTTAAAACTGTATAAAATTTATAATTTTTCAGTTTTTACTGTTTTTATAATTTTGCTCAGGTGTATATGAGTGCACGTGAATGTATGCTTATATGAGTGTATACATATGTTAATGCATGCACAAAAAAAGTACAACTTAGAAATAAACTGGTTCTTTGCGTTTTCCTAATACAGCTTGAAATATAAGTGTCCGTGGTATGGAGAGGTTTTCCCTATTGAAAATATTTTATTACTAAAACAATCTCTAATTATATGAAATATTGTATACATTCTCTTAGTTTATTTATATCAAATTCCTAGTCGTTGTGTGACCAAATCTGTTTATGCGGATACATATATTTGAAATGCATATTGAACTTGTTACTTAAATGTATAGCTTTAAAAATTGTCAGTTATTGATGTACTATGTACGATCGCATTTTTAAGCAAATTTAATATAATGCAGTTACAAATACAGTACACAGATGTTACAAATATTTTCTTTAATTTATATAAGTTATAAAAGCATTAAAAAAATCGAATACACTTTTTTGGTTTATAGTCCAAAATAAATTAATTTTCTTCTATTAGTTAAAACTAAAACTACATTCAATCTGAATTAAATATCGAAAACAAATTATATATCTAAGAAACAATTTAATAATTTTACCTATACTTGTATTTGATACAAATTGATACCTAACTTGTCATACAGGATACAATTACCATGAACGGGAGAACATATCGCTGACAGCCATACATCTGCCAACGTGTGAGTACATGCATCTCTATAACAGGCTTTGATTCACCGTTAACGCCAATCGACTGTACATCAAATTTAATTCTCTCATAAAAATTCAAGTACTTACCGTTTATTAAAGCAGTTTGATTCAATTCTATGATTTGAAATGCTTAAAAATACCGTATTTTAACCAACCTAGTGGGATATGTGACTATGAATTCGGTTATTCTGCCGTCTGGCCGATTGCTCACCTTCCATGCAGTAATTCGCGTAAATATAATCGGATTGTCTCGAAATTTTTGCATGTTATTGTCGTTTAATATAAAATGTCCCCTACTAAAAATGAAGTGTGTAGAACATACAGTTTTTTTTACAGGTATAGTCAAAAGTATTCCGTTGCATTACAGTCAATGGGGAAAAATCGTTTCAAGTGCATTTTGATTTTGCCATTTGAAACATGATTAAATTGATATATAATTATGGAGCGCATTAGAAATGCTTCTTGTAGAATATGGGGCACAAAGTATTTATTATTCATTTACACGGTCAAACAAAATAATTCCGTTACAAATTTTTCTAAGGGGATATATCGTTTGCAGTGTAACTTAATGGTGTTTCACTATTTCAATCATAATGTAAATTATAAGCTTTACAGAGGTGCACTATAAATTGGTCTCTTGAGTGCATTGCGTTTATTTACAGGGACATACAAAATATATCGTTTACAACACATGGGCGATATTTACAGTCTATGTGTGATAGATGCGTTTTCAACTTTGGTTTGCGTTTTTAAGTTTAACTAAATTATTTCATAGTAGGTGGTGCGCATAAATTCGGTTGATCATATACAGCGCTACATAAGGGAATTTGTAAGTATTACATACTATGGGAGTGAATTAGTTAAGTATAATTTTTAATTGTGTTACGCATTTCCCTGATAAACGATATTTAGAAGACTAATAGAAGTTTGTGTAATATAAATAAATTCATATACAGGGATACGCAAAGAACACGATACATTGTCGTTTACGGTTGGTAATTTCTGGAAGTGAGTTTTAATTTGCCGTATAATTTTTTTTTAACCTGAATGTGTTTTTTACATTTATGCTTAATATGTGGTGTGTACAAAAGACTTTAGATAATATACAGGACTGCACAAAATATTTTGAGTGCATTTCGATAGATTGGCGAAAATTACTAAATGGGAGTTTTCTAATTGATCTAAAATTATATCGAAATCTATAGATCATATACAGGGCTGCACAAATAGTTCGAGTACTTTTTTGACATTGGAATGCAATTTCGAGAACTGTATTTTTCAATGTATTAATGTCCTTAAAACTGTTTACTTACATATATCCTTTCACCTTATTTAACGGTGAAGTTTCGTTTCTGTGTTATGAATGTGTTGGAAAGTGTTTCATAATGTACGCTTGATGCATGATTTTTCGTTCTTGTTTGAAATTAACATTACTATTTAAGCACACCAATTTTCCTGTAATTCTCACAATGCTGTAATAAGAATTTTTATTTTTTTATCTAGTGAGTTTCCAGCTGTATTTTAGATTCCTTAAAATTTGTGATTTAACTAGTCGAGTTTTAAAAAATGAAAAAAAATATGTTAGATTTATTTTGGAAAAAAATTCTTCATATTACATTTTTTTTCATGTTTTATTAAAGTTACAGAGTTTTCCACTTTAAATTATGAATCTATCATTGCATAAAAGATAACACGTGAATGCAGTATTTTTATGTATGAAATTATAAAATTCAATCTTTTCAGTATTTTCTTTTTATTATGAGTTATCATGATTGAACAGGTGTGATTTGATGTATAATTTTTAAGGGTTTATTTGCTATTAGATGTATTTATGCCAAACAGTCTATTTAGGGTGTTTCATATATTCGGTTGTCTGAAATTTGTTACTTAGATAGATCTGTTTTATATCTACTTGATAAAAGATTTTTGCCCTTTGTTATCTATCTAGTCACATTTTTTATGAAATATAAATAATTAATTAATTAACTTATATAATAATCTCGATTATATGAAATTTCTCTTTAAGTCCTTTTCAAATCAATGAATTATTTTTTTTAGATTAAAGCGGAAAATGTAAGTTTTGAAATATATTATTTTAATTGTTGATTTAAAAATTACCTTTGTTTTGAATGCGGAGAGCTTGCAAAATCGCCTTCTTACCTAGGAAATGCAAGCAGTATAAATTATGTGAAAGAGAGATTGAAAAATGATATTAATAATCAAAGATTTATCAATAAGCAGTTACTTTGAGAGTTTCAGTGGCCAAACACGTAAAATTTTACAATTTTGCAATCACAAAAAAAAAAAAAAAAAAAAAAAAAAAAAAACTGAATAAAATGTGTTTGCAGTTGGCATTAACAGTACATAAAAATGTCCTTCTTCATTCGCAGAGAAAACAATATTACAAATGAAATGCTATTTTAAGATATTATGTTAATCATTATGTAACAGAACAAAAGATATATAAATTTAAAGATTTTTTTAAATACCCGATTGTTTGATTAACTTTAAGGGTGTCATAAAACGACAGCAGATTTTTATTTATTTTATTTTATTTTTTAAACAAAATTCTAGAAGATTTATTATTTTTTTAGTGAATTTTGTTCTTTTCAGTATAAATTCTAAAAATTCTAACTTCTACATAAAAAAGAAAAATACTTATCAAGCACGGTTGGTGCATTATGTTTTCTAAAACACCTGACAAGAAATTCTGTAAGTGCAAACTATATATTTTTTATATCATGCTAGTATCATCTAAACAACAATTTGTCAGATGTATATCAAAATAATTTGTTCAATTTAGTTTAACGTGTTAGACTTGAATGCAGAAAACTAATGTCAATTAATTATTATTTTAGTTTTGTAGCATTTTGTTTCACATGTATAGTGCTGTCTGGTCTTTTTGTGGCTACATCTGTATGAATTTCCTGTTACAATGTATCTTAAAATATCACTAAATGTCTTTAAAGTTCCGATTTGAGTTTATTTGATATAGTAAACAAATAAGGGTCAATTAGTGTCAATTAATTATTATTTTAGTTTTGTAGCATTCTGTTGCACATGTATAGCATTTTCTAGTGTTTTTGGGGCGACATCTGTATGAATTTCTTGTTACAATGTATCTTAAAATATCACTAAATGTGTTTTTTAAAGTTGCGATTTGAGTTTTATTTGATATAGTAAACAAATAAGGGTATTTTTTAAAGAGTCCTTATTTAATTACAGCCCCACTAGTGGCTGAGAGGTTCTGCTCTCGAAGCTGGTAGACGGGAGGTGCTGGGTTCGATCCCAATCGCGGCTGTCGGCCTAATCGTTCGGAGTTTTCGTGGTTTTCTTCGAGCCGTAGATTTATCCATGCGTAAATACGGGTTAGGTTCCCTTAGAAAGACCCCCACGAAGGGCATTCCCCGCGGGCCTATACCCCAAGCGTAGATAATTGGCCGTTAATAATCAACCCAACCGAACCCTTATTTAATTACACAAAATAGCTTTCAATGTTTTAAAATTTCACCAGGCCATACGATGGTTAAATGTGCTTGGATACCACGCAGTTGGTATTGGTCTTATCGAAACAAGTTTACAATCGATTTATTCATATATGCTAATATTAAACTTAACATATATTTGCCAATTTTTATATTTTTACTATACGTAACAGTAAAGTAGATTACTATATTTTTAGTAATTTCATCAAATATTTGCCAATGTCAAAACATTTTATTGTTAGGTAATCCTTATCATTATACTTAAATTATAGATGATACTCGTGTAGAAATGAAGCCACACATGATGCTATCAGCATATCTTTTCATCTAATCCTTAATTTTCAAAGGCAAATAAAAATAAAACTTTTGACAGAGAATCGGGGACATATGCGGCATATTAGAGAAAAAAAAGATATACATGAAAAAAAAAACTATATATTATCTTATTAAAAGGGAATTGCACCAAATGTAACATAAAATATTAATATCAACCAAGATTTCTTTTTTTATTTTGAAGTGATGACTCAAAATATTTTATTTAATTTGAGGCTACTTGAACATTTCACGTGTCACAACAAAGTTTATCTTGCATTACAATAAAAAAAAAAAAAAAAAAAAAAAAAAAAAAGATATTACCATAAATAAGAGGCTCAATGGCGCTGAGAAAAGTCATCCGCCAACCCCCCCCCCCCCCCCATTCATCAGACTCCGAGTTTAAAACCCACGTGGTCACGAATATCTCTGAGCGATCTCGAATAAACATGTCTTCGACGCAGAATGATGACACCCGGAGCTCAGCCGAATACGCCGATTTGGCGCTAATCATATTTGAAGTTTTGCTTACGTGGAGTCGCAGACGAATGCAGTTGCCGATGGAGGTCTACTTCCGGTCTCATGACAATGTCGTGATTATGTAGCTTAAGTCCTATGGTTAGCCACCCTGTTTGGTTGAATTTTAATTAAAATTTTTGTCGTGATTATTTCACCGAGAGCAAATGTGGTCGGGGATTCCGTCTACATATCTACATCGTGCGGACTGTACGCACTCCTACGGGACGCAGGGGCTGTGGAGCGCAGTCCTCGTGGTAGCTAAAGCAGGGGTTTGTCTATGGGGCGAATTAGTCAATGAAACACACTCGATTCCAGGTCTGGCCGGAACATGCTTTTGTTTTTCTTTTATTCCATAGCCCTGAAGCTTCAGGCCTAGTCATCCTGGGGTATACAGGATACGGGGGACTAATGTTTATGCTATCTTACATTTTATTTACTAAGTTTTTATGATTTGTATTGTTTTTGTTTTGCCGGTAAGGAGCAAGTGGTCACCTCTGTAAGTTCTCCAAGATCCGAGCTGACGGTATATTAATTATCAGAAGAGGGCTTCTCGCTATTCTCTCAGGCGGCGGTTCGCTCTTGTGGGTGGCCACACGTAACTCGGGGGCAATGATTTGACGGGTACTTATTTGTCCATTTAAAACGGAGTATGGGGGGAAAAATCATGTTGTCCATTTTGAAGGGTTTGTTACCTTCTGTTCTACTCAATTGAGATTTTTTGATGACTTTTTATAAAAATAGAGATGAATGTTTAGAATATAAACTGTAAATATATTAAAATGATATGACAAGTATTTCTTGTTTAAATAAATGTTAATGTCCTTTATTTTTCCCCTTTTAAAGCAAAAGTAACACAATAAATTTACACATTGCTCTAGAAAAATTGAACAGCTATCATGAAAAAGTACTTTTTCTAGTCTTTAAGTTAATATAAAAATATAAAAATATATTAAAAATTAAAAACACTCGTTAAACAAATATTAGCTTAAATACAACAAAATTTAAATATTTTTTTCTTTAACAAAAATAATGAAAAAAAAATTAAACAAACTTTAAATATGAGCAATAAACATAATAAGAAAGTAACATATATATATATATATATAAGAGACGTTCGTTCTGTCAGACACTCGGAACGACATCTCAGTCCCCGATCCCCATGAAGTTTACCGGATAATAAGATCGATGTTGGCGCAGTCGAAGTCAATGAAATCCATTCATGACATTTGGAGAGGGTATTATTCCGATTTAATTAAACTATGAAGACAAATCTCGGAGTACAAGTCACATCTGAAAAACGTAGAGTAAGTGCAAGAGAATTCCTTCGCAAGAGAGTGCCTTCCAGAAGAATTTCTCTAAAGCATTAAGGAAGACGTGGTAGACGAGCAATGACTTTTATTCGATAACAGATATGAATAAAACTCCACAGAATTTCACTTCATTAAAAACTTGAAACACATTAGATCCATTGAAGAAACACTACCGATGAACCAATTTGGACTGTCCCAGCGACAGTTTCTAGTTGGACAATAATAATTCGTGTAAAAGTCTGTCTCCGAAGCCAGTGCAACAGTATAAATATTCCAAAAATTTGCCCAAGGGTACAAACGCGCGAAAATGCTAGTCCACTGACAGCAAGGCTCGGAGGGAAGCAAGGGGGTAGAGAAGGCGGGGCCTGCTAGCTAATAGTTGAAAAATTGAGGCCAAGAGGGTGTGTACCTGACGTATTGCCAAAACTCTTTCTTTAGAAGCGGTATTTTAAAAAGGTAAAATGCCTTGAGCGGGAAAAACGGGAGGTATCATGGGACGCCGAATGATAATATTAAATAGAAATAAAAAAATGGTATTACAAAATGTTCCAAAGAATAAAATTCAATGTCTCAAAATAAGAAGAAATTAAGCAGGTGCTTTTTAGAAGCAGTGTTGAATTTAATAGAATAAGGTTTTTATGAATACTTAGCTTTTAACAGATTAAGATTTTTAGGATGATAATTTAGAGAATATTTTGATTAAGTTATGGAATAAAATATAAAATAGATTTAAGAGATATTTTCAAAAGAGAGGAAAAAAATTAGAATTGTAAGAATTTGGAATAAGAAAAATGGCGAATTTTTTTTATTATTACACACACACACACACACACACACACACACACATATATATATATATATATATATATATATATATATATATATATATATATACTAGTATTAAAAAATGCTCTGAAGCGCACCAAAAAAGATTAATATGTTTAAGTATGAAAATGCGTTGAACAAGTGCTTCTAATTGAGCATGAGAAAGGAAAGGGGTTACTTCTTGACTGCAGCTCATATTCGCGCTTTTTCCATATAAATGAAATCACTCACAGTTACGATAAAAATGTATAGTTTAAAGACGTATCCAGTAAAGACGCAGCTTGATTAGACATGAATGTAAGGCGACATAGTACCAAAAACCTTAGTTCCTGCAGCGTATCACACACACGCAGTGATACCAAGCATGCCTGCAGTGTAGAACTGCGCAGAAAATTGATTTGTATTGCAGTGCAGAGTGTTGCAGCATTCTGAACAGGAACAATTTCACATATGCACGCATTACAGCATAATGCATTCATTGAGTGAAATTATATGCAAGTGGCTGTGGCTCCACAATGTAATATGCAGTACAGCAATGCATATGTAAGCTATAAACGAACATTAGGCGCATATACCTTTAATACGGAAGTACAAAAGAACAGTGCGAATGTGCACTGAGGCACAAAAGTATAATAGGAGTGTACAGTGTAGTATAGTCTGTAGAGCAATAATAGTACACAGTGCACTGTACAAAGTTGCATTGCAGACGCACGCCCAGTACAACAGTAGAACAGTGCAGTTGACATATAAAGCACGTTGGAAAGTTTTATTACAGTACCGCAAATTTCTTTTATATGAAAAAGCACGAATATGATTTTTTCAAAAGTTGGCATTGACAGTGAGCTGCAGTCAAGAAGTAACCCCTTTCCTTTCTCATGCTCAATTAGAAGCACTTGTCCAACCCTTTTTCATACTTAAACATATTAACCTTTTTTGGTGCGCTTCAGAGCATTTTTTAATACTAGTCGTTTAAATTTTTTGATAAAAACTAAAGATTTTTTCATATCTTGAAAAGAAGAAAATTTTGCTGCTGTCAATATTTTATTGTTACATAGTTTTTACAACACTCGCCAAATAGTTGATTGTTCATCGCCAAAGTATCATTTTTTCATGTCTACCTGCTCTCTCAAATGTCACGGGACCGTCCACATCAATAATTAAATTATGGTTTTCTATAGCTATCACCTCATAAAGAAACTGGATTCTATAATTGTCTCGGTCGTATCCATGGACTGTTTCTGCTGTACTGAAATCGCCTGCTATAGACTGAGTTGTTCTTTCAGTGGTATCTTTCCTTACTACTCTTCAAAGTCTTTCTTAAAATCGCTGAATGGGGCCGAATATTTGGTTCTGATAATTATAGTAACGAACAGTTCAATGATGATGCTATAAAAATTGAGTTTTGATTTTGCATCGTTTTTTGGTGTATGAGAGTGTTATTTGAGAGAGTTATGCCGCAATATATATATATATTTATGTATATAACACAATGTTCATTGTTAGCTCTCTGTATTCCAATTCGTATGAAAAGTTGTATGTACAAACATCACCAAACAATTGTTTTTCATTGTTAAAAGGCAGTTCCTGAAATCAAAATTGCGCATTTACGGGTGCTAGCTGCAATAAAACCCCTAACAAAATAATATTTTTGCCACCAAAACTGTAATCTCGCTTGTTTTTACAACATTCGCCATATCGTAAGCTGATCATCGCCAAAGTAGCATTCGAAACCATACTGCACTCATCGATAATTACTAAATCCAATGATTTCCATTGTTGCTTAAATAATTTCAAAACGTCAGAATTAAGCATAAATTATTCTGCTTCATTCATATGTTGGACAGGCAATTTGAAAAACGTGTGAATTGTACTTCTTCCAATGCTGAAAGCAGCAATTCCCGCTGGTGCTAGTACTGCAGCAGCATCATTATTGTGATTACTCATTAAACGAACTTTCTGACTGAGTAATTAAATTAGAAAGCTTTTTCCTGTACCAGCAACTCTGCTTATAATCAGATTTATGGGTGGAAAAGACGTGTCTTTCTTTTGTTCTTCTATGTGCTTTATAATGATTCAAATATTTTCCATTGGTCGGCATTCATTTTGTTTGTTAAATTTATCTTCATTAATAACAATTTCTTGGTGAGTTTCAATGTTCTCAAAATGTGCAGCTATCATATCAATGTATTCATTTGATTCTTCGATATTTTCAAGCTGGTCGTGCAAATCACTTTCTTGTTGCAACTTTTAAGCCAAGTCGATTGCAGCTTGTAGTCGTTGTTTTGTTTCGCGACATTCTTCCATCTCTGGAAAAATTTTCACATTGTGGTCAAAGGTTTCCGGGTAGAGTTTTAATTCCCCCAATCGGTCTTTTTCGTTTCGCCAAGGCTTAAACAACATCAGCAATGAATTATAGTGCAACTCAATTCCAGCGTCCATTTTCGTGTTATGATAGAGCGTTTTCAAAACAACTGGTTTGAAATGCTTTCTGAACCAACTGAGGTTCTTTTTTAATTCGTTTAGCTTATTTCGTTCGTATTAGTACGTAGTGGCCAATTCGTATAAACACATGTTTTCCAATTTGTCATGTCGATTCGGGTAATAATCATGAAACATATTTCGACAGTAAATTTCAGTAGATCGTTCATCCTCTTTTGCCAATAAAACCAAATCATGGTGACTTTCAGCTTTCTTCGTTGGTCTTTTTTCATGCTAGTATTTAAGTATTGCAGAGCATCCCATGAATAGAAACACTTATGGCCAAGAATTTTGTGTACGGCTTCGTAATTTCCAGTTTCTGGACTAAGAAAGTTTTATCTGGCAAAAGCACGTAATCTGGCACCAAGACTTTTGTTTTCGTCAATGGCCTTCCAAATCTCTTCACTACGACTTTTTTTCCGGTTTGGTTATATAATGCGTAATGTAACGATTAACACCAAACTAGGTTCTCCAACAAACTGGATGACAATATTGGCGGCTCACATGAACAAAATCGCGGGATTATAATCATTGATCCATTTTTTTCTGATCGTTTCAAATCATATAACTTTGTAACATGGTGTCCACCTTTTCGCGATAAAATGCAGTCTTTAACAGAATTTAAAGTTCAATGTTTCACCAAACCATACTTGAAAATTACGTGTAATAATATGCAGCCTGATTATGGCACATTATTCATGACCTGGCAGGCACACTGGCGGCAATAGAAAACAAATGTAGTTGATTTAAGTATTATCTACACAGATTGCATGAGAACATATAAAACAGATGAACTGCGAGATGTTGGATATGATCATTTCACAGTAAATCACAAATATAATTTTAATAATCCTAACGAATGTCATACGCAAAATGTTGAGAGATTATTGGGCATTGCAAACTGGTGCAATAGAAGACATCAGGGAACTGTTCGTCATCATTTACAGTCTTTTCTCATAGAGTTCATATTGCGACGTCTTTATTCAAAAAATGAAATGTTTACTGCGATGCTAAAACACATTTGTAATTTCATGCCAGCAGTTTAATAAGAATTTTATTTTATTACTTTATTGGAGAAGAGTTCCATATCCTGCGCCGGTTGGCGTGATTGGCAAAAAAACACAAAATGTTGCCAAAAGGCAAAAGTGGTGTGACGTCACGTAGATAAAGTACATTCCAGTAGTTAAAATGCAACCCCAAAGGCTGAAGGTCGCAAAAATCACATCAAACATTTATCGCCAATAAAAGACCACTAAATCTACCGGCGTAGAACTTTCCCTTTTATTGTAAAACAGTTACATGTTTTCTTTTTTTAATTATATATATATATGTGTTTTAATAAAATAGTGCTTAAAAGTCTGTAATTTTCAAACGTTATATTTTTTAAATGCTCACTTTCTTTCAACATTTTTTTTCAAATGTTTTGATTCACGGGAATTTTATTTTGCGCCAATCATTACGCTTGGCGACAATGGTTTTTGCATAACGCAAAAGTGATTTACATTCAATACATAACAAATCACAATGTTTTGCACGGTTTGCATGACAACACGGATTGTAGACAATAACTATTCTGTCAGGGTTGAAATAATTGGTGCATTAGCAAACATTTTGGCATGGTGTTGGTATAACGAAAAAGTACCAAAATGATATATACAGCACAAGCTGTACAGGAATAACGACTTACTTTCGACGACATTGAAAATTGTTTGCCACATATTTTACGTGAATTAGATGAAATTATGAGACACCATTCTTTTACACAAGCATTTAAACTGCTTAGTGAGTTTGAACGTGAATATCAGGAGCCTGTTAGGTGATACAATTTTCCAATATATATATTTCTCATTGTCGATTAATAGTATATGTGTATATTTATCAATTATTTCAATTTTAATGTGAAAACCACGATTTCTACCCACCGTCTTATAACAGGCATTTACGCTAGTTAGAAAATAAAAACAAATAGGCATGTTTGTCACGTGATTTATTTAATTTGAATTAATTCTGTTACATACATAGTAATAATATTTATTTAAACTTTCGTGCAAACGCGCACGTTTGCTATGATAAAAAAACAAAAAAAAAACAATGTTCAACTGGAGCTTTACAACATAAATCCGATTTTCTCAGCGACCGACAAACATACAAAGATAAAAAAAAATCTAAATTAAGTTTTACCAAGAGGAAAAAAATAAAAGAAAAACGAAGTTAATCCACACAGTGGAACGTTACTGGCAGTTTGTTGAAAAAAAAAATCACTGTCGTATGTCAACTGGTTCGCCAGAAATTTCAGAAAAACGTTTGCATTTTCTATTTCTTAAACATATTATAGCAAACGCTACCGCGTTTACTATGATAATATTTATCAATTATTTTAAATATAATGTGAAAACCACGATTTCTACCCACCGTCCTATAGCGGGCATTTACGCTAGTAAAAAAATAAAAACAAATAAGCATGTTTGGAATGTGATTTATTTCATTTGAATGAATTCTGTTGCATACATAATAATAATATTTATTTAAATTTTCGTGCAAACGCGCACGTTTGCTATGATAAAGAATGAAAAGAAAAACCAATGTTCAACCGGAGCTTTACAACATAAATTCGATTTCCTCAGCGACCCTCAAGCACACAAAGATAAAAAAAAAACCTATTCTAAATTTTACCAAGAGGAAAAAAATAAAACAAAAACGAAGTTAATCCTTCCAGGTAAACGTTAGCTAGACTTTGAACTTTGCGTCTTCATTTTTTCGTTCGAAGTTAAATAAAAAACTACAGTAAGCTACACTATTTTTTTCAATCCTATCATTTTATTCGTCTCGTCGAGTTCTATCTTTTTAAAAAAAATCACTGTCCTATGTCAACTGGTTCGCCAGATATTTCAGAAAAACGTTTGCATTTTCTATTTCTTAAACATATTATAGCAAACGCTACCGCGTTTACTATGATATATATATATATATATATATATATATATATATATATATATAACTATCTATATAACAAATCTATATAACATCTATATAACAAATTCAGACACCCAGATATAATATACTTCGTTAATTGCTAAAATCTGTTACATAAAACACTAAATAAACAGAGAACAGTTTTATAAACAAACTGTCTACATGATTCGGCTTCACTGAGGCCATTTTCAAGACAAATGCGAATATTCTACAGATGCATAATCTATCATGCATTGAAATGAATTGCCATCATTCACTTTTTTCACAATACGTCACAATATTTTAATTTATTTTTATTTTGATGATTATTTTCATACTCGTAACTATGGGATTACTCAAACCATAATTTTGGTAAGTTAAATGTTAATGTAACATTACACATTGAATTTTTATGTGTTACAATTGCTCTTGTAGGAATCGGGTAATTCTATTCAATCAATTCTTTCGGAAGCCAGATGTTCATGTAAAATACTAATGAAAGCAGAATCCGGATGAAATATCTTTCAAAAATTAAGCTCACATAAATAATTTTAAGGTTTTAAAAAGCTATGAATTAATTATTAAAAATTTACGTGAAAAAATATTTTTCATTATCCTTATAAATATTATTTTATATAAATATTATTTTAATTTATAATACATTTTAGATAAATTATAAAAGTGCGTTACATGCATTTCAATTTCGGAAATTCATTTCATACCTTTGAATTTTAAAATTCCATGTTTCATCTGCCATTGAATAATCAAACTTTATATGGTTTTTAGAAGAAATTATGAACATTTAATATTACATTTCAGATAAATTTAAGAAAACATTTTAGATATTTTTTAATTACAGTTAAATAATATATTATCAAAACTTTCAAATGTTTGTTTCAGATTTAACAATTTATAAAAGAATTGCCTTTTGTAAAAGAAGTTGAATAATTAATTTAATTCATTTTGATATTAATGTCTTAGTATTTTTCTATAACACAATAAACAAATGAATTATATGAATATGTTAGTCATATTTCAATCAATTTCAGGCTAGTACAATATATAAATATTTTATGATGTAATACTCCTAACTTATGTAATACACATCTCTCTCTCTCTCTCTCTCTCTCTGTATATATATATATATATATATATATATATATATATATATATATATATATACCCAGTAAACACAGATCTATCGGTAAGCAATCGGCCGATTACCGTTTTGCTGTTTCCGACGGTATCGCCACGATACCGGCTGCCGTACCATTTCCGTAACTTTTTCGACACGCCGTACGACTGACGCCCGACAGATAGACGCACAGTTGGTCCTGTATCGGCAACGCCGGTAGAATCGACTGCACTCTGCTGTACCGATTGTGTACCAACAGTTATCCACACACCTACCGAATGGGGTCCGGTACCGGCAACGCTATCAACGGCGAGATGCTGTGCCGACCGTATACTGATAACAAATCCGTAGTATTGTCGAATGTGGTCCGATATCGGCAACCATTAAACTGACGAAAGTACCCTTTTTATTGGGAACTAGCAACAGAGGCGGGGATCACTCCAATTAATGGTACTTTTTTTTACTTTGATTATTTTGGTAAAAATGATGAAATTTATTTTTCAGATGTAAGCAATCCACCCCTACTTCACGGATACCTTTCTGTCATTAATAACCCCTGCCATAACCCCTGCTCAGTTTTACTAGTTGGAGCGATCACTTCGCTTTCGCTTTAGTATATTCCCTTCCAGATTTGGCGTGTTAGCTCCGTATTTTGCACTTGGCATTTTGTCATAATCAATTTTTGGATGTGAAAGTGCTAATACGTCTCATATCATTGACCCTCATCAAATTACCCCAAAGTCCGAAACTTTCTTGATAAATGTTTACAAGCAATGCATTATTATTTCATGTTTCATAAAAATATTATATGTTTACTTACATAATTTTATTATTTTTAAATGACCAATAAAACAGGTTTAATGATACAGTAATTGAAAATTGTTAATTATTTTAGTATTATATTTTAATATTTTTAGTATTATATTTTAATATTTTTAGTATTATATTTTAATATTTTTAGTATTATATTTTATTTTTATACAGTAAAACCTGTGAAAACAAAATCGCTAAAAACAGATAAAAAATCCTTTTTAGACAGTTTTCCGTCTTAACAGGTATAATTGAATGGGACCCGTCATCGGGACCATGAATGTTTTCGTTTAAGACAGTTTTTTTAGACAGATTCCATTTTAACATCTTTTATAATATATTATATTTTTAATATTGATCGAAAACTGGTTCATCAGTGAAAAACAGGAGGTTTGAGAAATAATTTATTTCTAGAGTAAGAATCTACTGTGTTTTGGCGGATGTTCCCCTTTTAAATATATTAATCTAAACGCCGTTATTTCCACCCCCTCCCCACACACACACACTTCGCACTGAAAATTTTAAAATTTATAAAAACTCTAGAATTTATTTTTTTTAGATTGTTGTAATAATTAATATATGATAAATCATCTAAATATTGCCCCCACCCCATGCTCGTTCGTCATGGGGGGGGGGGGTTACGAAGCAAACAATCCCCTTCCATATATGTGTTTGTTATTCCGTCTAATATGTTTATTTAAAATTTGTGTAAAATATTGAATACATTTTACATTTCATTTTCAAATATTTAAATAATTATATTTCCAAAATTTGTATTAAAAAAAAGAAAAAAAAAGAAAAAGAAAAAGGAAGAAAAAAAAGAGGAATATAATAATAGTTTTTTTTTCGATATTGTTAGACTAATTCCTCAAAAGAAGAGTTAAAAAATATAATATGCATTATTTAAAGAAACATGCATTTAGTAAGAAACCTCAGACTTAATCACAATCGAAAAAAAAAATGCCGGTTAATCACAATTGAAAAAAAAAATGACGGCTAAGACTAAACATTCCAAATTCAGACCGATGCTGGCAAATGTAATCGGAACATTAACGGACATTATATATCGGTCCAGCGTCATTTACCGATTTAAGTCGCTTGCCGATATCTAACCATAAGGGGAGCGATAACAGTAACTGGCATTTGAAAACGCACGGTTCTTTAGTATTAGTTGCCGACATACAACTAGCACTTGACCGATACCACTGTGCCGATGCCGACACAAAACCGACACTGCCGGCTACGGTCCGATCGTGTGCCGAAAGGTATGTGTTTGCTGGGTACCTATATCTATACATATATATATATATATATGTGTGTGTGTGTGTGTGTGTGTGTGTGTGTGTGTGTATGTGTGTGTATGTATATATACTCGATATTTTATTACATTATGTTTCGTCGAAATAATTTTCAATTACTTACTTGGAAACATTTTATTTACAAATCAAAAAATTAATCAGTATTTTTATTCATTATCTTTCTTTCACAGTTGATGTTAAAAAAAAAAGAGCTATATAATTGAGGTAAAGTAACAGTAATACAATTTTTACTTCTATTGCACATACGTTTAATATATGAATATATCTAGTGGGTGTTGAATATTTGTAATGGCCAGAAAATATATTATTTGTGATAGAGAATATTATTTATGATATGCCAGAAAATATATTATCTGTATAATGTTTTAACAGATAAAATAAAAATCTTGCAAATACATGCCCTCAAATAATCTAAAAATATCTAAGATACGTGATATATTAGCTGCTACATCAAATTAAGTGTATATTGAAAAAAAAAAAGCCAAATTCCAACAACTGAGAAAAGTGCCATTAGTATATTCTAAATAGCATATTCAAGCAATACATATTTTTTTTATATAGTATACTGATAACGTTTGTTTTAAAGACAGTTTTCATGCAATTGTCTCTAGTTTCATTATACTAGTTCAAATAGTCTAGTTTTAAAAGGTAATACAAGGATACCATGCATGTATTTCTAAAAATTGCCTTTTAAGAAATATACTGTCTGTAAAGTAATAAATAAGGAGCATTATTCTGTTTTAATACTTGAATCCGTCGTATCCAAACTTATTTTATACTTATTTTTATCTACTTAAACTGAAATACTGCAGAGTTTATGTTACTCTAGTTTTCGTTTAATTGTTTTCTAAAAGTAACAAACATAGTAACAGCAAACGTTCTGTTCCAACATGCAGATGCTAAAATAAAAACCCCTTAAGTCAAAGGATTTTCCGTAATGACTCTGTTTCAATTAAACACCAGGAATTCTATTTGAAGAATCGAATATATGCGATTCATTTATCATTTTATGTCTGGAAAGTTACTTTTTAATTTATTAACGTTAAAAACTTTGGTGTGTTATTTTTTGCACATTTAAAAATGAAACTATTGTTTCAATATAATGTAGCATAAATTATTTGAATAATATATCTGCATGTTTCAAATATATTTTCATCAATATGTGAGTAATATACATACACCTCATGCATATATGTACACATTTCCCCAAAATTAATCCTGTTAATAGTGAATATCATCTGAGCGTTCTAATGAGGTTTTCGAGCTTAACTGGCAATTCAGGTATATGGTGAATACGAGCGTTAATATTTGGTTCAATTTGACTATGTAGAGAGCTTCGTATGACACAAAAAGGCATATTTTTATATGATAAGAGAATTAAAGCGATATACTCCTTGGTATTTTGCATAAATTAGGATTAATATTATAATCGGGTTTTCACAGTTTTGTTTTTTATACAAAGAATGATATATATAAATATATTATCATTTTTTCAATAGTTTTTCGTTATGGTTAATTAGCATCAATTTTAATCAGAGTAGCAATAAAATCTGATAATAAAATGTATTTTATACATGTATATTTTCTCATATTTCTGTTCTTTCAATGACAAAATACATTTCTGTTTTAAAATTTATTTAACAGAATCACGTAAATTTTGAAATAATCTTTCTTTAACACATTAAATTTAAATTCACATTTAAAAGTAAATAAATAAATATATTTTCATATACAGTCGAACTTGTTTAATTAGAGTGCTGGTAAAACGAAGACATTTTTAAAACGAGAAATTTGCATGTTAAGAATGTTTCATCATTTAAACAATATTAAGACTTTTACGAATGTTACGAGCAACTAAGTCTGAATCACGACAAATATGAGCAAAATGTTTCTTTAATTCAATGTGATTTTCTTGAAAAGTAGGGTAGAATTAGGAAAGAAATCACTTACTTATCGAGCACTGTTCTCTCTGAAAGATATTATTTCTACATTACGAAGTTGACTGTCGAAATGTAGTAATTCATAAGTGTTTCCAGGCAGAAGAATTTCAACATTTAAGGATACAACTACCAAAGAAATTGCAAAAGAATACCGCAAGGTCTTCAAATAATGTAAACATAAAGAAGTTTCAAATACCACCCTTTTTTAACATTTTCCAACCTAGTTGAAAAGTGTTTATGACTTCTGTTTGTCTGGCCGTATGGCCGTCTGCCGTCTGCCATCTGCCGTCTGCCGTCTGGCGTCTGGCGTCTGTCCGTGCTCTAACTCCCGTAAATATGCTCGGATTGCCTTGCAATTTTTATATGTTATTGTTGTTATCTATAGCACGTACCCGATTTCAACTGAAGTGTGTAACACTTATAGTTTTTTTACAGGGACACTCAAAAGAATTCCGTTACATTACGGTCAATGGGGAAAAATCATTTGCGGTTTATTTTAATGATGTTACACAATTGCAAACACATTGTAATTGATATATATCACTAAGGTGTATTACAAGAGGCTTAATATGGAATAGGGTGTGCATAGCACTTATAGTTAATTTACAGGGACAGTCAAAAGAATTCCATTACATTACGTCTGTGGAGAAAAATCGTTTGTGGTTTATTTAAATAATATTTCACTATTTTAAACGCATTGAAATTTATATATATCACTAAGGTGCACTACAAGAGGCTTACTACAGAATATTGTGTGTATAGCAGTCATCGTTCATTTACAGGGACACACAAAAGAATTCTCTATTGTCTGTTAACAATAATTCCTGGAAGTGCGTTTTAAGTTACTGAACGCGATTTTAAATTTAACTCAATTTTTGTTTATTATGTGGTGTGTATAAATTCTGTAGATCATATACAGGGAAGCACAAAATTTCGCGAACACATTTCCGTTTATTGACAGAAACTCCAGAAGGAGAATTTTAAACTGTGCTACGCGTTTCTTAACTGAACTAAAATTTACTTTCCTATGTAGTATATATACAAATCTATAGATCATATACAGGGCTGAATAAAAGTATTAGGATATTTTTCTGAATATTATATACTTTGGAAATTCTTGAAATTATGTTTTTAAATATGTTATGCGTTTTCCAAATTGTTTACTTAGATGTTATCTTTCAGCTTATTAAACGGTATGATTTGTAAAATTATTTTGGAAGCGTTGGAAAGTGTTACATAATCTATGCTTGACGCATGATTTTTCGTTCTTGTTAAATTATCAATTGAGCTATTTAAATGAAGGGACTTAAAAGGAAACCTTTATTTGATTATTTCTTTAAATCCGAAAGCTCGGTTATATTAACTAAACTTTTATGTTTCTTGTTGCACTGTTAAAAGAAAAAGCATATGTGATATGAATAGCTCGAAAATTCCAGTGACTAGTGCAATGCAAACCGAGCTTTCCAGGAAACTTTATGATATTAACCCATTTTAGGCCAAGCACATAAATTTTTAAAATGTGGTATTATTTGCATTGAAATTTGCTTAAATTACATTAATTAAGACACCAAAAAAGTTTCATGCATGAAAAATAATATTTTATTTAATTTGATGTTACCATTATTAATATACCATTAATAATTTACCATTAAATTTAAATAAAAAAATTTAAGTTTTCTTATGGCATTTGTTTTATTTTTATTTTATTTACAGAACTTGCAACTTCACTCCATTATAAAAACATATGATTAATCTCAAGTGGAATATTTAAACAGTTTCAAAAAGTCGAAATTGTCAATAACCGTTTTAAGTAAAAAAAACAGCGTATTTTGAAAATTTCTCAACAGAAAGTGATTACTTCAATTGAATTACTAATATTTTATAGATGTCTCCAAAACCCTTAAAAAAAGCAGAAAAATAAAATTGGTGAAAAATATACGTCACAGTGTTAATAAAAATATATTTATTGAAATGGTGCGTTTACGCACGTTTGGCCGAAAATGGGTTAAGTTAATTTTAGCACTGCGATAGGTACAGCAATAAACAGTGGTAAATAATTTATTTATGTGTGTGTTTTTAAAATTTTTATTATCTTCACCGGTATTACGAGTAACAATTAATAAGCGGGATTTTATATTTCCATTTATCCTCCTATTAACCAAGTTAAACTCGTGTTAACAGAGTTCAACAGCAGTCTGTGAAACATGTTTAAATCACATATTTCAATCGTGTACCGAAATTTATAATAGATAAAAACACGCTTTTACGAGAAAAATATCTCATTTTGAAAAATAAATAAGTAAAAAACACTTTTTTCTACTGTATATTATTACATTATAGAATAAAATGCGTGATACCAATGTAAAAAATATTCATTATTATTACAGAGACAAAAGGATACTGTTGGTTAAACATTCATATTATAATTTAAAGATATATTCAATACAGAAAATATTTACCCGAAGATCAAATTATAAATTATAAATTGCATTAAATCGTTCTAGAATATTCAATGGAATTTGAAGAGAAAATCTGGCTTATTAAAATAATATGTAATTGCAAATTTTCACTTCCATCTTCTTTTTGAAAATTAACAATAGAATGCTCTTTAAAATATTTTTACAAAGAGTAAGATATTTTTTAAATAAAAATTACGAAACCGTAAAAAAAATTATTTTTTCAAGAAGTAAAATGTAAAGTAGTCCCAAGGATTACTCTTCTTTGAAAAAGAAATTGTCTCCCGTATTGAACTTTTGTTTTTCGCAAATCAAATAAAAATAACATTTCTCTCCTCTAGAATTAAGCTGAGTTTTCAGGTTAGACGGGAAAATAAATTAAATTTTATTGCTTTACGATTTCTGTATTTGTTTTTAATTCTAGATCATACAAATCTTTAAAAGAAAGAATCTTTGGATTTAAAAATCCATTTATAGATTTTGTCAGTGATGTAGCATAGAAATTTATATTTCTAAAGCTAGAATTTATTTTTATTTATAAATTTAATAAAAATGGCAATACAAACTATCTGAAGTTTCACAAATCTCATCTAATTATTTTTAATGTTGTAGCTTGCAACACTTTTATTAAGAATTATTAACATTTATTTTTAAAAAAGTTTATTTGTACATCGGTTTTTGGTCTTCGTTGCTGATAAGAAGCGATATTCGTTAAAAACAATTGATTTCAGTGTTTTCGTAACCATATTTTATAAAACTAAATTTTATAAATTGTAGAAACGAAAACAAAACTGACACGAAAGAATGTTCAATATATTTATTCCGATTCTTCTTAATTTTTTTAATGTTTCATTTATGAATTATGTTGTACATACAAAGAACGCTGTTCTGTTTTCATCAATCTTCACTAAAAATGAGATGTTGTGCGCACCAGCCAGTTATTGGTTAACTAACCATCTGATTACGAGCGATGCTTGGCGACTATTTTTATTTTCAACAGTAACACAATTTCTAAAGATTTTTATGGCATATTTATCTTATAAGCAGTACTAAAAAGTGTAAGTAACTTTGAGGGGCTTCCAAGCAACCACCAGAGTTATACTCTGTCTTTAGTTAAGTGTCTTATTATTAGATTGAGCCATTGTGAGACATATAACTGTAGTTATGAAACTACTTAGAAATTGTATTGATTTTAATGAGTTAACGTTAATTAAAAAAGGTAAAGCACACAAATATTATAAAAACTAAGATAAATTATTAAGTCTAATATAAAAATTGGAAAAAATTTAAAGTGTAATTTAAAGTGAAATACAAAAATTTTAAAGTTTCATTTAAAAGGAAATATGAAATTAAGAGAAAAAAATATATAAAGCACTAATTCAACAGGATAGCCTAAGAAAAAGGAAGTAACAAAAGAGACAGGATTAAAAAAACAAAGACACTTTTCAGTAGGATAAATGTAAATCTAAGAAAAGGAAAGTGGAAAAAGAAACAGGATAAACAAAACAAAGACACTTTTCAGAGCATATATTATTATTTTTTGTATTACACTTTAACAAATTTTCTATAGATTTTTTTCTTTTTTTTTTCTTTTTTTAAAAATAATTAGTATAAGTGTATTGTACAGATTAGTTTGGAAAAAAGTGGTAGGGATGTAATAAAAAATAGCAGTCTGTAATGGCGTATATGTACTGACTCGTAGTGAAAGAGGTAATTCTTATCTGAAAATAGGAATTTAATATATTATTTGGGTTTTTGTGACAATTTTTCACGTCTGTCAAAAGGATCGATTTTATTAAATAAATATATGTCCATTATATCACGTGTGCAAAATTTAGAAAGTAACCCTTGGGGGGTCAAAGTGGGGAGATTTACATCGGGGATGTATAATATGATTAAGCGGTCACAGACATTTCCAACAATATATGCCATAAGGGGTGTCAACAAAATTTAGAAAAGTACCCCTTGAGGGGGGGAAGTGGGGAGATGGATATCGGAGATGCATAATATGATTTACATCATATTATGCATTTGCACACAACATGAGGGTTGTGTGCAAAATTTAGAAAGTACCCCTTGAGGGGAGCAAAGTGGGGAGATGGACTTCGGAGATGCATAATATTATATGATTAAGCAGTCACGGACCTTTCCAGCAATATGTGGCATGAGGGGTGTCAACAAAATTTAGAAAGTATCCCTTGGGGGGGGCAAAGTGGGGAGATGGACATCAGAGATGCATAATATGATTAAGTGGTCACAGAACTTTCCAATGAGATATAACATGAGGGTTGTGTGCAAAATTTAGAAAGTACCCCTTGGGGAGGGGGCAAATTGGGGAGATGGACATCGGAGATGCATAATATGATTAAGCAGTCACAGACCTTTCCAACAATATATGACATGAGGGGTGTCAACAAAATTTAGAAAACTAAGGGGCGGGATAGACCCCGGAGATGCATAACATGAATAAGCGGTCAAAGATTTTTCCAGCGATATATCACATGAGGGATGTGTGCAAAATTTAGAAAAGTGTCCCACTTGGAGAGAGGAGTGGAGGGATGGACCCCAGAGATGCATAACATGAAAAAGAGATCACAGGCGTTTCAACTTGCAACTTTTTTTCTCGAAGGCATTTGACAATATTAATTTTTTTTTTTACCCACGACAATTTAACGATATTCTTAATTTTTTTGCGTAATTCGTCAAACTTTCATGGAAAAAAATCATGAAATTCGCTAATTGTTGATAAATTACAAAATTCAACAATCGATAGCAGTAAAATTGGTCAATCGATAATGGAAAAATCACGAAATTCATCAAATGGTCTCCCGTAAAAAATTGTCCTGCACACTGATGTGATGATCAAAAGGGTTTTGAAGTATAGGACAAAATTAGCACTTGCCAAACAGCAAGTAATACTGAAAATTTGGCAATGGACTTTATTGCCACCACTGGTCAAACATAATAGTCACTTAATAAATAGAAAAATATTCTAAAATTGGAACAAAATTCACCTTTGTGTAAGATTTAAAATATGAAACCATTAAAATGGACCACAGTTAATTAATTACTAAAATAGGTGTAAAAAATAAAAGGTTCTAAAACATTAAAACCATTTCAAGATGTTAAAAACATCCATCGGAGTCCCGAGCGCTTTCAACCAGAAAACCTGGCCATCATCAGAGGGTGTAAATGAGAAAAAAATTCTGTAACGTCCGGAATGTAAGCTGTTTAAATAGTAGAAGGCGAAACCACATATGGAAAAGGGGGGGAAGGGGGATGGACTAGTCTACTGAGCGAGGTGGGTTATGCAACCCAAATTTACCATCCACATCAAGTAGATTATACCAGATTTTTGGCTCATTGTATGACAACATATCATTACACGACATTCCACCACTTGTCAGGATTTCTACTGACTCCCTTACAATACATGTATTATAATCGCTCATTTGCGCGATAATCTTTACTTTACTAAAATAGATATCAATTTCTGTTTTTAAATTTAACCGTAAAAGTGCAGTAGATGGCTTTCCCTTTTCTATGTCTGATGTATTCTCCCTTATGCGGTCACGTAATTTCCTAGTTGTCATACCTATGTATGTAAACACTTCATTTTTATTTTTACATTTAAATGGGATGATATATATTCCTGCTTTTGACCATAAACCTGATCTCCCTCTTAGACCTATTGTTTCAAAATGTTCAGCGCAAACTTATTCAATTGAGAAAGCATTTGTACCACTATTAAAATCAATGTTACCCCCCCACTAAATATGCAATCAACTCTACCATAGATTTAATCAAACGAATTAAAGATTTGAAATTTGAAGACCATACTATACTTGCGAGTTTTGATATCAAGTCATTATACCCCGCAATTAATGTACAAGAAGTCAGAAATATTATTGAAGATCATATCAGTAATAACCCAATGTATGACGATAACATTAAAAATACCCTCATATCCAGTTTAAATTTAATTACTAATAACAATGTTTTCATTTTTAACGAGAATTATTATAAGCAAACAGAAGGAGCCCCTATGGGCTCCCTCATCTCCGGATTATTAGCTGAACTAAAACTGAGACCCTTAGAAGAACAGATTATCTTCACCTCCGAGTTAAAACCTGATTTATGGATTAGATATGTCGACGAAATACTCATAATCTGGCAGCACGGAATCTCAAATGTGGAAAATTTCTTAAAACATGCCAATAGTTTAGACAACAGAATACAATTTACAATTGAAATAGAGAAAAACGGGTCATTACCTTTTCTGGATGTTGAACTAATTAAGAATAACATAACACATTGCTTAGACAGAAATATTTACAGGAAACCATGCCGATCCAACAATACAATATCTAATAGCAGTATAGTACCATTTAATTATAAGAAAGCAGCATATAACTTTTATGTCAGAAGAGCATTTAACGTATGTTCACAAAATTATATAAACGCAGAACTAACCACAATTAAGGAAATTGCAACCCAGAATGGGTATTCAATGAAATTTATTAACAAAGTAATTTATGACTTTAATAACGGTAAAATAATGGCCAGGAATAAAACACAAGTTTCAAGGTTTTGTAGTATAGATTATATCCCTCAACTTTATGAAAGAGTCCGATATGCTTTAAAGAAATATGACATAACATTAATAGCCAAACCTCCAACAAAATTACAAAATCTAGTACACAGAAAAATTGACCCCATAAATATGCATGAAAAAGCAGGAATATATATCATCCCATTTAAATGTAAAAATAAAAATGAAGTGTTTACATACATAGGTATGACAACTAGGAAATTACATGACCTCATAAGGGAGAATAAATCAGACATAGAAAAGGAAAAGCCATCTACTGCACTTTCACGGTTAAATTTAAAAACAGAACTTGATATCTATTTTAGTAAAGTAAATATTATCGCGCAAATGAACGATTATAATACATGTATTGTAAGGGAGTCAGTAGAAATCCTGACAAGTGGTGGAAGGTCGTGTAATGATATGTTGTCATACAACGTGCCAAAAATCTGGTATAATCTACTTGATGTGGATGGTAAATTTAAGTTGGATAACCCACCTCGCTCAGTAGACCCATCCCCCTTCCCCCCTTCTCCATATGTGGTTTCGCCTTCTACTATTTAAACAGCTTACATTCCGGACGCTACAGAATTTTTTTCTCATTTACACCCTCTGATGATGGCCAGGTTTTCTGGTTGAAAGCGCTCGGGACTCCGATGGATGTTTTTAACATCTTGAAATGGTTTTAATGTTTTAGAACCTTTTATTTTTTACACCTATTTTAGTAATTAATTAACTGTGGTCCATTTTAATGGTTTCATATTTTAAATAATAGTCACACTCACCAATTGCGATGATTGAATGGAAAAAGATTTTTTTCTCTGCTGTAGCTCCACAAATTTCTCAAACCATTTGGCGAATTTCACGATTTTTTCCCCGAAATTGACGGATTGTGATTTTTTTCTCGAAGCCATTCGACGATATTCGAAAACTTTTTCCCCCGAAACCAGTTGATGAATTTTGCGATTTTTCCACTGTCGATTAATGAATTTTGCGATTTTTTCGCTGTCGATTGACGAATTTCGCAATTTATCTACTATCGATTAACGAATTTCACAATTTTTTCCATGAACGAAGAAATTGCGTACTTTCTTGCCACTAATGTTTGACACATTTCGCCCTTTACAATTCAGCCAATGAGTTGAACGTTATTTCTTTCCAGAAATGCCAGGAATGAAACAATGCCCCATGGAAGAATGTGTGCGCTGCAGCAACGGGCGTCACAAACTTTTTAGGGCACCTGCAGACTAAAAACATTTAACCAATCTTCGCGGGGGAAAAAATCGCAGATTTCGTCAAATGATTGAGGAAAAAACACTAATTTCATGGGAAAACATGACTTTCGTTAAAAGACCACAGAAAAAACATGAATTATGAAAAAGGATCGCGAAAGATAAGCAAATTTTGTCAAAGAATCGCAAAAAAGGAAATTTCACAAAAATATTACGCTTTTTTAGTAAATTTCGTCTAAAAATTGCGGAATAAAATGTATTTTACCAAAGAATCGCTGGAAAATGCGAATTTCGTTAAGGATCGCGAGAAAAATGCGAAATTCTTCAAAGGATCGCTGGAAAACACGAATTTCGTCAAAGAATTGCTGAAAAAACATGAATCTCGCCCAATAACAGAAAAATCATGGTTCATAATCATTATATCTAGTAGTATATGTAAATACAGTTTGTGATATAAGTCAAAATTAACACTCACCAATCGGCGAGTAATAGTGATAATTGGTGATTGATGTTATTGCCACCACTGGCTAAACTTAATAGTCACACTCGCCAATTGCGATAATTGAATGTAAAATGAAATTTGATTTCCCGCTGTCACTCAAAGAATTTTGAAACCATTTGGTGAAGTTTTTCCCGAAACCATTTTGTGAATTTCCCGATTTTTTCTTCAAAATCATTTGACGAAGAGACTTTTTTCTCGAAGACAATCTTTCTTCGACAATATTCAAATTTTTTTTTACGCGAGACAATTTGACGATATTCTTAATTTTTTTTGTGAAATTCGACAAATGTTCATGGAAAAAATCATGAAATTCGTTAATCAATAGTCGATAAATTGCGAAATTCCACAATCGTTAGCGGTAAAATCGTAAAATTCCTCAATCGATAACGGAAAAATCATGGAATTCATCAAATGGTTTCCGGTAAAAAAATTGTCCTGCACGCTGTTGTGATGATCAAAAGGGTTTTGAAGGTATTTATTTTATTTGTTGTATTGTGCATACATACCTAGGTGGAAGCAGTTTGCTTATTTTGTCAAATTTTCCAACAATATTCGACCCAATACGCATGCGTCAAAAAATTCTTCCGGTAGGACCGGCCAATGAGGTGATGGTCTTATGACTGTCTCTAGAAACGTGTTTGCGATCATCTCCTGTTGTTGTTTTTTCTTGCACGTTGCGTTAAACCTAGAAAGGTATTTATATAGAACTCACTGTGGAGTGTTTAGATGGTATTTATTTTATTTATTTATTTTATTTATTTATTTTATTTATTATAATTTGTATGAATACTTAGGTGTCTATTCCGGATTTACTGTTTAAAAATGAATTTAAGCTCATTTAACGTTCGCGAAATCAATCCCGATGGAAATTGTCTTTTTAGATCTCTATCATTTTGTTTATATAGTACAGAAAATAATTATTCAATATGTACGTAAAAATATCGTAGAACACGTAATACAAAATTGGACCACTTATAGTCCGTTTATTATCGGCGATGAATCTTATGGTGTTCCGATTGCTAATAAAAACGATTATGTAAATATATGGTTCTTCATAGAAGTATATGGTTCTTCACACTTCAATAGAAGCATTGTTTAAATTAATATAATTCTACAAATATGATTCAGTTTTTAAAATATCGAGTAATGAGTAATACTGTCAAGGAATATACTCATATTCGTAATTACGTTTTGGTACTTCTCTATTATCTCGTCGACCACTTTTCCTAACAAAAATACAATTGTTATTTTAAATAATGAAATAACTAATAAATCAAATAAACATATTGAAAAATTCACGCAAATGTTGAATTAAAAACCACTTGATGACATAACAAACACGTATAATGCTTCCGACATCAAGTAAATGGGACTGCATTTTTGCCATTTAATCATACAGTATGGCGATAGTATTTTGTTATGAAAAGTGGTCGATGGGATAATAGAGAAGTACCTAAGTTTTTTTATATCAAGTTTGAAAAATTATCTTTTTTTGACATTTAAAAAAAAAAAAACAGAAAAAATATTACAAATATGCCCATTTGCTCAGCGGTCAAAGGATTAAGTAAATATTAATGATTAGCGGAACTGGTTCTAGCTATGAAGTATATTATTTTGCCCAAAATCCCCCAACCAAAAATAATTACAAAGAATAAGTAATCGTCTTTAAATATACAAAAAACTATGTGATTAATGACCAAGTTTTTTAGATATATAACATTTTTTTATATACAAAAGAAAAACAGAAATAACCTCATTCATTTCGCCTGACGTCAAAAAGTTTTTTTTCCACATTCTTGGGCAAAGCACGAAATCAAAAAAATCACCAATTTTTACAAATTATGAGTTTCATATGAATCGCCCACAAACGGACATGCAAACTGGTAAAAAATGAATGTAATAAATTAAAACATTCAAGATTTGTATACATACAAACAATACAATGTAAATATTAATATTGTTACATGATACATTATACTTTGTTTGTATATATACTTCTTTGTATACATATATTGTTTGTATACATACAAACAAATATAATGTAAACATTATTCAAATATTAAGAGTTTGCAAAGCAAAACATCCTAAAGATTTGTATACATACAAACAATATAATGCATATATACTCTTTACAAATAAAATAGTACACTTATGTAATGACAAAAATTTAAATCGAATAGAGATAATATATTTCTGTTAAAAAATCATGCTAAAGTTCAACAAGAACGAAAAATCATGCTTCAAGCATAGATTATGTAACACTTTCCAACGCTTCCAAAATAATTTTACAAATCATACCTTTTAATAAGCTGAAAGATAGCATCTAAGTAAATAATTTGGAAAACGCATAACATATTTAAAAACATAATTTCAGGAATTTGCAACCTATACAGTATTCGGAAAAATATCCGAATACTTTTATTCAGCCCTGTATATGATCTATAAATTTGTATATATACTACATAGGATGCTAAATTTTAGCTCAGTTAAGAAAAGCGTAGCACAGTTTAAAATTCTCCTTCTGGAGTTTGTCAATAAACGGAAATGTGTTCGCGAATTTTTGTGCTTCCCTGTATATGATCTACAGAATTTATACACACCACGTAAATACACAAAAAGTGAGTTAAATTTAAAATCGCGTTCAGTAACTTAAAACGCACTACCAGGAATTATTGTAAACAGACAGTAGAGAATTATTTTGTGTCTCCCTGTAAATGAACGATGACTGCTATACACACAATATTCTGTAGTAAGCCTCTTGTAATGCACCTCAGTGATATATATAAATTTCAATGTGTTTAAAATAATGAAACATTATTTAAATAAACCGCAGACGATTTTTCTCCATATATGTAATGTAACAGAATTCTTTTGACTGTTCCTGTAAAGTTACTATAAGCGCTATGCACACCCTATTCCATATTAAGCTTCTTGTAATGCACCTTAGTGATATATATCAATTACAATGTGTTTGAAATTGAGTAACATCATTAAAATAAACCGCAAATGATTTTTCCCCATAGATCGCAATGTAACGAAATTCTTTTGAGTGTCCCTGTAAAAAAACTATAAGTGCTACACACTTCCGTTGAAATAGGGAACATGCTATAGAGTACTACAATAACATATAAAAATTGCAGAGCAATCCGAGCATATTTACGGGAGTTAGAGCACGGACAGACGGCCAGACGGCCATCCGGCCAGACAAACCGAAGTCATAAACACTTTTCAACTAGGTTGGAAAGTGTTAAAAACTCTTTTAACTTATATATATATATATATATTATACATTCACATAAAGCTAGTCACATTCCTGCATATTTATTAAATATTTAGTTGCTAAATACAGAAATAATATTTTATAATTTATGCAACGTGCAAGAAAAAAAACAACAGGAGATGATCCCAAACACGTTTCTAGAGACAGTCATAAGACCCTCACCTCATTGGCCGGTCCTACCGGAAGATTTTTTTTACGCATGCGTATTGGGTCGAATAATTGTGAAAAGTTTGACAAAAAAAGAAAACTGCTTTAAATATATGGATTGTATTCTAAAAAAAAAAACAATATATTACTTTATGAAATAAATAAAAATTAAAGTGCTATCCCGTTAAATGCCATCAATTATTTTTATTGCATTGCAATACAATTCATTTCCATTATTTAAAAAATAATATTTATCCCCTTTTCGGGAGGTATTAAACTTAATTATTGTTTAAGTTGATTGATTAAATATCAATTTATCTTTTTGATATAATTTCATTTTGTCATTTTTTAATTCTTATTTTTTTTTTATTATTCTTTCAACCTGTTCTTATGAAAAGCTTTATGTTTATACAATAAATTCTCGAAATGTCTTTATAGATAATATGCATTTTTAAAATACAAAACAATCTTAATTTTTCAACATATAGTAGACATATATAGTATATGTCAAGAGTTATGCACGGCATACATAAAAATAAGATATAAAAGAATTGTACAACCCTGTTCGTTGAAGTTTGTTAAACAGAATATTTACTCCAGTGAAGATAAAGTTTATTATTAAAAAAAAATCCATGACCGTATGACTCTGTCTTGTATGTACAGTCTTGTACAGTCAAAGATTTTCCACAATACTCATTTTCGTAAAAACGAAGAAGAAAAACCACAGTATCAACAATTGTTGTTTTCTTTGAGAAAAAATGCACAAAAATTTAATTCCCATCATTTACCATATTTTTTACATCAAGGCAATGACAAATGATTTGCATAACGATTCGTCAAATGAAAACAACTAAGACCGTTTAGTTTTTGAAAGTTTAACTTATTATTTACATATGATTTAAAAAATATCAAATGATATTTAATTATTATTAATGATGTTATTATTATATTGCTATTATATATTATTATTATTATATTATTTTATTATTATTATTATATTATTTCTGTTGTCAACATACCTTTTTCTAAGCATATACAAAAACCCAAAACAATAAATAAGATTCCATATGAATGGATTTTATACAGGCTTCTGACATGGTATACTCACATTTTGTTAAAACATGTTTTTTTATTAAAAAATGCTGTTAATTAAAAATTAAATCGGCATTGTTTTCATAAATGAAGTGAAACATTTTCCTCAAATTAGTGTTGTCACAAAAATAAAATGTCGTATTATGTGATGTTCAACAATGATTATAAGAAAATTAATAGTACAATCGTGACATACGTAATGAGAGTACATTATTTACGTAATACATAATGCGTAGAATACGTAATAAGTATAACAAGTATTAAGTGTGAAGCCAGCGCACGGGTTCGTTTTATATTTATGATTTAAAAGGAAAAGAGAATTGTTTAGACGTAAAAATAAAAACACCATCAGTCAATAGAAGTGAAATTGTAGTTAATTAAAATTTAAATCATCATTGTTTTCATAAAAGATATGAAATGTTTTTCTCAGTTTTTCCGAAGCGAGTGACGTCATTCTCTAATGCAATTAAAATATTATTGTTAATTTTTTCTCATGCGTGCCTTTTGCTTATTTTGCTTAGTTTGATTGAATAAATGAGATGATTTTCTGGCTTCACTAATGTTGTTTGCAGATATTTGTATCATTATTATTATTTTTTAAAAGCTTAAACCTGCATCTCAGAAATATTAGATATTGCTAAAAAATATTAGACGGCAGTGCGAAATATTCGCTCGGGTCCACTGGTTATTATTATTATTATTATTATTATTATTATTATTATTATTATATTGTTATTATTATATTATTATTATTATTATTATTATTATTATTATTAATATATTGTTATTATTATATTATATTATTATTATTATTATTATTATTATTATTATTGATGCTACTATTTGTCCGAAAAGTTAAATTTCTTGTTTTTGAGATACGAAACCACTGTTGAAAACTTTAATCCGCATTTATATACAAGCATTTTTTCTTTGCATTTCAGAGAAAGTGAATATTTTTCTCAAAATATTGCTAATTTCTTTTCCTTGCTGATGATGTTATTCATAATTATTTTTGACGTTAACTCATTATATATCAATTTATCTTATGTGTCGTTAAAATTTGGTAAATATATTTATTTTTTAATTATGAATTCACACTTAATTGAGACTTCTGTTGATTATCGGCTTTATTATATAAGAACACCTTCTCTATATGTCTTTTAAAGCTATATTACTGTAAAAATATAAAACTATATCCTTCGTTTCCTTTTAATAACGTTTTGTAACAATAAAATCATATATTTACGAAACAGTGGAACGTTCAATTTCACAAACGAAAAAGTTATTTTATCAATAAACAAAAAAGTTTCCGATTTGAGATTGAAATCTCTGTGATTTTATGCCATATACTTTAAAAGAGACAACAGAATTCATTATACTTCTTTTAAATAATTTCCAAACAATACGAAGAAAAACCAGCTTTTTTTTTTTTTTATTGAATTTTGGTGAAAGTAAAACTCTATCCTCAAAAGTTTAATACCTTAATTTCTTTTCGAAAGGCATTAATCTTAGTTACTTCGGAAAATAACACATTATAAATCAATTTATCTATTCTTGAAAGAATTTTGTTTCATCAACTTAAAAGAAAAAAAAATGTCATTATATTATATTTTATTCACACAATTTCCAATTTTTAAAAATATTTCGTTGAAAGAAAAGCAATATTAAATATGAATTCGCTTCATAAAGCTTTAAATAGTTTCTGTTTTTTGAAAAATATATATAATACAGTTCATGTTATGATGTATTTGAAAACGAAAATCTCTTTGAATCTAGTATGATCACTTTATTTACGCATCTGCTTATTTTTTTTTATATTGTCTTATTCCACATTATATTTCAATATCATACATATTTCTTAACATTTCTCATAAATATCAATAATCCTCTAATATTTATCGTATTTTTTAGCAATGCTCCGCCATTATATAGCATATGTACCATGATTTTTAAATATACAGTTTGGTAAATATTTTTCATTTTGTAAATCTAGCATTTAACAAATTTTGCAATGTATTGTTTAGTAAGTTTAAATAAAAAATTGTCGCCCAACGATTTTATTCACTGACTAAAAATCATATATACAAATGGCAGTAATATATCAAATGTTCGCGTATTACCAAAAAAAAAAAAAAATAATAATATATAAAAATGTGCTGATTTAAAACTGCACAGAATTCATGATAAAGTACTGTATTTATTTTGTATATTTCTCAAAGTTACTCTATTTTTTTTTTATATTTTATATGGCAGTAAATTATTGCTTTTGCTTTTTCTATAACTAACTGTTCTACCATTTAAACATACTATATCTAATAATGTCAATTTATTTTATATCTATATTAAATTTATAACTATATTAACAACGTAAAAAAATTACACTTACACGTAAAAAAAAAAAAAAAAAAAAAAAAAAAAAAAAAAGACAAAATTGGGCATGACAGCAGATGTAATACAGTGTCGAAAGTCTCCAAGTGATGGACAAAATAGAATCTAGATTGTCCAAGATCAACGATATACTAACATTATCGACGATAATGTCTCTTTAACTCAGTTCACTAGACGTTGAGGTGGAGGTTCAGTTATACTTCGGGGAGAAATTGACTACAACAAAAATATTTCTGTTGCGTTTGGAAGGGAGAATAACATGAAATACCACGCAATAATTTAACGTCAGCTACCACCAAAACGGGAATTTGAACAAAAGAATGCGTCCATCGTTACATCCGAATCAACGAATTAGTTTCTGTGGGTCAAAAATATTACAATTCTTGATAGACCCGCCCTATATAGTGTCACGTTAAACATTGAAAATATAATCAACGAGCAATTCTGAAAAATAAAAACCCAGTGAATATGAAATTAAAACTCATTGACGTTAAAAGTTTAAAGAAGCTATAATTAGATTAGTGATAGAATGAGTACATTAAAAAAATTACGCCTACCTGTAAAATCAAAATAAAAACAATCATGACTGAATTGGGTCTGACAGCAGTTGTCATACAGTGACGAATGGCTCCAAAATCCAGCAAAATGGAATCTAGACAGTTCAATATTGGTCTTCATACTACTGGAGTCATCGATAAAAAAAAATAGGTCAGTTCAACACACACCAAGGTAGAGATTCAGTTAAGTGTTGGTGAGAAATTGACTACAACGGTAACACCTCTCTATTCTTTATGGAGGTAACATAACATGGATTACCATACAATTTTGAAAGTCAGTTACGACTTTCTTAGTACACACTTTTGGACCAAACCATGTATTCGAATAAAATAATGCGTCCATCCTCATATCCAAGTAAACAAAGCAGGGTAAACCTTTGAATTCATGATTGACATGCCCATATACTGACATTTTACGTACAGAAAATGTATGGGACATTATAACAAGATACATTATTTATCGGTTCCATATTAAAAAATTCAATAGAAGAGGCGTGGTTTAGTATAGAACCAATCCTTGAAATGTCAATAAAAGAGCGTGTGTTTGATCGAATAAAAAAATGGCTTAGTGGATTATTGAAAGTTTTCGTATGAATATATGTTTAATTTTATATTTGTGACACACATTTTCAGAATTCAAAGTTAAATTGCGTGAAGAGAGTTGCAGTTGTGCATTTCTATTTTAATGTTGCATATAATATTTGTTAAAAATTAGTAGTAGTAATAAATGTTACTTCAGTTGTAATAGCGTTTTTTAAGCTAAAATTATGTGTTGTGTCCATTTTTGTTTTGCAAATATGTACCCATAATAACAAGCTGATATTTATGTGATATAATGTGATGCATAATATGATATGCATATTATAATTTAATATACATATTATAAGCATTTTATATGATATAAATATAATCTCTTTTTTACAATAAGGTATCAGTGTGTCTGATCTTTTATTTCTTTCACATGTTATTACTAACATAAATGTTTCTACTAGTAACTTTCATAATGCTTTTCATCATGTGTATCATTTATTTATTTTTTGTAACATTAAATTTTAATCATAATTCAAATACCAAATCTTAGAATTTTAGATGTCGTATTGAGAAGAAAATTAATTTGCTGATTAAAATTTATAACTTCTGATAATCTTTAATAGTTGTTTAAAGATTTAACAAATTATCTAACATCGATATTTTTTTCAGTTTAAAATGACTTTTTTTTTAAATTTGAAAATATACGCTATACATTTTATTTTAATGATTCATTATTCTTTCATTCTTCCTAAATAAACATTATTTTCTGAGTTATAAAATAATGCAGTGCGAAAAAAATACAAATGGTTTTTTATGTTTGTTTCAATGCAATTAAAAATAAATCTTCCCTGCATTTATGGCTTCAAAAGATAAATTGTATCATTTGGTAAAAAGCTCTTTAAAATGAAATCAATTCCCTTTTTTCATAACACTTTATGAAAATAAAATGTAATGATAAAATTAAAATTGTTTTTAAATCGTTTCAGAAAAACGAAATCTGCACTTGTTTATTTATTTAAGGAAATTATTTTCTAAAAATGAATAATTAAAACAATAGTTTTTTATGCCACACTGGAGAAAACCTTATTGTGAAAGACATTTTTATCCTATCTATGCCTGTTTGAATAAATATTTATATTTTGTAAAAAATGGAGCATTACGAAGTATATATTAAACACAATTAAACACTTTTTATACTATTTTTCTGTCATAGATTGCGTTAAATATTAGTAATAGTCTAAACAACTAATCCTTTATTAATGAAAATCAGTACCAGTGTCAAAAAATGAAAGTTATGACATCTGTGTCCCACCGGTATTTATTTAAAAAGTAGGCTAAAACACACACACACACACACACACACACATACATATCTATATATATTATTTTTTTATAAACATGGAAAAAAACATTTTTTATAATGAACATGACATTTTTTTATAATTAACATGCGGAGACTAAAAACATAAAAAAAAATGTCAAGAATGTAGAGAATAAATAGATCTGCAGTCTGTATGTATATTATGTCATGTGTTAAAGGTCAGTTTCTGAAAACTTTGAAATTCATTCCTTGATTAATTAATAAGTTTGAGTGTTTATAACATAAATTTACATGTTTATAATAATCCTCTATATAAAGTTTCATTCTTATTAAATATATATATATATATATATATATATATATATTATTTCAATTCATTAGACTGTCCTTTGGATATTCTTCAATTTTATACTGCAGTTCTAAATAAAACTACTTTAAAAAATATAAAACAAACACTCTCTACATATACCCAATTTTTTTCGTTAAAAATAATGTAGAAAAACACACACTATACAAATATTTTTTATACATAACATGATATTGCCCCAAAAATATCATTCTTGGAGGCTACCCTTACAAGGGAACCGCCAAACATGATGCGCACAGATTTTGATGATAAGTTGTAAGGGTCATATCCCTAACTATTCAGGTCAAAGGTTTTCTTCAAATGACCCTTAGTTTTTGAGAAATTCGGGGATAAAGTTCAGCATACCTTTGAAATATCCATCAAATTGGCATTTCGTATGCGGTCTCCGTCCTTTTTTAAATTCGAAAGCACTATTTTCATATTGTTGTTTTAAATAAACTTGAAATTTTAATTTATGGAATTTTTAGTTTCTGTGCAGCAACATGTCAGTTTTTTGAAACATTGAAAATAAACATGCAGCAGATAACGGAATATATCCGGTGGCTGCTTTCTTATATGAGAAAATTTTCTGCTTTTAACTGAAAATACTCTTTTGTCATGAAATGGGCCTTTTTCTGTGAAATTCAGGAAAAAATATCCATGAATTTCAGATTATTTTTAACAGTATACTGTAAAAAAAAAATCCGTCAATTTACGGAAAAGGGACTGGCAGCAGTTCTGTCTTTGTAGTCCGTAAATGGAGCGATACAGACGCGAAGGAGTTTAAGCGCATGTGTGGCGATCAAAAATACTGGAATCCCATTGGATGATAGATTTTTACATTAATAAATCCGTATTTGAAACTCTGTAATCTTAAAAGGTCTAAAAAGTGTACAATTTAGGGATACAGTTTATGCACTTTTTGTGCACAATTCAGTTTGCAGTTTTTATGTATAAGTAGAGGTGCCAAATACGCTCGGATTTTGTGCATTTTTTTGCAAACTTTTTTTGCAAACTTTTTGTAGCTGGGTAGCAACAGATATACGGGAGAAATACCATTTTTCTAACAAAACGGAAACTTTCTGATCAAAATTCACGGAAGACAACCTGTCATTAAACGAAATTTTTTAACAGTTTAGCAGAAAGACATGAGTACTTTTTCCCGGTAATTCTGGAAAAGAATGTCAAATGAAAAGCGAGGCTAGGCAAGGGATAGTCCACGGCTTCTTTATATTAATAATATCGACCATGCAAAGACATAAGAATCACACAGAATATCTCTCTTTATATTCTTATCTATAACAAGTCATTTCCGTTTGAAACTGATTTTTAAAGGGCTGTAAAACATTTTAAGAAACTTAGACTACAATCTTGTTTTTCAAATAGCAAGGTTTTTTTTTTTTTTTCAATTTGTGAATAAATTAAATTTTTACTTTGTGCCTGAGCCCGACAAAAAGAAAAAAGAGAACTGTATCAAACATTAATTAAACCCTCTTTTTTTACAAAACTTTTTTTAGGGTTAGAAAAACGCTGCTATTTTTTGGAAAAATAACTTTGCACAAAAAACTGCGTGCACTCAGCATTGCCAGAATACCGCAGCAACGCATTATCTTCTCTCACGAAACCCTATTCGTCCCGCTACGTTGTCTGTCCATCACAGAGCCGGTTCTCAGAAACTATATAACTTACAGACTTGAAATTTTGTGTACTTATAACTGAATACCTATTATGAAGCTAAAAATCTAACAGCCTTTTCATATTAAATGTAAACATTTTTCGTTATAGCAGTTGCCAACAATTAAAAATCCACAGTAAAATTCCTTCTACAATAATTAATTTTCTATTAAAGATTTCCACATGAAAAATGAAAATGAAATAAAATGTTTCACCAATTGAAAAAATATTAATATGACATCATATTGGTAATAAAACGTGAATTTTCAAACATTTGTCAATAATACAAGGAGTATGAGTATGTGTAAGTACAGAAAGCAGGTTAATATGATATCATTAGATAATTAAAAAGAAAATTAATCTGACGTCATATTGGAAGTTTAACGACTTTTTCAAATATTTGAAAATAATACAAAAATAGTATCAATATGAGTAATAGAGATAGCAAGTAGATATGACGTCAGCAAATCTTTATAACGTCTTATGAGTTTGATGAACGTATTGACTCAAGATAAAAACGCGATTATGGAAATATTGACATATTTTAACATTTCAAGGTCTCTATACAAAATGTTAAATTTTGAAATTGATTTTTTTTTCTCTATCGCATTTAGTCCACATGACAGATATGATTATGACAAAGTATAATAGCGGGCTTAGCCCGCTATCGGACCGGTTCAGGTTTTCGAAAAAACGAGAAAAAATAGACCGGTAAATTTTTACTTTATAAAAAACGACTCTTTTTTTTATGAAAATGAAATTTATTTGGATTTGTTAAAGAAAGGATAAAGTGTCTTGAAAGGAATATTAAACGAAACATTTTGTGCGATCTTCGATCACACTTGCCCACTTGTTTATAATAACTTTGCACAAAGCTAATAACTTTAATAAAAAATAATAAAAGAAAAATAACTTTGCACTAAGAACTGCGTGCACTCAGCATTGGCAGAAGACCAAAGCAACACATACAATAAAATTATCTTCTAACACATGCACTACTCTTTCGCAATTTCAGAATTTTTGAAGCGACTAAAAAATTGACATTTCTACTTGTTATTGCTAAAACCTGCACGATATGTAAAATGGCAGTTTTTGGCAGTTTTTAGGGTTTCGTTCATCTCACGAAACCCTATTGCTCCCGCTCCGTTGTCTGTCTGTCACAGAGCCATTCTCGAAAACTATGTAACTTACAGAGTTGAAACTTTGTGTATAAATCAGAATATCAGCTGTGAAGAGCTGAAAATATTAAAATTTGAAAAATTCGTATTATTTTAAAAAATAGAGATAAAAAACCAAAATTCTAACAGCCTTTTCCTATTAAATTTAAACATTTTTCGTTATAGCCGAAGCCAAAAATTTAAAATCAACGAAGAAAATCTTTCTACAATAATTATTTTTTTATCAGACGATTTCCACGTGAAAAATGAAATAAAAAGTTTCACCAATTGAAAAAAAGATCAATATGAAATAAAATTGATTGACGTCATAGTGGTAATAAAACATAAAACGGAAAGATTTCTCAATAATACAAGGAGTTTGAGTATGTGTATGTGCACAAAACAGATTAATATCATGACATTAGAAAATTAAAAAGTCCTTCCGGCCTGTACCGGGAGGAAAAGGTAGCTTTCCTATATCTTCGTTTTAAAATTTTAGCTAATGTTACACGAAAACAGCAAGCTAAAATGCAAAGAAACGTTTACAAAAGATTCGTTAATACTGAATTTGAATAAGAAATTCGCCAAATTATTGAGCAATAGCCAAATTGGCTTCATTTATAAAGACTTATTTTGATCGCCAAATTTGGCGATATTTCGCCAAATTTCGCCAAATTTTGCCAATTTTGTCGCCAATGTCGCCAATTTTGGCGTTAACGGATATGAATATATAGTTTTATGCGTATGATTGGGAAAATTATTACAACAATGAAAGAAAATAATTTGCGAGTAATCGCGTTAATATGCTGTTTTGTTTCAAAATGTCAGCCACCCTAGAATTTCAAACTGCTCTATCTCCGCCATTTTCTAAGATAGAGGTAAACCAAAAAAAGCTCTGGAATCATTGTATCAAGGCCTAACACGTAATTAAAAAATAAATTTGAATTTTTAAATTTTTTGTATATTTATTTTAGATTTTATGTTATTTTACATCTTTAAATGGCCGCCATCTTGAAACAAGGTGGCGGACCAAGCTGGCCAACGAACTCGGTCGAGACATTAGTGACCTTACACACAATTAGTTTCATCAAAATCGATTCATAATTACGGGCGTTATCGTATGACATAGGTCAGATATATATATATATATATATATATATATATATATATATATATGGATATATCTATATATATAAATCAACATTTGGACGGAGGGTGGTTTTGGGGTCTGGGGGTCATGATCGGTGAAAATATATCGAAATTTTCCGGAACTGCTTTCCTCCGAACGGCTGCAATAGGTAGCTTTATACTTTTTTGTATTGAAAGCTACCTAAAAGAAAATCTGACGTCATATCGGAAGTTTAACGGATTTTTCAAATGTCTCAGAATAATACAAAGCGTGTATCAATATGACTGATACAGAATAGTAAATATATGAATTTGATAAACATATTGAATCATGATAAAAATCCGATTATGGAAATATTCGCCTATTTTAACATTTTGAAGGTGTACAACATGTTTAATTTTGATTTTTTTTTTTTTTAATATCGCATTTAGTCCGCATGACAGATATTACAGTGATATAATATAATAGCGCGCTTAGACCGCTATCGGAATGGTTTAGATATTCGAGAAAAAGAAAAAATAGACCGGTAAATTTTTACTTTATAAAAAACATGACTTTTATTTTTTTTTGCTAAATGAAATTTGTTTGAATTTATTAAAGAAAGGATAAAGTGTTTTAAAAGGAATATTAAACGAAACCCTTTGAACGATCTTCGATCACACTTACCCACTTGTTTTTATTATTCATCGGATAATAGTTCAGGACATTATCCCCTTAAATATCGTCGTGGAACACTGTGGAACTTATAAACTTTCTGATGTTTGAAAACAACAAAATAATATTTTTTGAAAATACTTTTTTCAAAAATAATCATAACATGATTAATTTTTAAGCGCTTAATATAATCTTTCTAACACATGCTAATAATTTACACATCATAATCGCTTCAATCCATTTTACAGAATTAAAATTGGATGATAGGGAAAATGTAGCACTTGTTTAGAAGAACCACTGATTTTGAAACAATCTGATATCTGTTATGCTGTAACTCTCATATTTATGAACCGATATGAATGCGACTGATCATGTGAACAGAACATACTAAGGTCTCGACCGAGCTCGTTGGCCAACTTCATGCGTCATTTTGTTTCAAAATGGCGGAAAGTTAAATTTTTATTTAAAATAAAAAAATCAAAAATATGTATAAACCATTATAAATTAAAAAAGTTGTTTCCGTTAAGTGTTAGATAGTGATACAAGGAATTCGGAATTTTTTTTGTTTTGGCTTTAACTTAAAAAATGTCTGAGATATGGCAGTTTGAAATTCTAGGTTGACTGACATTTTGATACAATCTGATATTTGTTAAGCTGTAACTCTCATGCTGAAATTCGCATTCAAATTCAGTATTGACGAAAACGGGATTAAGTCCTCTATAATCGGGTTCCAAGCACTTTAGCTTCGGGTGTTTAAGTAAAAAGTGTTGATTTTTTAAAAAAACCTGGCCTATGAAAGCTACCTTTTCCTCTTGGTACAGGCCGGAAGCGCTCTTTATTTTTAACAAAAGGTTTTAAACAAATTATCATATGCATATAAACATACGAGTTTAAAAACGGTTCATTATTCTGTATTATAAAGTAAAATCTTGTCAGTTTTTTAACGAACGCTGACGTCATATCGATTATGGAATGGATTGAACAATCTATTTCGCTTTTTTGCTTCGATATCTTTACTTATAACTATCGCAAAATTTCGTTTTTTACAGCGTCGGATTTCGAAAAAAATTACTTTCAAGTACCATTTGTCTGAAAAAAAAAACTGTATCTCAATTTACTATTTTTTATGTTTTTAAAAGTAATTTTTAAACAGTAATTTTTAATTGATCTATAACTATCATGTACAGCTTGATTACGGGATATTAACTCGTTTGCATTTAGAACTATTTAAATAGTTCCGCATTTGTCTCTGGCTAATATTCTTTAAAAAAAAATTAAAACTTCACTAATGAATAAATACATAAAATTTCAAAGATATATTAAACTACGTGCTTGAAAAATTAAAATAGATAGAATTAAAAAGGTTTCTGCAAATATCGAAATCTTTAGCGCTTCCATCAGTTTTAATACCTGGCATGAGGCTAAAACGAAAGTATCGCATTTACTAAATTTCAAAACTTTATTTGAATAATTGGTATTTTCGTATAATATGAATATATATATATTAACCGATATTGTTTTAATACATTACGTTTTATCTACCAGACATTAAAAAATATATCTAATGTATATTTTAAAATTTGTTTAAATTGTATATACGATTAGAAAAATGTGTAAAAATCACGAGTATAAATTCCTTACGTAATTCAAATTCTGCGCTTAATGACATATTTATGTAAACAGAGAAGAAATAAAAATAAAATCTTTAAAAAATATATCTAGAGAAAGAACATTGAATGTATAAGTTTTTCTTGTATAATGTATAAGTTCGGTTTTTATTTCCCAAAGTAAATTAAGAAATTAAAAAGATTAATGACATTAAGAAACTCCATATTCTACATTAACATTTTAATAACATGCTATTCTTTTAATTCATTCAACCGGTAAAGCTAGCTTTAATCTTCTTGTGTCCTTATGTAGAAAAAATATGCAAATTAATGATTTTTTTCTTAAACTGAAAATACTTTTTACAAGATAAGTAAGTAGCAACATCCTAATAATAAAATTACTGCTATAGTATATCAAATATTCTAATACGAACAAATCTTGTGTGTGTGTGGTTATATATATATGCAAATTTTATCTTAAAAATGGCTGTAATGATTTTGAAGAAATTTTGTATCATACCGTTGTGGTGCGTCAGAAAACCATTGGGCTAGGTCACATGTTCCAGAAAATTCGATTAGTGGGTCATTTTGGGTCACCATGTATCCCGCTAATTGTATCTAAAAAACGGTTCAAACGATTTTGACTAAATTTTTGAGTAAAACATTTTCGGCCTCGAGAAGACTATTGGGCTGGGTCACATGTTCGAGAACTTTCGATTAGTGGGTAATTTTTGGGTCACTGTGGGTCAAGCTAATTTTATCTAAAAAACGTCTCTGACAATTTATACTAAATTTTGCATCCTATGGTTTTCGGAAACGAGAAGACTGTTGGGCTAGGTCACACGTTCAAGAAAATTCGATTAGTGGGTCATTTTGGTCATGGGTCATTATGGGTCAAGCTATTTTTATCTTAAAAACGGCTAAGAGAATTTGGACTAAATTTAGTATTTTACAGTTTTAGGCAATACGACGACTATTGGGCTAGGTCACATGTTCAAGAAATTTCGATTAGTGGGTTATTTTGGTCATGGGTCATTATGGGTCAAGCTATTTTTATCTTAAAAGCGGTTCAGACGATTTGAACTAAAATTTGTATCCTACGGTTTTGGGGCACGAGAAAATTATTGGGCTATGTCACATGCTCGAGAAAATCCGATTAGTGGGTTATTTCTGGGTCACTGTGGGTAAAGCTAATTTTATTTAAAAAATGGCTCAGACTATTTTAACTAAATTTTATATCCTATGGGTTTCAGGCACGAGAAGATAACTGGGCGTGGTTACATGTTCGAGAAAATTTGATTAGTGGGTTATTTTGGTCATTGGTTATATTTGAACTGAAAGCTAATTTTAACCGATCATAGCTCGGTCTTCCCTGCTCGTAAAATGTCTTATTTAATATTCCAGAAATTGGAAGTAAAATAAGTATATGTTTCACTTAACTACAATGGTTATTTTTTGTACTGTCTCTATTTAAATTTTACTTTTTATTAACCTTCTGAAAATATGCAATAACGCAACGTTTTCATTTCTTATCTGGATTAATTACGGAAACATAGACTTTAGGTTCTCGGTTCTTTCCACGAATAAAATTCACACTATTAAATAGTCTTTTTTATGTTTTCAATAACCCCAAAGGACTTATTTTATTTATTGTCTTATCCGGAAAGTGTTGATTTAAATTTTCTTTAAAATTTTCTTTAAAAGTGTTGATATATATTTTCTTTTCCTTACAGGATTTAATAAAGAGATTTCCATTGAGTAAAGTAATAATATAACGGAACTTTTTTATATTGCATTAAAAAACACGATTTAAAAATAACTAAAATTATTTTTTTGTAAATAATAACAAAAAAAAAATTCTCATCTATAAATTCAACTGTGTCCAAACAAAATATCACTGTAAGAAACTAAACAATATACATATATTACGAAAGTGTTACATATATTTGCTTAATGAATTTAAATTCATTTATTGGAAATTAGCAATTTAAAAATAAATTACTCGGTACCATCTGTTGTAGAAATTATATTTCGGGTTTTACACATGCTTAACGATTTTAATAGATATGTTGTCAATTACGTTAAAAAATCATTTTTAAATTCTACATCTAAAAGAAGCGACTTTAGAGCATTTTTCACTGAATATTTTAGCATTTTGTTTGAGGTAACAATTTAAATATAGATGATTTTTAAGCGAAATAATGATAAACAAAAAAACGTTTTTTAATGAAAATTTATTTAGAAAATATATTTTGTTAATATGTTTCGCTCTAGAGCGCGTAAAAGAAGCATAAGTGGAAATTGAACTATCTAATTTTAATTTGGAATATAGTTGCTATATTATGAAACATAAAAAAAAAAAGAAAAAAAATTAGTTATACAAATTACCACAAGAGGTGCTATCAACGTACAAAAACAACTAACGAGGAAAATTTTATCAATACATAAATTTGAAAAATTGCGAAACTTTATTACTGCGAAAGCATACTAAAATTACATTAGCGTCAGCGTTCTAACAACTCCTCATTTAAGGGTTTCAAAAAACGTTTTTTTTTAAAATTCCTTTCATAAATTTTTTAAATATATTCGTTTAATAGAATAGTTTCATAAAATTTATTCATTAGGATTTTATATATATAATGGAGATATATTTCCGAATGTATTTTGAAATACTGTAAAGTAATTCGAAAAAAAAATATCCAATGCGTTTTTAAATTATAAATCTAAATTAAAAGTTGTTTGTGATTTTTCTTTTTTAAAGTAATTAATTAATTATAAATTCCAGCAAAAATTCTTATATAACAACTAAATTATAAATACAGATATAAATAAATCTAAGTTTTTTCAGGGAAATTTCTTCAGACGACGAATCTAATTAAACGTCAGGAGAGAGCTATCACTTGCAATAGTTTATTTAATTAGCAACAGAGAAAGTTTGTAATGTTCATCAACTTTTTTTCAGCTTATAAAACTTATTTACTTTTGATTAATGTGTTTCAAGGAATCTGCTTCAGAGAGATTTTTTTATTTACATTTATATTAAACGATATGCGATTAATTTTAAATTCCTAAGATGATATAGTTTCAATAAATTTTCATTTCCAATTTACACTTTATTAGAATTCAAGAAGTATTTTTAAAGTATTTTTGTCTGTTTAAACAATTTACCTGTTTTACTCATTTACAACTTTGCCTATTTTACAAATTTAAATATTACATGTAAAATGATTTTTTTCAAAAAACGTTAGTTGATAAATCATAACTGTTCTATTTTTTATATACAAAGCTTCTTTTTGTGCATTATTTTAATAGACAAGTTTGCAAATTATAGTAATATTATACTTATATAGGAATACATTAAATAATAATGTTTTTTAGTTCCGTTAAAAAACAAGAAATGGCAGTAAAATGTACGTTTTCTTCTCAAACAAATGGACAACTAAAACTAACGAACTCGGTAAAGCCAGCGTCCTATAAATAGGACATCTACATTCTTTTCCATCTTTGTTGTTAACGGTTTTTATTTTATTTTATTTATTTATTTATTTATTTATTTTGCACGGGCCTATATGTCGTCTTCCCTACTCTTTCAATTGTGAACTGATATAATCTACTTTTTCATCCGGTGTTCGAACATTAACAAAGACATATTTCGGCAGTGGAAAAGCTCATTAATTTCTTACAAAGTGCTACAATTGATGTGTAATGCCTTTAGTACGTCCTGCTTACTAAAGGTATAAGTAAAGCATAGATTATGAAACACTTTTCAACACATTCAGAATACAATACTGCAACAAAATCATAACAGTTTAATAAGGTGAAATGTTATGTCTAATAAACAATTTGGAAGCCTGATAGCACATTTGAAAACCCAAAATTTTAGCAATTATCATCAATAGTAAGAAAAATATCTGAATTATGTTGTACAGTCCTGTATATTATCTATAGAGCTATATCTACTACATAGTATGCTAAAATTTATGTCAGTTGGCAAACGCATTCTTTTGTGCAACCCTATATATTATCTCTAAAATATGTACACTCCAAGTAAATTAAAAAAAAATGTTACATTTAAAAACAAGTACCACAACTGAAAACGCAATTTTAACAAACTTTCACAGACACTACTCTAACCGAATAATTCTGTGCACCCCTGTAAATGAACAATAACTGCTATGCACACTATATTCTACAGTAAACATCTTGTCGTGCATCACCGTGACATGCATCAATTTCAATATGCGTGACAAATAGTATAAAATTATTAAAATACTCCTCCAAAGATTTTCCCCCATATACCGCAATGAAACTCTCGGGTGTCTTTGTAAATGAAGGATGGATATTATGCGCACCATATTTTATAGAAGACATATACATATACCTATTTCAATTATGATGTATCGACTACTCTGATCATAAGAGTAGGCGAGGTTTTGATTGTGAACGTAGTTTTTGTCCACTAATTGTCCATGTGCGTAAAAGTGATCAAGGCTATCTTTCTTTAACTTTCGACGAATGAGCGTGAAAACCTAGGAACTTGTGAGTTTCTGCTTTGTATCGATATTTATGCAAATTTTTACGTCTGGTCCATCGATGTGTATTTAAACATTTAGTATTTAAACATTGGTATGCGTTGGAAAGGTGGAATTTGGTTCGAGTTTCTCCTCCATGAGAGCTGATGTGACACCCGGCTATCGGCGCTCATATATCTGAAGCTGAGAAGGAGAATAGCAGTTGGTAAGCGTTTATTATGATATTTCCTGCTAATTAAATAAAGTTAAATCGGTGCTCACGGAGCGCCATTTTCATGAGTAGCCTAGGCGAACATCTTGCCATCAGTGTTTGACTAGCTTGCGTAGTGTAAAACTGTGTTTTACTGAGGGTATCCTGACTTGTTGCTTTCTCTTCAAAGTTGTAAGTTACGTTTTGAATCTTTATAATTGACATTTGAAGTTGTATTTTGCAGATTGAAGTTTCGGGGGAGTTGAATTCTTCTGGCATAAGGAAAATTAGTAGTGTCTTTCTCAAATTCCCTGCTCATTTAAGTTTTTAATAAACTTAACTTTGAATTTTTACACGTCTTGTGCTCTCTCTCAACTGGCTAGCTTGGCTCACTTTCACTAACAACAACATGGCTGTTACTACATCTGTTTGAAAAAGTGTACCATCATTAAAATACACCACAAACAATTTTTCCTTATAGACCGTAATGTAAAGAACTTATTTACGTGTCCCTGTAGACGAGCTATTAATGCTACACACATTATTTTCAATACCCGACATTCTAAAGCGAAACCCAATAACATGCAAAAATTTCATGGCAATCTTAATTTATTTACGAGAGTTAGCATGGACACACAGACAGCAGACAGTAAAATCGAAATCATTAAACCCTTCCCAAATATTTTGGAAAGTGTTAAAAATGCCACATGTTGATAATTCATTTAGATGTTAATTTACGAACACTAATTTTAACACTTACGAGATGCATATCGAAAACATAATTCGATCGGCTTTGCCAATGCATTTATCAAATATTTGAAATTTTCTGTATAATTTTTGAAGGAATTTTGTTCATCTGCTTCAAAATATATATAATACTAGCTGTTACCCGTGACTTCGTTCACGTAACATTAAAAAAAGAATAAATGCATTAACTTAGTAAAACATTTCACTTGATAATTAACAACATATATAATTAACCAAAGCTTTATCACATTTTATAGGAGACCATACGGTATTTCTTTGCTATAGGGGTCTTGACATAACCCAGTCTTAAAAAGGTGAAATTTCATGCCAAATAATATATACAATCGCGAAAATGAAACTGTAACTAATGAAAAAAGGAGGACCAAGTAAAATCGTGAAAATCGACGAATCGCTCTTCGTAAAACGAAAAACAACACTGGCAGAATTCTTCTATACAACAGTGCATTTTAGGTGGTATTTGGTGTACAATTTGTATATGTGTGCATTGCCAAATGGGCATTATTATATCGTTTATTTGCATAGACATATGTTATATACTTCTTACTACATTATCTTGTTTATGTATATATTAAATTAAGTGCTTCACGCTAAGTGGAGTAAATAGTGAACAAACTGCTTGTTGATTTTATAAATTGATAGATATTTCACAAAGATATAACAATCTGATGCGATTCTAAAATGTAAATAAAGGTTGCTAGAAAGTACTTTAAATTCTGCCCAATTTAACCTCGATATTTTCTCTATCGCGTCAAGAACACTATAAGCAAATAAATATTGACGACACAAATCTGATAATCTAAATTTACATATTTTTGTTAGTATATATAGGATTATTTTGATTTATTTCATGCGGTTGAAATTTTTTACGCTTTCTCTAGGGTTAGGTGTCGAATAAATGTACTTTCTTGTTATTTTATTTTGCCATTTCTATTTATTCTATTTTCCATTCATTCCATTTATGGATATTGATTTCATTAATATTCTTTAAAGTTATTATCAGGATTAGGATAGGATACGATTAGGGTTAGGATTAGGAATAAAAATTGAACGACAATGGCATGACCGATTCAGGTTTAAAGTATGAACCAGGAAGTCTATTTACATCATGAAGCAATAAGAAAATTATCGGCTAATATTTTTTAATATGTTTTGCAGTCATATTTGGCATCAAAGGTGAGCGGGGAAATGATCATCTAAAATACCATTAAGTGTTAACACGCAAAAAACGAATCTGGTTACAACAATGTATTTAATTTTGCGCCAAATTTCACTTGATTAAAAAAAAAAAAAAAAAAAAAAAAATCAAATTGACTATGGACCTAATTTTAGACTCCTAACCTTCCTATTCTCAGAAATGTTCTACCTATATGTAAAAAAAATTCTACTGTATAGAACGCGTTTTCACGTTTATAATGTTATGAATTGGCACGATCGGCTTGTTCAAGTTTACACAATTCGGCTGGAAGAAAAGATTCATTACTTTTTTATTTCTTCTTTGCTTTTGCATTACGCGAATTTGTTGGTAAAATTGATTTTCTTTTCGATAACATTGTTGTTTTTTAAGTTTAAAAAATATTGTAATTTTACTTAAACATTGCTTTAAAATCTATGTAATTTTTCTTATCCTGCAAGACTTTACAAAAATCTATTATGAAACAACTTTAAAAAAAGCTATATTTAAAAAAGACAACAAAGTTTTTCCTATTTTAAAACTAAAAGAAATGTAAAATTAAAATCCGGTTCTAAACGACGATTTACAAATGTGTTTTCGATTGTGGGAAAATGATAGAGGAAAAATGCTGTTACTTCGACACAATCCTTTAGCTTTTATGAGAAAAGCAACTTTCTGTTAAAAAATATAGTTATTTTTATTAAGATTTTCTGCTTTTCGATACGGATAATTTTGCGATGCATATCACCATTGACATTTGCCATCCATTTTTTTTTTTACTTTTTAAAATTTAAATTAAAAATACGGTATCTTTGAGTTAGCCGTGTGCAGACGATAAATCGCCAACCTATCCCATCATTCGTATTGAATTCATTAAAAATATAAATCTTTCACTCATTTCATTTAAAACACAGAACTTTAATTTACAACACATACATTTAAAAGACATATATTACGTACATTTAAAATAATTCCTTTCATGTGAAAAAGAAAAAAAAAAAGAGAAATTAATCACAAATAATTTGATAACCCAAGATCATTTTGATCAAAACAAATTTGTTTTATTTTTCTATATATCACATCATATTCGCTTGCTTTCCATACTTACTCGTATTTATGCACTTTGTATTATTATCAAATATTTGAAAACGCACGTTTTATTTCTAATGTGACATCATTTCATATTCTGTTTAATTATTAAATAATTCATTTCTTTTTCATTTTTCACGTGGAAAATTTTCACTTGAAAATAAATTGTTGATTAAAAATTATTACTCAGGGGTTTTATTTTATATTGGCAACGATAAAGTATTAGCAACGGTAAAATAAATTTAACCATTTTAAAAAAGTTGCAAAACCGGGCCCTTTGGGCCAAACCAACCAACCATTGTAAAATATACGAAAAAATGTCCATTTATTCTGTATGAAAATAATGAAAATTTTAATTTTAAAGAAAAATATTGAAATAAAATAAAAGAAAACCAGCCTATATTCATTTGAGGGTTATAATCAACTTATATGCAAAGATACAGGATCATTAAATGCTTCATTTTGACGCTGGCTTCAGCCTAACATTTGCACACAATCAGATTTATAATATTACTAGTTGTTACCCGTGACTTCGTTCACGTATCATTAAAAGAAGAATAAATGCATTAATTAAGCAAACTATTTCATTCCCGATAATTAGAAACGTAAATAATTAACTAACTCTTTATCACATTCCATAGGAGACAATACAGTATTTCTATGTTGCAGAGGCCTTGACATAAGTAAGTTTTAAAAAAGTGAAATTTTGTGACAAATAATCACGAAAAGGTAACTGCAACCAATGGAAAAAGGCGGGCCAAATAAAATCGTGGAAATCGGCGAATTGTGTAAAAACATATGTTAAGTTTACTTGGTAAACCATTTTACTTTTAACGCCTTTGTGAAACGTTTTAATAGCAATCCTTCAAAGATAATGGAAATAGTATATTCTTTATCATTAAATTCAATTCTTGTGAATAGGGAGCAATTATTGTAGACCTAAATGCAAGGAGCTTAAATTTGCCTCCTTGATTTAATCTATAACTGAAAAAAAAATCTTTATTTCTAAATGAAAATATGCTGACAGACGATTTTTGTTCTCCAGAATAAATTGATTCATGAAGTTTGAATATGTGAAAATACGTTTTTATTTTTCAAAAATTTTACTGTAATCAAGATTTTCTTTCTTTCACCATCTATTCAAATTGAAAATAATTTTTTTTTTCAGTTTTAATGAGAAAAAATTTATTAATTCGTTTTATTTCTTCTTTTTTATCCACAAAAATGGAATAATTTAGTTGCCATTTTTAGAGAAACTTCGTTAAAATTTACAAATAAATAAATAAATTAATAAAATAAAATAATAATAATAATAAAAATATCTTGGAATTTAAATCATTTTTAACACTTTCCAACCTAGTTGAAAAGTGTTTATGACTTCGGTTTGTCTGGCCGTCTGCCGTCTGGCCGTCTGGCCGTCTGCCGTCTGGCCGTCTGGCCGTCTGCCGTCTGCCGTCTGCCGTCTGTCCGTGCTCTAACTCCCGTAAATATGCTCGGATTGCCCTGCAAATTTTATATGTTATAATCGTTATCTATAGCATGTTCCCTATTTCAACGGAAGTGTGTAGCACTTATAGTTTTTTTACAGGGACACTCAAAAGAATTCCGTTACATTGCAGTCTATGGGGAAAAATCATTTGCGGTTTATTTAAATAATGTTTCAATACTTTAAACGCATTGAAATTTATATATATCACTAAGGTGCATTAGAAGAAGCTTAATATGGAATAGGGTGTGCATAGCACTTATACTTACTTTACAGGGACAGTCAAAAGAATTCCGTTACATTACGTCTATGGAGAAAAATCGTCTGCGGTTTATTTAAATAATGTTTCACTATTTTAAACGCATTGAAATTTATATAAGGTTCATTACAAGAGACTTACTACAGAATATTGTGTGTATAGCAGTCATCGTTCATTTACAGGGACACACAAAAGAATTCTCTACTGTATGTTAACAATAATTCCTGGAAGTGCGTTTTAAGTTACTGAATGCGATTTTAATTTTAAATCGCTTTTTGTATATTACGTGGTGTGTATAAATTCTGTAGATCCTATACAGGGAAGTACAAAAGTTCGGGAACACATTTCCGTATTATTTAACTCCAGACGGAGAATTTTAAACTGTGCTACGTGTTTCCTAACTGAACTAAAATTTAGCATCCTATGTAGTATATATACAAATCTATAGATCCTATACAGGGCTGAATAAAGTATTCGGATTACTTAGATGTTATCTTTTAGCTTATAAAAGAGTATGATTCGTAAAATTATTTTGGAAGCGTTGGAAAGTGTTACATAATCTATGCTTGACGCATGATTTTTCGTTCTTGTTTTAAATTCTGAGAGTTTATGACATCCTCGGATGAATGATAACCGGTGTTAAGTTAATTGCGTTGCGTTCGACAATCTGAAAAGAGTAATTGCGAAATACAAACAGGCGGTCAGATTTTAATATAATAGATTCGTATTTATTTTTCTTTTCCTAATAATCATGGTGTGGTTTTTTGGCAAAAAACTCTCATCTGTATGTAACTGATATTCATGCTTAATAATCGGTATAGATAAAAAAACATTTCAATTTTTCGTTTTAAATATCTCGTGAAACTAATCTACTTTCTATACTTACTGATCCTTGTATTATTAATGTACAGATTTAATTCCCGTTCCTTGTAAAATACATTTGATAATTCCCGTTTTATTTCAAATATCACGTCACATTTTCCTCAGAGAAATCCCTTTTTAATGCCATAATTCTTGTTAATTTTCTTTTTCTGGCAATCAGGACATAAATTTTAGCAGAAAACTCTCATTTGTATGTAACTGGTACTCAAGCTAATTATTATTCAGTATCGATGAAAAATATTTCAGTTTTTCATCTTAAATATTACGTCCATTATCTATCTACTTTCATTATACATTGATATTCATGCTCCTTGTATTATTACAACTATTTGAAAATACATGTTTTATTTATGACGTCATATTTGTCCAAGCCGAGGAGGATCCTTTTCGTAGTTCCATGGTCCAAGTGAAATCTATTTTTAAGAAAATAATTATTGTTCATTTTTCCTTCTAATTATAACGCAGTTTTTTGACAGAAAAAGATCTTTTTAATGTAACCGATATTCATACTTCATGTATAATAACAAATACCCATATTTTTTTTTCAATTATCACGGAAATTCATCTTTTTTTTTAATTCTTTTTGATTTTTCACCTGAAAATCTTTTAATTGAAAATTAATTGTTGAGGAATTTTTTTTCGTGTTTTTATTTATTGGCAACGATCAAAGCCCTAGCAACGATAAAGTAAAATGGTTAAATTTTATGGAAAAATGTCCATTTATTCTCTATGAAAATAACGAAATTTTGAATTATTAAGAAAAATATTTGAATAAAATGAACAAAAACCAGTCTATGTTCATTTGAGGGTTATAATCAACGTATATGCAAAGATACAGGATCATTAAATGCTCCATTTTGACGCTGGCTTCAGCCTAATATTTGCACACAATCAGATTTATAATATTATTAGAATTAGGACTATCTGAGGACAACCGGCTTCACTGTTTTTTTTTTTGTACATCTGTGCAGTTTTTTCTATATTTAATATAGAAGACGTACAGTAAAAGACATTTCTTTTTTGTTTTTTCTTTCATTTTTTAGAACATAATGGTCGAAATGTGAAAATTCCCTAGGTCTAACACTTTCAACCACTATATCTCCCACAACTCCACAGAATGGTCTTAGAACATTCCAGAATTTTATCGATCCTTCCGGCCCATATGTACATTTCATTAAAAATATGTATATGCATGTATATATACAGTATATGCAAAAAGATATATATGCATGTGTAAAATATAAAGATCATTTTAGTACATACCAGTAAATTGTAGTACATTCAAGAACATTCTAAACATTTTCAGAACACTTTGGTCAAAATAAGATAAGCCCTATGTTGACCACTCTGAACCACCATATTTCTCACACCCCCACAGGATGGTCCTCGAATATTCCAGAACGTCCTCGATCCTCCCGTTTCATATGTGAACCTAATAAAAAAATATATATATGTATAAAATATAAAGAACATTTTAGTACATTATAGAAAATTCTAGTACATCCAATGACATCCTAGTACATTCTAGTACATTCTAGAATATTTCAAACATTTTTAGAACACTTTGGTTGAAATATGAAAATGCCCTAGGTCGACTACTTTCAACCACTATATCTCCCACACATCCACAAAATGGTCCTCGAACATTTGAGAACGTTCACGATCTTTCCGGTCCGTATGTAAACTTAATAAAAATATGTACATATATGTATATATATATGTGTAAAAAAATATATGTATGTATAATATATAAAGACAATTTTAGTACATTATAGAAAATTCTAGTACATTCAAGAACATCCCGGTACATTCTAGAAGATTCCAAACATTTTTTGAACACTTTGGTCGAAATATGAAAATGCCTTAGGTCGACCACTTTCAGCCACCATATCTCCCACAGCTACCGACATGCAACTAGCATAGTGCACGGTGGGAGTCTCGAGGATACTACCACACACAAGCACCAATGGACTCCGCTGGGTAGTTGTGGCTGCAAAGTGAAATATAGTGACACACCCGTCAATTTTTATATTGAAAATGACCTAGGTCGATCACTTTCAACCACAATATCTCACACACCCCACAGCTATCGACAAGCAACCACCATAGTGCACGATGGGAGTCTCGAGGATACTACCACACACAAGCACCAATGGACTGCGCTGGGTAGTTGTGGCTGCAAAGTGAAATATAGTGACACGCCCGTCTATTTTTATATTGAAAATGACCTAGGTCGATCATTTTCAATCACAATATCTCACACACCCCACAGCTATCGACAAGCAACCACCATAGTGCACGATGGGAGTCTCGAAACTACTACCATACACAAACTCCAGTTGTCTGCGCTGGGTAGTTTTCGCTGAAAAGTAAAATATACGGACACACACGTCTATTTATATATTTATATACAATATAGATTTTAAGCTTTCATTTATATGATTTTAAATCATATATCTTTTTTAATACTTTCATTTATAATTGAAAAGTGTTTACGACTTCGGTTTGTCTGTACTTATTCCAGCTTTCGTAAATATACTAGGATTTCCTTGTAATTTTTGTATGCTATTAAAGTTTACTATAGTACGATAGCTACTGAAAATGAAGTCTGTAGCATTTATAGTTCTTTTACAGGGACAGTCAAAATCATTCACCTATATTACAGTCAATGCTAAAAACTCATTTCAAGAGCATTTTAATCCTGTTACACCATTTCAAATATAATGAAATTCATATCTATTTATGAAGTGCACTAAAACACTCATTTTGTAGACTGTGGGGTGCAAAGTATTTATTAATCATTTACAAAACCACTTAAAATAATTCTGTTACATAATAGTCTATGGAAAAAAACAATTTGCATTGTATAATGTAACTCTATTTCAAATATAATGAAATAGATATACGTTAGTGAAGTTTACTACAAAATACTTGCTGTAGACTATCGTGTACATACCATTAATCGTTACTTTACAGGGGCACAAAAATGATTTAGTGTACAGTACTGTATCCGAAGTACTGTCTATTAGAGATAATAATGGAAGAGCGTTTTCAGTTATGGTACATGTTTTTAAGTTTAAGAAAAATTTTGCATACTACGTGATGTGTATAAAAATTTATAGATCATATAGAGGACTACACAAAATAATCGTAAATATTACGACGTATGAACGTGAATTGCTTAAAGGTGTTTTTTAATTGAGTTATGCATTTTCAAGTTGAACTATATTTAGCATACTAAGAAATGTTAGTAGAATATAAATAACTTCATATGCAGGGCCACACAAAGAACTGGATACATTGCTGCCTATGGGTGATTTTTTTGGATGTGTGATCTCGAGATGTTTAAACGTGTTTTAGCCTGAATTATATTTTGAAAAAAAACGGTTTAAAGAACCCCTCGGTTATAGCCCCGAGGACTGGCTATAGTATAGTGAAGCCAGTATTCGGGGCTATAACCGAGGGATTTTTTAAACCCCTTTTTTTTTTTTTTTTTTTTTTTTTTTTTCACTGAGGAAGGGGATCGATGCATCCTTGAAACGGCCGTAAGCGTTTTTTGTGCCATTTTTCATATTTGTGAGTTATAACGTTGTAATTTGTTTTGGTTTATGTATAAACATAACACTATTACAGGATTGTAATAGTGTTATATAACTATTACATATAACTATCACAGGGTTGCACAATCCAATTGGAATATTTTCTGTCCAAGTGTGGAAATTGCTGAAATCTGGTTTTCAAATATATTATGCGTTTTCAAAAATGTTTACTTTTTTATTTTATTTATCTTATTAAACAGCAAAGTTTTGTTAAAGTTTTCTGGAAGTGTTAGAAAGTGTTTGTATGTTTGACGTACGATTTTGTCTCCCATTTAGCAGTTGTCACGAAACTTTTTGACAAGAGTGAATTAAAGGAAGTAGTACCTATAACGAATCTATAGCGTATCACGTAATTCCACAATATTAAATAAAAAACAAATAGAATGTAAATAATAATGACGTAAAAAATTGTTTCTGTTTAGTCGGTATTTTAATGATTTGTAGAAATAATTGCTCTCAATAATTGTTTCCAACAGACATTCATTACTTAAAATACATATAAATCTAAAGCGGTGTAGCAACATATAATAAAAAAATTAAAGAAATAAATTGCACATCGATTAAATAAATAAATTTGTTGCCATTAATATTTTAATATCTACAATGGTAAAATATGACGAAAAAAATATTTGATTACTATACAAATTACAGATAACATTTCGAAATATTAAATCATAAAGTATAATTGTATTATAAATGCAAAGGATTTTACATAGTAATAAAATTCCCGATCTTTTGACACAATTAAATTAAAATTTAAAACTTTCATTTAAAATAAAAGTATATTTTAGGGTGAAATAGGTCGAAATGCAATAAGATTTATTTAAAAAATAGCTAAAGTATTATAGGATGATCTTAAAAAACTTCTTTTTCAAACAAAAATTCGAAAAATCATTTTAATAAAACAGAATCCAGATGTAACTCTTGCAGTTGTAGTTTACACTAAATTTTTTCACTTACATATGTATCTTTTTTAAATTGAATTATATTCAATTTCTACAATATCTAGAGAGATTTAATTTATGCTACGTAAGTGTGTCATTAGAGTTGATTTAAATTATTTCTATAACAAGAAGCTCCTATGCTATTAATTATGCTGTGCAAAAGACACAGAAAATCTGATATAGCAGAAATATCAGAAATTACGAATGTAAAATGAATAAGACAACAGGAGATTGAGTCGAGAAGTGGGATTTAGATATTATAAGAAGTGGGATTAAAATAAAAATGTTATTAGAACATCTTACGTTGAGTTCTCTGATCTACAGATTTCCTTGTTTAACTAATTAAAGAAAATTGGATAATTTTGATGTTCTTCAAATTAAGAGATTTATAATTGTTACTCATATGTATACAAATAATTGTATTATTATTTAGAACATCAAGAAAATGCAAGTAATCTAGGTCGAGTGATACGTTTTTCTTCAATTTTCAATGTTCAGTTTAATGTATTCCATAATTTTGTTCCTTTTAGATATTTTAACTTAATTTACTTACTCAATATATTATGCGTATGTAATGTATATTTTATGAGACAAGTTTTAAAACAAGTTTTAAAACAAGTTTTATGAGACAAGTTTCATTGATATATATTATCTCAATCTCGGTGGAGATTAATGTTTTACAATGTAACACATTTTTACAGATTATGCTAACATTGATTAATTTGAAAATAATTCAATTAATTATCGATAAAATATTTAAGATTAAAATGACATAAATTTTAGAAAAAATATATAATTAATAATAAATTGTTTTTAAACGTACAATTTCTAAATTATATATTTCGAAACAGTCGTAAAAAGAACTAATAATATTATTTTATTAAACAAAGTAATTCGTGCATGTTTAGAAAAATTCTCTAAAAATGTTAGTTTTTATTTTCAAAATAAAACCTTCATTTTTTTTGTAATTTAAACATCTCTTTCGAAGCATCGAACGTTTTTATAACATCGAAGGAAGTTAATAATTTCCTTATGGAAAGTTTTTTTCTTATTTTTTATTGTTATTGTTTTTTAGTATTAAGGAAATCCTTACTTCTGAATTTTTATAGCACCTTCGCCGCCATTAAATTACTTAAAATACTCTGTATACTGCTTTAAAATTCAATAAATCATTGGTAATTTGCCAGAGAAATTACAGTTCTGAAGTTTAATGGACTTAAGTTCCGAGCGGAAACTTAAAAAAATAAATGACGTCGTTTGTAGGATACTAGAAGGATTTAAAGAATGTAATTTATTTTAATGGCTTAATGCACGTCATGTAGGATGCCTTAATCAATACATGTGATTTAATACTGACATGAATACATTGATAATTTATACACACACACACACACACACACACACACACACACACACACATATATATATATATATATATATATATATATATATATTTAAAAAAGAAGTATTTAAATTATGATGCGTTTTCAAATCATTAAGTAGGGTAAGATTAATTTATTTCTACAAAATATTTTACCTATTATTGCAAATTTTAAAACAGCGTAGTTAATAATATTTCCCTTCAATTAAAAACTACATTTTTACGTTTAATAATTACGTTTTAATCAACGAAATAACTAAAAAATTGGCAAAATATAATTAAAAATACAGATAAACGTTAAATTAAAGATCACTCGATGACGTAACTAACACGCGTAATGCATCTGATGTCAATTGAATGCGACGCCACAGATATGCACTTTTGGCTTTAAATCCTATATTTCGGCAACAGTTCTTTTCTTTTATAGAAAGTAGTAGACGGGATAATGGAGAAGTACTCAATTTTCTATAGCATCGTTATAAAATTTTTCGATGCAGCGACATTGCTTACTTAACCATTTTGCACAGGTTGATTTTCAAATGCTTAATTAATCTCATTTTATCAATGACGAAAACAGTTGTTAGCTGTTTCGACAGTAGTTGATTCGGCCTAAAAATCCCTCAGTCAAAGGAAAATGAATGGAAACCAGATTACAGCAGATAGTCACTGGTCGTTTAATTCTAATTCAATCTTCCTTACTCGTTTTAAAGTTAATCAATCAGAGTGTTTTAAAGTTTGCGGTGTCAGAAAGAGGGTTGGCGAGCTTTGCTCGTAGAGAGCGGAGCCCTCTAGTTATTAAAAGATTAAAATTAACATATTTATATATTTATAATATTGGCAAATGCATGAATGTATTTCTTTTTAAAAAAAGCACCATTCGTGAAAATATTTAAAGGACTATTTTTGAAAAATCATCATTTTAAATATATATATATATATATATATATATATATATATATATATATATATATAATATATATTATTACTTTATATAACGTAAATGTAATCGTAATTTTGTATAACTTCATTTGCTATCACTAAAATGTTTTAAACAAATTACTATTCTTAGAAAAATCTAAATTGTATTATTAATCATTTACAAAAGATTGGAAAGATTTAAACTGAAGAACATCTTCACTTTAAAACAAACATTTTCTCTATGTTAATTCAATCGATAAAATCAGAGACATGCATCAATGGTGCAGCTGAATAATATATATAATAATCGAATTAATAACTTGTATCGTAGCATGAAGCAAAGGAAAACTTTAGAATATTTACTTAATATGAAACAAAGAAACTCTTACGACCAATTACAATAGCATATATAGTGCCTACAGACAGAACATTAGCATTCGATTAATTTTATTTTATTAATACAATCAATTCAAAGAATCAAAATTCAATTGCATAATTATGTAGAATGTAAACATCTTGAAATGATATCAGACAGTTGTTACAATGATTGTTTTAGTGATGTGATTTTGATTTGTAAACATTCTATTTATACTCCCTTTATTAATTTTTAAAGATTTTAAATAAGTTTTCTTTTGTCTAGAGCAAGTGTACTTTATGTCGAAGTTAAGATAAGATATATATATATATATATATATATATATATTATCTTAACGACGACATAAAGCAATAAATAAATATTTATTTATTTATTAATGTATAGAACAGTTTATATTATTTATCAATGTTTGAACTTTAGAATATTTGTTTTTAACATGACTTTATAATTTTTTTTAAATTTATTTAAAAAAGAAAAAAAAAAAAACTTATCATGTTTGTGGAAACATGGATTTTCACACTAAAAGATATTGTGTTAAAAAATCTCAACTTACTAGACTGAAATTTTACTGACATGTTTTTGACTGACATGAAATTTTACATGACAGAGCAAACTGTATAGTATTGAGGCACACAATGCTGAAACGCAACCTGTTTTAACTACACTAAACTTGTTTTAATTTGTAATTAAAATAGAGTTAAACTTCAGCAAACGAAGTCATTCAGCATTTATATTCTATGCTGAAATTATCTTTAGATGAAATGCGATCTCATGACAGGTAAAAAAAAAAAAAGCAACGTGATTACGTTATGTTTGCACGGGCATTCAATGAAACATTCTTTGGCCGAATCCGTATTCGTTAAACGTGACAGAAAATATCTAAAGTTATCGTCGTTAGCGAATTATCCGTTACTGGGGATACTCGTTAACCAAAGTATCACAACTTAAGAAAGGTTTATGATACCTTTAAAATAATTATGATATTTTTATTATAAACTTCCTTTTCTGGATATTACTGATTGCTCTCGTTTTTAAATCATACAAATTACATTTTCATATATGTAGGCAACTTTAAATGTCGAATGAACAATTTTATCAAATTAATCATAATTTCAGCATAGAGCTTCAGTTTCACCAAATTTGTAGATACATAATTAGCAAAAAGGTTGTCCACAAATTCACTAATATATTTGTCGAAATACTCGCCAAGTTCGAGCGCTTCTGCTCCTATGTATCTTCTTTTCATCTTTTAACAAAATGATCAGGGTCCATAAGCCGTGTTTTTGGCTCATGAAATAAGACTAAAATTAGATTTTGCTATACTGACTTAATTAATTCCCTTTTTAATATTAGAAGGTTTATCCTGTATGATTTCAACAATATTTTTTGCATTTTGTTCGGATTTATAAACTTACACAAGCTAAAAGTTCGTATTATTCGTAGTTTTTGATGAAAAATACGCAATTTCTCCTAATTTTACCTCAATTTTTAATATAATTTTTAATATTTTACTATGAGCGCAGCTTTGCAACACTTTTATTTTTACATATATTGTACATTTTTATGTATTTTATAATATATGTAAAGAAGAAAGTGTTGCACGATTGCGCTCATATAAATAATTGAAGCAAAATTAGGAGATATTGCGAATTTTTCATCAAAAACTACGAATAATACGAACTTTGAGCTTGTGTAAGTCGTATAAATTCGAACAAAATGTAAAACTATTGTTGAAATCGTACAGGATTAACCTTCTAATACTGAAAAGGGAAATAATTAAGTCAGTGTAACAAAATCGAGTTTTAGTCTTATTTCATGGCCCAAAAACACGGCTTATGGACCCTGATCCTTTACTCTATAAGGAAATTTGTAGCAATATAAGCAAGAATTCCGATATCACTTTTATAAAGGAAGATAAACATAATTCTACCGAAACTGGTCTGCAATTTTTTGTACATTTTGTCGTCTCTAAATATTGTTTTCGTGTATTATTTTTGGTTTCTGCGCCAAGTCTCATCTCAGTTTTGTAACACTATTTCTTATGCTAATTATATTGTCTCGAGTGTATCGAACACTAGAATATATGATGAATGAAAGAATATTTATGTATTTAAAATTAATTATTTTAATTAAATAATGTCTTTAACTCAGATGTTATTTTTAGAAATGCCTTTTCATATAGTATTTAAATGTCCCTTCAGATATAAACACATACAAGCTGCCATTATCTTATAAATATATAAAATAACTCTAAAATCATTTAAGGTAAAGCTAGGAGAGTCTGCGCACAATTCAAAAGAATAACAATAAAAAATCTAAATATTAATTTTTTGCTAAACTATCCACGAATATTTTGTAATTCATTTGTATTTTATGCATTTCCATTGCTATTTTGTTCTTATGTTAAAATTTAATAGAACAGTTGTAATAAAACCAAGAAAGTTATTTTGCGCAATCTGTCCTTACAGGGTTGGTGTGATTGCGCACATGGGTAGGAGAAATTTTTACTAATAATAACTACAATTAAATTGTTAACAATAATAATTACACTTAAATGACGTTGTTGTAAGAATTTTGTGAACAAATATTATTGTATTAGGAATGAAAATTTCAACCTAATGATTAAAGAATCAGAAAAAGGAAATAATTAAAAAAATAATTAAAAAATTTTAATTAAAGGGGAAAAATTAAAGAATCAGAAAAAGCAAGTCCAGATAAGATTACAAAATAACATTAAGTTACTTGAAAATGCGTTTAACTTAAAATTAGTCCATTTTCATTTTTCATTTTTTTATGCAAATTTATCAATAAGCTGCGCAATCTCTCTTAGCATGGAAACTAATGGGAACAATGCGCCATCTCTCTTAAGTATCAGATGCGCAAACTCTCCAATTTCGGTAGGAGAGATTGCGCGTCCTTTTATTTAAACATGGCCGCTACTAAAACGAACCGTTGATGTTCACATTGTTAGTCTAGGTTAGTAGCTTATGAGAAATTGTTTAAGTTTAAAATATTTTGTACTACTGACATTGTATAGAAATTCTGATGCATAGCTATTAAAATCAGAGCACTTACTTTGGGAAAACAAGACAAAATAGCAATGCTTTATCTTAGACGCTCAAAACAATCAACGTGCACTTTCAAGTAGACACTCCATTACTGCTGTTGTACAACTACCTGGAGTCGCTGCGCGCTCAGTCTACTCCTTCCCCCCGAACCTCTATGTACGCAATCTCTCCTGGCTTTACTTTATAGATATTAAGAGATATTACATATTAAGAGATGCATGTTTTTGCAATCTTCTTATACGAAATATTCTGATTAAATGTCTCTATATAACGATAAAATCTAAATTTAATTTACATAAATAGTTATAATTTATTTCTTTTAAATGCGCTACACGTGCACAATATTTTACATTATTAACTTTAAATAAAGTTATTAAGTTTAGCTTGTTTTCTGCTGAAAATAAAAACTAGAAAGTATTCTAATTTATGTAATTATTTCAAATTCCTTATTTTTTTAATGTAGCTCATTATTTTATAAATATTTTAAGATACGACAGTACAAGTTCCGTAAATTAAAAATTGTCCCATTTGTTTTCTAAAACAAACGAGAATAATACTTTCCAACATACGTTTCGAAGACATATACACAGAACTGAAGAATTTCTTGCATAGTTTGCTTTTTAATTAAAGTCTTGGAATTTCATTTGAAGACCTTAAGGGTACTCGTTTTATTTACTCTTATTAAAAGTTTGAAATGCTGTCTGCGAAATGTAAAGTAAGATATTTCTTTATTTCTTTTTTATTTTATTATATATAAATTATTTATTGTATTTAAACATTAAAATATAGAAAAATATAACTTGTATACGCAATTTCTTTTACACTTATTATGATTGAACTCCATAAGTTTATAACATTATTAAACTTATAGGTCAAATAAACGGAAATTATTTTTATAATTTGAAGTAACCTTGTTGCATGGAAATCTGATTGCTCGTTTGTATTTTAAAATTTCTCCTAGACTATGAAACGTTCTACGAAGTAACTAACAAATTTAATTCTCATATATCTGAAAAAATGCCATAATAAAGCTCGTAATTTTGAAATTTGAATTAGTTTCTTATATATATATATATATATATATTTATATTAACATTTAACGAACTTTATTTTATGTTGGCAATTAAATTTGTCATTGAAAAAAATCTTTCAAAAAATAAATAAAAGTAATGGATCCAGAATACCGCCAGAATTTTTACATCCGTACAACGTAAAGTAAATGTTTAAGTAGAGGAAGACACATACACACTAATGCAGGAGTTACTATTTGATTGAACAATGATCAGAAAAATAACAGCGTGTTTCTTAACAATATTTTGTAGCGACTGAGTTTGTAAAACAAATCTTTTGGAATCAATATTGTAAATTACATCAATGTTTGTTTATCTAAATTTTCGTTTTTTTTAAATTAAAAAATTAATTTTGGATTGTAGTTTGGCTCTAGACAACTGTAGCACGTCATATTCACACTCGAAGTGAGTATGCTGTTGAAAACTGTAAATAATATACAAATTATATCTTTTGTATGCAACTTTTATCTTAAAATTCAAACGAAAAAAAAAATTAAATACATTTTATAAGTCATAAACAATATAAAATTCGTATGCATTTGCTGTCACGATTGGTGAATTAGTGCACACACATAGCTCAAAGCGGTGTCTTGATTGAAAGAAATCGAGGACGTTGATTAAAAATATCGAGCATCGAATGACTTATATGTCATTCGTTTGATTATATTATGAACAATCGGTAATAATTAGTTTACATTGCTTCCATGTTCTATCAGCCATGTACCTACATTTGCTTCATGTTAAGGTGGCGGATCAGTCAGATATTGCACTCTCCTTTCCCATGTTTGTTAAACCAATGGCATTAAAGTTCCCCGGTTTCCTTCAAATATCTCATCAAATAATTAAGTCTTTTGAAATTTGTTTTTATTGAGTGATAGTTTAGATGAATCATCGCGTGGTTACAAATTTCATTTTTCTCTTATATAAATTTAAATATTTGTTTTAGCAATATTTGTTTTACTATTTACATTTACATCATTATACGCTGTCTTTTAAACGCTAAAAAAAACATTTAAGTTTAAATAATAGAAAAATGAAATTTGTAACTCTGCGATGATTCCTCTAAAGCAGTGGTTCCCAAAATTTTGGGCTCGCGGAGCCCTTTTTGGGCAGAATTCCTGAGGCGGAGCCCCTTAACCCCACGGTACTCTATGGTTTACAAATTAATGTTTTTTAAGCCTGTGGAGCAGAGTAAGGTCTGCTGAATAAGAATCTGAACCAGTAGTTTTCAACATGGGGCCAAGGTTCTCAGTTTAGCCCTTCTCTTGATACAGAAATTCTAAATTCATACTAGGAATTTTGGAAATCAAATTTGCTATTTAACTCCTTAACAGTGTTATTTAATATTACTATTATTGGACACAATAAATTATAAATAAGGACTAAAAACCCCTTCTTTGTATTAAAATATCTGCCTTGTATAATCGAGATATGGCCGCCAAATACAGCAAAAATTATAGTTACAAATTTGTGGTTTCTGAAAGCCTTTTAGTAAAAATGAAAACAAACTCTTCTTACCCCAGCGACGTTCGAGCAATACCGTTAAGGGGTTAATGACATCCATTTTTAAAATAAAAAATATTCTTTCGGAATTTCCAGTATAAACTTGGAATTAAAGATCAAAATGGTAACCCTGTCTGGGTCATGCACTGCATTGGGGCTTACGTGAAACTATTGGGCTCTTCGAAAAGTTCTTTCCGTTTGAGAAAGTTAGTTTCGTACCGGAAAATTCTATTATTTAATTATTAGACATTAATTCCGTTATCTAATGTTATAAAAATTGCCGGCCAGAATTTTCCTGTACAAATAGGTTTTCCCAAACGGAAGAAACTTTCCGAACAACCCAATATTATTACTTCTGGCGAAAACCACACACAAACAGAAAAAAGGTACGTTGTACAGTTTTCGTTTACAAAGAGAGACTTCTGTATAATGCCAATAGGATACTCGAAAAAAGAAAGAAAATGCGTATGCCCAGTCGCCCATGAGTAATTATATAAACGTTTTCGCTAGTCCTGTCTACCCGTAATAGAATCATGCGATTACGGATTATTTTTTCTTTTTTTTTACGTTTCTAGTACTTCTAAAGATGTAACGAAACGAATAGCCTCTGAGCTTCTTCTTTTGAACCATTTTATAAAAATACATTTAGAAGCAGATCATCGTTTTAGTGTTTAAATGGGCGATGCAAAATCTATAACCTGTTTTGTTAGGTGCAGCATCATTTACTTTGTTTGGGTGTTTTATTTGAAGTATTTAGCTATTAATTATAGTTTTGAAAGAAACTTTCCTTCACTATTGTTTTTGCTCAAAATAGATAATATACGGTTAAAACTTACACATGTTAACAGAACTGCAACTAGTAGAAAAACTTTACTGACAAAATGGGATATATGGGTGGGGTTAAATTTATATCAGGGCGAATACTCATTGACGAAAAGTCTAAGCAAGGGTAGGAGCTGAGAAAAAGTTTAGATTGCTAGTGTGGTGAAATATGTAAAGAACCAATATATATTTTTTTAATTGCTACACTCTTATTTCTGATAGGAAAATACGGCATTGTAACATAAAAATCTTAGACAGTGCCGAGACCAATTAAAACAAAATTTTAAAGAGGGGTTGTTAAGTGATACAAGATGTTTAAAAAATGCGTTTTCAGCAACATACATTGCTTTGTAAGCACAATTATGTAAAACAGCATAGAAAATTTAAATAACTAAGAATTAATAAAAATAAAATAAACAGATTAAGTGAATTAAAGTTACAAAAGAAAAAACAAATCTATATACACAACATATACAAATATTAAATGAATCTAATGAGGAGTTTATTAAATGACACAAGATGTTACATAAAAGAGGCGTTTTAATCGACAAACATTGTTTTACTATGGAAAACAGTACAGAAAATTTAAATATACAAATAACATAAACAGATTAAAGAAATTAAAGTTATATATATAAAAAAAGAAATATATACACAATATACACAAATGTAAAATGAATCTAATGAGGGGCTTTAAATGATACAAGATGTTATAAAAAGAAGTTTTAAGCAAGAAACATTGTTTTACTATAAAAAAACAGTATAGAAAACTTAAATAACTAAAAATTAATTCAAATAACATAAACAGATTAAAGAAATCAAAGTTATAATAAGAAAACGAAATATATATTCACAATATACACAAATGTAAAATAAATCTAGTGAGGGGCTTTAAATGATACACGATCTTATAAAAAAAAGTTTTAAGCGACAAACATTGTTTTAAAAATTAAATACAATGATGGAAAATAGGATAGAAGATTTAAATAACTAAAATTTAATAAAAATAAAATAAACAGTTTAAGGAAATTAAAATTCCAAAAATAAAAATAATGCAATATACAATATACACAAATATTAAATGCCGATAGAATTTTTTTTTATTCTGCACAAAGCGTGACGAGCAATAACGTATAAAATTTTTTGTGAAAAATGTGGTTGAATTGTTTTGCACAGTTTTTTTTCATGTCTGGTGCAGTTTTTGACAATTTTAAACGAATGTCTGGCTCTGCATTTAACCGGCTTCTGCACTTTGTTTTCATACTTGTGTATGCGGAGAATCCAGCTTCACACAGATAAGTCGTTGAGAATGGGGGTAAAATTAATTTTGCTCTGTCTGACAAGATAGTGTATTCCTCTGTCAAAACAAGTTAGAATGTGGTTACTAAGCAAAAAAGAACTAAGTATAAACATATGAATAGGCGGAGCTCCAAAGAACAAAACTGTTCTCCCTTTTGTTCGGCAAGCAGAGATAACAGCGCTGGCGCACCTTTGCTCTTTCGATTCACATTGTGCATTCGATTCAGAATACTATTTCTTGTAGCTTATTTTAAATCGAATTTTTAAATCACATTAAATGCAGAAATATAAAATAAAGTAGTTCAAACCAAAAATATTATACAGAAAACAGGTACATGTAAAATGCAAATTTTTTATGTAACTTTAAAAAGCATATTATAGAATTTTTCAGCCCAGTGATAGATGCTTTTATTTTTGACACACACTCACACACACACAAATTCCTTCATACTTTCGAAAAATTGGCCCTTGCAATATGCTAATTTCTTTCATGTTTTGTTTATTTTCCTGGAACGCCGCGGAGCCCCTGAAAAGTATAGGCGGAGCCCCAAGGGCTCCGCGGAGCACACTTTGCGAACCTCTGCTCTAAAGCATCACGCACAAAAACAAAATTTGAAAAACTTAATTATTTGATTAGATATTTGAAGGAAACCGAGGAACTTTAATGTCATTGGTTTAACATGGGAAAGGAGAATGCAGAATCTGACTGATCCGCCACCTTAACATGAAGCAAATGTAGGTACATGGCTGATAGAACATGGAAGCAATGTAAACTAATTATTACCGATTGTTCATAATATAATCAAACGAATGACATATAAGTCATTTGATGCTCGATATTTTTAATCAACGTCCTCGATTTCTTTCAATCAAGACACCGCTTTGAGCTATGTGTGTGCACTAATTCACCAATCGTGACAGCAAATGCATACGAATTTTATATTGTTTATGACTGATCCTAAAAGTGTTTTGTTTCAGAGAAGGAAAAATGCAATGGCATACTTGTAAAAGAAAGCATGTATTTTAATTATTCTAATTTAAATATTTTTGTTTAATGCATAAAAATGACAATTTTTATCCCATCAGCTTCGAATATCTTCAAAACAAAATCTTTTGGTAATTGACGTCACTTTAAAAAATAATATCATGGAAATGACTTATTTTTTCAAAGAAACCTGCAACATGTTACTGTAATTTAGAGTATATTTATAAGATGATGGTGTATTTTTACAAACCAAAGCAACACATGCACAAAACATGGAGCTACTATCGTGAATGAGTTCATTTTGATTAGTAAACAAATAGACGGACATTAATTTGGAGACAACGGCAGGCTTAGTTTAAGATAATGTTAATCACCAATCTGGAGGCACGGCAGTGCCTCCGCCCAGTCGAGAGAGGACAGCCGTAAGCATACTTTTCTGGAAGCAACTCAGGGCACTTTTGACCCCCCCCCCCCCATATCTCCACGGTGGAGTATCCCAAAAATTTGAAACTTCGTTTTTCTATAGAATGTGGCAAATAAGACCAAAATTTAAAATTACAACTTTCTGTATTTTCTAGTTCAGACGATATATGAACTCAAACATTCGATTTTTTGTCGCTCACTGACTCACTCGTTCCGCGTCATCAAAAAGATTAGGTAGATCCCGTACCCCTAGAAACTTGACATTTGGAAACAAGTTGGAAATTGTACGCCAAACGTTACAAACGAGGTGCGTTCGTACGCACGTTTTAGAATTAAATTCATGATATCCCGTGCGTAGAACGGGTTAAACAGCTAGTTAAGTATATATTTTATGACACTGTTCATACAAATATCTTAACTAGTTATATAAATATTCAGATATATATGTATCAGCTAGTTATATAAATATTCAGATCTTGATGATTTTTAATTCTGTGAAATGAATTATATCGTCTGCAGATTAATTTCTGTAATAAAATAAGCATCTCGGTCGCTTGACGATTTAACATCCATCGGAAGCTCCTATAACAAAAAAGCACCGATTTAAAATAAAAAAATTCAAATTTCTTAATAAATATTTTTATTAATATCTCCTAAAGTTTTGATTCGATTTTAATAAAATTTGAAATGTCTCGACAAAATTCTGCAAAGATAATATATTTTAAATTGCAAACCATTTGGTTGGGTAGTTTTTGCGTTGTTATATGCGGACAGACAGACAGACGGACGGACAGACAGACAGACAGACGGACGGACAGACGGACGGACCAAGCGACGACTATAGGTGCTACGTATTTATATAATTACGAACGCACCTAAAAAGGTAGTGATTAGGATACAAAGAGAGGAAAAATTATAAAATCCGGAAAATTCGAAAACAAAACATTCGAAAATTCAACAAATTTCATCAAAATTAAAAATTGAAAATAATACGATCTTGTAGTCTTATAAACTTAAGATTCGGTGTGAAGGTGGTGTTTGGTATCCAGAAAAAGAAAACATCAAAAACACCAAAAAAATCGAAAGCAAAATTTAAAAAATCGAAAAATCGGAAAAAATCGAAAAATTTCAAATAATCCGATTTTGTTGCGCTAGAAACTTGAAATTCGGAATAAAGGTAGTGTTTAGGATGCAAAATAAGGAAAAATTAAAAATTCCGGAAAATTCGAAAAAAAATTCAAGAATTCGAAAAATTCGAAAAAAATTGAAAAAAAATTAAAATAATTTGATTTTTGAGCCTTAGAAACTTAAAATTCGCAGTAAAGATAGTGTTTAGGATTCAGAAAAAGTTAAAATAAAAAACGCAGTAAAATTCGAAAATAAAATCAAAAAATCGAAAAAATCGGAAAATAAGGAAAATTTTAAAATAATTCGATTTCATAGCGCTAGAAACTTGAAATTTGGAATAAAGGTAATATTTAAGATACGAAAGAAGGAAAAATTCAAAAATATAGATAACTCAAAAAATACCCTAATGCAGACGATATATGAACTCAAAGTTTCGATTTTTTGTCACTCACACACTCACTCACTCTCGCGTCATCAAAAAGATTCGGTAGATCCCGCAGCCACAGAAACTTAAAATTTGGAATAAAGCTAGTGTTTCGGATACAAACAATGGAAAAATTATAAAATCCGAAAAATTAAAAAAAAACATCCGAAAATTAAAAAAAAATCGAACAAAATTGAAAATTGAAAATAACAGGATCTTGTAGTCTTAAAAACTTAAAATTTGGTGTGAAGGTAATGTTTAGAATTCAGAAAAAGAAAACATCAAAAACACACAAAAAAATTGAAAATAAAATCGAAAAAAATCGAAAAAATTCAAATAATCCAATTTTGTTGCGCTGGAAACATGAAGATAGAGAGAAGGAGAACAATGATAATGTTTCTACTTATGGAACTAAAAGCGGTACCTAGTATGGCGGCGTTTCTGTCTTTTGGGGCCTTTGGGGAGTATAGCGCCCTCTATTTTCGGTTTCGACTGACAACTCTTTACCATGCTCGAAACCAAAATGCAGGAAGCGCAGACGACAATTTGTCATATTTGACAGGTCACATGTCCGGCCTTTGGGAGCACCAGCGCCACGGACTGGGTACTAATTACCGGTCCATGTTCTGATCTTGAAAGCCTATCTTCACTGTTCTCCTTCTTATTTCTATCTCCATGGCTAGAAACTTGGAATTCGGAATAAATAAGGTAGTATTTAGGATGCAAAATAAGGAAAAATTAAAAAATCCATAAAATTCGAAAAAAATTGAAAAAAATAATAATTTGATCTTTTGGCCTTAGAAACTTAAAATTCTTGGTAAAGACGCAATAAAATTCGAAAATATATAAAAAAAATCGAAAGAAATCGAAAAATAAGGAAATTTGGAAAATAATTCGATTTTGTAGCGCTAGAAACTTGAAATTTGGAATAAAAGTAATATTTAAGATACTAAATAAGGAAACATTAAAAATATGGATTATTGAAAAAAAAAAGAAAAATAGAAAGAAAGAAAGAAAAAGAGAGAAATTGAAAATAATATGATCTCGTAGTCTTAAAAACTGAAAATTTGGTGTAAAGGTAGTGCTTAGGATTCAGAAAAAGAAAAATTAAAAACACAACAAAAATTGAAAATAAAATAAAAAAATCATAAAAAAAGGAAATTTGAAAATAATTCGATTTTGTAAAGCTAGAAACTTAAAATTTGGAATAAAGGTAGTATTTAGGATACAAAAAAAGAAAAAAAGAAAAAATCTGTAAAATTCGAAAAAAAAATTCGATTTTGTAGCTTTAGAACTTAAAATTCGGCGTAAACTTATTGTTTAGTATACAGAAAAAGGAAAAATTAAAACACAATAAATTCGAAAATAGAATAAAAAACTCGAAAAAGATCGGAAATTTCAAAATAATTCGATTTTGTAGCGCTAGAAACTTGAAATTTGTAATAAAGGATACAAAATAAGAAAAAATTAAAAAATCCAGAAAATTATAAAAAAAATTCGAAAAAAATCAAAAATTGAAAATAATTTTATCTTGTATTCTTAGAAACTTAAAACTTGGTGTAAAGGTAGTATTTACTATTCAATAAAAGGAACAATTAAAATATTCGTTAAATTCGATAAAATCGAAATATCTTTAAGAAATCGAAAATTCGAAAACAATTTGATTTTGTACTGCTAGAAACATTAGTTTTAAGATAATTGTCCCATTAGCTAGTACAACACCCCTAATTGTTTTATATTATTTCCCCCGGATTATGGTTTTCTTTTCTTTCGTTTACGAATTTCGTTATAGAAAAGTTCCGCTATAGACTGGCTACGATATAGGCGATTTCTTTATAGACAGGTTTGTTTTCTTTCACAGGTTGTACTCTATTTACTTCACATATGAAATATTGATTGTTAAATTATGTTAGCCCCACAAAAATTTTCACAGCTCGCTCTACCCTCCCGACATTACTGGCTGGTTATGGCTTGATAGTCCTTTCTAAATAAAATCATGGTGACTCTAAGATTCACTTGATTTATCTCTAAATTGAACCTAAATGATCCTAAGAAGACGGATCAAATAATTACTATATTGGCATGACAATCGGATAACTTAGAATTAAAATCGAAAAATCAATAAATTTATAAAAATCGAAAATTCGAAAATAATTCGATTTTGTAGTCCTAGAAGCTTGACATTTGGCAGAAAGGCAGGGTTTTGGGAATTCAAGCGCTCGAATACGCCATCTGGTGAAAAAAAGATATAACTTCTCCCTTCAGGAAAATCCCTTGCAACCCCATTGCGTTACATGCATTTTAAATTTGTTCATAAAGATTATTTGTATGCACAAGTTCAGATTTCATGTGTTATTTGTGTTCTGTGTTTATATGTCGAAGTAAAAATTATCCGAATTTGAATATCTAACACTTTTAAACGCGTTTACAATAAATAATGGTTTCAATGGAACTTTAGCATTAGTTAAAGGGCCAATTTTCCTGTACCGACGGCTGCAATCAGCGCCTCTATAGGCCGTTTTAAGTCCCATTAGTACACAAAGTAAGGAAAAATTAAAAAATCCGTAAATAATTAAAAAAAAGACTTTAAAAAAAAACGAAAAAAAAAACATCGAAAATAGGAATATAGTTTGATTTATTGGAAATTTCCGGAAATTTTAATTTTGGCTTTCTTTTTATACTAAAAAGTTATTTTATGTTAAATATCAAGTATCTAGGGCTGCGAGTTATATCTCAGATGCATAGCGCCTATCCTGGAAGCAATTGAGAGTACTTTTGACACTCCCCTTCCCATAATTTAGTGCTTGCCTAGGAACCTGAAATCTCTTTTTATCTACAGTACTTTGCAAACGAAACTAAAGCTTCAAATTTTTGATACCTGTAAATAATAGGGACAGAGTGTGGGCTTAGCGAAAATCAGTGGATGATCTCCAAAAAGAACCCAAAATCAAGAAAAGGAGGATTACTTACAAAAAGAAGTGAAATCTCATCAAAAAGTCACCTGTAAAAAATGCAGCCAAGTCTCGTAACTCATTTACAGTAAAAAGTACTGAGATCGTATAAAGCCAAGTTTAACTATCTTATTAACTCTGAAATTTTCATTCACAAATCACTCCTAGTCTCTACATCTTTAGTTAATTATTATTTTGTGACTTGGCAATTACGCAGCACAGGGAAGTTATTACACCTTACTATGTTATGGGATGGGATGGGATAATTTAATTAAGGCAAATTATATACGCACAGGGAAGTTATTACACTTTAATATGTTATAGTATTATTTGATTAAGACTAACTATATACATCGCATTCTCGTGCTACGTAATTGCCAAGTCACAAAATAATAATTAACTAAAGATGTAGAGACTAGGAGCGATTTGTGAATGAAAATTTCAGAGTTAATAAGATAGTTAAACTTGGCTTTATACGATCTCAGTACTTTTTACTGTAAATGAGTTACGAGACTTGGCTGCATTTTTTACAGGTGACTTTTTGATGAGATCAAAATGTTTTCTGAAATCTTCTCGATCATTCAAATTTTATTGCCCCTAAATCATCGCTCTCTTGGAAATACACTCAGCTGTAATCTCATCAAAAACACCTAAATCAGTTTACATAAATTGTAATTAACATTCCTTACTTATAGAAATAAAATTAATAAAATTAATATCGCAACTCAATCGACATACAGTACATCGACTGGCTACACAGCTAGCGAATTGTTAAATATTGTATATCATCTAAAATTAAAGAGAACTATCTGTAAATTAAATATCAATGGAAAAATATATATGTATTACAATATTTTATGTGTTAAAATACATATAGAAGGATGATATGTTTATAGGAAATCCCATGAAATACTGCAAAACTAATATTAGACAACTTTAAATTTGTTATTAAATGATAGCCTGCCTTATGACTCTTAAAGTATGAATTAATATATAGGCTTGTTAAATATCTTTTAAAGTTAAAACAATTTATTACGTAGTTATTTTTAAAGTTTGAATCGTTATGTGATTAACGGATGGAAAGGTATAATTAATTAATAACCACTTTTGAATAATGATATGGAAGTTTGCGAGATGGTAAGGATTTTTTTATGCTTCATTTTTAAAATGTGTTTGTTGAAACAGTCGTACTAACAACTATAATACAAAATTTTCTTTTAGGGTAATTTTTAGATTTGCTGCTCAATAAAATACTTGCAGTTTATAAAAACATTATAAACATTATAAACATATAAAAAAGAATTGAACATTAAAACTCTCATTTGACATACATAATTAATATATAACCTAAATGTTTACAGAACATAGAAGGTATACATATTGAAATGTTATATGGCTATCTTATACAGATGAATAACGAAAAACACAAATATATATATATTTTTACAATAATGGCAATATATATTTGACAGTATTCGAAATATGTATGCTAAAATATTAATATAAAATATTTTAATAATTAATTCTATTACAATAACTTTATTCACTTCTTCTCTTACAAAAAGTACGGTAAATCTTTTGAAAGTGTGGTAAAAATTTACTTTATAATTCATTAATTTTTATGTATACATTATTTATTATGTTGTCTGCTTAAAACTTACACAAAAATTAATAAAACTTATTCAAAAATATTTATCTTTTAAATAATTATCTTCCATACTGCGTATTTAAATATCGCCTAACTAATTTTTAAATTAATTTGTGGATTTCATTTTTATTTTGTGATGGATTTATCTTGGGAAAAAAACATATAAGATGAGAATATAATTGATAAACATATTCAAATCCTTTCCCTATTTGATACACAAAAAATCTCAGAATGATTATTTTGTTTACACGGATTCCCTTGTGTAAGCAGGTGTTTCAAAACTAGAATTCAAAATCTAATTATTCATGAAAAAATATTATGTTTTATTGCGTTAATTTGAGTAAAATATTTACTTCCTTAATCAGTCGTCAAATCACAAACTTAAATGAAAATGGGTTGTTTCAGAGAAGGAAAAATTCAATGACATCATTGTGAAAGGAAGCATGTATTTTAATTATTCTAATTTAAATATTTTTGTCGATTGCATAAAAATGACATCATTTATATCCCATCAACTTCGAAAGTCTTCAAAAAAAATTTTTGGTTATTAATGTCACTTTAAAAAATAATATCATGGAAATGACCTATTTTTAACAAGAAACCTGCAACATTTTACTGTAATTTAGAGTATATTTATAAGAAGGTGGTGTATTTGTACAAACCATAGCAAGCCATTTGTTTGCGTTTAATTTGACTAGATTTTTTTTGCCCATTGAATAGAATGTATTTTGTAAATATTGATTATACATACCAATAATTTTAAAAACAACGTAACTATAAGTTGACTTATGTATATTATTATTGAGGCTTCGTTGAAAACATACCTGAAAAAATAAGTTGAATGGATCAGCATATATTATGCCCTCTGATAGGGTATAACTGAATTTTTTATTCAAGATGTTTTGATTGTTTTAATTTTATTTATGATGTATTTTACCGACTCTTCGTATGGTTAATGTTTGTGGATAGTTTATATGTTCTTTAGAAAAGCAAAAACATATTTTCAACAAAATTCGAAATTCTACGAAAGAAAACGTTTTAAAAGGATCTGTAATACTGAATTTAAAATAAACCTACTAAAATAATTACAATACAGAATCAATTTTACAATGGCTAGTCTAACTCTTAAAATAAGTTTTTAAAATACTACATTCATAAACTTCACAATTTCAAATTATCGAAAAATTAAACTTTCATCGTATAAAAAATCAGTAACATGTAATAATTAAATACTTATGATAATGTTATCAATTGAGGTCTGGATATTTGGTATTACGGAATCAAACATCAGCAACAATTACGTCACTTTGACCCAATTATTACTTTTTTTTTCAATGAAATCTAAATCTAAATTCATTTTTACCTCTCGAAATTCACATGCGTACTTATCAAATTCATATTTACCCTCTTAACGCGCATTAGATTATTTATAAATATGTTTCTAAACTTCCAGCTCCGTTTGCCAGCTTTAATGTGAAAATTCGCACTCTTGACTTTCGGTTCTAACTTCACGGACGGCGAGTAAAAATTCCAGAAATTTGTCTATTTTAGACGCATTTGTAGTAAAATATTTATTTTTATCAAACAAACAGCAGTTCGACACCCAAAAAAGATTAGCTTCACAAACTCAGTGTCAGAAAATGAAAGGTCTGAAATGTAATATCTTTATGAGAAAAAATGTTTTTTTTTTAGAATGTGACGACATGTTTTGTTCGAATTTGTAAAACAGATGTTTTTAATTTTGATGAGAAAATGACACCAGTAAAGATATAGTAATTACCATCATTTCCTTTTTCTCTGTAAGTTCAGAAAAAAAAAAAACAATATTTGATAAATCAAATGAAACCGGAAAAATGTTCCAAAAACTTTAATAAGAAATAAAAGTAATTCGTATTTATTTAGTATCAAACTAATTCATAATGTCTAATCATGTTAACGAGTTATCATTACAATTAGCTTGGAAATAATAAAAATAGTGTTATTTAAATTTCCAAATTAAAAAAAAAATGAGGTTTTAAGGGTGTATTCAAATCCAAACTGCTTATTTTGAGACACATTTTTAAATTCATTTTTGCTCTAAATTGCATCCAATTGGCAGGTTCTCTTATTCAGAAACTTTATAATGTCCATATTGTACCGATGTTTTGATAAAGGTAGAATATATTTCAAAAAATGCTGTCAAAGTGGACATCTTGAACCGAATTTCCCGAAGCGATAGCACTAGAAACAAAAAATATTATCTTACTGTGAAAATAATTGTTTGTAAATAAATTTGTAATTAATTGAACGAAAAATAAAAACATAGGTCCCTTATAATCTCTTCATAAATCACGCCGCCAAGTTTCATATTTTTACTTTTAAAAATGAGTCTGAAAATGTGTCTCAAAATTTTGAGTTGTGGAACGTGGAAAAATATTTTTCTTTAATACCGTCTTAATTCGATAAACCTGGAGCAATATATTAATAATTGAAATTAATGAAATAACCCAAAGAACACATAACTTGCGGGCCACTGATGGCTACGTTAGGCTTGGCTCAAACTCTTAGATGGGGGTCCAGTATCATTGACCGTAACGTTAACGTCTAAAAAGTGTCACGCCAGCCGCAATGTGGTCGTAACAGAATTGGCCAGAAATACATTAAGATCCCTATAATTAGGCCACTAATAGTTAATCATAAATGATAGAACTGGTCACAGTTATACTTTAAATGGCAATTATTAATGGAAACTAGCCATAGATAGGCCACTAAAAATTATAATGAATAAAAGCTAGCCAGAATCGCGCCATAGTCACGTTATTTGGGATTTTCAAGAATTAAATCTAGCCCAAAACTGCCCACAAAAATTCCTTTTATGGGTATAATAAAAATAAATTACCTAAAACACAACCACAGTCGCCCAATAAAGATTTTTTAGGCATAAATCAATTTTTTTTCTGTAAAAAAATACTTTTTAGAAGTTTTTTTACATGATAAAGTAGTTTTGCGTAAAAAAAATGTACTAATAATCATTAAGGTACACTTTTCAAGAAAATTATAAATTTCCTTACCTTGATTTTTTTCAAAAATTTGAAAAACACAATGTTTGACATGTGTTTATTTTTTCAATTATATATTTCAATTATATAATTATATGTCGTGTCAGATAACTTATTCTTTCACGTACTGTTAATAATTTTTTCCTTTAGCATTAGTTTATATTGAATGTCTATGGATAGGACCGTGTAATGTAAAATATTATGTTTATTGTGTCTCAATTGTACTACATGACGTCTTTTAGGTCATAAATTTTAGTCTGCCGGGGGGGTGACCTACCAATTTATGCCCAGGAAGACCAAAATATTTTTTAAATACTATATTTAACTTTTAATTGGGCACCATCTTCATCTCGTAACTCGATGGCGTGATATTACCCCCAAAATGACGAGTTGTCACCCTCTGCTGCTGATATTGTACCAAGATTGTCCAGCCATACTAGTCATTTCTTAATCTACTCCTAATAATCTTGTCCTAGATCATGATTCTATCCCGTAACTCGATGACATGGTCATCTTTATCGTAACCACCCTGGCGGGTCCCTCTCAGTGGTCCTGACGCGACTCCTTAAATGGAGGAGGTTACCGGGAGCTGAGCATTGCGCGGACGCTCCATGGTTTGCGTTCGTCGTCACGACGGGGACAGGAGACTACCGTACTGGCGACCTCATCGTGGTCCGCCTGTGGAAGGGATTTCTGAAAGCCGGAGACACCACGTTTAGCCCATATGGATCTCGACCCTTGAAACGGTGTGGGCCGTGGGTCTCCCCCTCGCAAGCGCAGGTTCTCTGCGACGCGAGGATAGGCCTATGCTCGGAGCCTGAAAAATCCCGTAAGGCCGTTCCCAGAGACGTACGAGGGTCTCTGGGTAAGGGCCGGAGCTAATGCGAGCCGGATCTCTCCAAAACATGACCGAGGAACTGACAGAGGCAGGATCGATCTCTGAAGAGCACGATGTGTGGTGACTCTGTAAGTGCGCCGAGCGTCGGGAGATACGGCGTGCAGCAACTATCTGCGACGTGACGGCGGCAGAGGTGAAATAGTCGTCTAGGACGACCACCACGTCATCCTCTGAAGCTGGAGAGTTGTGAGCCGATCCCAATGGTCACCATAGAAAGTGCCCGAATCAAAGAGAGGGTCACTATCCGAAGACTGCCAGGGACGAGAACGTTCTCCTAGAGGGGGGGACTAACCCGCTTTCTGCCAAGTGACTACGAGGAACCGGGCCGGAGGCTGCCGACTAACGCGGCATCGATCAGCCAAAACTCGCAACCTTGGTCCGAAACCCAGTCCGGCACGTCTCTCGTGCAGCCAGGAGTTACCACATCAGGTGAGTGGCACGCCTACTAAGCTTCACTAATCTCGATCGGGCCCGTCTCTTTGGCGCGCTTAGAGGGAGTTTCCGCGTCCCCTAGAGTCCGATAGTGGTGTCTTAGGATTCTTCCGTTTTTTTAGTGCATATTTTATGAGCGTGATCTCCCAAGAGTTCGTTGAGCATCAATCTGGGCTTGCCCAGAGGGTAATAAATGCCTGGCGGGTAATTCCTTGGCGAGTGACAACCCAGCCAGGCGTGACTATGCGCTTTGGGACCAGATTTCTTCGAGGTCCCGGGTTGGCCAGAAGCACTTCCTGCTCCTTTTTGTAGTGATATGATATGTGAACCTCACGGCAGATGAGACTAGTTGCTTGCCCCTCTATGCATGTCAATGTTCGGACGTCGTGGAAAGCAAGAGCCGTCGTGGTAGCTCGGCATATGACTTAGGGACTGTCATCTTCTATAGGGTTTCGCGAACGAAGTGACCGGGTGTCCCTCGGCGGTTCATCAGGTGTCTGTCCCATGCGGAAGTTTCCCCAGAGTGGGGTCACTGTCGTAGCGACTTGTGTCGTCGACATTTGGTAAATTGGCTTGGGGATCCGCAGTCAGGAGCGGCCCCAGGCTGATCGCAGCGCCGTGGCGCAAACAAAGCTACTGGTGCGATATAAGTCCCTTAGAGACTTGGGAGCGATGGTCGGAACGCGAGCCCATTTTTATCGTCACCGCCCGAACTAAAATAGCATTTTGTTTTCACATATAATTTATCTAACCACCGAATAAGCAGTGATAGACAACTCGATTTTCAGGTTACATTTTTACCTCGCAATTAAAAAAAATAAATTAAATTAAATTAAAAAATAAAATTAAAAAATCTATTTCTTTTATACAATTTCCGGTACGAATTTATTATCTTTTCAAATAAAAAAGGCTAAAATAGAAGCATTTAATTTATTGCCTTACGTTGTTGATTTCCTTGAGTAAATAGCTGACTATGTTTTCGGATAGACTATCAACTGTTTGAATTTTCTTTCAAAAATACGGGTAAAGAAAGAGTAGTTATTCAATGTTATTCGTAGAACATGAATTAAGTGCTCGTGAGAAAAGCGTATACTAGAGATTCAAATCCAAATATGTTTAATTAAAGGCACTTTAAAGAATAAAACAAAATATGTTTCTGCGATTATGCATGTGTGATGTGTTCTTCAGACAAACCTCAACCTGCTTTTAAAATAATCCGTATGTCGATTGTAATATATATTCAATATATACACAGCGTTTATAAAAATTGCACTCGCTATTTTTATTTTCTTATTTATTTATTTATTTATTTATTTGCTCAAGTTCAATTATATCAACTACGATCAATAAATCTGCTTCATGATTCTTCCAACAATGTATTATGTACTTTCTAACTAAACTAATTATTTTCCTGATTTTCAGATTGCAGGTATTTTCTGGGTATTTAAGACGCGGGGATTGTAGCAATATTACGAAAATTTAATAATATATATATATATATATATATATATATATATATATATATATTTACTCATCTCAAATGTGCTACATACAGTCTTATTACGATAGTCATGTGTATGACTCCTTCCTGAGGATAAACGCCATGCTTTTTAATGGATGTTGCATGTTGTTGATTTCCTTTCAGTCTTGCTTCTTCTTTAAACATGGCAGCACGTCTTATTTATGCTTGATGAAGAAAGGTAAAATTATTTCGAAGGCCTTGTGCATTTCTTTTTCGTGTTGCTATTAAAAATATTTTTGTCTTTATGTGTGTATCACTCTAGTTTTGAAGCATTTTATTGTGACTTTTATTAAAGAAAAAAAAATATGGAATAATATTATGTTTAGACTGATTTTGTTTTTAAATACAGCATCCCTTATAATCTAAAACCATACGTCACTTTAAATTTTTGACTTATGAAATCAAGATAACAAATTACTAACATTAAAGTTAGATTAACTGTAACAATAAAAACATTAATCCATCTTTCTTAAATACATTATATATTTATATATATATTTTTAAATATATACATTTAAAAATCAATGTACAAAATATGTATAAAAATGCAGTTTTATTTAAAGAGTGAAATTTTTAAACACAAACATAAATAATTAAATAGTGAAGAATGATTAATACATTGATCTTGTTCTAAACATATTCCTCAGAACGGAAAAAAGATAAATATTAAAAATTAAATTAATTATATCATTTTCTCAAATATTATAAGGGAAAAAACAACAATACAATTAATTTAAAATTTCATTCGAATGATAAACTAACTTTGTAATTCAATTATAAGTTAAAATTTAACGATATGTTAACCTATCTTTTTAAGAAGCAGTCTAAAGAAGTAATTAGTTTTTTGTTTTATCTGACCAAATAAAACATTTACATTCTATGACATTTGATAATATTTAATGTATTAAATATTTAATGATTTCATGGTACATGAAGAATAAACTTTTTAAATTTAAAACCATGAAATTTGTTAAATTTTCATTCATTAATAATAAAATACGTATAGTATCATCTTTAATTTATGTGAAATAACTTTATCAGAAAAAAATATTTCCAATTAATTTTTTTAAATCTTGATATGGGGATGGTCTTTTATGTTAAACTAGCATAATTGTTTATTCATGAATTTGTAAGTACAGTTTATTATTTTCAATTTATTTAAAAGAAAATCCCCCCTTTTCTCCTGGAGAAGAAATGTATATTTTAAGGACGTAATTATTAACATAAATATCTCAACTCAAATTGTTAAAATTGTTATTTCACTTAATTCCTTTTTTGTACAAAAGTAATTTTAATTACAAAGAATTAATTAAAAGAATAACTTTTCGTTTCTGTCTTTACCGCATGTGACAGCACAAATTTAGTTTCGTTGAATTTTGAATTAAAACCTTTTTTTTATATAATGTAGATACTAATATATTCTAAAAATATACAAATTCATTTTAATTGTATATATACTACTTTTTTTGTAGTAAAAAAAATACGCACCAAACATCGCAATAAAATATTGATGCGGTAAGAATAAATTACTGCAAATAGACAAAAGTGAAGAAAAAGTGTAAAGATTAAACATTTTTAAATATTATTAAATTATATCTGGAGTGTTTTTTGTTTGTATGTCACAAAATATATATGGTTCTTGCTAATACTCTAGTGAAAAATGTTGTTTTATTATACGGGAAACTTTATTATATTTTTTGATTTGCAATCACAGTGTACAGCCTTAATTTGTAATAATTTAAATAATGTAAAGTTACTTAATAAATATTTTCATTATTTTGCATTTTAAGCTTTTTTAAACAGTATTGGTGCATAAATTTTACGAGATATATTTTCTCGATATGTTTTCTCGCATGATACAGCAACGTGTTTAAACGTGCTAAAATGAACGTAACTATTGCTAATGTGAAGAAATGCAGTTATTAGCAATAGCTAAGTTCATTTTAGCAAGTTTAAACACGTTGCTGCATCCTAAAGTATCGTAGGGACGTGAAAGAATGCAGTTACTTTACTCTCTATTTTTAATATTTTACTATGAGCGCAACATTGCAACACTTTTATTTTGACATATATTGTACATTTTGATATATTTTATAATATATGTAAAGAAGAAAGTGTTGCGCGATTGCGCTCATATAGTATATATAATTGAGGTAAAATTAGGAGAAATTGCGTATTTGTGATCAAAAACTACGAATAATACGAACTTTGAGCTTTTGTAAGTCATATAAATCCGACCAAAATGCAAAAACTATTGTTGAAATCGTACAGGATAAACCTTCTAATATTAAAAAGTGAAATAATTAAGTCAGTGTAACAAAATCGAGTTTTAGTCTTATTTCATGGGCCAAAAACACAGCTTATGGACTCTGATCCTTTTACAGCATAAATTTTCCAATTTTTATTTAACATTTACATTGAAATATTCAATAATAAACGGTCAAATTACAAAAGTATTATATTTCTAGGCTTATTCAAACCTTTATATTTATATAGATACTATTTCGACACACACACACACATATATATATATATATATATATATATATGTATTACATCAGAAAATATTTTATTTAAAATTCATTCAAATCACTATTTTACCTAATGTTTATTTTGAATTGTAATAAAATTATTTATTTAGAACAAAATTAAAAAAAAAATATGGCATACGAAAATATTTAAATATGCCAAACATAATCAATCATCAAAAAAAAAATCTCTTTAAATAAAAATAAAACTATATTTTTGTGAATTTATTAACTTTCTACCTTTAATCTTTAAGATGATAAAATAAATGCTCTTCTGTTTCTTTTTTTTATCTTTTGCTATGTACTCAACACGCGTAAAAATGAAAAATGAAATATGTTTATGATAGCAAAAAATGAGAAGTTTTTTATTCTAATAAAAAAAAATGAGAAATATTTACTTTGTGATATATTTTGTTTTAAAAAGTTAATACATATTTTTGCTTTATTGTTTTATAATTCAAAATAGATCAATGTCAAAGACATTTTAATATTTATCTTGAAAAAATAAGCATTATGTAATTCACTTTTGATAATTGGCTGATCTGATTAATATTTAATTTTTAGTATTGAAAAATAAAACACATACATTCGGCCCATTCAAAAAAGAGAACATCACGTACTTTTTAATTATTAAATTGATAACCAATCGATTTCAAATAGGTAACTAATAGATTAGGAAATATGTTTTCTTTCAATTTACGTTTTAAAAAATAAGCTTAGGGGGTCGTTTTAATACTTAAATTTTACCGAACTTTGTTCAATGTGTACACCCAATTTTGACAGCGTATATATATGTCTTTAATTTAAATTAGTATACACAGCGGGAAGTCATTTGTTCAAGTAGTTCAGCAATTATGAATATTTAAAGTTTGGAGCTTCTAATGTTAAAAATATTTGTAATCTTTCCTAAGCAGATTGAAATGTGAATTGTTTTTAAAGCTTATTACCAGATCCACATCACAAAATGAACTGTAATTTTGGATTCGTATTTTTAAAACTTGTAGACAACAATTTCTGTTAAAATAATTATGGTGTATGCTTCATATTTTTCAGAAAATAAATAAAAAAATATTTTTCTCGTAATATATTTTACAGAATTATTAATTGTAATTTATATTTTTTAAAGAAATAAATCGGTTTATCGATTTCTAGGAGTTTTAAATATTCCAATTTACAATTACAGCTCTGTCAACCAAGTAGTCCTCACGTTATGCTTAAAAAGCTACACACATTGCAATCTGTGATCGAAAAAGTCCAAATGAATTTAAGGTTAAGAGTTCCAACCATAAAACATTTACAATTCCTAAACTACTTAATGGAACGCCTTCTCATTTTGTATTCTAAATCAAAATTATTCAAAAAAGCCAAATGTGATGTCAAAATTAGATTTTTGAATTGAAAATTTCCGAGTTTGAGTATATTTCAGTCAGAAGACGACCTCTAAGCATATTCCGGTAATATAATTTGAAAGATAAACAATTTTCAATCGAATGGCTTTTTCTGTTTTTTTTTTTTTTTTTTTTTTTGAGACAATTTAGTAATTAAAAAGTATGGTGTGTTATTTTTCTTTTAGACGACTGTGCATATTTTACGAGTATATAATTTTTTGTTGTATAAATTCGATTACTAAGTAACTTCTATAAACAACATCTATGACTAAGTACACTAAGTATAAACTAAGTAACATCTATAATAATTCTTTGCGTCACAAGAAATATAATAATCTATCATACGCGGAATCAATATGTCTGTGATATTATACAAGGTTTCCCCAAAAAATTTAAATGTCCTTGTAAACGTTGAAGATAGGTTGGCTACGTAAATTGCAAAACCGTAGAAAATAAAGTAGGGATTGATATTATGTTGATGAAATAGTCCTGCAATTAATTTTCTAAATGTTACATTTTTAATGTTTAAAATGTTACATTTTGTGTGCATCTTCTGGAGGCACTCTGTTTACATCGTCAAGGTTTTCATGTGCAACTTTTATAACTCATACTCTTCAGAAAAAAGAAATTAGAATTATCTATGGAGAAACAAAACGACAATGTTTGAAATCGATAATTCGGAAACTAAAGTAAAAATAATTAGGTTTACTTTATAACAAGAAAGTTATATTTTATATACATGTGGTTATATACACTTGAAAAAGTCGTGTTCTCTACTACATGTAAACTACTTTTGCTACGTACAGCTGGAAAGGACGTTTTAAACTATTAATGCTTGTCCATACCTTTTAAAATGAGCCGTGAAAAAAGTAATACATATCAGGGATCTGTTTAAGAAAAAATTGGGTCCTTTAAAGGACTCTTCACAATTTTTTTCATTTCAAAACAGGACCCTTCACAAAATTATTTTCCCTAAAAAATACCCTTCACAAAATTACTTTCCCTAAAACAGGACCCTTCACAAAATTATTTGTCCTTAAAGATAGTTTTTTCACAAAATTTTTTCCACCTTTAAACATAACATTTCACAAATTTATCATTTAAAGGTAAAATCTGACCTGTCACTTTTACATATATAAAGAAAAAATATGTATTTTACATCCATATATCTTCTTAAAAATGTATAAACAAGAACCTGAATATAACGATCATTTCAAATTCACAAAATTATAATTAGATTTTTCACAAATCTAAAAAGCTGTTCACAATTTCACAAAAACAGGACCCTGAGAAAAAAGTCTGGACAGACCCCTGCATATATAGGAGAGCGTTCCCTTTGAATTTGCATTACAAAATGGGATACTTGTTTTTGTCATCGATATTGCTGTATAAGTATGTATGTTTCGAGGTGTAAAATAAATTCATTTACATCCTCTATGCCACTAAAATTAACTCTGGACAAAACGTCTAACGACCTGATTTCGATAAATGTCCAGACATAATTTCTCTCAACATCTCGAGGACTATGAGCGTGACGATAAAGCAAGACACTATATTTAACAAACGCAAATTTTTTTTAAACAATAAGAAGGAAATGTTAGCAGTGGAACGGGTAGATTTAGTTTAGATGATCAATTACAAAAACCTAAGAAGGGTAAAATCCTTTCAAGAATGTTCTCGCCGTGCTTTACTAGGATCCAACGAATCCTTTTTAGAAGATTATATAAACCATGAATGGGATTCCGTGGATCCCAATACTCTTTTATTTTAAGTTGAAAACTAAACTTCTTACCAAATAGATTAAAGCTCATAGCCACTCTAACTATATCGAAAACTGCCATTTACGAACTCCAACCCAAATCAGCATGCACCTGGAGTCACTATCATGAGAGAACTTGATTAGCTGTACACGAGAGCCATTCTAAACGCTGAATCCATGTAGTACAGCACTATAGCTACTACACAACGAAATTTTCTTATTTAACATAGCACTGTAAAAATAACAGTGACAACCAGATTTCTATAGACACAGGAGAACTTTGCAAAACTTATAGAATGACAGTACACATAGCTCATACACGCGCAAATGTTAGTTATTCAGGACAACACGATCAAACGTAAAATCTCAAAATTAACTTGTCCATTATAGTATCTTTAAAAAAGAGTAGCTAGACACTCTGCCATTCGTTGAAGTAGTACGTTAAGGCATAGGTGCCAACCTCTCATTAATATTCCGTCATATGCGAGTTAATTTGAACCAGGTTTAACACGTTTCGCACCAGAAATTCTTTTAAGAAATGAAATTAAATAAATTCCTGAAATTGAATAAGCAAAGATCCATCCAATATTTTTTCTGGTTTGAAGTGTTGTTAAACTAGGTCAAATTAACCCGCATATTACGGAATATTAATGAGAGGTTGGCACCTTTTGGTTATCAGTTTTGGGGTAGATTTTTTTATAATAGGTCGCAATAGTAAGTATTTTAGGTATAGCTGCTGTGCCTCACGACGCCTCATGGTGAAGCATTTGATAATACAATTTTAAAATTTTTGCTAGCATGCAATTTGATTTTATTAAACATTTCATGATTTTGGTTGTCCAGAAAGTTTGTGCCGGTTGGGAAAATCAATTCGTACCGGAAACTTCTATCACTTAATTATTAGACAGAATTCCGATATCTAATGTCTAATAATTGACGAGCAGAATTTTCCGGTACGAATTGATTTTCCCATCCGGCTCCAGACAACCCAATATATGTATCAATGAATTTCTATAAAAAGATAATTACAGGACAGAAAAATATTTATCGCTTCCCAAAGAATATGTTTATTGATAAATATAGAAACATATGAATAATGCCATGTCATATAACACAGAGATATAACAAAAGTAACCAGCAACATCGTAAAATCACGTGGATCTCTTAATATCCTAAATGTCTTCTAAAACAATCGGCCCAAGTGGTTAACCCTTTAACGGGCGGTGTCCACAAAAAAGGATACCCAATTTTAATTCCAAAACTGACAAAAGACACCAAGAATATTTAATTAAAAATTTCCTTTTATTAAGTGCCGGGAAATAAGCGAGTTTTTATTTTCTAATGGATTCGTTGTATGTTCTGGTGTCAGTCCATTATTTCATCATTTTACAAACAGACTTACTACGCGCCGAAAAGGGTTAAACTGTGTACTTTGTGAAAATCCTTTTTCCAAAATCTTATAAAAGAATAACAATACATAAAAACTAAATTTTGGATAAATTTAATTTTTATCTGCTGTTATTCTTTCACAGCAGTTTTCAGCAAATAATCAGTGGAACAACTTTTATTAACTTTGTCGTTTTTGTCAATTTTATTATGTAACGATGAGTAATGACCATATTATTACAAATGCACGGGCTAGATTTTCTAAAAACTTAAATTAAAGCTAAACACTTTGTTTGATGAGGGACCCATAAGTAAATATTATGCAAACTGCTTGTTTCACCCATAGTTATTCGTAAAATATCTAACAAATTCTAATGAGTAATCGGCTAATAATGAAATTGATTTATTCGTTAATCTGCGTTTAATAAAATCACCAGCATTAGAATATCTCACAATTAATATTCATTACTTTGATCTCACAAATGCAAGGTATTTAGTAAAAGAAATTGCAGACTAATAATGTTCAGAAATACCCAGATTTTACTTTAAGTGAATACAGAGTATTATCTCAAAGTATATATCTTCTATAATATGGATATTACACGCGGATCAATTATAGTTTAATTCGAACGTTGGTGTAACAAATGCAGAACATTACATGTAAAATGTTATTGTAAAATATTACATAACATTAAATATTTGAAAAACGATATTAAGCAAAACAATTATTGCATTACTGTACTATATGCTTGTGATTTAAAATATCATTTAATTGATCAATTTATCAAATAAAGAAGAAAATGTAGCTTTCAGTAGAAAGTCGGATTTTTTCTTTTTAAGTCTGTATATTGTTTTCAAATTTGTTAGATAATGAAAAGTAAAATAATATATGACATGTGTGATAGCATAATTTTTTTGCCGAGACATTTATGCGTGTCAATTCTTTTAATATGCATATAATGTATATCGGTCATAACTAGACTTTTAACCCGATTCTTTTATATGCGCATTGTCATAAAATACTTTTATTCAGTTTACTTGATTTCTTTTATTTCGTTGACAACTATTTCCATACGTATGGTTTTACAAACATTCTTAAAAGTTTCTACAATTAAAAGCATCACATATAATTGATATATTTTATGAAAATATATTGTTAAAATCTGGAATTTTAATAGATAAATAAATTAAAAATATATATGTGCATCTACCTGTTCATTCGCCATCTCCATATATACATACATACACACACACACACATATATATATTTATATATAATGCGACACTCTGGCCGAAACCCTGCATTTTTCTCATTCTGAAACATGGCTGTTATTTTTATATTTATACCCACTGCCGACGAGGCCACAGACTTTTACTTTAGTTATCTTTTTCTGGTTTGGTATGTTAAACATTTTTCTTTGATGATGTTTAAATATATTGTGGAATTCTGTTTCTGCCAAATACTTCCATATTATGGTCTACTATATATAATTTGTGTGATTGTTTGCGGCTATAGCGTTTTTCACATAGATTCTATTGTTTTGAATTTTAATTTGACTCATATATGGTACGTTACATAATTTTTTTATATTTCTATAGGTATGCACATATATATGTGTTTATATTAAATTGAAGTCCAATTAGGTCTTTATAAATGGAAAAATACAGAGTTTCAGTAAAAAAAGATTTCTCATGTAAAATATTTTTAACCATATAACAGAAACGGATAGAAGAAATGAAAAATAATCTTTGGCAATAGACATCTTTGCCTAAAACTTACTTAAACTGTGAACACAGATTTCTGAATTTCCTCGAATAAAGAAATGTTGCTTTTTATTATACTAATATTTTCTCAGACGACTTTTTTCATGTCTGAAAAAAAAATCATAATATGGGTTTACTGCATTTATTCAGTAAATAGCTTATAAACAAATTAAGCAGACTAGTTTTTACATTCCAGAACTACAACACTTTAAATGTTTGTTACGTGTTAATTTTCTTTTTCTTATTTTTGTCTTTAACTACTGGTATATGGGATAGTTATGAAAAATTATCACGTTTGTTGCCTGAAAACTTTTCTTGAGTTTAGAAGTTCTTCAGCTAAAGGGCAATGAATTAAAATGTTTTAGTAATGACAAAAAAGACATGAAAGGAAAGTAAAGTTATTGTCTGGAAGGCAATAGTACGTTACTTAATTTATTTATTTAGAAGTTTTAATTATTTTAAAACTTTTAAAAATATATCATATTAAATCTAAAATTAAAAAAAAAAATTGAGTTAAAAAAATGGAGTTAAAAGTATGGAAATTTTTTCTCTTTTTAAAAAAAAACAAAATTCTCATTTTCCATTCGTACGTTTTATTGCATGCCAAAGTAACATATTATTCAAACTTCAAATACTTATATAAGAATATATACAGTATTACATTTTAGTGAAATTTTACGAGTAAATCATCTTACTAAAATTATCGCTGTACAAAAATTATATTTAATACAGATCAAAGGTACGTATCATCCATACAAGCATGGAAACTTACTGTTTTATTATATGTAAGTAAAGAAAATGTTCAAATAGGAAAATAAACCTACTTTCAATGAAAGATTTTGAAACCTGTAGTTAAAATGCAATTTTTTTATGCTATTTCATGTAATTTTAACCCTTGATTTGTATTTTAGTCTATCTCGCCAAGGAACATTTTTTTGCTACAATAATGAGAATTAACTCAGAAGACAGTGGTATTGGTGGCCAGATGTGTACAGCATCTGGCCCAAAATGTATAAAAAAACCATCAGTAATTTATGTGTTCGGGATAAGTAAAAAATGTGAATCATAAAAGTGTTTAAAAAACGTAGTAAGTACGACGGAGTCCTGTCATTTTTTTTAAGTTTGACATTTAAAAATTTTATACTACATTTTACGACAAAATTGGTAAATACACATGTTATCTGATCTTAAACATAATATGCTCGATGCTTGCAACAATACTAGAAGAACTCGAAAATATTTACTGAAACATTATTAGACAGTTCAAATATGTACTGGAGATGAAGGAAAGAGACTCGGAATGTACTTTGTGAATTATTTTTTTAAAATATGTTTCTAGTATTTAACACTTAATTTTCCTTCTTACATAATACTTATCTGTGTATTTGTTTATTAAAATGTAATTGCAATGCTCTATTTTCAGATTTATACTAATATTTGTAATCAAACGAACGCTCTTATCAATTTGTTAATGGTCTCTACTTGTACAGATTACATTTCAATTAATGCTTTTTTAACTAATGGTACATTTTTACTTATTGCCTTTTAGATTGTACAAAAACTGGGATTAATTAAGCATTTTTCCTTTGACAGTAGTCAGTTACTTTTGAAGATATAGAAATTCAGTTTTTGTAAAGTTTTATGCTGGAGCAACAGGAGAAAAAAAATATATAATTGATTAATTTTGTGTATGGGGCATGTTTGAAAATGAAAAAGTGTAAGTTTTTGAAAGTTCCATTATTTCAATTATATAATCTTATTCTATACCTCATTTTAAAGATCTTTACAATTTACTTAGAAGAGTCTTTAGCAGATAACAAGTTTAAATGCGTTTAAAAATTTTTAGGAGGCCGTTTTTGCAAATTAGTCTTAGTATACATCATAAAGTTTTAATATTTCAATATATGTATATATATATATATATTTGTGTGTATGATAATATAAGTGGTTAGAAAATTTTAGGAGTATTTATGGAAGATAGATAAAGTAAAGAAATGTTTTTGTTTTAGCGTTTTCCATAATAATTTTAACTCGATACATTTGAAAAAAATACTACAACATAAAAAAATTATGAAACAAAAGGGCAAATTTAAATGTTTAAACACATGAAATGATATTTATATATATTTTTTTAATTTTTATTATATGTGAATTTCAATTTTATAACCATCATAATAAAAAACGGCCTGGACAATATGGTATGTTTCATGATCTTTAGCTAGTAATGTAAATTCTCAGTCAAATCATATGTAAAAGACATCAAAAGAAATTTGTCAGTAAAAATTCGTTTTAAAGTACCTAATTCAAAATATTATTTTATCTAAATGTATAGATATTAAAAAAAACAAGGATAATTATAAATTCTCGGTTTTCGAAATTTGGGCGCAGCTGATGCTTGTCATTAACGTTTTAATAAAGGAAAAACTTTTAGAACAGTTAGTGTGAAAATAGTCTTAATTAGTGCTTGAATTGTCTGTATAAGAAATATAAAAAATGGCAGTAATTTCTTTGTATAGATCTCCAGACTATCAACATGAAATAAAAAAAATAGTTATATGAAACCATGAAATTTTTCACTTTAGAAAAAGTATGAATAAGTATGTATTCGAATGTAGTATATCAGTTTCATGTGTATCTATTTTAATAATAGTTAAATGTTCTATTTATATTATTAATCTTACAAATCATTAAAAAGAATTTGTAAAATTATGATCATTTCGAATTTTGTTCTCATCTAAATAATTGTACAGACAAACACCCTTCAATGTCATATGTTCGTATGCTGATATTAAAGAAAATTGCGTATACACATGTTTTTTTTTTTTTTTTTTTTTTTTTTTTTTTTTACTAAAATAGAAATAAATACTTTTTTTTTGAAATATGAATATCGACATAAAATTTGTAATGCAAAAATATAATTAAACTAGTGTTATAAATGTTATACAATTTATTATATAAACTTGTTTTAAAAATAGCAAATTCTTAAAGCGCAATCCTTACAAAATAAATCCAATACATTAAATAATATTTTATATTATTAAAAATTGTTTTTTTAGTTTTTATAGATCTTTAATACTTCGATAATTATTCTTAAATATTTCTTTATCTCAGAAAACCTTTTCTTGGCACTTAGACTAACATCAAAAAGAAAAAAAAAGTTATTACTTTTTCATTTAATTAATTAATTAATTTATTTATTTATTGTGGAACTTTTTTATGCGAGACAGTGAAAAATAAATTTGTCACGTTTATGATTGAAATTGTACACCGAATGTATAACGTTATTAATTTTACTTATGTTTGAGTTATGAAATACTTCTCTAGAAAATCAATGAAATACTATAGTTTTAAATATTAACAAGAACGAAAAATCATGCGTCAAGCATAGATTATGTAACACTTTCCAACGCTTCCAAAATAATTTTACAAATCATTACCGTTTAATAAGTTGAAAGATAACATCTAAGTAAACAATTTGGAAAACGCATAACATATTTAAAAACGTAATTTCAGGAATTTCCAATATATACAATATTCGGAAAAATATCCGAATACTTTTATTCGGCCCTGTATATGATCTACAGATTTGTATATATACTACATAGGATGCTAAATTTTAGTTTAGTTACGAAACGCGTAGCACAGTTTAAAATTCTCCTTCTGGAGTTTCTGTCAATAAACGGAAATGTGTTCACGAACTTTTGTGCTTCCCTGTATAGGATCTACAGAATTTATACACACCGAGTAATAGACAAAAAAGTGAGTTAAATTTAAAATCGCGTTTAGCAACTTAAAACGCACTTCCAAGAATTATTGTTAACAGACAGTAGAGAATTCTTTTGTGTGTCCCTGTAAATGATCGATGACTGCTATACACACACTATTCAGTAGTAAGCCTCTTGTAATGCACCTTAGTGATATATATAAATTTCAATGCGTTTAAAATAGTAAAAAATTATTTAAATAAACCGCAGACGATTTTTCTCCATAGACGTAATGTAACTGAATTCTTTTGACTGTCCCTGTAAAGTAACTATAAGTGCTATGCACACCCTATTCCATATTAAGCTTCTTGTAATGCACCTTAGTGATATATATCAATTACAATGTGTTTGAAATTGTGTAACATCATTAAAATAAACCGCAAATGATTTTTCCCCATAGACCGTAATGTAACGGAATTATTTTGAGTGTCCCTGTAAAAAAACTATAAGGGCTACACACTTCAGTTGAAATAGGAAACATGCTATAGATGAAGATAATAACATATAAAAATTGCAGTGAATCCGAGCATATTTACGGGAGTTAGAGCACGGACAGACGGCAGACGCCCATGCGGCAGACAAACCGAAGTCATAAACAATTTTCAACTTGGTTGGAAAGTGTTAAAAATGAAAAAACGATATAAATGTAGGTGGAATGTACTATTGGACGTTATTTAATGTATTTGAATAAATAATGATGTTATTGTTTTGCAGCATAGTACTTAGTCAGAGATTAACGGAAGTCACTGTTAATTTTTAAACGCGCACTACCTTCAAAATAATTTTTTTAAAAACTGAAAAAATATTATTTTATAAATCCATATTCAAATTTTAATAAAAATTAAACATATAGAAATTAGTTTAATGTTCTAGTAAAATATCCAAATATATACTTTTTCAAAAAATAAAGTCCTATTTTAAATGTGTCAAGAGGAAAATGAATCACAAACAAAAGCATAGCCACAATCCAAATTCCACCTTTTCAAGCCAATTACGGCGAGAAGTTCTGTTACCAGTCACACAATTTTATGTGAGAGACAATGAATTATAAAGATTATCTCCTTTCTTATCCAGTTGTCATGCACTTCAGAAATATATTACAGAACAAATTCTGCTACCTGCTTATCTTTCTGCACTTAGTCAGTTCCGAAGAATCATATAATACTTAGACTATTATTGGCTCAAAATAATGGTTATCGTCGATGTTATTCTTGCAGCTCATCTAGTACAGTGCGAAGTAAAAGTTATTTTCAACGCTCACAGCGAGATAACTTTACAATATTGCAATATGATGTAGGATTATTTTGAATGTAAAGATAAAATAATTTCTTTGGTAAAAAATATGCGAGGATTGGAGGAAGAATTTTAATTTCGATCGCAATGCAGTTTGTAAGAATTTAGTCCTACATACCGTACATTTGGTATGGCACAACTTTAGACATAAGTATTCGAGTTTTAGTTTGATATGGCTCTAAGTCACCCGAATGTAATTTTTCCTTGGTGAGCTTAGTGTAGCGGGAGCAGCTTTTTAAACGGATATTGCTACATTAAACGGTTTTTCCTTTTTATTCTAACGCCATAATCTTTCCTTGAATGTTCTTTCTTTTTACTTTTTGTCTTTATGTTTTTGAGAAATTGAAATTTGGAGAACATTAATTTTCTGGAAAAAATATAAAGACATCGCATTATTTGTGCGAACATTAATTTATAATACAATTGTAATTAGCTTGAAAAATGTATCGAAATCTATCATTAAGTGGTAAGAACTGTGCGCATTTTGTAATAAGTTAATTTATCTACATGAATAAAGGAGTATTTGGACTCACAGCGTCCATATATGGTCTAAATTACTGCTAACTATAATTTTTTATTCTAATGCATAATCTATGTAATGATATTTTGTGAACTGAGTTAAGTGCTTTAAGATTTAACGAGTTTACGAAAGAAATTTCATCTTTTTGGGGTAGTTAATAGCTTAGTAAAACCCTTCTAAGCATATCAATTTATTCAACAGATCAACCCGTTTCATAAGTTTTGTTGAAAAAACTGTTGTGTTGTTGTTAAAAATGCTTTATGCTTATTTTCGAATTAGCGAGACGGAATATATCGTCACAAATTTTATTTATAAAAATTCCGTGATAACATTTCTTAATAACTTAAATATTTGAAAAAAAATATATATCGTAAATTGAATTTCGATTATTTTGTAAAAGTATTGATTGAATCTCAGCAGAGCATTCAGGGCTCTTACAAGTACAAGTGAAAAAGTAAATTGTTTTTTGTATAAATAAGTAACACTGATTTTGATCTAAGATATTTAGAATAAATAATTCTTATTTTTATTTAATTTTAAAATTATTTTTATTTTTTTATTCAAAATTGTTTATTTTCTTAATAATTAAATTGATAAAATCAGGCATACAAACTATATATTTTGTTTGGTGTTTGCGTTTTGATAAATGCGCTTAAAAACATGAGTCAATAACAATTTTTCGTAATGGACTGTATCATTTTATTTATGCGGTGCTCAGAGAGCTGCGATTTACTTAATGCCTTGGAGGCAAGATTACATCTACCTCAGACTCGTGAGGAAACAAATGAAACAATTATGATTGGGCAGATAAAATGACGTGGTACGTGACGTCAGACAGTGACGCGCCAACATACTGCCCCACGTTGAAATAACATTTCAATATACCATAACTAAATATACAATGAATAACATACAATACAAATATAACACACATAACAGAATAATAATGAAAATTAATATGCTATAAATACTTGGTTACACAATACTAAATTTACAATTGAATGGTTATACAGTGTTACAATTTATGAGATTTACTGACATGGCAGTAAGCACAACTTGGCTACACTTCTCTTGCAAATTCCTTGGGGAGTTTTTATAAAAACCACTCTAACCTTACCATCTGGTCCATGAACTACCCTTTCAACCCTAACCATTGTCCATCGGCAAGGCGGAAGATTGTCTTCCTTTAAGAGAACCATTGAATTGGGAATAATATTGTTCTTTTCAAATTGCCATTTATGCCTGGCTTGTAAGTTGTTGAGATAATCCCGTTTCCATTTGCGCCATATAAATTGGACCATTTTGCTTAACTTTTGCCTTAAATAATTATCGCGTTCGCTAGTAAGGTCAGGTTCTGACACACTGCTCAGAAGTCTACCTATGAGAAAATGGCCTGGGGTTAGAACTTCAGAATCATTGGGGTCAGGAGACATGGGTGTGAGAGGTCGACTATTTAAAATGCCTTCAATTTGCGTGGTAACTGTTAAGAATTGTTCAAAGGTTAATCGCGAGTTACCAACTGTTCTTTTCAGATAGTGCTTAAACGACTTCACCCAGCTTCCCATAAACCGCCAAAATTGGGTGACCTGGGTGGAATAAAATTCCAGGCGACTTCCTCACTTGTTAGATAATGAGCCAAAACATCGGGAGGATTTCTAATTAAGTTCGCCAAACGCTTTAACTCCGCACTGGCTCCAACAAAATTTGTGGCGTTGTCAGTACAGATAGCTGAACTTTTACCTCTCCGACTGAAGAATCTCTTCAGGGTAGCTATCATTGCTTCTGAAGTTAAGTCAGTGACCACCTAAATGAACCGCTTTGGTTACAAAGCAAATGAAAATAGCTACATAACATTTATGATAAATGCCTTTTCTTTGAACCTTATATTTTATGTAAATCGGGCCACAAAAATCTATTCCTACATTAGTGAAGGGGGGACTGGGGTCAATTCTTTTCGAAGGAAGATTTCCCATAATTTGCTCAACACATTTTGGTTTGTTTTTGAAACAAATTATACAATCATGAATTAATTTTCTGGCTGTATTTCTACCACTAAGTGGCCAATATTCTTGCCTTACAAGATAGAGTAAAGTTTGGGCTGCAATGTGCAAATACTTAATTTTGAAAATGCGTCATTATTAATAAAGTTAATTTATGATCTTTAGGAAGCAACATTGGGAATTTCCTATCAAATGATAAATCAGCGTTATTTAATCTACCGCCTACCCTTAACAAGTTATTTTTATCAAGAAAGGGATGTAAACAACTCACCTGTCCTTTTTTTGGGAGTTTCTCCCCTTTGTAAGGTTTTTATCTCAGAATTAAATACAGTTACCTGTACAAGTCTAACTACGCATGTTTTTGCCTCTTGAAGTTCTTCGGATGTGCGAGGGCCGCGACGTCGAACGGGATTTCTTAAATTATGAAGAAATCTGAAAATAAACTTAAGATTCGTATTAATTTTAAGTAATTATTACTAATTTTAAGAAAATCATTAACAAATGAATTTTCAGAAACTGAAATTAAACTGATATTGTTCATCTTTTTTAGTTCTAGTAAATATTGTTCATCTGATGAAATGTCTATATTGTTACTAGAGTCACTACAAAGTCCTTGCAAATTAGGTGGACCATCCCACCATAGAGTCAATTTTAAAAGTTCTTCAGGACCCGAACCACGTGATATAACATCCGCTGGGTTTAAATGCGATGGAACATGACTCCACTGACAGTTCTCAGTCAATGTTTGTATTTTGGAGACTTTGTTGCCAATATAGGTTTTAAGTTTATTGGCCGGTGTATTGATCCAAGCAATTGCTATTGTTGAATCAGTGTGAAGATGTATATCATTCACTATCAGTTTTAGTGACAGACGAATTTTGTCTATCAGTTGAGAGAGAAGAAGACAAGCTGACAGTTCTAAGCGAGGGATATAAATTGTCTTTAGCGCGGCAACACGGGATTTGCTGGCAATCAGCTTAGTAGTTACGAAACTTGATTGGCTGGTGCACTGCATGTAGACTACAGCTCCGTAAGCTGATTCCGAAGCATCTGCAAATCCTACCAACACAAAATTTTGGAATGAATCGGTTAGAATGTATCTGTCAATTCTGAAGTTTTCGATTAGTTTTAGAGACGACACAAAATTTGTCCACTTGCTTGCAACTGGATTTGGGATTTCATCTTCCCAATTTAATTTCAAGAGCCACAATTTCTGAAGAAAAATCTTTGCTCGTGTGATAATCGGTCCAAGCAGACCCAGTGGGTCATACAACCTTGCGATGATGCTTAGCACATCTCGTTTGGTGTATGATGGTTTCTCGGTTATCGAAATCTTGAACATAAATTTATCTTCAACTGGTTTCCAGATTACACGTAGTGTTTTAACAATTGACTCCTCATTAACGGAAAAGTTATGTTCCTGAACTTCTAAGGGTGTACTGTTCATTAATTCATTTGAATTTGAACTCCATTTATGAAGCGTCATTCCACATGTTGCCAACATGTTACTTAACTGCTGTTGAAGCTCTATCGCTGTATTGATATCATGTGCGCCTGTAACAATGTCATCCATGTATACATCTTCTCTTATGACTTCAGCAGCTAAAGGGAATTGTGATGCCTCATCTATGGCTAACTGTTTCAAAGTCCTTATAGCAAGAAATGGTGCGCTGGATGTACCGTATGCGACCGTATTTAATCTGTAAACAGCAGGTACCTCATCCTCTTCTGTCTTCCACATAATTCTTAGAAGGCCGCGTTGTGATTGATCTATTAAGATTTGCCAGAACATTTTCTGGACATCCGTCGTGACGGCATACCTGTAAATTCGAAATCTCGTCATAATTTCAAATATGTCTTCTTTCACTTCTCCCTTCATTAGACAATCATTGAGGCTGTAGCCGGATGTAGTGGCAGCGGATGCGTTGAAAACCACGCGTAATTTAGTCGTAGTATTGTCTGGTCGCAGGACTCCGTGATGCGGCAGGTAATAACATAATTGATTGGGTGGGTTTTCGGATGGGGGTTCTGTAACCTTTTCCATGTGACCTAACTCTAAATATTCTCTCATGAACTGCTGATATAATAATTTCATAGTCTTATCTCTCGTTAATCTTCTCCATAATTGATTAAGACGTTTTGTCGCGAACTCTTTGGAATCGCCTAAATTGTCAAGATCCTGGGTTGGCATCTGAACAATGTATCTACCTGCGTTATTTCGTTTGTGTGTGAGTTTGTAGTGTTCCTCACAATATCCTTCCTCCTTACTCAGAATTTTAGAAGGCTCATCAATGGTTTCTAACTTCCAAAACCTTTCTAAACATTCCTCAATGTTTTGCGACTGCGCGATAAACCCACAATATTGAGTTTGGTTGGTGGAATCTATAGTTCCTGTTGCGATGTATCCGAAAACTGTATTACGGAATACTAAATTACTGTTTGGAATCCAAATCTCTCCGTCTTTTACTATCTGAAAAAAGGATTCAGCGCCAAGTAGCATGTCTATTTTCGCAGGAGTGCTAAATTTAGGATCTGCTAACAATTGAGGAATTTTTAATTGATCAATGTCTAGATGTGTGAATGGGACATTGTCAGTTATTTTTGAAACAACAAGAAAATCCAATGTAGTTTCAAATGATTCATTTCCGTTTACAATTTTTGCAGTTATTTTATCCTTAACATCAATTTCCTTTGCACCTAAACCTGAGATTGCGATTTTTAATCTTCTTCGGGGAATTCCCAATCGATTAGCGAATTCCGAAGTTGCGATATTGCACATGCTACCAGAATCTAATATTACCCGAGCTTTTAAATAACTTCCAGAGAGTGGATTAAAAACCCAAATTAAAGCCGTGGAAAGAATAACAGAATTATTCCCATTGCTAACGCAAGATAATGAAGGCGAGACATATGGAGCAGTTTCAGATTGTTTATAGAACTCTTCTGCATTCAGATTCAATTTATGAGCTTGCACATGATTAAGCTCATTATCCTGACTCGGAAGAGAATTGTTTATATTTCTATGAAGTAATGAGTTATGCCTTCCCTGGCACGTGTTGCATAAGCTTTTTGATTTGCAGTTTGCGATTGAGTGTTGCCAACTCAAACAATTGAAACAAAGCTTATTTTTCATAGCTATTTCTTTTCTCTGTGAAGCATTTAATTTAAAAAATAAATCACATTTATAGATTGCATGATTCTGTTTGCATAAAACACAAGTATTAATCACATTATTAGATTTAACGAAATACGATTTTGGTTTAAAATTGCGTTCTTGAATTGTTTTGGGTTTTACAGAAATGGTTTTTACTGATATTTTCCAAAATTTGAGAACGTTTTTCCAAAAACAAAATTAAGTCATCTAACTTGGGAACCTCATTTGAGCTTATGCTCATCTCATAATTTTTGCGTGTTTCCCTATCTAATTTTTGTAGAATAATGTTTAAAATTAAAACATCGGAAAAGTTATTTCTACTGTAATCTAAAACATTTAGCGCGCGAATGCTTTTCTTTACGTTGTCTACAAGATTTCGCAAATCTTTTTCGGAAGACTGTGTCAGTTTTTCTGCTTCTAAAAGTGAGTGTATGTGTATTTCAACTATGACTGTTTCGTTTTCATATCTGTCTTTTAATGCTTGAAATAAAGATGAAAAGGTATCCTCTGTTGTTTGCAAGACCTTTGCATCATTTATCAATGCTGCGGATAAATAGTGAAGCTTTTGAGCTTCCGACAACTGATCATTTGACGTTATTATATTATTAAATTGTAATTTGAATGAACTCCATTCTTCAGGTTTACCGGAAAATTTTGGAAGAGGAATTTCGGGTAGTTTAATATTTAGTGATTTGAAAAGTGTAGGTTTTGATTCGTCATTTGGAACTTCACTTCTTTTTAACTGCGCAATTTGCTTTTTTATTTGAAATTTAGTTTTTATAATATTTTCCTGATATTCTTCACTACTACTAATGTCATTTTCATAATCCTTCGCAATTGTTATGGCAGCCTCTGTTTCTTCATTTAAACTTTTTAATGACTCTTCTTTATCATTTAATTGATCCAGAATTTCGGAATATTCATCTAGTTCTGTATTTTTATCTTTTATTAAAAGTTCCAATTTACTAATTAATTTCGTAGTCGCGGTTCGTACTGATGCGCGTTTCTTTTTTAGCTTTTCCAAAGGCTCCATTTTATTAAACAACTTATACGATATAATGAATAAGCAAAATCCTCCTACCTTAATTCATGAGCTGACGACATCCGTTCCGATAAGATGAATCATGCATGCGATATGATATCCAAATCTTTTTATAATTTGAACTTTCACTCACTATTTCACTATTTTCTTTTTTTTTTTAATATATATCCTTCTTTGAGTTTAAGTCGCTTCTCCGGCGGTAAGGACCATGTTTGGTATTTGCGTTTTGATAAATGCGCTTAAAAACATGAGTCAATAACAATTTTTCGTAATGGACTGTATCATTTTATTTATGCGGTGCTCAGAGAGCTGCGATTTACTTAATGCCTTGGAGGCAAGATTACATCTACCTCAGACTCGTGAGGAAACAAATGAAACAATTATGAGTGGGCAGATAAAATGACGTGGTACGTGACGTCAGACAGTGACGCGCCAACATATTTAATACAGGAGACTCCGGCTGCCCGGCCTAATGTAGGATGAGGGTAGACCGGATAGTTAAAAATCCGACTGGACTGGAGTTCTCTAAATACCCATCTCCTACCATTCCCATTCCATTAAAAACACACATTTTATAATAAAATACAATATTATTCATATTTACTGACCTCTTAGTTCAGGTCGGTACTTTATAAATGCATATTACGTTCTGCACGGTAGGTTTTAAATGTGTATTATAGTAAAGGATAGTCCAATATTAAAAATATTGTACACGTTTTAAAATAAATTTTATATCTTACATAATTGTAGAAAATATAAAACCATGTACCTTGAACAGTATCAATACAGTACATACAGTTTTGAAGTAAGCAAAACCTTAACAAAAAGTGCAATACTGATTAAATATTTTATTCTTCCTTGATAAATGATTAGACAGACGTCAAAAGTTAGGACTAAGATAAAATATTCAAAACTTACAGTTTATTGTTTTTGGCAAAGTGTTTGAAGGATTACTGCTTCTCCTGGTTTCGCTCTTTTTCAACGGTATATGGGATGTAGGGAATCATAGATCTTAGCAAATACCCGCGTCCAACGCCTTTTCAAAATAATTTCAAATCGTATTATGGATAATTTATTCTAAGAAGACCGGATAGTACGGGGACAGGATATTATCGAACAGGATGGCGGGCAGTCTATTGTAAATATAAGATAAATTTAAAGGTATTAAATAAATTGTTTGAAAATATTTACTTGACACATTTGCGTTAGAGCTCAGTGTCGAACGACACCTCGATAAATGACCTTGTGCTTCGCAGTTGTTCGTGCATCTGAAGAAACATCGTAAGTGATCTTGAGTTTTCCTAAATCCAAGGACATTTCGCAGTTTGAATGTTGTGTTTCTTCTTTTCTCCTGTTAACTGTCAAAGTGACTCTTTTTTTATGTAAGTTTTCAGTTGAGGCAACAGAGCTCGTGTGTGTTGGATGGCGATCGCTGTCAAGGTGTAACCAGGAGGGTTTAATGTTTTTAATTAATAGTTTTACAGTTCACATTTTAGATTGCGTGTTTAATCAGTGTAATTTTATTAAGTTAAAGAAAATCATCCGAGTAAACATATATTAATTTTTTTATATTTGTATAAAATATATTTGAAGTAAATAATTCTATCTCTACCGAATCTCGTTAATTCGAATATTCTTAAATACAGTTAAACCAACTGACAAAAAAATTTTGTACCTACTCTTATCTTATTTTCTGTATTTTTAATTACTTAATTTTATCATTTTATAATAAAATAATTTTTACTTCAACCAACATTTTGCAGATATAATACCATTCACATGAAAATATAGAGGCATCATAGTAATAAAATTGAGCTATTCTAAGTCACAGGTCAATTCTAAAGAAGGATGAAAGATATGAAATTTTGAAAGGCAGAATTCACGTTCATGTGAAAAAAAAGGGGAAATTGATAGGTGAAATACATGAAAGATTGTATATCTTTATTAGAAACTATATAAATCTTTATTAGATATTATATAATGCACTGCGCTTTCATGTGAAGAAAAGTTATGGAGAGGTTTTACTGGGGATATATATCAAGACTCTTTATTCTCTATTGACGTAGGATATGTATAAAGGGGAAAATACTATGTTTTAAAAGAAAAGTAAAAAAGTGGGTTCTTCGAGTATCTTTATTTTTTCCTATAATATACGTTAAAGCAGCAAACAGTTTTTTATGTATTTGTCATTATTTTCAATATAAAAAAATTCTTTAAACATATGTTGAAAAAAGTTCTGTGCTTTAGCCATCTGTAAAAATAAATATATAAATTGAAAATAAAAATTAGAATAAGTGGTATACATGAATTAAGTATTGTAAACATATTGTAAAGAAAATATGTAATGCATTTATTTTGCTAGCCTGGTTAATTGGTATTGTTGTCATCAGTCTTGAGAAATATGTTTTTGAGCACAATTTTGATGTTTGATTATGTATTACTAGCTGGCATGTCAGACGTTGCCCGGGCCGTAAAATAACCTTAAATATACCTAAAATCAATGTTGAATGATTTTATATTTTTAAATGAAATTCTATCCAAACGAACTGAAGGACAGTCGTTATAGTTATTGCCGATTTAATGTCTATTTAATTTCTGAAATTTTGATATATTAAACTTTGAATTCTGACCAAAAGTTCCTGAGGAAACCTAAATAATATAAAGCGCTCCCCCACCTTTCCTTTTTTAAACTCAATATAATATACAGTTTTGGCCAATTTATTAGTCCGATTCAAAAAAAAAATTTCTAAAACCTTTTTTCTAAGATGATTATATTAAAAGTAAATAAAAATAACGCACTCGTGGTATCATAATTCACTTTTATATTTTAACAGAATAGTAAGGCTACTATAATTTGTGACTCGTGCTATAGCCAGTATACGTCAGGACACATGGCCGTTATCATTATCTTTTTACGTGTGAAGATTTAGCTATGTTACTCCATTGTGAAATTTGATAATTTTTGAAATTCAATATTTGAAAAACGGCATAATCATTACATTTGAAATTTAAATCAAGAAAAATACAATATTTTACCTGTCTAACGAAGTTTGTCTAACAATTTTCTGACAAATACTTTTCGAGCTATTAATTTTTTCAGCAACTCCAAATGTTTCATTTTCCGAGATTAATCTGTGGCAACGATTATCGAAAATCCCAGTCGTCAGCAACGCATAGCTTTTTATTAAAGATGATTCTTCTTATATATTTAATGTTGTATTTTACGCGTTATGTATCGTTTAATTATTTCTAAATACATAAAAGATATGTTGTATTTCACCTGTTCAAGTAAATACGTCGATCATAATTTTATCATCTTTCTGAAAAAAAAACTACTAATTAATTTATTACTGAATATGCTACTAATGAATTACTAAATAATTTGTTTTTTATGCGTACCAGAAAGGTGTGATGAAACGACAATTGACAGACGTTTGTTTATATATTTAAAAGGCTGAAATTATTTTCGAGTATTACGTCTTTTCGGATTTATTTTTTATGTTTGGTATAAAAAAGCACGTTAAATTGGAAAAAAAATAACAAATGTTTTAATATGGTACTACAAAATTAATCATGCAACACTAGTTTAGCCACCAAATTGAATTTCAGTTTTCATATTTTTGAGTGGTCATTTCTTCTTTATACTGCTTATGTTGTCCCTGGATTATAGCGAAGTACAATTTAACAAAGTTAGAAACAATACAGAAAAAAATCCATAAAAAGATCCATAAATCCATAAAAATTATTATATTTTTGTTATAATTAAAACAGAAAATATTTGCTTGTTTTCAGGTGCAATCCATAAACAAAATAATAAGCAGTATAAAAAAAAAAATCAACTAGGACATCAAAATCGCATTGACTATAATTTTCAAGTTCAGTATTACACAAAATAATAATACACAAAATTAAATACATGCTTCCAAATCCAAGGTCAATTTTCAGTCGATTTTTGTCATTTCAAAAGTTTCTGGATGAATAAACCCGTTTGCATCCGAAGCGTGCATTTCAATTTTTTTTTTTCATTCAGATATTCAGATTTTATCATCCAGAAATTCTGAATTATAATTTTTACTTTATTTAATGACAGGATTGTAGTCATTACATAAAGCAAAAACTCTTCTTTACGAATTTCCTGTCTGGATTTGAAATTTCTGGAGAAAAAGGTCCTCTAATGGACACATATATCGCCTGTTATGCAAATGGGTTAAGCAGGAAGACAATTTCTTACCTCTGTTTATTCCAATAAAACTGTGTTTATTCATGAAAATGAAAATGCGTAAACATTAAATCTATAGGAACTTTTAAAAATTATTCTTTACTAATTTGTTGTATAGTCTTTTGAGTGTTCTTCTGAATACAATGTATACAAAATGAATTTCCCGTAAAAGGGGTATTATAAATGCACCCACATATCTGTATGGTTCACTTTGCGACATTATCATCATGGAACACAGAAATATTATTAGAAAAAGATTTTATATACTTTTTTTTCAATGCTACATATAATTTTCAATATTATATATTGTATGATATTATTATTATTTTGTCTTTTTAAAAGTGATACTTTCACATTATCCGCATGTCAGGCGTTAATTTACGTAACTTACAGTAGATGATTCTGAATAATTTCAATGGTTCACGCACGTAGTTCGATTACGCGCACGTTAAATTTGCGTTTTATGTGCATTTTTGTTCTATTTTGTTTATTTATTGATGATTTTTTTTATTTCGCGATTGAATATAAGCCATACAAATATTAGATGGTTGGAGGTCAACTTTTACGTATAAAAATAAAATAAATTTGTTAAACCTTTGACGCAATAGAAAAATGTTTCTATAAAATTTTAAATTATTTTTAAAATTATAAAAAATCTGTAAATTGAAATACAATTGAAAACAAAAAAGCATTTGAAACAACATTTTTTCCCTATTTGAAGGTGTAAAATTGGAAATTGGGCGATGTTCAGTTGTTAAAATTCCATTTTATGCACTAAAATAAAAATTCGTACAAAGGATTAGTGATAACTAAAATATAATACATTTATACTTTTGGCCTTCCATTGTGCGATATAACTATTAATTGGACAAATTTTTAAGGATATTTATTTCATTATTATTATGTGTCCGGAAATCGAGGAACGATAGCTGAGTAAAATCATTATTTTTATGGATATTTATGGCCAGAAATTTGCAATCTGTTTTATTATATTTAGATAGTAATGATATTATGTATATATATATATATATATATATATATATAAAGAAAAAAAATATGTATTAAGAAAAAAATCAACTCGCGACTGGCTCACGGTCCCGTCTGAGTTCAAAATTCGCACTAGCTCAATGCTTGCGCAGACACTTTACTGCAGGCAGAAACAAACATAAAACTATGATATAATTGTCAAGCATGAAAAAAAAAAAAAAAAATCTTACTAAAAGGCAGAAAACGCATCCTGAGAGACGAATTGCTCTCTTCTAAAAATATACCTCAATTCTGATGGAACTCTGCTTTTGCAACAACACACCTTGGCGATAAGAGTTACATTAGCAAACATTTCCACGATTTAACTTATTTCCTGTCTATGGACATTTTTCATTTTGTTATTTTCTGTTTTTTCTATTTTTTTGTAAATTCCCGCAAATTAAAATTTTTAATAATTTTAAAGCAATTTCAAAAATTTTCTTCATGTAGGGATACAAAATATGGGATGACTAAATGATAAAAAGAAATAGCTTAATAAAATAAATATTCCTATTTTCGGGAGAAAGGGTGGGTTTAAAAAATTCAAAAAATAACTTACGAATTCCAAACTTTATTGAAAATAGGAGATATTTCCTACATTGCGTTAAAAGTTTGAATTTAGATTGTTTTTATGACTGACTTGAAACCACTGGCGATCTAGGAAATATGGAAAATAGCGCAAATTCTCCAATTTTCCCTTCAGTGTAAAAAAAAAAAAAAATGTATTATCTTAAAATCCAAAATCTTAGTCTGACAAGCATTGGAACCTGGATGTGTCTTACTAAATTTGCAGATCCCTACTTGCGGTAGATTTTCCTAGCCATGGACGATACCCTAACATCGTTATCAGTTAATATATATATATATATATATATATATATATATATATATATATTCATTTTGCATTAACCATTTTTAGAGCAACCGGACATGAAAGGGAATGAGTATTATAGAAATACTGATGATTTATTTTAAGTCATTGACCACTTGAAAAGAAGAAAATTACAAAGTTTTGAAAGGGAAAATTTATGTTCATTGCAAAAAAAAGTTAAATTGATAGGTGAAATACTTCAAAGATTATGTACATTCTATAAATCTTTATTAGATGCTACATAATGTACTGAGTTTTCATATGGAGAAAAGATATTGAGATGTTTTATTGCAGCTATATGTCAAGACTCTTTATTCTATATTGACGTATCTGATTTAGAGTAAAAAATAAATATATATTGCAAAAGTAGAACACAAATTGTAGGTTTCTGGAATAGCTTTTTTCTTTTTTCTTTTCAATAAGTAACAAAAATGTATTTTTATTGTATTTTTCATTGTTGTCTTTCGATAGTAATATTAAAAGTAGTATTTTAAGAATTTGGAACAGTGGTTAAAACGTGGGGTGCCCACACCACATTAGGAAATTTAGGAATAGTCACTAACCCATATTTTGTCATTTTTTCTTTCTGTTTTTTTTTTTTTTTTTTTTTTTTAATTAATTTTCTTGTTTGGGGATAAAATCAGCACATAGAGAATTTAAAATGAAATAACTTTTTGAGAAACTTCGACACGTTCTTTTTGGTAATGGAATAAATTTTATAGATAAACCCCCAATTAAAATGAAGAATATACAGGCCGCGAAGTTTTATCCTGTCCCACCTGATGAAATGTCCGGAGTATATGTCAATCCATTTAACACCGATGAAAATTTACAACTAGAATATATAGGAATGACAACAAGAAAATTGAAAGATCGTATAAATGAACATAAAAGAGATCTAAAATTTAACAAATCATCCACTGCTCTATCGAGACTTCACCAAATCCGAAGAAATCAGCTAAATCAGTTATTCTTACATTTTTAATTACCACTTTACCAATTTTGGTACAAATTTTAAGGTGGATTGAAAATCATTAAAATAGTGAACAAGTGATATATTCATTATTAATGATATATGCATTTTGGAGGGCGGGGGGTAATGCAAAAGTGAATAGTAAAACTAGAAGTTATTTCAATTCAAGAAAAAATGGTAAATAAAGAAAAAAAAAGAAAACTGCCAAGTTAAACTGACGGCATTGAGCTCACAGGCTATTCACACTAACTGTAAATTATATTCTTATTTCAAAGAATTTGAAATAAGCCCTCGAAAAATGAAGAAATCGACAATATATTAAGAGGGGGGAACCATCCCCCGTTTCTCCTTCTTATAATTAACCAATGAACCCATAAAACTAATCAGAGAAGCGCCTTACCACAATGAACCTATATACAAAATTTGAAAAAATCGGATAATTCTGCATGAAAAATCCATTTATCTAAATTAAGGGGGGGGGTTAGCCCCCCGTCCCCCCTTTATACTTAACCAAAGAACCCTCAAAACTAATCAGAGAAGCGCCTTATCACAATGAACATATATATAAAATTTGAAGAAAATCGGATAATTCTGCTTAAAAAACCCATTTATCTATATCAAGGGGGGTTAGTCCCCCTCGTTCCCCCCTTTATACTTTACCAGTGAACCCCCAAAACTAATCAGGGAAGTGCCTTACCACAATGAGCCTATATACAAAATTTGGAGTAAATTGGATAATTCTGCATGAAAAACCCATTTATCAACATTAAGGGGGGGGGGGTAGCCCCCGTTTCCCTCCTTTACACTTCACCAATGAACCCCCAAATCTAATCAGTGAAGCCCCTTAGCACAATGAGCCCATATAGAAAGTTTGAAGAAAATCGGATAACTCTGCATGAAAAAAATCATTTATCTAAAATAAGGGGGGAAGATTAACCCCCCCCCGTTACCTCCTTTATACTTAACCTATGAAGCCCCAAAACTAAGCAGGAAAGAACCTTATCAGAATGAACCTATATACAAAATTTGAAGAAAATCGGATAACTCTGCATGAAAAAAATAATTTATCTAAAATAAGGGGGAGGATTACCACCCCCGTTACCCCCTTTATACTTAACCTATGAACCCCCAAAACGAATCAGGAAAGAACCTTATCACAATGAACCTATATACAAAATTTGAAGAAAATTGGATAATTCTGCATGAAAAAACCATTTATCCAAATTAAGGGGGGTTAGCCCCCCGTCCCCCCCTTTATAGTTAACCAATCAATCCCCAAAACTAATCAGGGAAGCGCCTTATCACAAGGAACCTATAAACAAAAGTGGAAGAAAATCGGATAACTCTGCATGAAAAATTCATTTATCTAAATTAAGAGGGAGAATTCCCCCCCCCCGCCGTTAGCCCCTTTATACTTAACTTATGAACCCCCAAAACTAATCAGGAAAGAACCTTATCACAATGAACCTATATACAAAATTTGAAGAACATTGGACAATTCTGCATGAAAAAACCATTTATCTTATTTAATGGGGGTTAGCCCCCCCGTTCCCCCCTTTATAGTTAAACAATCAATCCCCAAAACTAATCAGGGAAGCGCCTTATCACAAGGAACCTATAAACAAAATTGGAAGCAAAACGGTTATTTCTGTCAAGAGTTATCGCGTTACGTACGTGCATACGTACGTACATACATACATACAGAACGGGCGGGCACATAAGCTCTCAGGCTTTGATAGCCTGTGAGCTAAAAATATTAAATTATATATTTAATAATTTTTTATAACTATAAATAATTTAAAAGTCACATTATTAAATGAAAAAATAGGTCATGAAAAAGTAAAAATCTTATGTTCCTCACATACTCTGCCTCATTAATAAGTCAAAATAGTCTTTTTTAAACAAAAGCACATCTTATAAGATTTTGCGTATGCTTTACATAAAAATGTTCATTTCACATTATATTTACTATTTTACTCTACTGTTCCATGATGGTCATTTAAAAATATTTTCAGCTAAATAATTTCTGTACTTACTTTTCTTGTTCTGTTCTTGTAGTTTGTAAAGTAACATGCTGTTTTTTCAGAAAATATAATTTATCGATTAATGTAATAAAAAAGGACTAGTTTGTATGAAGCATCGTTATTATTTTTGATGTTCCTTCAATAAACTTACTTCACTCTCTCCTCTTTCGGCATAGCATCGAGGCAAAGATGAATCCATAATTCTTCCAAAAGTAGCATGTAGTCCAAGAGCATAAAAAAAAATTCCACTTGCTTGCAGAAGGTCACTAAAGGTAGTCGCTTATTATACAATAAAAATACGCACATGTGATACTCATAAATTAAGTAAATAAACCCACAAGATGCAAGATAAGAAGAAAACAAAGTGAAAAATTAAATATTTGCAATTTATTTTGAATGAAATATATAGAAATCTCCACTTTGAAAATATATTAAAACTATTAAATTCATTGTTCATAAGATATTACTCATTCAATTTCTTAATATATTTTTGTTTAACTTTATTTCCTAAGGTTATGTAAATAATAACAATAGTTGTTGAGTTTTATAAAAGTTGGTATGTTTATGCATTGTCAAAAACATTTCCATCTCTAAGAAACATTAACAATACACAATTACGTATAGAAAATTTAAAAATTGTTTTTATTTATACACTTCTATTGTTTGTTTATCAGATTATCCGAAAAGCTGATGACTTCAAACTACACACAATAAAAAGTTTTATACAATGTTTTTTTTTTCCTTCATAGTGTAAATTGTCAGTATCATAAAGTGTGTGTATTTCATAAGAATTGTTATTAACACCTTACAGAACGTATAGTATTTCACCTTAATAACTTCAACAATAACAAAAATGGTTTCACATTTTCCATTACTTTCTTTTCTGTTCATTTCTAGTATTATCTATTCTCCAAACAAGGAAAAAATAGATTAAGTAAGTCACGATCAAAGATGAAATACTATAAAGGCTTTTGAAATGTTATTTGTTTTTTGAACTTTTATTTTAGTTTCACATTCTTCTATTCAAACGCAATTAAATAAAATCGTTTTCAATTTAAACAAAATTATATTGAAACAGGAATTTTTATTATATGGTTTTCATTGCATTAACAAACATTTGTTAGTCAAATAAGAATACAGTATTAAGGTATCTGACTACGTTTAAAAAGTGGTTTTCGACCAAAATTGTCAAAATGGTTTTATTACATTTTATTAAAGCGCAACTTTTTACCTTTCTGAAACTGTATTTATTTTTATTATATGACCAATATAACTGAAGTTATAGCGGTTTTTAAACTACTCAGCAGCTTTCACTAAAACCGGAAGTACAGTTTAAGGACCGGAAGTACTATTTAAAGGTACTAACTGGGAGGGGGGGGAATCAAAACTATGGCCTTCTAGAAACAAACAAGGGCTCAGTACTTAAAAAAAGAGTATGGCTCATAAAAACAGTGAAGCTTAGATGCATATTACTGTGTAAATTGTTGTAGTAAAACATAAATCTAAACTTCAAATGGATTTTTTTGGAAAATGTAATTTTTGGTGAAAATACGCAAAAACATGATTTCTCAAAAAGTTATTAGAATATCACTATGAAATTTAAAATGCATGTTTTTTATACTGTTGTGAAGGCAATGAACTACAGATTTAATTTTATAATAAATATTGTTTGTTTTATAAAAGTTTTCGTGAAAAGACATCGATGAATTTTAAGAAATCAGCATGTAAAAAGGTGCGATATGCTGTAACCTTTGAAACATTTAAAATATCTCTTAGATTTTAGTTCATTGCCTTCATCAATATCATGAGTATGAAGTGTAAAAAGGAAATTAAGATACATGCAATATATTTTTCTGTAGCACGTTTTGCGTATTGGGTCAAATTTCACTAAATTTTACCACAAATTCCCCCATTTACCAAAATTTCCCCTTTTCCCTTTTTCACAGTTTCTAGTCATAATCTTAATAAAAGTAAGTTCAAAAAACAATTAAATAGCTTTTTTGGAAAAAAAAATGCTCCGTACGAAGACAGGCACCTTAATGTCACAAAATTTAATTCAGCCGTATCACTTTAAGTTATTATTAACTATTACCGTGATTAAATAATATATTAAACAAACATTAAGACATGTAATGTGTATATCAAGTTTACGCGTATCTGGAAATCTTTAGAAACGTCTTTAGAAATTCTTTGTTGAAAAACTACTTTTCACAATTCTTTATATCAATGAAATAAATTTTAAAATATTATTTTTATATCCTTAATTGCCACTTAACAACCAGGAACTGAAAATATATTTTTACGTAACAATGTCCATGAATTAATTTAGACAAATAATTTTCTTTTAATATAATCAATATAGCTATTTCATGAATGCAGGAAAATATATTTGCCTGACTGGAAAACAGTCAGAAAAAATCCGAATTCAGTCTACAATATTTTTGCTACTTAATAGTAATTTTATAGATTTTGTCTTTTCATTTAAATTTTGTGTAATTTCTTTAATTTCACTGATGTATTGTTATTTGACGTATTAGTTACAAATATATAGGATGTATGAGTTAATCACAAATTATTATAGTCTTTTTAATATATATATATTAGAGAATGCTGACATATACAAATGTTAACGGAAAAATATATCTCCTGGACATACAGTCACGCGGGATAGAATAAAATCTGTATTATCTTCTTGTTCAGGTATTTTTTTTTTATTCAGTTATTCTCTAAATAGACGTTTTGACCCATTTATGAATTTCCTGAAAAATTATGCACAGAACAATGAATGTACCCTATATAACTCTTGTATAATGCACATGTTTTATTTCAAATTTTTTTGTCTAAAAACGATGTTTCATACATGAATATTTTTGACATGTCTATAATAACGAATATGTTTTCAGTATAAACCGTAGATATTGCCATAATGTTGTATGAATATAGAAGTAGTAAGTTAGATAAAATAAATAATTGCATTTGTACGACTGTTAATGTTGCTGCAATCGACAGTGACACAGTCGCTATCTTCCTAATTCATATTATTTCGGAACTTGGAATGATCATCTGAACAGATTGAGTTCTATGCTTTCAGAACCATAGGTATTCGGTAATATTTTATAAATTTTCTTCGTCTTCTTTTCGTTATGGTACACGTTTTGCACAAGGTATAATATTTTCCGTCTTTCCTTACAAAAACAAGATGCGTATTATACACGAGGGTGCATTTTTAACTAGTGAATACCGTAATCTTTTCAATATTTGTATAGAGACATGTTCAATCATACATAAATGATAAAACGTATCTCCATGACATGCGACCAGTTGAAAAAGGGAAACAATCCCCCTAAAAAGGCTATTTATTTTTCATTCAGTTCAATTCATTTCGGACAAAAGTTTTTTTCAGTTTATTTTTGGACGTCTTTAAGAGTTCTACAAGAATAATTCTGAGAAGGAATTTTAAACTGTGTGTTCTTTGATTTAAGACTTTCATTTCATTTTATGATACTTTTCTGTGAATGTTTGATATTCATGCATTATATACACTGCTCTAAACAATTAGGGGAGCACGTGGTTTTAACTTAATTACACAAATACTTGCACAGATAAATAACATAAAATAAAACAACCATCATTTAAAGTGTAGCAGAAAAGAAGAAGAAAACTTTAAATGCAAATAAAAGTTTATGGCGTCAAAAACCAGAAAAAGGAGGTAAGTGCAGAAATTGAGATTTTGCAGAAACGTGTATTTCACTGCCTCATTTGTGAAATTCAATTGCTCAGCTTTTGTTTTGAGAAAAGGTGACTTGAAAATGTCACAACAACGTGATTTACTGGAATCCATGGCTTTGCGTATTATCCAGAGACTCGAATCTGGGCAAGTTCAAAGAAGTGTAGCGGACGCAGTTGGAGTCGCAAGAAGTCTAATTGCAAGACTGTGGAATCGATTCCAAGAAATATGGAATGATAGACGTCGACGTGGCAAGATCGACCACATACTACTACAGCAACCGATGACCGATATATCCTGTTAACAGCTCGTCGAGACAGAACAGGCAATACTACTCAGCTGCAAAGACAGTTGCTATTGGTAATAGGATGAACGTGTCCAACCAAACACTCCGAAATAAGCTTCACCATGCTGGTCTTTATGCACGTAGGTCTGTATTCCTTTGACCTCAAGCCACCGTGCGGTCAGAAGAAAGTGCGCTGCTGAACATCGAAATTGGATGCAACGTGATTGGAGTCAAGCGCTGTTTACAGATGAATCCCGATTCAGTCTGACTCCAGACCTGTTTTCGTATGGAGGGAAAGCGGCACTCGAAATAACCACACATTCGTTCGTGAACGATCACATTACAGATGAGGTGGGCTGATGGTCTGGGCTGGAATCAGCATAGGTGGACCTGCGGACATGCATGTCATTCGGAATGGCACTTTGGCGGCCCAAAGGTATTCAGACGACACACTGAGACCTCACGTCGTACCTTACACCGCAGCCATTGGTGGATCACTTGTTTTTATGCATGATAATGCCAGACCGCATACAGCTCGTCTTGTGGAGAACAAGCTTGAAGCTGAAACAATACAGCATATGGAATGGTCAGCATGCTCTCCTGATCTGAATCCGATGGAGCATGTTTGGGACGCACTCAGACGACGCATTGCAGCGAGATCAAGGCCTCCTTTTACTGTCAGGTACTTGGAAATTGCGATTATTGAGAAGTGGAATAGTATACCCCAAAGTCTTATCGATACTCTCATCGCATCCATGGAAAATTGGTGTGCAACATCTTAGCTGTTCGAGGAGACCACACGCCATATTAAACATCTTGCATCATTTAAAAAATATATATTTTTAGTCATTTACATGTAACCAAATTGTTACCCTAAACCATCTTTTCATGTTCTTTTCACCGTTTTTAAGAATTAAAGCTCCTTACAATTATTTTTGCGACTTTACTCTGTATTGCGCATTGATACACGTGTAATCTGCATTTTATGCCCATGCATGACTGTCTCGCACAGTTCTCTTCACCTCTTTGCTTGCTCCCCTAATTATTTTGAGCAGTGTATTAACACATTTGAAAATCGATTATTTAATTTCATGCATGCATTAGTATTGGACATGTTACTTACAAACGTGCAAGTGATATTACATGTTGTAAAAAGAATTATATATATATATATATATATATATATATATATATATATATACATATATATATACATATTCTCTGTATTTGTTTATGAAAACATTCTAACAATCCAATTTTAAAAATAAAATCCATGTCCTGGCCGGAAAAGTAATTTCCTTTCCGATCAATTAAAGTTATTTCAGACAAAATATTCTTTGCTTACTTTTTAAAATTATTTTAATGCATGTTTTATGCGCGTATTAATCGCAAACAAATAGGATAAATTCTATAATGAAAAATCATTATACTAGTTTTTTATAGGAACATAATAAAAATAAAATATAATTATAAAACATGGACATACAGTCAACACAAAGTAAAAAAATTCAAAGATAAAATGTATTGCCTGGGCGGAAACATATCCTCAGGAAAAACTAATTTCCTTTTCAATGAATTAAAATATTTTCAGTCGAAATTATTCTCTGCTTACTTTTTTTTACTATTTTCATGCATGCTTTATGCGCGTATTGAACGCAAACAAATAGCAAAAATTCTGTAATGGAAAATCGTTTTACTGTTTTTTTTATATATAGATAGTAAAAATAAAATATTAATTATAAAACAAGGGTATACAATGAAACGAAAGAGAAAAAAAAATATTTTAAAAGCTAAAAGTACGAGGGTGGTTCAATAATTAGTGTTCCTGACATATAAGCAGTCTTATTTTTCCACAAAGTCTCCTTTCACAGCAATGAATTTCGGCCACCTATGCTGTAAAACCACTATGCCTGCTTCAAACAAAGTCTCTTACTGAGCTGAGAGCCATTCCTCCCCAAACTCCACTGACCATGCGTAACAGCTGCATTCGATTAAATCTTCGTCCCCCTGAGGTGCTCCTTCAGTGTAGGGAACAAATGAAAGTCACTAAGGGATAGATCTAGAGAGTATGGAGGAAGTTCCAAGATATCAAAACCAGCTGCATGGATTACGGCACCAGTAACATGGCTTCTGTGGGCCGGAGCATTGTCCTGGGGGAACAGCACTTTTCGCTGCAACATTCCGCGCCGTTTTTCCTTGATTGCTTCGCGTAACTTAGGGATTAGGGCTGTATAATAGGTCCCCGTGATAATGTGTGCAACTTCACGTAGTCAATAAGGAGCCCACCCTTCGAATCTAAAAACTTTTAGCCATAACCTTGCGTGCTGATACTTGCACCTTGAAATTGCGAGGGGGGCTGAACTGCTGAGCCGCCACTTCATACCCTGTAGTTTGGACTCGGGATCATAATGATGTAGCCGCGTCACATCCGCTGTCACGAATCTTTCACAGAACTGGTTCAGGTCTGTCCCCATAAGCTCCAAACAAGCCCTTGAACATCGAAAACTGTCTTTCCGTTGTTGAAGGGATACCATTTTGGGTACATAACGCGCTGACACTTTTCTGAATCCCCAGTGTTCATGCACAATGGTTTCCACTGATCCTACAGAGATGTGCAAGATGTCTGCTAACTGTTTCACGGTGATTAGTCAGTCTGCCATAATCAGGTCATACACAGCTGCAATATTTTCTGGGGATGCATGCTGTGCTTGGAGAACCAGCACCAGGGGCCTGTTGACAGCGGAATCCCTGCCGCAACTGAATTCGCGGCACCAGTTCTTTACCACCTGATAGGAAGGGGCCCCATCACCCAATACACTGAACTCATGAATCTCCTTTGTGCTTAATCCCTTTTTCTGGAGGTACTTGTTGCAGCTCGTTTTTTGGTTTTAACCATTTGTCAAGTCAGGTGCCACGTCTCACACCTAACACGAAAACAAAATGTTATTACTGCAGCTATAACTCTGAAATTTAGCATATGGACATCTAAAACATTAGGCTTTAATATTCCTCATCAACCATCGCAGTATAAATATTTTATACACACTCGGGACAATAATTATTAAACCACCCTCGGATTTTCCTTTTCATTCAATTAAATTAACTTCGCACGAATTTGTACCTTCCTAGCTTATCTTTTCTGTATCATTGATTCCTTTTTGAGGCATTTAAAAATTTTAAAAAACTGATTCTGACAAGAATTTAAAATATATCTTTCGTTCGATTTAAAAGTATAACTTTACTTTATGACCCTTTAAGAAAATGTTAAATCTCTAGAAGTTTAAATTGAAACTTTTTGAAAATCAAATTTTTAATTTCATTCATGCATTTTTTTTGGGAGTAATACTTTTAAACATGTAAACGATATCGCGGGATTCAATATGAAATTAATATTTTTAATATTTCGTTAATGGTTTCTAAAAATCAAATATCAAAGTTGAAATTTATCTAGTGGACATACAATTAAGCGGAAAGGGATAAAAGCTAAATAAATAATTTTCTTCTCAATTATTTCGGACAAATGTATTTCTGAAATTATTTATGCACGCCTTTATAAATAGTCCATGAAGGATCATGAAAAAGAATTACGATATTTCCTTTCTGTGATTTAGCATTTTCCTTTTATTTTATACCACTTTATGGAGATTCATACATTTAAAATATCACTATTTTAAAATGTGTTTTTTTATTTCAATCATGAGTTTTTTTGTTTTTTTTTGTTAGGTAGGGGAGACCGGGGCAAGATGACTATGTTAACAATTTTTGTTTATTAATTTATATTGAAGTAATAGTAAAATTAATTTTACATGAACTGATAGAGTATACCTTTGTAGTATTAAATACATTACCATTTAATTTTTCAAATAAAAAAAAAAAAGGATAATTTTATTTTTTCATAACATTAGCAAATCGTCATCTTGCCCCAGTACTGGGGCAAGATGATTTTGGCCTTGGGGCAAGATGACAACACTGAAAAAGATTGAACATATTTGATCTTTTGAATATGTTACATGATTTAACAAATGATAACTGTGTTTTTACATCTTACAAAGTATCAAACTAAGCATTGTAACGTATATTGTGATTGTAACGTAATTTTGAAGTGTTTAGTTGTGCAGCTAACAATAGTCACAAATAAAAATGCCATTTTCATAATTGGAACATTCCTCATGCCACCACTCTTGGCATTTACAGCACTGGATCCATTCTTCTGTTGGTGGGTCACAATGCCGGAAGTTGGCCTTAAACGCTTTTTGAATTTTTTGGGAGGAGGTCGAACAGCGGGGGAGGGGGGAGGTCTTGAACCCGTCGAACGGTACTCTCCTCGTACCGATCGGACGCTTGGAAGTGGAGATACGGACCCCGATAGGGTTTTTCTTTCTGGAGTCTAGGAGGGGACTTAGCGGATGGCAAAAATGTCTTTCTCTGGTCGCCCCCTTTTGAACGACACCTCCCCCGATCCCATGCGCCCCTTAGCCCCAGAGGAGATAGAAGCGCAAGGTCGTGCGAACAAACACACAGACAAACAAGCGTTTACAGGATTTAAATAGAATGGACAACATAGTTAGTTTAATGAATTCTGAAACACAGGGCCAGATGACGAGCTCGTCATATTGCCCCGGACTGCCTGTTTAAAAATATTCGTTTTCATTGCCATGAAGAAAGGCGATTAATTGACATTTATTCATGGTAATAGGTAGTATTTAAACTAAGTTACTCATAAATATTAAAGAGAAACGATATATCTTACCTGTATCTGTAGCAGAGCTTATTTACACATGCATAAAAGTTATAACGTGGCAGCGGAAAACAATCAAAGCTTCACAACTGACACAAAAATGGCGATTTCAGCGTCTCTATAGTATTGTTTAACGAACGGCCGATGGGAGAGTCAGTAGTGTCCGGTTGATGCTGCCACCTAGCGGAAAACGGAAAAATTAAGACATTCGTCATCTTGCCCCACTCTTCATCTTGCCCCGGTCTCCCCTACTTAGAAACGTCTATACAATGCAAGGTGATGTAAAATTAATTCGATATTTTTAGTATATTTCTTTATAAAAACATTCTTTAAATGAAATATCAAAGATAAAATGTATTTTTACTGATGTACATTCGAATGGATGTACATGAGATCGATAATCCAATGGAAGAGTAAAAATTCGAAATATGTAACATTCATTTCTTACGATTAATTTTTTTTCGGACGAAATTATTCCCTACTTACTTTTATTTTACTTTTTAATAAATCTATATGGATGAATCTATGAAGTAAATATAAACTCTAATTTCTGTCATGTACGCCTTTCATTTTAATTTACGATAGTTTTTAAAAATGTTGCATCTTTATAAAATTAATATAACAATTTTTGCAAACCAATCTTTTTATTTTCTTTCATGCATTTATGTTACTAGAATTCAGCAAAAACGAGTATGAGAAACTATATAACGTAAAATGAATTTACTAAAGATTTTAGCACTTAAAAAATTTAAATCGCCGTATTTGTTAATGCATTTAATGGAATGTCTTCCCTTTTAGTATCGTAAGGTCAAATGCATCGAAAAAAAACAAATGTGATGCAAAATTTAGGTGTTACTTTTGAAAATTTCAGAGTTTGATACATTTTTTCAGAAAGCCGGCCACGTTAACATTACTTTCTTGATATAAACTGAAACAATAAGCGATCTCCTGTTGATGTCTCATTTTATGGTTCTTTTACAGGGACACTAAGTCTGTTGCATTACGCTCTATGGGAAAAAAATTTGTGGCATATTTTAATGATGTTACTCTATTTTAAACATGTTCAAATTGATAGATATTTCCGAGGTGCAATACAAGGCGCTTGCTGCAGAATATGATGTGCATAGAATACATCGTCATTTACAGAGACACTAAAAAACTTTCATAACATCTATGGAGAAAAATCATCTCTATGGAGAAAAATCGTTTTCAATATGTTTTAATGATGTTACACAATTTTAAACATGTTCAAATTAATACATATCACTGAAGCTACAAGGCGCTTTCTGTAGAATATGGTATGAGTGGAATGTATCGTTTATTTATTTACAGAGACACTCAAAGAATTTCGTTACAGTAGTGTCTATGAACATTAATTGCTGGTAGCTTGTTTTGATCTGTAATACGCCTTTTAAAATGTAACTAAATTTTTGCTTATTAATTGGTGCATAGTATAAATTCTATATATACACAGAGCTTCTCAAAAGATCTCAAGTACATTTTTGATTATTCACGGAAATAACTGAATGGGAATTTTCTATTTTGCTATGGATTTCCTAACTGAAGTAAATTTTAGCATACTGTGTAGTATTACAAATCTACAAGTTATATACAGGGCTCACAAAAGAATACGGATATTTTGTTTCACTATTGGTAGTAATTGCTCCAATTGGGTTTCAAATATTTTATGCGATTTCAAAATTCTTTACGTAGTAGTATCATTCTACATAGAGGGAGCTTTTGATAGCATTGTCTGGCACATTATTTCAGCTATCATTGACAGACCCTTTCTTCAATTCTACTTAAAATGTCTATTAAAAAACTACATTTCTAATCACTTTATATGTGTTAATCGATTTAAATTTATAGAATGGTTTCTAGCATACAAAGGATGCCCTCAGGATTCATGTCTGGGTTTCCTCCTCAGACTTCTGGTTGCAGATTACATCATAAAACAGTATCATAGAAAATAATCGCTAATACTAACTTACGCTTATGATTTTATTATTATAACAACTGGGAGTACCAGAAAGGAACTCGATGAAACAGCAAATCCAATAATCACAATATTTTCTGATCTATGCAATTCTCCAAATTTATAAATCTCAACTGAAAAAACTAAAGAAACGTTATTTGGTAGATATCGTCTGATTCGCAGGAAACCTATATTCAAATTGCAAAATATTAGAATAAATATTACGAAGAACTTATCTTATTTACGTTTAGTATTATATTATAAATTTAAATGGCTAGACCATGTATGTGAAATCTAAAATTTCAAACTTCATACTTGGTTTCAAAAGATTTAATTTTTTTAATCACGGAATCAACCCGGATATTTTGAAAATATGGTATTAAATGGTAGTTTTTAAACAGATTACTTATGGATACGAGGTTTGGTTTCCCGATTTAAACACGGAGATTGAAATCAATACAAAGAACCGCTCTATTAAATTTAACAAAGGTATACAGGAGTATCTCCACTGACGCATTATGCGTTCCAACTGGTATTCCTCCAATAGATATTGCGTTGCCTAATAACTATAATTGCTACCGTTTAAAAGAAGGACGAGGAATCTTGAATAATAATGGTCAAATATACAAGTTAGCCAATCTAATACTAAAAGAGAAAACTTACAATTTACCAAATTCCAATCAATTAAAAAATTTAGACATACTTGAAGAAATTTCCACAACAACATTAAATAATTATGACTTAAAAATCTACAGAGATGGTTCCCTCATGGAGCAAGGTACTGCTTCAGCGTTTACAGTAGACTACCAGAATACACATATTTACGTTAATGTAATCAGACTGCATAACCAGAACAAAATTTATCAAGCAGAATTGAATGCCAATTCACACTCAATAAACTAGTTCGCACCTTCACAATATAAAAATCTTCTCATCTTAACGGATAGCCGCTCATCACTAGAAGCCCTAGAAATAGGTTTTCCACGAAATTATTTAATTAGTAAAATATATAGCATTTTATTGTGAATTCCCCAAAACAAGTAACAATTGCATGGATCAAATAGCACGCTGGAACAGAGGGTAATGAACGAGCAGATTTACTGGCAAAAGATGCTATCAGAAATTTACGTTACAAAGAATAGGAAACTCTCTTATTCCCATTTTCAAAAGTTAAATTATTTTTCGACTAAAAATAGTCACAGATTGGCAGCAGCATTGGTCATATTCATTAAAAGGCCGAGATACTACGAAATTTTACGAAAAGTGGTTTGGTACTTTATTTTTAAAACACCAGTCATAGATTACTACATTAGTATATACGATAGCTTCCCATCATTTAAAAATAAAATAGGAAAACTCCCCTCCCCAACATGCATATGCCAAAAAGCTCAGGAACGGTTCTACATCACATGTATGGTAATTGTCCTCTAATGAGACATACTATCAATTTCAATAAAAATGTCACAGTGAGACAAAATCTAAATACTGTTGAATATCTGTTTAATACTTTAAACTATGATAAACTAAATAAAAATTACAACATTCTGAATAAACATTTTTCCTTTATTAAAAAGGATTTATGGTTCTTTTCTCCTACATTTATAAAGTACTTTTTACTAGAATATATTTTGTTTTTGAAATTTGTATAATATAGTTCACATTTTTCTACTTATACTGTTCCTATTTCAGCTTATTGTTTGAACCATGCAAAATTACTAGTTGTGTTATGACTAAGTATTCTTTTCAGGAATTTTCTAATAACTTTCTTCTATACTTTTTCTAATATCATTTTTTTATATTAAGATACGTTGTGCTCTGAACCAGAGTTGTAAAAATTAACTTTGTACTAATTTTATTTTAATCTCTAATGTAATATTCAACATCTATATTCTAAAATATGAATTTTCAATAAACATTTCCCCTCGTGAAGAAAAGTTCCTATGCTTAATGGCAGGATCTCCACGAGAGGGTGTTTACTTAGTAAACTGTGAAGTTCTGTTAAGGTATTCTGAATGTGTTGGAAAGTGTATCATAATCTTTACTTGATGCTTGATTTTTCGTTCTTTTTTCTGAGGGATGCTGCGGGATGATTTGTTGCTTAAAATGTATGAGGTATTCCCTTTTCTTTGGTCGATGTACATGAAATTTAATTAAATGGATGTCGTGTTTATAGTCCATGTAAAAAATATGAGTTTAATAATTATCGTAAATATAATATATTCTTGCTGTTTTGTTTTATATATAAATCTATAAATTTTGGAAAAGTATCAGTAATATTTCTTCAAATATGTAGTACTTTGTATTTGACAGAATAAACATTATATTACATTGAACATTTATATTAATTTAACATTTACCTCGGCGTACCAAGCTTGACGTCACCGTGTGCTACGCCACTATTTTTGAATTATATTTTTCGCCGTATGTAATCGCAGAACAGTTTAAAAATGTATGAAAATAGATCCATTAAATACTACTATTATAAGATAATAGATCACTGTTTTCTTCTCGGATGTCATCATGGATATGTCATAAATTTTATAAATTTTGTGACAGAGGCATCAAGCAACATGATTTGTTTAGCTGTATTTTAAAACAAAAATCTCAAATATTAAATTATTTTTAATATTTGACATTAATATTTAACATTTTAATGTTTCACATTTGTCATGCGTTTGTAAAGACAATATTTCTTTAACACTATAAACTTGAAACTATTTCTATTCACAAGGGGAAAGAAATGCATAAATAAGATGCGTAATGTAAATTAACATTGTAATTTTTCAAAAGGTGTCACAAAACGTTAAGACTGGAAGTGTTAAGTGTTTTTTGTTCTACTTGATGAATTTTAATATGAGTCTTAACTTACAATCACATTCATTTCGTAGAACTGCTGAAATTAAGAGGTTCGTCAACCTATACAGATTCTGTTTGACAAATTGTTGTGTTTAAACTTCTCACCATAATACAGATATTTAAAATCTTAAAACATGAGATATATTATTCATCTTATCTTTTAATTCCCAACTTTCTTAAGAATGCATCCATTATCTTTTTAATTTGTTTTTTGTGCTTTACAATATGTGGTAATTTTTAACACGCCCGTATGTATTCTAAAACTGAAAGTGTCCGATGACATTTGACAATACAGTATACGTTAACTTACTTCTTTTAGGTTTAAAATATTTAAGATAAAAAAGGAGAATTAAGGAAGTGTCTAAAATTAGGTTTTACGATAGATAAATTAATATATTATTATCTTTACAAAAAAAATATCTATTTAAATTTCACTAACAAAATTTAGATATAACAATATTTGGCACACACACACACATATATATATATATATAATATATATATATATTATATATTTCTATAACACAGCAAAATTGGAATTGTTTTCACTTACAAGACAAATTTTAAACTAAATAATATGCAATTAAAATTAAACTCAGAATTTTTCACATTTAGTCACAGATTTTTACCACAAGATAATAACACAAAATGTAGAAAGTCTTTAATTACACTTGATGAATTTTTTCAGTAGTTTTAACTTGCAACTCGAATCATTTGTGCGAACAGTGCTAATTAAGAGATACGTCAACCTGATCTCGCTCTGTGTGATAAATCGCTTTGTTTAAACTTCTCACATTAATGCGGACATTTAAAACCTAAACATATGAAGTACTTTATTCATCTTGTTTTAAAGCAGCTTTTGTATGTATAACTATTTTAATTTATCTGATCATCAACAAGTCCATATTTATACATACATTACTCCAAGGTTCTTTTTCGTATTTTTTATAAAAATATTTTAAGACTTTATTAAAGATCTGATGATAATAAATATAATTTACATTTAGCCAGATTATGAGTATATCGTATTTTATTGAAAAAAAAAGAAAACTTTATTTTTTAAGCAACGACTATTTTATATATAAATGATGATCCATGTGGTCAGTTTGGATTTTGTTTTCTGTTGTAGTCACAGAAATGTGTTTTTAAACTTCTTTTCAGCAGTTGTTTTAAGAAGAATTGTAGAATCAATTTTTGTTTGTTTTACTAGTGAAGAAAATCATTTTTAAATGATTTTTACTTCAAATTAATTATTTCAAAATATTTATTCTAAATGAAATACACTGGAACTTGAAATTATAAATCATTCAAATTAAGGCACGTGACAAAAATTCTAATAAAGTAACTTCGGACAAAATTACATAAATTTTCATTAGAATGAATTTATTACGATTTATTTTAGAATAACATATAAAATGTATCTGCATTCCTCTCGTGCTACTGAATTTTGTATTGTTTTATCAATTTAGTAGTTATAGAATAATATAATTTCCTGATTTTTACATTTTATTTTTAAGATAAAATGACATAAGAAAGTTTAATTGCATCTAACTGTGGCAGGTTGTTCAACAATCCAGTGTTGTTCGACAGCCGATCCGCAACTGTACTCGTAGAAGACAATAACCTTGTTAAAGTAACAATAATAACAAATAGAGTAAAATTGAAAATTTAATATAAGATGACAAATGCAAAAATACTACAGAAATATTTTGATGAGCAATCTATTACTCAGTAAATGGCTGAGTTTTGTATATTACACGGCACTTAAGATTCAAGATAGGAGTTATAAAAATACTTCAAAACTCGTTGGTCATACATTATATATCCGTTAATCTCTTTTCGAAGAGAATTGTGTGGGAACAAAGTAAAGAACACACTGTAGCTTATGTCACCGCATTACTGTTTTTAGCTATCATATAAATGTGAAGATAATTGAATGCATTTTTTCACATTGCTGTGTTTCTGCCACTAGGAAAACTGTTTTGCTGCGTATCGAAAATTGGGTGTAAAAGACTAGGAAAGAAAGACATCCCTTAAATAAAATAAATGAACAGACTTTCTTTTACGTTATTTGCAGATGATTGTTGTACAAAGACGGAACTTTGTACATTTAATTTGTATGATTATTGTGATACACCTTTATAAATAAACCTCCTTTCCTTCGTGTTTCTCGTCGTTCACACCTTTTTAAATTTTAAAGCTCGATATTTTGCCACATACCATTTTTGTTCTTTATATTTCTATAGGCTCAGAAGAATGTAGCCATTTTTTCACGATTAAACACAAGTTTATTTAATAGGACGAAACATCACACAAAACATCACAAACATTGAAGAATAGGCACACAGATGTACACAAAGATGAATATTTGTAGCAGCAGCAGCAGTTATATTACTACTCTTCTATCGACACAATTACTGTATTTTCATAACGTGCCCACCGCACACACACTTCCGAATCCGTTAGCCTCCCGCCAACAACTGCTCCCGTCTCTCCTACTCAGTAGTAGAAAAGGAAAAAAAGGGTTGCCATAAACTTGACGTCACCGGAGTGACACCCCCCACCTAAGATTGCAAAAGGGGTATGCCACATTTGCGATCTGAAATCCAGACTGGTGACGTCACTACACATCATTCTTTATCATTAACTACAAATAAATAATAATAAACTACAATATATATAAAAAGAAATACAAAAAAAAAACTTAAACATGTCTGAACCACTTCTGGAAACTCCTGCTAGCTACTGCAATATAAAAATACAACTAATGTTTCATAATATATAATACTAAATACAAATAACAAATGAGGAACGGAATGCAAATTAATATGAAATACAATTTCAGCTGCAGCATACACAAAAGTGAATTATCAAAAGGTTATTTTTTTAAAACAGTCATTGATTGTTCACGAAGAGTCCACAGTCAATTTATTAGTCTGTTGTCTCCAGTCTAGACAGTGCATCAGCGTTCGTCAACTTAGCACCAGGACAGTGTGAAATAGTAATGTCATATTTCTGCAAAGCCAGTGCCCATCGCTGCAGTTTGGAAGATTGGGGAGCATTTTTGGTGATGAAAGTCAGTGGATTGTGATCGGTGATAAGTTCCACGGGCGAACCAAAAATCCAAGTCTCGAACTTCTTTAGACTCCAGATAACCGCATAGGCCTCCCGTTCAATGGTCGGCCAAGCCTGTTGAGTTTTGGTGAGCTTTTGACTGGCATAACTGACTGGATATAGTCTCTCATCCTTTTGTTGAGATAGACATGCACCGATGCCTATTGCAGATGCGTCACATTGAATGGTAAAAGGAAGTCCAATATTTGGTGTATAAAGAGTAGGTGCCTCAACGAGACCCCTCTTTAGTTCGTTGAAAGCTTTATCATGTTCCTCCAACCAGCACAATTTCTCGGGACTGTTCTTTTTAGTAAGTTCTGTCAGTGGGTATGCTGTTTCAGCATACTTTGGCAGGTAATCGCGGTAATAATTACATAAACCGAGGACACTCTTAAGTTGTTTTTTTTTGTCTGTGGAATGGCTAACTTTCGTATGGCTTCAACCTTCTCTGGATCGGTTCCATGGCTGCCGGACCCGATGACATGTCCTAAATACTTAATCTGGTTTTTTGCAAAGGCGCACATTTCAGGTTCACCGAAGAAGTCCAGAGAAAGAATTATTCCATTTATTATTTCTCGAAGTTTAGAGAATATCGTGTCAAGATGCGTAATATGATCTACCCATGTTTTTGAAAAAACAGCGATATCGTCGATGTACGCTCTAGCACAGTTTCTGTGTTTTGAAAGTGCTTTATTTATTTCTCTCTGAAAGGTCGCAGCTGCATTCCGGAGCCCAAAGGCCATCACTTTGAAGCGATATTGAGCTCTGTGAGTCTTAAAACATGCTAAACCCTGGCTTTCTGCTTCCAGCGGTATGGCCCAATATCCTTTCAGCAAGTCGATTGTAGTTATTACATTGGCCCTGCCAATATTGAACAAAAGATCCGTTGCGTTTTCCATCGGAAAATCGTCAGTTTTAGTAACTGCATTTAAAGCTCTGAAATCTACGCACAGTCGGAGGGCCCCATCTTTCTTCATCACGCACACTACCGGGTGTGGCGCCTCCGCATCACTCTCTTCAATCAGTCCTAACTCTAGCATTTCTTCGATTTGTTTGTCTACTTGTGGCTTCAACGCCTCTGGAATTCTATAAACATATGGCTTTTTCATTTCTTCGCCGTTTAATCTAATTTTGTGCTCTCCTACCTTAGCTATTTGTACCTTTTTTGAAAATAAATCTTTATATTTGTATAGTAGATCTAACATCTCTTTTCTTTCTGTATTTTCTAAATGCTTTAAATCTACTTCTTCTATGTTACACAAGTTTGGATTATCATTCACACTAGGGGTGGGATGGACTTCTCCTAATTCTTCTTCATTTTCGAAGATTACTCCTACCGCCCCGTACCCTAGGAGTAAATTTTCTTATTTTATTTACATGGATATTCCTAACATTCCCTTTTATTAATTTTACTTTGTAAGAATCAGGCTTACAGCGTGCTGCAATTTCGGCTGGTCCCGTCCACCTAGCATAAAGTTTGTTCGTGGAATCCGGGATTAATAGATATACCTGGTCCCCTGGTCTAAATTCCTTGTACACCACTCTCCGATTAGCATACTTCGCATATGAGCCTTGTTTAACTTCCGCTAGTATTGCTGCTTGCTCCGCCGCCCTTTCTAAATTAATTTTTAGCTCCTGAAGATATTCGGTCGCGCTCTTTCCAAGATTTATGGGTAGTGGTATTTCTCCTGACCATGTAGATTTCAATGCTGCTAATGGGCCCCTCGCCTCCCTTCCGTACATTAATTTGAATGGCGATATTCCCGTAGTACTATTCGGAATTTCTCTATAGGCAAATAATAAATAAGGAATGTGTTTATCCCAATTTTTGGAATCGCTCCGAATTATATGGTGTAGCATGCGTTTCAGAACCTGATTATATCGCTCCACTAATCCCGAGCTTTGCGGATGCCCTGGCGTCGCAAATCTAGGAGTCGCTCCTAGCCTAGCATGAAACTCTTGTATTAAACCCGAAACAAAATTCCTGCCCTGCTCACTCGCTATTTCGCGGGGTATCCCTGTTCGCATAAATATCTCTGATAATGCGTCGCTTTAGCCGTAATTGTTCTTAACGGGACCGCCTCTGGCCACCGCGAATGTTGATCCACTAAGGTAAGTACATATTGGTGTCGACGCGCTGAAGGTGATTCAATTTTTCCAATTATGTCAATATTCACAACGTCGAACGGAAGTTCCGGTCTCTCAATTAGGACAATGGGTATCTGATCGCTAGCCCTTTCTCTACTCCTTAACTGACAGTCTTTACAAGATTTACAGTAGTCCTGTACATCCCGTGACACATTCGGCCAATAAAATGAATAACGAATTCTTTCTTTTGTTTTTTTCATGCCGAGATGATTAGCGAAAATCGATTCATGAGCAATTTTTAAAATTTCCCCCCTCCTTACCTTTGGTACAACTAATTGCGTAACACAATCCCCCGTGACTCTTTCTCTATGATAAAGCAAATTATCTACTATAACAAACCCGTTTTTACTTTTTTCCGCGTCTTTGAAAGCACCCTGTAACGTTTCGCAACTCTTCTGTTGCTCCCTGTATATACTTGCATCTGATCGTTGACCTGCATTCAAATATCCGCTATCATCTTTCATTTCAATACAACTAATCGTTAATTCTCTTTCCGCGTTTTGATTTTCGCTTCGCCACCATAAATTTTCAATATTTATATCATCCCCCTCCATTTGATTGCCTTCCCCCTCTTTTCTTTCAATTTCATTTCCCTTTTCCGATCGCGTATCATTTACTGGCGCCAAAGAACATTTCTGTCTATCATCTTCCAAAGAACATTCCTTTCCCCACTCGTTACTAGCTAACTGTAAGATTTCGTAAACTGTCGGTGTTATAATACATGCCCTATATAATTTATCCGTAACGGCAAACAGTACGTCTACACTGTTGGTAAATATACAACTTGACTCTCCGGATCTTAAAGCTACTGGTAGTGTCATAAGATTAGCAATTATTCTTTCTCCAAAAGCCGATATTAGCTGAATTTTTGAATTTTCATTATTTCTAAATGAATCCGCTAATTGATTAGAGTTTATTACAGGTATTTCTGCCGCACTATCTAAAATACATTTAATCTCTTTCCCTTTTATCCACAAATGTTCAAATTGAAGTGGTTGCGTACTTATTGGCTCGTTTCCAAAACAGAGTGTTTCAACCTTGGCGACTATTTTATCATCGTGTTTATTTTTTCCGACAAAAGAATCTTTTTTTGTTTGATTTTGCAAACTTCCAATTTTATCTTTTTCTATATTATTGGGACAAAATCGCAAATGCGTCGTTTGTTTACAAAGTCTACATTCTTTTGGCGCGTTAGATTTTCTATCGCTACGAAAAGTGAAATTATTTCTAACATGGGGTGGTATATATTTTCCATTATTGTAATTTCCAGTTCCGGATTCGTCATGATTGCGGGGTTTTACCGGTTTATCATATAATTCCGAAAATGTTCTACCCTTTGATGAAAACCAATTATCACATACTTCCGCGATTTGTCGTGGTTTTAACCAATTATCTAATTGTTTTATCCTCACATAGCTTCGCGTCTCCGAATCTAGTGAACGTAATAATCTGTCGCTGACAATTAACACATTAAGCGTGTCAAATTCATTTACTTTTCTCAGTTCACAATAGAAATCCCAATTGGCTCTGAGCCTACTCGCGAATTGCATATGATTTTCGAATCTCAAAAATAAAGTTTTCTAGGCAAGCCTCTGGTGTGGGTTGAAATTCTTTTAAGATTAACGACTTAACCTTTTGGTAATCTTTTATTTCTTCCGTGTTTGCGTACACTAACAAGTGCGCCGCCCGTTCTCCTACCAAATTAAACAAAATCTCCACCTTTAATTCCTCCGCGACATTTTTAATTTCGAATGCTTTCTCTAGCGAAGTAAAAAATAAATTCCATGATTCGGGCCTGGTGGGGACTGTAATAGTCAAAGTTTTGACGCATTTGATTAGTGCTTCTAACGAATTAGGCTTAGGTCCATCCCCCCCCCCCTGTGTCAGAATTTTTATACTCGTTCTGGATTTTAGCCATTTCTATCTGAACTTTAACTAATTCGAGCTTAGTTCTTTCAATTTCTAATAACGTATCTTGTTCTGTCTTAGACTTTTCTTTGTCTAATTTCGCGACTTCTGCATCACGCTTCTCTCTTTCTATGCGGTCTGACACCGTTGTATTTAAAAATTCTTTTATAAATTCGCTATCTTTTGAAAACTGATCGCTTTGCTCAATTAATGCTTTCAAATCAATTATCCTGTGCACACTCTCTACTTTTAGGCCCAATTCCGTGGCAACAACAACTAAGTCTTCTTTCTTTAACCCTTTAATATTAAACATTTTTGTTTTTAGTCTTAGCACTTATTTATTAATACTATAAATATACTCTATAAATATCTATATTATCTCGTTTCAAATAAAGCTCATAATATTACAGTTAATACATCGTTTCCAATCATAAAATATATCTCAATATAATTCTATTCAACTTCTTTTCTATTTACTTCATGAATAAACATAAAAAAACATGCAACTTACTTCAATCATAAATCCAAGCTCTGATTCGAAGTACGAGAGCGTGTGATACACCTTTATAAATAAACCTCCTTTCCTTCGTGTTTCTCGTCGTTCACTCCTTTTTAAACTTTAAAGCTCGATATTTTGCCACATACCATTTTTGTTCTTTATATTTCTATAGGCTCAGAAGAATGTAGCCATTTTTTCACGATTAAACACAAGTTTATTTAATTTGACGAAACATCACACAAAACATCACAAACATTGAAGAATAGGCACACAGATGTACACAAAGATGAATATTTATAGCAGCAGCAGCAGTTATATTACTACTCTTCTATCGACACAATTACTATATTTTCATAACGTGCCTACCGCACACACACTTCCAAATCCTTTGGCCTCCCGCCAACAACTGCTCCCGTCTCTCCTACTCAGTAGTAGAAAAGGAAAAAAAAGGGTTGTCATAAATTATTGCCATAAATTTGCCATTGTCACCGGCATGACAATTATTTTAGAGATTTAATCATTGTGTGGTAGATTGGAATATTTTTATTTATAAAGGTTCTTTATTTATAAAGGTTCACCATTGATCTGCTACTTCTAACATGTGTATCAAGAGTTATCGAATTTGAGAAGGTTTTAACAGTGTTAATTGGAAAATAATAACGTCCATTTAAAAATACAATTACAAATATGGAAACATACAAACATAATGTTTGTTATAGCTCTTTCGAATTTTTAAAAGATAAATACAGTAAATGGGACATACATACTATCTTGCAATTAATAAGAAATCAAAATGAATAAAATATTATTCGCTTTATGATACATCAGTCGATTATATTTATTTATTTACTTATATTTTTTACACTCACTGACTTTACGTGATGATGTATTTAAAAAGTAATTAATTTTTATGAACGAAATATGTTTTTATAAAGTGTGGATACTTATACATATCATAAATAAAACAAATTCAATCACAACAATTCATTTTTACAATTTATACAAAAATAGATTGGAAATAAAAAGCATTGAAACATGTTAAATAACAGCATATAAATAGATTATTGAAACTTTTCTTAACTTACAAAGCCATGATCTAGGCTTCGTTAAAAAATATGTTTCTGATATAGCACAATTTTAAGGGGAAAAAGAAACCTTTCTAAAGTACAAAGCAAGAAATCTATACAACATTCATCACATTTTTGTATCCAGAAATATTCAAGTTATACAAGTTTTCTTTTTCTTCTGCGTGAGGATAAAAATACAAACAAACAAAAATGTATCTTGCTTTATCTAATAAATTTTTAAGAAAAAAAACTTTTTTCACACCAAACCTTAAAAAAACTGTTTTTATGTGAGTACAGTTTTAAATATATTTACTATAAGCTTAAAAATATATTTAAATGTTTGCTGTAATAAAACATATATCAAGTATATAAATTACATAAGAAACGATTTTTTTTTATAAATGTTTATACGTACATTCTTTATATTAATGTGTTTTAAATGCGTTGTTTTTTCTTTTCTTTTTTTAACTGTTTCGTTCATAATATATTTCTTTTTTTTTTGTTATTATGTTTCTATTTACAATAAAATGAAGCTATTTTTGAAATTCTAGGAATACTTTGCTTTTAATAATATTTTAATTTAGAATGCATTAGATTTCTTATAATTTAATATGTGTAAAACAAATCATGTTATAGATATTTTAACTTTTTCAAATGCTAGATTAGTATTATTTTACCAACATACCACCATTTTATAGCATGAAAATTAATATGATTTCAAATCAAAAAATTCAAACTTTTCTCTTTGTCTCTGATTGTACTGATTAATGGGCGACAACTATATAAACTTCAGAAATACAATAAATAAGTAATAGTCCTGATAACTATAAATTTTCATTCATTTTATAATTTATGATTATCATGGTATAAGATAAATTTGATAAAATAAGTGATTTCGTAACAGCATTATTTTGTTTTTGATATATAATATATATATAAATTAGATATGAAAATTTAGAGGAATTGTATTTATATTTTGTATTCTAAAGAAAAGTACATTGGCATTTCAATGTAATTTGAAGAGATGTAAGTGCAATTAAAAAATAATTTTTCTGAATTGAAAATTTGTTATAAATGTTTATGTCGTTTTGAAAATTGAAATTCAGCTTTCGGAAGTTCTACTTCCAAGATCTTTCCTGAAGAACCTGTGGCAGAAGATTCCTTTAATTTTATTACATTCTATTTATAATATTTTCTGGTTTTATATCGTTTAAAGAAGATGATTTTCCTTAAAGACACTATATCAGTATTGCCCAACCATACTTTAGCCATACCCTCTCCCCCCCCCAAAAAAATCATTTCTAAAACCCTTGATGCCACCCCTTCCCTCTGCCTGTGAGAAATAATTCTTATTATATAAAAAGTTAAAGCTTGTTCCCGCTAAAGATGTCATAAACGCCTTCAATCAGATCTAAATAAAGAACAGTTCATTCACGACAGAAAAAAACAAACGAAAAGAAAGTATTTATGAAGAAATCGGTAATAATAATAATAGTAATAAAATGCAACGATGTAAAAAAGCAAATTAATCATTTTAATATTTAAAAAATTGAGAACATAAATAAAAATTGTAATTTGAATTAAAGCTTTTTATATGATGCTTTTATAATTTTAATTACTGGCAGTAAAAAAGTAATAAATATAAAGTACTAAAAATAAATTTAAAATAGACTTAAGATAAAGAGAATAAAAATAATGAGGTCATTGTTCTTCATGATGGCTGCAGAGAGCTTTTATGTGATACTCTAATTTACTCAATTTTAATTTCAAGTCCCCTCGGTTACTTATGTCCAGTCGATTTCTTTTCTACAGCGGTAAATCATTTAGTGCACCAAAACCACATTGAACTAGGTAGTATAATGGAAATGGTAACAATATTTTTCTTGCAAATTTTCTTTCATTTGGATATGTATATTCTGTCTGAGCACGAGAAAAAACCTAAAACAGTCGTAGTTTCAGAGATGTTGGCACCAGCTCTTCTTGCACCGATGATCACCCCTTGTTCAAAGTTACTTAAATATTTCGTCTTCCCATTTTTACAGTGACTTCTGTGCTAACTGCGTCGTATTAAACAGAGAGTTCTTTATATAAGCAACTCTATATTGTTACGTCGTTCTACGTCACTGTCGGACTTGTTTACATTCAAATACTTGTTTACATTCAAATTTAAAATAGACTTAAGATAAAGAGAATAAAAATAATGAGGTCATTGTTCTTCATGATGGCTGCAGAGAGCTTTTATGTGAGACTCTAATTTACTCAATTTTAATTCCAAGTCCCCTCGGTTACATATGTCCAGCATTACATTGCATTCTCTAATTTTTTTGGCCACTCACTGTATATCATAATGTAACGTAATTCTTTTGTATGTCTCTGTAAACAAAATTTCAATGCTACCCACTCCATATTCTATAGAAAGTATCTTGTAGTCCACCTCAGTGACGCATATAAATTTCATTATATTTCAAGTACAGTGCAATTATTAAAAAAAAATGCACCGCAAACAATACTCTCCCAAAGACCATGATGTAACAGAATTATTTCGTGGATACCTGAAACGAACTATAATAGTTACATACTTAATATCGTTTAATTTACTGCAAAAACAAATAGTGGATCTCACTATCATACATCAATACTATGGAAACCCAATTCATGAGAGTTAGAGCACATAGAGTCAGAAGGACAGATTGACATACAGGCGAACCGTCATAAACACTTTTTAACTATCTTGGAACGTGTTAAAAATGGAAGCGACACTTATTTTATTATTATTATTATTTTACACATCTTCTGAACTCTTTTAAACACATATATTAAACAGAAACAATTTAGTAACAACGAATATAAAGTAATTAAATAAATATAGTCTATAAATGTAATATATGTAACAATTTTAGTGTTGGAAACGTACATAAATCGAAATGTTTTAAAAACATTTTATGTTGTTTATTATTCGCCTTATACAGGATCAAGATGATGAAAACAGATCGTTGCTTCTAAATTCCTAAAACTCACCTACTTAAAAACGAGAAAATAACTACGCAAAATCGTACTTATTCATGTTCTAAAAATAAACCGAAAGTTGAAGTTTATTTACTTAAAAACAAAGTAAAACACATCCTCCTGCATTTTTTCCTTCAAAAAAACTATTTCTTTTGCAACTTATAGTTTTTTCAAAGGACGCCAATACATTAATGTCTTAAAATAATTTATTAAAGATTTATTTTGCAATTGTTTTTGAACTCCGGCGTTTTACAGAATGCTACAATTTCTAAAGCGTAGTTTTAATACCAATTAATTTAATTCACTTTTTCTTAAAGTTATCAGTTATGGAACTGTAAACTTTGTATCACGAATATTCATATGATTGGATGCTTTTTATGAAAGCGCACTGAAGACAGTCAGGCATTTTAACTTTCTACGAAATAATTTATCGTTTCATAATATTTTACGTATGTGTGTGTAATGAAAATAATCTATTTTGCATTTATTTTTTCGAAGTGATTTGAAATAACATAAACAATTAAAAAAATATTAGCGATATTAAGTAAAATGACTATTCATTTTACGTAAAATATATTTTTTTCCGTTTTTACCTAAAAAACTTTTATTTAATGTATTTTTTAATTTTTATATATTTGCAAAAGTTTATTTTCATTATTTTTAATATTCTAAAAAAATTCAGAATTTAGCATGTCGTATAACTATAAAACTTATCAATATTTTTAACTTATATGTATGATTATTTGCGAAATTTTATGACTAACGGGACTAAATTTCGAATACCTTCATGTTATAATATTTTTTCTATATTAAAACAATTTAATCTGGGACCTTTTGATATATAAAATTTCAATAGATTTAATAAACCCATTGAATTTTTTAATGAATGGAAATTAAATGTATTAAGTAATTTAAATGTTGAACTTTTCAGAAATATGGAAAATTTTAATTTTAATGTTAAACAACTAAATGGTGAAATAAAGAATTTACAAAACAAATTTATTATTACTTATGTTGATAAATCACCAAACAACTATGCTTTCATCTGCAAAAAATATTATTCGCAGCTAATATCTAATGCTATAAATACAAGTTTAAATTAAAAAAACTAATCTTAATACAATTATTAATAATCGACATAAATTTCAATATTATAAATTGCTAAAAATTAAAAATTAAAACTTTAGTTATCCATATATTGTTGTTATACCTAAATTTCATAAAACTCCTATAAAATTTAGACCTGTAACTATAGGCTGTAATACGTATAATAATAATGCAAGTAAATTTCTATTAACTATTCTCACTAAATTGTTTGAACTTACAAAACCAAAAGATAATTTGTTTACCATAAAAAATAGTTTTCAACTTGTTAATAATATTAAAAATTAAAATAACATAAATTACATGAAGATGTTTGACTTTAATGACTTATTTAATAATATTGATATCAAGGATATGTTCAGGATTGTCAATTTATTATACAAAGAATACAAGGATTCCATAAAATTAAAAAATAATATTTTTTTAAATTACTTTAAAACTTTAACTAGTTTTATTCTACGTCATAATTATATTGTTTTTAATGAGACTATATATATTCAAAGATGTGGATTACCTCAGGGTGGCATTGTTTCTTCAATTCTTGCAGAATTATATTTATATTATTATGAGCGTAATTCAAATATTGCTAATTGTAAAATGTACCGTTATATAGATGATATAATTCTCTTCTATCTTAATAATAATTCAAATTATGTACTACCAATAAAATATCATATAAATCTAAATTATAGTTTCAACGTTATGGTAAATAATGAAATTAATTTTCTTGATCTTAAGATAATTCTTAAAGATAATAAAATTTTGTTTGACATTTATGACAAAAGAAATGATTTTACATTTAAAGTTAACTTATTTACTAATTATATGTCATGTATACATAAATCAGTATTTGTAAATATTTTACTAAATTCTGCACATAGAATTAACAATCTTTGTTCTAATAATTTTAGAACTCAAAATTTAAAACTTATTCTTCAACATGCAATAGAATATGGCTATCCTTTTTATTTAGTTAAGTAAATTTTACGAATATAAATTTTGCTTTCATTGGGGTTATATGTTTGTGCATTCTTTCTGTTAAATCACTTACATTTTGATTGCTGATATATTTGGCTAAAAATTGAATTTCTTTGTGTGCGAGCTGAATGGGAATATTTTGGTTAAGTATCTTTTATTAATTAAAAATTTAAATAATTCTAAATATTTTTCCCCTTTTCAAGGTAGATAACTTTTAATAAAATATAGTTCCAATAAGTGCGTTGCCATATAGGAAAATTTCTTTATTTTTTTTCTCCTTTTCAAGGTAGAGAACTTTTAACAAAATATAGTTCCAATAAGTGCGTTGCCATATTGGAAAAGCTTGGTTATTTTTAAGCTATCAATGTGTGAATTCTAAATTTTATTTTTTAGGGTAGATAATATTTAGCAAGATGTTAGTTCCAATAAGTGCGTGTAGCCATATTGAAAAATCTTTTAAACTTGCATATAATTATTTATAAAATGAAAATTTAATTTGACTTCTACACTAATGTTTAAGATATATGGGATTCTTAATGGTTTTGATAAAATTATATTACACACTTCACAATAAATATAAATTTAATGAAAATTATTTAAATGTTGACATATGTAAAAAAGAAAAAGACAAAAGAATTTTATACTGGAAACTCTTCTTAATATAAATAATTAATATTTATTTAGATATAGTTTAATATCTTAAACTAGATGGCAGCACCAAATAAAGTTTTTAAATGATCTAAAATTTATTACATTTTATTAGATATAGTTCAATATTCTTAAAATAGATGGCAGCACCAAATAAATTATCCAATTGACTTATTGATACTTGGAATACAAGTGAAATTTTTAAATTTTCCAATAATATAATATATAAATTAAATTTATTTAAGTTAAAATTTTAGTAACTGAATTTATAGATTTTATATTATTTATTTGTATTTTTTTTTAATTTTAACTTAGAAATAGTTAAAATATCAGTGGTTAAATTATTAACTGCAACTATTACTAATAATTTGGTAGCTACTTAACTGTATATTTCACCTTACTTAACTGTATATTTCACCTGTACCATTGAATTCACTTTTACCATGTGCTTTGCAAAATTTGGCTTCGGATTATGGATACAGGAAGTTGTAATGTATAGATTTGCTTTGTCTTCCTTTGTATTTATTTGTTTATACATTTATTTATTTTCTCCCCTTTATATCAAATTGTTGTTTTGATTTGTAGTGTTCCATTTTCAAAGGTATCCTTGTTTTTTAATTTTGTTCCAATGAGTGTTTGGGCTTGGAGTTGACACAATTTTTGATATTAAGCTGGTGTCAATAACAGAAAACAATCATTCTTTGCTTATAATGGGGTTTCCCAGCCCTTGAAAAAGTAAATTACATTATAAGCCTTCATTTGTGTTTTTACTTTTGTTTTGAATAAATAATACTTCATTTGTTAGGACTATGTTTTATAATTTGTAATTTGACAGTGCTATATGGTGTAATAATCCCATTGCATATGGTCAGGCTCCTGTTTCAACGGTTAATTTTTGCAATAAGTTTATATATATATATAGGAGTAAATAACCTTTTTTGTTTTAACCATAATATAAATAAACGTATTTTTTTTTTAAGAAAACATAGCCTCATTGGTATTTTGTGCAAATATGCTTCATGAAAATATATTTTCTATTTCTAAAGCTTTTCTACAGCATTTATTTTTAATTTAAAACAATTTATTCCAGAGACGGGGATTTTCTTTTTGGGAACTTCTTATTTCTCCATTACATAAAAATAATTCTGTAATTATAGATTTTTTATAAAATAGTTTATCTTTAATGTTTGTTAGGCTACAATAAATCTGGTTGGAAATAGCTATTATTCTTACCCTTAACCTTTCAGTTGCCAATGTTTCTAGAATGTTGCCAGAGTGCCCCCCCCCCCCTTTTTTTTTCTTTTGTCGCAATTTATGAAAAAATCGCCACAGACATGTGAAGTCCCTTCTATAGCATTCTTCGAGGAAAAACAGAGTGATGATATTTAATGAAATTTTCTGCTGTATTCAGAGGCTTTTTAAAAGTTTACAAACTTTTTCGTGCGCATTGACTCGCGACAGTTTCGTAAAATGTACGCACTGGCATTTTTAAAGGATTTGATGTTAGTATAATGAATTTAGAAGTTTTGTGTTTGATAAATGTCAAAGAACTATTACTCCAGATAGCAAATCACAATACAGTGTGTGGTACTATTGCAACGATATAAATACAAGAAAAAAAAATATTGAAAATGCATAAGACTAAATTACGTTGCATTCTAAATGACGAATTGTATATTTCTAAATTAAAAATTTTGAGAATGCTAATAAAATGATAATTATATATTAAAGGTTGTTTTCCTTTAATTATCATATATAAAAATATAAAACATATATACCGGGTGGTTGTAATATAAGTATTTCTATTTGGAGCTGTCTGTAGCTTGAAGGAATAACCCGAATGAAATCAAAATCAGCACACTTACTATTCGAAAATGGGGAAGAATAATAGAACAACAACAACAATAATAATAATAGTTGCAATAATCTCCGACGGATGGCGCTATTGAGTGTGAAATGTAATGTGTAATACAAGAACAAAGAATTAAGGCGTAAAACCGGATGGCATACCTAATTTATTGGAAAATGTCACAGTGAATGTGATTATGCTTTCGCATGGTGGTGCCGATCATGTTCAGGTTCCACATGACCATTGTGCTGGAGGACACAATCCAGGCGGAGCACGACGTGCTCAACTGCAGAATGTAACGCATCAGGAGTGATGTTTTGCACATGTTGTGATATGCGGTAAAATCATTGAGGTTTGCAACACCTCCACGGTACACAATATTACACATTACATGTCACACACAAAAGCGCCATCTATCGGCGATTAATACAATTTTGTTTTTATTGTTCCATTCTTCTTCCCCCTTCTTGAATAGTAAGTGTACCGATTTTGGTTTCATTCCGGTTATTCCTTCAAGCTACAGACAACTCCAAATAGAGATACTTATATTATAACCACCCTGTATTTACATATAAAACTGTCAACTAATTTTTAAAAGCATTCAATTTACAAAGAAATTTCATCTAACAATCGATCAACTAGTATTACTGTATTTTTTTTCTTAAACCTCTAAGAATAAGATGGTTTTCCTGCATTTTCATAAAAATACACGTGATATTCAAACTTGCTTAAATTCTCTTTCCCTTGTTTTGCTATACAATGTCTACCATGTCAGTTTAAGTAAAATATAATCATGATAAAATAATTTAATATAGAGAGAAATTAACTTGTGTGCTTAATATTGAAAATTTCGGGATAGCCAGTAACAACAACTGTTCATTATTTAAAGAGAAATTACTTTAAACAAAGAAACATTGTAAATATTTCTTCTAAACTGTTAAAAAAAAATTCCCGGAAATTTTATTATTATTTGCTATGCTAGATGTATTTATCAATATACAAAAAAAAATATTTACAGTTTCACTATTTTATGGCACCTTTCATAAGTACTTTCATAAGTAATGTGACCGAAAATAATGTTTAAACTTTCATTTCGCTAGTTCTTGTAATTGTTCACCAGTCTATAAATATGAAGAAAATATTGTAATAGTACCTTCAGTCTCTTTCATCAACCAATGTTTTCGGTAAAATGTTGAACCTTCATTTATTAAAAAAGTTTAATGGGTTTATATCTTAGTAAATTATCAGCACTTTATTTTAGTTTGCACGATTTTATTCATTTTTCATCTAATAATAAATATCGTGAAATTTTTGTAGAACAACTCACTTTCATTTCCTTCTACCATTTTTTTTTTAATTTTTTTGATGAAATGCTGAGCATGTCTTTTTTTAACAATGTAAAGTGTGTATTTTAGTGTATTATAAGTTCATTTCTCCAGCTTTTATGATTCAATTTATTCGAAATGTTATTTATTACTCTAAAAAAATAAGTCATTAATTTCTATAATCAATTTTTTTGGTTTATAGTAGACCCAGAATTCCCATCCTCATTCGACCAAAGCAGTTACATTCACCTTGTTCCCTTAAAAATGAAAAGAGTGAAAAATGCACTTTTTGAGTGAGACATTATTGGCATAACAAGATTTTCGATTTAAATATTCCAAAAATAATTTTACCACCATAAGCTCCAAATTTCTGTAACGAATCTAATAATCAATAATCATCTAATAATTATCTAATAATCAATTTAGCTGATAAACTCCATTAATCCTTTAACGAAATCGCTAGATACCTCGACTTTAAGTTGATTTATTTTAATTATACTTTATAAAGTCATACTGAACTATTATGGATACAACCTTTTATTTACCACATTCTTCGATAATAACAGTAAATATAAAAATCTGAATTCATAGATTGGTCTACATTGCTATTATAAAAGCAATTGTTGCGTTTTATAGATACTCACCCATTGCCATTCATTTATTTTAATTGATTTTAAAATATACATATGTTTTAACCTAAAATAAGTTAAATGTGTGCTAAGAAATGAACGTTGTTTTACAAAATAGAGCAAAATGTAACTTGATATTTTCATACATTTTAATATATTCGGCAAATATTATACTTGATAACACATGGAGAGTTTGATATAGAAAAAAAAAATATTTATATTTAATACAATAAGACACAAGCAGACAACATTCTGCAAAACTGAATGCTGCAATTATACTTTTGTTTTCGACATTTTGTTATTCAAAATGATTAACTTTTTTCAAACAATAGCTATTTAAAATAGGTGGATTGAACTTTGTGTCGTTTTATTAAAATAAATGATCAACGTAAAAATAGCACAAATAAAAAATATATAAAAATAGGAAACAGCCGTCGGCGCCAAATTTAACAAGAACGAAAAATCATGCGTCAAGCATAGATTATATAGCACTTTCCAACGCTTCCAAAATAATTTTACAAATCATACCGTTTAATAAGCTAAAAGCTAACATCTAAGTAAACAATTTAGAAAACGCATAACATATTTAAAAACATAATTTCAGGAATTTCCAACATATACAATATTCGGAAAAATATCCGAATACTTTTATTCAGCTCTGTATAGGATCTATAGTTTTGTATATATACTACATAGGATGATAATTTTAGTTCAGTTAGGAAACGCGTAGCACAGTTTAAAATTCTCCGTCTGGAGTTTGTCAATAAACAGAAATGTGTTCGCGAACTTTTGTGCTGCCCTGTATAGGATCTACAGAATTTATACACACCACGTAATAGACAAAAAGCAAGTTAAAATTAAAATCGCGTTCAATAACTTAAAACGCACTTCCAGGAATTATTGTTAACAGACAGTAGAGAATTCTTTTGCGTGTCCCTGTAAATGAACGATGACTGCTATACACACAATATTCCGTAGTAAGTATCTTGTAATGCACCTTAGTGATCTATATAAATTTCAATGCGTTTAAAATAGTGAAACATTATTTAAATAAACCGCAGACGATTTTTCTCCATAGACGTAATGTAACGGAATTATTTTTACTGTCCCTGTAAAGTAACTATAAGTGCTATGCACACCCTGTTCCATATTAAGCTTCTTCTAATGCACCTTAGTAATATATATAAATTACAATGCGTTTAAAATAGTGAAACATTATTTAAATAAACCGCAAATGATTTTTCCCCATAGACCGCAATGTAACGGAATTCTTTTGAGTGTCCCTGTAAAAAACCTATAAGTGCTACACACTTCCGTTGAAATAGGGAACATGCTATAGATAACGACAATAACATATAAAAATTGCAGAGCAATCCGAGCATATTTACGGGAGTTAGAGAACGGACAGACGGCAGACGGCCAGACGGCCAGACAAACCGAAGTCATAAGCACTTTTCAACTAGGTTGGAAAGTGCTAAAAAGAATAAAAACTGATTTCCAATTTTAAGCCATGTAAATATGCTTGCGTCTCTGCACACAACCAAGATAGAATGGCCATTCTATCTTGCCGCGTGTGGGTTGGGTTGGGTTGATTATTGACGGCCAATTATCTACACATGGGATATAGGCCTCTTGCCGCGTGTGGAGACGCAAGTATATTTACAAGGCTTAAACTTTTAAATCAATTTTTATTCTTCTTTTTAAATTTGGCACTGATGATGGAGATTTAAAGGCTCCAAAACAGATCTTTGCTATTTTTATATTTTTTTTTATTTGTGCTATTTTTATATTTTTTTATCTGTGCTATTTTCATATTTTTTTATTTGTGCTATTTGTACGTTGATAATTTATTTTTAAAATAACGATTTCATATTCAGTTTCCATTTGATGCATCTGCCAACCTATTCAATTTATGGAATTTGACATTCTACGGATTTCAATGATATTTTAATCATTTCTCGGAGAGGGAATCTTTCGGCTGTGAACATATCCCCCATCTGCTGACACTCCTGCTAAAGAACTCTCAAAATCAAATGGTGTGTTGTGTCTACATGGCGCGAACAGCAAAGCAGAGTTCCCACAACGTAACCATCCAATATACCAAACCCGCACAATGCTGCTTTACTCCAGTGTTCTGGTGGGAACCCGTATTTTACATCAGCATAATCCATTAGATTTAATCAATAATGAAACGTAAATTTAGAATCCACGAACATAAATTAAGGATATAAATGCAGTTTGAATATTAATGTCATTTTAATAAATAAAGTCAATTTAATAGATAAAACTCCATTATTCCAGTTCAATTTTTATCTTAAAATTCTCTTCTTAAAATAAGATTGTGAAGTTTAATTAAATCATTTTATAAGTCCTTAAAACATATACACTTTAAAAAGAAGATTACTGGGTATAAGTAAATAAATTTATGTAGCAAGAAATTGAAAGATTCAAATATATTTACTGAAAAATCAAGTTAAACATTAACCTCCTAGTGTCTCTCAATCTAAAAGAAAAAACAATTTGCTTTGCAGTTTATTGTCTTTTATATGCAGCCAATACATTAGAGACATAATTGAGTTTATTTCCAAACAATGGAATGAAAAATAAATCATTAAACTCATTTAAATAACACTTACTATACAAACTACATCCTTTATTCCAACACAGAATTCTCGTTTTCTCTTTAATTTATGATATTAAGTTTAAGCTTCATGATTTACAAAACATTTCTTTTATGGTAAACGAACATATTCAAGTATTAGGTTGAAATATCTGAGTTAATTATGAAAATTTTAATTTCTTTTTTAATAAGGAAAGCTTAAGAAAATATTTTGCGTCATGTTATACATAAAGGTTTATGCTATTTTTATGTGTATTAAGATATTTTTATGTGTATTAAGATAAAATTTGGTAAAGTTTAAGGTAATATGGAAACAAGAGTGGGATTTAATAGTTGTAGAAAAAAAAGTCAGACTAGAATTAATACTTCACAAAAATTTCAATACATAAAAAAGTAGTAAGTTGTAGCCATAATAAAACTTTTTTTCTATATAAATCAAATCAACTAAATGATTTAAATAGTTCAAGAAATTACACCGATTTAGCAAATAGGTTATTTTATATATATTTTTTATATATATTTCTGTAGAATCGCAGATAATGAAGAATTTTAATGCAGGAAAAATAAATTTATATTTACTTCAGACAAGCAGTTTCCTAGACCAGAGTGTCACTAATAAAGATTTCGAATACCGGTGGAGAATAGATCTCGATAACGAACTTATCGACTTTCTTCGCTTTAAATTTCGAGGAATGATTTATTTTCCAAAATTTGAAGACTATTATACCTCACGTAAACCCAGGCTGACAGAATTAAAAAGCCTGCTGTGATCGAATTACTCCAAACACATGTTTTTTGGTAGATTTGTGCATTAACAGTCTTTGCTGCATTGGTGGGGTGTTCCTGAACGAAAACATGATAATCAGCGAATATTTGCCATTTCAGACTATTTTGTATATACACGGTGGTCGGATTGTAAATAAATTTGAAATTACATTGATGAAATTAAGAAGTCTAAAAAAGTTAATGGCATACAAATGTTATAAAACAGTGCCAGTTTACGTATAACTTCCTTGTAAACCACTTTTGCGTTTCTCAGTATTTCTGACAGAAATATTTATGCTAATCAGAGAAAATGGATTAAGCTAAATCTCTAAATGAACATTGCACATTTATTACTTGGAACTTTAAAAGCTGAAATTAAATGAATAAATATCGTTTTTTGAATGATTTATTTAATATTACCGCCCCCGCCCCCCGCCTTTTGTCACATTTCTCGAGGTTTTGGGCTCGCTCCCCAAAGAAATAAAATGTTTAAGAGGCATTTTTTGTGTGTAGCTATATAAGTAAACATGGTAACTCTCTAATAGGTAACCAAGTTTTGAAATTTGATACGTAATTTAATTTGCAAGAACTAATTAGATTATGAGATTTCTACGCTACAGTCATTACGTCACACAAGTACTTCTTAAATATTTTATTTTGGGAGTGGGAATTCATGTAATTATTATTAATGCTAACAATTGCGTTTTTTCCCTATGTAAATACATTCGTTGGTTTGTGTACATAAACATAGAGATATAAGCATCGCAAGATGAACAAATAATCGAATTTTGAACAAATCATTTTGGCACCTTATCTTAGAACTAACCACTATTAAATGAAAATTTATTACCATGATGAGGATTCTAAAGGTAAAGGTTCTTTGAATTATGTACATTTAGAATGAATAATAAAAGAAAAAAATCATTTTTATTATTACTTACCAATTTAAATATACCCAAGTGTTCATGTAGTTTTTTCCCCCCTTTGTTTCTCTTTTTTTAACTTACTTTTGTGATATTACATTTTTTGAAAAAAGTACCAGTTAATTGAATTCAAACAACGCATTTAATAATACGTAGGTACTATAAAATGTTTAGTAGATATATTACTTTATATGCATGCAGAGTATAATGTATGGAGACATTATATGCAAACACTTGGGACCTTGCCTAAGTTTGAATAAACAAGAGCATAGCGAAAAGGTACGTACAAAGGTATCAAACAAAATATATTACTATCAGATCTTAATCCACAATATGTATCACGATATGTAAAACAAATGTTGACCTGCATAAGATGCATGTTTGCATCGGAATATAATGCATGACATAGAACATGTAATCACATTTTTAACACTATGTTTGTGATTTTCAAGATAAGTCTAAGAAAAGTTCTGTTTCGCCGCACTGTCTAATTAACGTTCTGAAGTTCTAGCATGCATGTCAATGTATATTGCTTGTTGGTACTGAAAGAGCACAATTTAAACACATTAGCTTTTCTTCTTCATTCAACAAACTCGCTAATAAAGGTTCTGTACTATATATGTACTATAGGTTAAAAATGTGGTCGGTATTATAGATTGATATGTGGGCTTAACGAGTTGGGCTTAACACAATTTAAACACATTAGCTTTTCTTCTTCATTCAACAAACTCGCTAATAAAGGTTCTGTACTATATATGTACTATAGGTTAAAAATGTGGTCGGTATTATAGGTTGATATGCGGGCTTAACGAGTTGGGCTTAACACAATTTAAACACATTAGCTTGTCTTCTTCATTCAACAGACTCGCTAATAAAGGTTCTGTACTTATATATGTACTATAGGTTGAAAATGTGGTCGGTACTATAGGTTGATATGTGGGCTTAACGAGTTGGAGAGGTGTGGTTGTTGTTGGTTCATGTAGGTTTCGTTGCTTACGTTTCTTGTGCCAATCGTCTGATTGGTTTACATGTGCAATTATTTAAACTAGGGAATCGAACCCGGGCTTTCCGGGTTACAGAACGCAGGCGAAAACCATTTTTTTTTCCCTAAATCTAATAGATTTTTCATATTTTTATTTGTCAAAGTTGCTGCATTTACTGATTTTTTTTTACTGGTTTCTTTGTTTTTCTTGTGCGTGAAGCGCTCATACATGCGGTATCTATCCAGTTTTTTTTTGTACTAAGCGTTCATGCATGCGATATAGTGTTTCTGCGATTTTCATACATGCGATTTAGTGTTTATGGTGTAAACAAATAATTTTCTTTTAAATTTTTAAATTATTACAAAGCTTCCTTTTCTCCAAAATCGTCTGAACTAATCAAATTTTGTATCCGGTATAACGCTACTCTCATATAAAGACACCCTATTCTTGTGACGTTTTTATTTCAAAATGCATTAATTTTACTACCTGTAACTATTTAAAAATTTATAATGGCAGCATTCTTCCATTTGTTTATTGGGCGTTTCAAAATTCATGCTTAAAAATTATTTTATAAGCCATAATAAATCAGTCAATTAAAATTCAGTTTTCAAACAAATTGCATTTGAAATTTTTTCCTATATAACGGTGTAAAAATTAAAAATGTGCGATGTTTAGAAATTAAAAAAATTGCAATAGCAAAAATCACAAAACCGAAATTTCATCGTCAGCTGTTGCCATTTGCAAAATGACGTATGCGTTACGCACGGACAAGTTTGGCCTTTATAATATAGATAGCTTCTCAAGTAACACTCAAGTAATTGCCACTGCGAAGCTTTTGTACCTTTATAGAGTGGCATTTTTCTCCAATACATATAAATTTTATTCTGTATATATATCTGCAGATAAAATTTAAAATATCCAACAGCATAACAGCAAAATTGACTGCATTCATGTTAATAGAGTACTTCATGATTCTATTTTTAAATATCTTTCCGGTTTCTTCGAACAAATAACAGAATAAAATTTCTTTAAAAGTAGCATTTTACAATTTCAGTATTGTATGGCCGTCTAATAAAACAAATTATCCTCTGCATTGACACAAGCCAGTTTTTAAAAATATTTCTATACTGTTAAAATACACTTTTCCTTTTCTCCCCAAACTTTATTTTAGTAAAATATCAATGTGCATTGAGGGCGGCAGACGCCATTTGGCTTCTGTTGAATATATGTAACTCTACACAATTTTGAATTTTATATGTTACAATATTTTTCAAAATTAGGCATAATATTTGTATTCATTCAATTACTACTATATTCCTAAAAAGCGTCTTTTAGAAACAGTACTTTTTATATGTACATTCGTTTTTAATAAAATAATAATAATATATTCGTTATATACTTATTTAACAATATAATATTAATAATAATTTTCATTTTAAAAACGAACAAAGGAAATAGTTTTGATAAACAATGCAACATAGAAAAGTAACGCTCGTAGAAGGATTTTTGGTATTAAAGAAGAAACCTACCCGCCTTCAATATGTTAAAACTTCTTATGTTCCAATAATCACAAACCTAAAAACATTTTGTATCATAAACAATCAAGTAATTGGTGAAAGAGTGCATATCTTCTTAATCACAAATGCTAACAACCAATGAAATATATACTTAATTTATCAATAAAAAAGTTTTCTTTTTTTCACAAAATCTTGATTTTTCTTCACAATTTTTAATCAAATGAAACTTTTCGTTTTAACAAATAAAGAAAAAAAATTGACATGCGTAATTTATTCATATTTATTTGTACAATTTGTATTGTAATTTTTTGTACATTACTTTTTTTATCGTTTTTCCTAGAGAAAAAAATGTATTTCTATTAATATTTTTTGAAACACATTTAATCTCAGTTGCATACAGTTTTAAACTAGATAAATGTAAATCATTGGAAGATTAGTAGCAATGCAGAATGAGAGTTACAATGAATAAAAACCTATATCGATAATATCAGCAGCTACATCTCAAGAAGTAAAATTATTTTTTTAATGATGGAGACATATAAAACTATTAAATAATTAAATGTTTAAGGAATTTTCCCATTTTTCTTTCTATTATAAAATAGATATACACAATTGGTTTTTTAAAAACATTTACATTTTTTATATGTGCATTGATTTGCTGGGAAATTTTGATGTAGAATCTTGAACGTGGATTGGTATATTTTACTATACAATAAGAGTTTTTCTACTTTAATATTTAAAGAAATCTATTTAGGGATATACAAGATGCTAACATTAATCTTGGGAGAATCTTTTCAGCAGATCATCAATCACTATCTCACGATCAGTTTTCTTTTACTATGTTTAATCTGCTAGCTGCTTTTTTATTCAATAAGAGGGCATGTTGAAAAAAGTATGCGTTAACTTGATTCGGAAGCAAAATTGAATCACAATCTAACAAAATATTTAATAAGAGATCATCAGATTACATTAATATAAAAGTAAAAATAATAATGGAATACATTAAAATATAATTTTATGTAGTTGTATGTATCATATATTTTAATACGAGCAAATCTTGTGTCTGGTTATATATATATATATATGTAAATTTTATCTTAAAAACGGCTCTAACGATTTTGACGAAATTTCGTATCCTACCGTTTTGGGGCACCAGAAAACCATTGGGCTAGGTCACATGTTCGAGAAAATTCGATTACTGGGTCATTTTGGGTCATTTTGGGTCATGGTCTAGCTAATTGTATCTAAAAAACGGTTCAAACGATTTTGACGAAATTTTGTATCCGATCATTTTCGGGCACGAGAAGACTATTGGGCTGGGTCACATGTTCGAGAACTTCGATTAGTGGGTCATTTTTGAGTCAACGCGGATCAAATTAATTTTATCTAAAAAACGGCTCTAACGATTTTGATTAAATTTTGTGTCCTACGAGATTCGAGCACGATAAAATCATTGGGCTAGGTCACATGTCCGAGAAAATTTGATTAGTGGGTCATTTCTGGGTCATTGTGGGTCAAGATCTAAAAAGCGGCTCAATTTACACTAAATTTTGCATCCATTGGTTTTCGGGCACGACAAGACTGTTGGGCTAGGTCACATGCCCAAGAAATTCAATTAGTGGGTCATTTTGGGTCATTTTGGGTCATGGTTAAGCTAGTTGTATCTAAAAAACGGTTCAAACGATTTTGACGAAATTTTGTATCCGACTATTTTCGGGCACGAGAAGACTAATGGGCTGGGTCACATGTTCGAGAACTTTCGATTAGTGGGTCATTTTTGGGTCAAAGCGGGTCAAATTAATTTTATCTAAAAAACGACTCTAACGATTTTGATTAAATTTTGTATCCTACGAGTTTCGGGCACTCGAAAATCATTAGGTTAGGTCACATGTTCGAGAAAATTCGATTAGTGGGTCATTTCTGGGTCATTGTGGGTCAAGATCTAAAAAGGGGCTCAATTTACACAAATTTTGCATCCAATGGTTTTCGGGCACGAGAAGACTGTTGGGCTAAGTCACATGTTGGAGAAAATTCAATTAGTGGGTCATTTTGGTCATGGGTTATGATATTTCAACTCAAATTTAATTTTGACCGAGCATAGCTCGGTCTTCCCTGCTCGTTTTATTTTTATTCTGGAAGTACTAATCTATACAATGTGTGCAAAGAACGGATTGCAAACTTTAAAGCTGCAAAATTATTCAACTATGACAGATATAAGAATGAAATAAGTGACGTAATTTTAATGAAGCTATAAACTTTGTATTCAGTAGTATATTTCAAGGTAATTCAAATTGCATTTAACAGGCTATGATGCGCTACTTCAACCTGTTATAATACCTAAACTTACGTGTAAATTTTTATCTCAGATTTACCATTTTTTACATTTCAGATATTTTGCTAATGGACTTCAAACAAAAAATTCTGTTCCGTAGTTTAAAAGTTCAACCTTCTCAAATGTTTAGATAGATCATCGCTGTTTATTGAAATTTATTATAACTAAACTAAATATCACAGTGTGAAATTTTCCCATCTGTCGTAATAAGCATGTCAGTCTTTTTTGTTTTTGTTTTTGTTAATATTTAGTATTGTTAAAGGATTTATTCCATTTTAACATTCAAATATATTTTTTGCACATTCTGTTTCCTTTTTTTTGATAGCTTTCTGTAACGCCATTTTATTATATTTCGTTTTAACTGTAACTGCTTTATGAATTATCCATTATTTACGAGAGTTAATTTAATTTTGCTATAATATAGAACAAATGCATCGTTAAGGAAATCTTACCAGAATGATTCTAATATTGACAGTGATAACGGTAATTAAACAGAGTTGTTAATAATGACCTAAGGTAAGCAGGTTTGTGTCTTTTTAATTCTTATTTCAACTTGATGTTTTGGTTAATGCACTGTTACTGGAACAATCCGTAAAAATAATATACGGTAGGAAAATTTGCTATGCACTGTTAAAAATTTGCAGCAAAATTTTCGTTCATTTGACCGTTTTTGTAAAATACGGTTACAGAACCGTAATTTAATTTTGTTCTGACCGTATTATAGGGGAATATAGGATCAGAATAGCTTTAATTTACGGTTATGTAACCGTTTTCTATAAAAACGGTCAAAGGACTGGACAGTTTGCTGCAAACTTTCAACAGTGCTTAATAAACGTAAATTGCGTGCCGTTTGTAAGGGTATAACCGTTCCTCATAAGCCAAATGGTTCACAATATTGTAATAAGCGTTCTAATTTAGGGTATTAAAATCCGACTGAATTTCTATATCACCCCGTATTCCTTCTGTCCTATTCGCTACGTTGATCGTCCAAGAACAACATGCGTCGTGGCATTCTCAGTTTCATACGGATGTCTATAAACGTACTGAGAAATTCTTGAATTTGGAAACTTGCAGAAAGCCAAATTTCGCAAAAAAACGTAAGCAGTACAGACAGTAAGTTTCCGGAACACCCAAGTGAACAGAAGATATTTTTGTGCTACACTGTTAAAAACTTGCAACAAACTGTCCAGTCATTCGACCGTTTTTATAGAAACCGGTTACATAACCGTAATTAAACTCCATTCTGACCATATTACTGCCCGTGTTATGGTCAGAATAGTGTTAAATTACGGCTGCGTTAAAAACAGGCGCTGCTACATATTATATGTTTTCTAATATTACATGTATTTTAAATAGCGAAATTTTTATATATTTATTTATATTTATTCCTATACTATACTCTATTTATGTACTAAAATACGATTAATTTTTTTTTAAGTAGGAATATTCAGTATAATAATTTAAAACTCTAAGGAGATTTAATTAATATTCCTAATCACTAATTCTTAGTTTTACGGAATATCCCCATACATGAATGTTTTACACTTCACAAGCGAAATAGCACAGCTTACTTGAATTATTATTCAATTCATCGGTAGGGGTATAATCCCTGAATTCAGTATTCTATAACGGTATCATGAAATAGAGATATGTGTAAAAAATTTTATGTACTTTAATTAGCACCAGGCACTCCCAAAAACACAATATGATGTGGAAAGTTTATGTTGATAAACTAAGCAAGAATTCTAAAATTTGTATTATATTTTTGTTGAAATTAGGTGAATTGTGGGCAAAGGAAAAACTTTAAAATATTATTATTGAAAGATATACAAAAATTATATATATAAAAATATACATATTATATATATATATATAAACAATAATATATGTATATATAAACAATAATATTCAAAAATATATATTTATTCAAAAAATCAATGTTTTATCGAATGTTATGTTTCAATTAGAAACTAGTCCATACCAATATATTAAAAAACTTATAATTGTTAATCATTATGGACTAATTATTCCAGGCAGTTTTCTAAAATTAGAACAGCTTGTGTAATAAGCTGAATAAAAATACACCAATTTAATGTACACCAACACCTGTCAAACTGATATCAGTAACAAAATAAATATCTCACTATACATGGACCTAATCTCTTTTATTCATTCAACCTTTCATCAATATTATCGCAAACAGTCATTAAATGAAATTACCTTATAGCTTGAAGTATCAGAGAAAAAATTTTAAAATGTTATTCATAGTTTACTTTATACTTAAGTGAATTAAGTTGTTTGATGTTTCAGTTTAAAGTTAATTATTATTATCGACAACATTTATCAGATTAAGTAATTACAACAACGTGAATATTGTGAGAAAGCATGTCACTTGATGTTCTACATGCTCCTTAATTAGCATCAAATATGCCACAATTATTAATATTTTATTAAATATGTAATCTAAAGTTTTACATATTTAATATCTACTTTACTTTAAAATGAAATTTCAAAAGAGAGATCTTAAAAGTATAAAAATTATAGACAGTGACTAAGCTAACGGTTACACATATATATGAATTATGTATCATTTCGCTCTAAAAATTCCGTAAATTTCTTATTTTAAGCAGCAATTCAATTAAAAATGTATATTTTGTTTACATTACTATGATGTATAACTAGTTTTTTGTTTTGCAGCATTAGGAAAATAGAATCGTACTAAATCTGAAAATACTGATTTACTTCATTAATCTGTTGCCCTTTACTATGTTGTCTGCTTAGATGTGAAGTGCCTTAAATTTTAATAATAATTGATGACACTCATTTTGAAGGTACAAAGATTTTGGAAGATAAATATGACCTTATATTTTTTATTGTTTCATTTCAAAATATTACAGATGAAATCATTGTTTGCAGTTATCTCTTAATTGATGTGGGTGTCATTCTATTTTCATAATGCATGTCAAGCTTCTATTTGTAATATGCCTCATAACAGTAAAGACCACTATGAAAAAACAATTTATTCTAATTTCACATCCACATGCTAAACAGCGGGCATAAAATTCACTATATACGATTATTGCAAATTATGGTAAATATGAGCTATGTTAATAGAGTGGTGGAAAAAATTATAAAGCCACTTGAAATTATGATATAATTAAAAAACAAAATATAGAACATTTATGAAATTTCATACATATATATTATATGCTACAAGGAAGTAAAGAAAAAAATAAATTCATTAATAACTACATTAATAAAAGATTAATAGACTTAAGAAAATTTTCTGTACAAAGAAAGTTGGAAATAATTATAAAGTCGATGCATGTATTTCATCAATAATCGATGTGAGACCCATTTTTTTCGATGACTTTGACTAGTCTTTTGTTCATTGAATCTATCAGACCACACAAAGTACTTGCATCAGTATTATTCCAGCAGTTTTAAAAAGCATTCATCAAATCTAACTTTAAATTGAATTTTCGTCTATTTTCGTAAACATTTCGAGCTAAAATTCCCCAATGATTTTCTATTACATTCAGATCGGGTCTATGAGCTGGCTATTGAAGGCATTTCACTTGATTAGGTTCCAGCCAAGATTTAGTTGACTTCGAAACATGAACGGAAGCGTTGTCCTGCTGAAATGTCCAGTCTCGTGAAGTTATAAGAGGAGCAAATGGGTAATAAATTATCTCCTAACATTTCTTGATACATAACCCAATTCGTTTTGTTATGCATGAAAACAATTGGAGTGGTTCCACAGGCAGCTAATGCAGCCCAAACCATAACCGAGCCAGCTCCAAATTGACGCTTTGAAAAAATATCAGGCTCCTGTCGTAAATCATGCCAAAAATATTTATAGCCGTCGGGTCCATCGAAATTAAATTTCTTTTCATCGGAAAAGACAACATCTCTCCAATTTGAGCCTTCGGTTACATGTTTTCGTACAAAGTCTAAGCAAGCATTTTTGTGGTACTTAGAAATAAGTGGTTTTCCTTTAATTTTTTTTAATTGAACAATGGGATTGTTACTTAAAACATTTCTTACCGTTCGGCTTGTACATGGTAATTGTAACTGTTCTTGAATTTGGGCATACGACATTTTTTGTCCGCAAACTAGCATCCGGATTTGTCTTGATTGCCTTACAGTTAAGGATTTCGGTCTTCCTGTATGCTTCTTACTGCCGTAATCTTCGGGATTTCTGAGAAAACTGTGTACTGCAGCCTTAGACCTTCTTATTTTTCTTGCAATATTAGAACCAGACATTCCAACTTCATTTGAAGTTAATATTATAATTTGTTGACCATCGGATAACTTTTTTCCTCTTGGTATTGTATTAAACAAACCAAATATAAAATGAATGCACGTAACGCATTTACATTTACCTAAACTTTCATGGCGACCTATTTTCTTAAGTCTGGCATTATGCCAAATGAGGCTAGAACCATCGGCTTTATACTTTTTTCCAAGTTGTTTTTCATTGGTTGTAAGAAATTAGCATAATTTATGTTCCCCCTTCCGTTTTTCCAAATAAAGTTTATGTGTATTATTGCAATGTTGATCATGCAAATGAAAATAGAATTTGCGTTATCAACAATTCCATTACTTTTTGAATTTTGTAAGTTTTTCTATCGGCTTTATAATTTTTTCCAGCACTGTACAGACGTTTATTCTATATTTAAAAAGAAATGTGAAAGAAATGATTTAAATTATAACTTATGAGTAACAAAATAATCCATCAAGTCTCATGCCCACGGTGTCAAATTATATTTGCTAGACCATTGGATCTGGTATGCTATACAGGATGTCTTGAAAAGATCTAAACACACTTTAATTCTTTATCTGTTGGAATTATGTAGACGATTTAAATAGCAAAATTTTCCAAAATAATATAGGAATTATGATTATGTTGATGAAATAAATTCTGTCATTAAATTTGAAAATGTTTCACATTTTATTTTTTACACTCTTCTTCGTTGTTTAAATTATATTTATAAACCGTTTTCCCATGGTCTGACATGAAAAACTGCAACATGCTTCTACGAATAAAACTCACTGAGCTAAGATACATTGATTTTTTTTTGGCGTTTACGGTCACTGTAAAATCAAACTGTACCTATATCTCAATACCTAATGCATAAAATTGATTAAAGTTTTATATTCTGTTTAACATTGACATAAATAGATCCTTGTTAGTTTTGGGTGTATACCGCCGAACTGGTGTCGCTCTTATGCTCTGTTTATTTGCGATATTTACACTACCTATACTCAAGAACAAATAGATTGTCATTAAATTTTGATTACAGACGATTTGATATATATAGAAGAAAGTTTTGTGGTAGGCAAAACATACTAGTTTTTACACAAATATCTATCTATTTATCTATCTATCTATATCTATATATGTATATATATACTTTAAATTATTATGTTATTGAAACAACGGATTTCAATTATGTTTTATAAAAATTAAGTATAAAACAAATCCATGATTTTAATCCCAATCGCAACATCTTTGATTTGATGATTTTATTTGGAAGCTATTTATAAAATTACTCACTATTTATTTTTTTATTTTATTTTTTTAAAGGGCAAACAATACATTTAATGAAATAAAATTGCTAAAAATAATACAACAAAAACATATGTATCTAATCTTCAAATCGTTCTTCCTGCATATTATTTAATAATCAAATGCTATCACAAAGAAACAAATGTCATATCAGATGTCGTTAATAGGAAAAAAATGTATTTGCAACAAAAAGGAATTAAAATAATGACATGTTTTGACTGTAATGACACAATGTCAATAGTTGTATTACAAATATTGCATGTGAATATTTTACAATTTATTTTACACGGAGTGCTCATACGACATAATGTTTAATTGTGACATGTTTTTATTGTGAAATTGAAATATATGTACAGTCGTGGAAAAAAAAAACTGGACACCCCCCACTAACTCTGCAACAAATTACAGTAGAAGGAAGTGACTGGTACCAAACTATTGGAAATAAAGTCTTCTTTTAAATGATGTCTATAAAATTTGCTTAGGGGGCCATCTACATGTAAAAACACACCCAAACTTTGTTTTTTTTCAATAGCAAGTGTTGGAGATAAACAATCAACATGGCACATTTTTTAATTTCTTTATTTATGTTGAATATATTGTAATTAATAATGTTTTTTATTTTTATTTTAGCAATCTTTTTCTTTGTTTTTTTTCTAAAGTTTTTTTTTTTAATATCTTCTTTAATTTTTATTGTCCATCCATAAATATGGATATCATTTTAAAGCATTTAAATAGTTACATTTCAATATTTTATTTATTTTTCCATTAATATAATTTTCTAAATTTTATTCCACATTATTATTTTGGATCAGCGGGTATTAGCAATTTTCACCCTAGCAACATCAACTCCTGATATTCACTAGGGTACAAAGGAATGTACGGGTCGTTTTGGGAAAGGTGACCTCATGATAGCGTCACGTATGCATTCTCAATGTCACTTTTACAAAGAGTGACCACTTCAGAAAAAGACCCAGCCAATCTCTGAGTATAAGAAGAGGGGCGGTAAAAAAGATCCCCCAGTGGAGGAGGCAAGTTCCCCTCCGAAAAATCTTCAGTTTCCTGATTTTTTTTAAGGTGAACACATGTAGTCCAAAACAACGAAAAATGCCCGGGTCGGGGCCGATCCGGTCAGAGCGTCCAGATGCAAGATCTTCAGTCATCTTTATGGGTGAGCCATTTAAAAAAAAAAATAAGATCCTCGTGCCCGGCTGGTCCATTTTAATTTAATTTTATATTTTTATGTGACAGTAACTTTAGGCCTCATTCTTTTATTCTCAAATTTATCAATTTTTTTAACTATTATTTTATCAAAATTTTAAATAATTATTTTCAAGGGAACATTGTGCCCATATTCATTAACAGTTTATTTTTAAATTTTATTCTCACCTCTTCCACAATGTCTCCAAAATAATAATTATCTGGAATGCAAAAAATTCTAGTATTCATCATTTTGAAAACAATGTAGTTCCATGGTGACTGTGTAAAATTCAAGTCTGTACATTTTTTAAAAATAACAATACAAATAAATCACGAATTTTAATTGTAATTTTGACTTTTGTGAAATTTTTTAAAAACATTTGTTTGTGGAATTATTTTAAATACTTAACGTTATTTCAGGTATTTAAATTAACAAAAAAAACTGTATTGATATGAACCATTAAGATTATGTATTTTTGTGTCTTTGTTTCTTTTCAGAGTCTCGAAAAACATTTTTAGCAATTTAATTCTAATTAATTTTTTTTAATTAAAATAAAAAAGTTATTAGTTTGTAAAATTTTAGGATGCTTTTTTTCATTATTTTCTCTTTTTTTTTTTTAATTGTATGCATTAAGTGCATTCCCTTTCCTTTTGCAATTTTTTTTAAAATTATTATTTTGCGGTCACAGATATTCTAGATCAGCGTTAAAAAATATCGAACCGGAGCTTGCTTAATTTTTTATCGTCTTCACAACGCGGCGATTAAGCAATAAAGCTCTTCTAAATTGTACTAACCACTATTCCTTCTCTTTTAACAACTTGTGATACCTTGTAGGGAATTAACACCCAAAATCTTCCTAACACTGTATTTGGTCTGGTGCCTAGAACCAGGAGTTGGTTTTGATTATCTGTGTTCTTCTTTAATTGTAGCAAATTTAATACTGGTTTATTATATTTTTCCTTTCCTATTTTTTTCCTAATTATATATATTTCACCATTTTTTTTCTTTCTATTAATTCATTTTGTAGTTAACTATCATTATAATAAAATTCAGCTTAAAAAAAAAATCATATATATGTGTATGGTATATAATATATATGTACATAGAGGAGACATTGGTGGAAGTTTATTTTATTTTATTATTTTTCCCCTTGGTGTGAACTGAGAGCTACAAAATATTTTGAATATGAAATTTGAATATTTAAAGTTGTGTTTTAAATTTATTGCTAGTAATAATAATAATAAAAAAATGTCTAATAATTGATGCGATGGACTAGATATTATTGTGTCACCAATGTAATATAAACCAATGATTTTTTATTTTAAAATTGAGATTTCTAATTGTTATGGTTTCTTACTTAAAAGATAATTAAATTCCAATATAGTATATCTAAATCTATTACATCTAATATTATTCAGAAATTTTTTTGAAAATACTTTTAAAAAAAATGTATTTATACACCTTCAAAGGAGTACAAAAAATAATGTAAAATAAAAAAAAATAAAAAATAAAGTAAAAAAAAATGAATAAGTAAATAAATAACAAATGCTTTATATACATGATTATATTATAACTAATAATACTATGATCATTGTTGATTATTAATCTGAATATTATAAAAAATTTAAAAAGAAAATGACTATGGAGGTAATGCAATGTTTCAATCAACCGTTCACCACGACAATGTTATTGTTGTTATTTTTAAAAGCTATGATATATTATTATGTATTGTAATGGGTTGAACACTGTCTTATGGCCCCTGTATACTTAAAGACGAATTAAATGTGGTGACTATTTAGTGTATTATGTATAATAATAATGTATATCTAAAAATAAGTTTCATCATATCGTAAGGTAAATTAAATAATCAAAATTAAACGACAATTGCTCAATAGAAATAATTTGTTTTGTCAAATAATAATATACTCAAATGTCATTGAAAATTTATATATTTATCATTATTTACAATGAGCGAAAATCTATGTTTCATGTTAATGAGTTATTATTTGCATAATTTTCCTGAAATTTTATTTCATATATGTTTTTCAATAAAGATTAATTTCTTTTAAACTAATTAATATATATATATATATATTGAATAAAGTATTGAAAATAAATTATGGAAATTAGTCACAATGAGTTGATAAATATGCATTTTAATAATAATAATAATGAAATGCTGCCAGCATACAATCAATAAATACATGTAAAAAAAATGAAAAGATAGAAATTGAAAATTGATAACTAATTTTCACGGAAAAGTGTAATTTATTTCCAAGTTTAGTATTTGGTTGTATTTATTGAAGTTCTATTCCTTCATGCACTGCTCGCAGAAAAATATTTTTAGGCATAACCAAAAAATAAAGTCAAAAATAAATAAATATATATATATTTTTTTCTTTTCCTTTTTGCATTTTGGCTCATCAAAATTATTGTTTACCATTAACACTATACACAAAATTTAGTGCTTTTATGGAAGACAATGCATGCTTTTGTTCATTTTTTGCCTTATTGTGTACTTTCAGAGTACACCTTTTCTACAAGCTAAGAAATTTTAACATAAAGTGTATTTATGTAGGGAGATTATACGAATTTTTCGTTCAAATTGATGCTGTCGGTGACTAGCATTTTCCCCCCAGTTGATCCTAGTTCGTAGAATTAGTCAAGGTTAGGGAGTGAAGCTTTTCCCCTCCCCCAGCCCTCTTGTCTCTGTAAAACAGATTCTAAGTATTTGGATCACAGGGAGAACTTTTAGTATCCCCTTCCCCAGGGCCGATTTTGCTAATCGGAGGCATTTTTCATTATAGCATACACTTGTATATATTTTTTCGCTATTTGGAACTTGCATTTTGGGTTAGAGACATTCGAGGCAGGCTGTGTGTAAACCTATTGAATGTCCTTTTATTTTTTTTAATAAAACGATGATAAAAAGTATTGAAAAATTGTATATAGAAAATAAACAAATATAAAAAAATGAATTTAGTACTAATGAAAAATGATTTTAAAATGAAAAAAAATCATCGTTATTTTTAAGTGTATTTATGTTATTGTATGTGTTTTTGTATATATTTTCGGTTTACACACGGTACGAATTTAGCATGCGAAGTTTTGTGGAAACATCACATTCAAACACAGAGTTCTCATATACCAGCCATTATTTCTAGTTAATAATGCGTCAGACACAAACAATCATTACACATTGATTCACGTTATATGACACATTTACCCTCATCGACAATTCTTGTTCCTATGCTTATCTGATCTCATGATAATTTATGATTAGATTCCCGATCATCACACTTTCACATTTATTTTCCATTTTCTATTCAACTTGAACAAGATACATTTTTTTTTCATAGACATGAAACAACACTGAGTAAGTCACAAACTGACACACAAAAATACAATAATAAATAAATTATTATTAAATAAATAAATAATCAAATGTATTGTAAATAATAAGTAAATAAATAAATAAACCATTACTTCACATTATTGAGAAATAAAAATAAATAAATAAATAAATAAGAATAAAATAAAAATAAAAATAAATAAATAAATAAATAAATAAGAATAAAATAAAAATAAAAATAAATAATTAAATAAATAAATAATGACTAAAATTAATACAACAGTAAATTAATATAATTTGGCATCAACTTCATACTTGCATGATAGCCACCGATCAAAAACATTGGTACATTTTAAACATTTTAAGGCAGACGCTTGTCTTACATTATGTTACCGTTTCGGCTCTGCGAAATGGAATTTAACTTATTCCTAGCCTATGACTGCTGGCGGTTATATAAATTGATAAGTGAATCCGTTCTGCAGAATCAAAAATAACACACAAAATGTTCAACTAATTTTGATTTAACTAAATATTTGCACATCATGCAAATGCTCAACAATGTTTAATATTTTTGTAATATGATGGGTAACGGTTATTTTCTTTTTGATTTGCAATTAATAAATATTTTATATCGAAAGCGAATATGAAAGCAAAATAAACAAATAAACAAATAAAAATAAAATAATAATATTTTAAGAATCTAATTAAGAAGGATTTTAGTAAATGAAAAGTTTGTATTAAAATTACAAAATATGTACAAAATATGTAACTGGTTTAATTAGTAAAATTGTTACTTGTTTAGATGTCATTCTGTTAAACGCATGTTTGGTTCATGCCAGCACACAACACTATATAAACACTAGGCCATAGGGAATTGTAAACCTATACTGCGATGTCAAAATAAAACCTTTTACTAAGGTAAACATTGTCGCTAAAATTATGTATAGTATTTCTCGAGCCACTTTTTTTTTCATTCACATACATTACACGACTTTAGAGGAGGTACACTGCTACCCACCCATCCAGCGTTATACATGATGAAAATACACATGTAATTGTTTCATTTTTGTACTATATTTATACATATTATGATTTTCATAAAATTGTCTATGTGTTTTTTTTTTAACCATTATTTTTTTTAACAGTTCTTTTCTATATATCTCTATTTTCTTTTGTAATATGTTATGAACTCTCGAAAATTATCTTATTGTAGCTGTTATTATTTTCTGATGTGCGTAACCAACTAATTGAATTTCTTTTCGACTTTTTGGTCACTGAGCTTGGATTTTGATAATAGTTATTTTTTTTAATTTTTCAGTGTTCTTACTAACACTTTTTTTATATTTATTCTTTAATATTTCTCATTCGATTGTGATATTATTAACCGAAGTGCATTGTTGGAATTTAACCTCTAATAATTGAAGCTCTGTTTATAATGTAGCAATTGAATTTCAGGTATTTTAGAAAACACTTTTTATTTAACTACCTAACTAACATAATGTCTCAATGTAATAACTTAATATTTTTCCTACCAATTCATATTCATAATATACTTATGGCATTTTGGAATCCTTCATAGGCAGTTGTTTTAAATCTAAAATATTCCTGTTTTTCTTTAATTTCTCAAATATAAAAGTAAGTAAATAAATAAATAAAAATAGCAAAACATCATCAAAAATTGTGACAATACTCTCACATTCCTACTTTTGTCAGTGATACACACTCCAAGAGAACTACCCAATCCCCAGCTACAACATTACGGCAATCCCCCCCTTCCCCCCACGCGCGCCTTTTCGCCGTGAAGATCTTCGGTCCGGCACATCCTGAGGAAGCGCGGCTAGGAGAACTTTACTCATTCCCCTAGTTTCGGTTTCAGTGTTGGTAAACAAACCTCTTTTTTTTTTTTTTTTTTTTTTTTTTTTTTTTTTGTCTGTCGGGCAGGGCCTGCTTGTGTTTTTATTCATCGGTAGCGTATATGCATATTTGTCACATTTATATACAACAGTAGTAAAATAAAGTATTACTATTTAATAAGTATTAATTGGAGATTAAATAAAAAATTAAAAAAAAGAAAAGAGTAGTTTTTCTTTATACACAAATTTGCAATATGTGAAACAGTTGCTGTCCTATATAAATATACTTTTATATTGATTTACAGATTGTTATGTATATTTATCATTCTCTTTTGCACAAGTATTGTTAATAGCAGATGTTCACACTTTGGATCCCCATTTGGTTTTCGGTATTTTGTTCCAAATTTTATGCATTTTTACTTTTTCTTTCGCGAAGCCAGCGCGGGTGGAATTAAATGTAAACATATCACAGGCTCATCCACCCACACACACGCACACACTCATACATACACAGCACACAAGATTGTGAGGATTAGTTTCCTAAACAAGTTCCAGTTTCCTTTTCCAGAGAACCAGGAGATGGAGAAGATACAGTGAATCTACAACCCAGATGTTCTGAATGAGGAGGACAGGCCATGCTCAACATCCACTTCTTTCTGAACGGACAGTTCATTGTACTTTTTTTTTTACCTTTTTTTTTATTGTGCAAAGAGGTGAGAGCCATGTTGGAGATAAACAATCAACATGGCACATTTTTTAATTTCTTTATTTAAGTTTAATTTATTGTAATTAATAATGTTTTTTTTTATTTTAGCAATCTTTTTCTTTGTTTTTTTTTCTAAAGTTTTTTTAAAAATATCTTCTTTAATTTTTATTGTCCATCCATAAATATGGATTTCATTTTAAAGCATTTAAATAGTTACATTTCAATATTTTATTTATTTTTCCATTAATATAATTTTCTAATTTTTATTCCACATTATTATTTTGGATCAGCGGGTATTAGCAATTTTCACCCTAGCAACATCAACTCCTGATATTCACTAGGGTACAAAGGAATGTACGGGTCGTTTTGGGAAAGGTGATCTCATGATAGCGTCACGTATGCATTCTCAATGTCACTTTTACAAAGAGTGACCACTTCAGAAAAAGACCCAGCCAATCTCTAAGTATAAGAAATGGGGCGGTAAAAAAGATCCCCCAGTGGAGGAGGCAAGTTCCCCTCCGAAAAATCTTCAGTTTCCTGAATTTTTTTTAAGGTGAACACATGTAGTCCAAAACAACGAAAAATGCCCAGGTCGGGGCCGATCCGGTCAGAGCGTCCAGATGCAAGATCTTCAGTCATCTTTATGGGTGAGCCATTTTTTAAAAAAAATAAGATCCTCGTGCCCGGCTGGTCCATTTTAATTTAATTTTATATTTTTATGTGACAGTAACTTTAGGCCTCATTCTTTTATTCTCAAATTTATCAATTTTTTTAACTATTATTGTATCAAAATTTTAAATAATTATTTTCAAGGGAACATTGTGCCCATATTCATTAACAGTTTATTTTTAAATTTTATTCTCACCTCTTCCACAATGTCTCCAAAATAATAATTATCTGGAATGTAAAAAAATCTAGTATTCATCATTTTGAAAACAATGTAGTTCCATGGTGAATGTGTAAAATTCAAGTCTGTACATTTTTTTAAAATAACCATACAAATAAATCACGAATTTTAATTGTAATTTTGACTTTTGTGAAATTCTTTAAAAACATTTGTTTGTGGAATTATTTTAAATACTTAACGGTATTTCAGGTATTTAAATTAACAAAAAAAAAACTGTATTGATATGAACCATTAAGATTATGTATTTTTGTGTCTTTGTTTCTTTTCAGAGTCTCGAAAACCATTTTTAGCAATTTAATTCTAATTAATTTTTTTAATTAAAATAAAAAAGTTATTAGTTTGTAAAATTTTAGGATGCTTTTTTTCCATTATTTTCTCTTTCTTTTTTTTTTTAATTGTATGCATTAAGTGCATTCCCTTTCCTTTTGCAATTTTTTTTTATTATTATTTTGCGGTCACAGATATTCTAGATCAGCGTTAAAAAATATCGAACCGGAGCTTGCTTATTTTTTTATCGTCTTCACAACGCGGCGATTAAGCAATAAAGCTCTTCTAAATTGTACTAACCACTATTCCTTCTCTTTTAACAACTTGTGATACCTTGTAGGGAATTAACACCCAAAATCTTCCCAACAGCAAGACCCAAATTTGACAACATATTTGAAATCTGCAGTTCAAACTATGCCTATATACCAAATTTCATTAAATTCCTATGATCAGTTTCTGAGAAATTAATTACTTTATAATGAGCATATTTAAGGGGCTGTATCCAAATTGAAGTTCGGTACCCGATTGTCGAAATGCTGCAGAATGACCGATATGACCATTACCGATATGTTTTAACGAGATGATCATTTTACTCACTTAATAAGTTTCGGTTATTGTTATATGAGGTACAATAATGTTTACAAGTGTTGAATTATCCGATTTTAATCCCTTGGGGACGAGCGACACGTATACGTGACGCATAAGATGCTCAGAATTCTCGATTTTTCCCACCAGTTATTTTTAATTGTAAGCTTTGCCTTATTATATCTTAGCATTTCCACGATTTAATTAGACGAAAATTTCTGTTTTGAAAAACCGGTGGTAAATTATTAAAAATTCTGTAATAGACGTTCGTCACGAAGGTGTTAAAAAACCATAAGATTATTTATAATTAAAATAGTTTTAGAATATGTAAATGTTATTGGAATTTTACAGGTGCTTTTATAATGCTTTTTCTCAGTTTTTGCATCTATTTAACTCGCTTTTTTTTTTAGTTTATTGGCAGAAACGTGAGTAATATTGACAGATACAAAATTTAGAATTAAAAAAAAATAGTAAAAAATAGTTTAGCCGCCATCCGAATTTGAAAATTTGCTTCTTTGAGCGTGTTGTGAATGGTACGAGATGATACATAATAAAAAGAATGTATGCTGTATATATATATATATATATATTTCAATTTGATTAGAAGACATATAGGGATCTACTGTATAGCCATTGAAACAACTTATCGAGCTTGGCTGTCTGATAAGATCCTTGGCCGACCACTACTACAAAGACGGTTTATCAAATTTGTATTGCTAAACATTAAAAAAAAATTACCAGTAATGTAAATTAAATTCAAATTTAAATAAATTGAATGTAAATGTAATTTTTTTTCGCAATAAACTACCAATATAAAGCTTACCTGTTAATCCATGTTGAAACAGTTTGAAGAGACAATTGAAATTGCCTAGCTATATAACGAAAACTTCTTCTAGCTTGCCACATGCCAATTATTTGGCCTTTCGTTGCTTCAGTTAATTGTGGGGCCATTTTGTTTCAGCAAATACTCTACGCATATGCATTTATAAGAAACTTCACTTCAAACATATACACTGCAGAAAAAACAATATAGCTTTATTAGACTGGAAAAGAAGCTATAAATCCATTTAAAGGTAACAAAAATGATTAAGTTTTTTCTAAGGTAGAACTGATGATATTTTTCAAAAATGAGCTTTATTAATTTAAAAATAAAAGCGAAACTATTTTCCATAAATGACGTAAACATACATCCCATGCACATAAGTTTTACGTAATTTTAATGAAAAATTTTAAAGCAGACATTGAAAAAAATAATATATATATATATATATATATATATATATATATATATATATATGCTAATAAAGGCTGGGGTTCTGGTGCCTCGCTATCTTATATCTTACTACAATCACAGGTTATTGTCATGTTTGTTGTGCTCCCGCGATCATTCACTTACGCTTCACTTTAAGCTAGTTTTAAATTTAACGTAAGATCGCGAAGCATTGAAATACAGTTTACGCATTGTTTATATTGTAAGACAGACTTAATCTCTAAGTTTATCAAGTCACTATAATCCCAGCCTATGAGTATAATATTTTCTCAAACAGGGATGAGAGCGCTCCGACCGGAATATCGATTCTTACCACTAAGTTTTAATAGTATTCTCCAACGTAATGAATTTCAGAAATTTTGTCCTTGAATAAGGTAACAAATACTATTAAAATTTAGTGGTGTCAATCGGGATTTCGAGTCGGACCGCTCCCATCCCTGTTCAAACTATGCTTTAATGCACATCATAGACGGTCCCTTAAAGCAGCATCTTGCCGTTTTTTCAGCATAATTTGAAAACTACTTGGAAGAAAAATTTGAAATTTTGAATATACATGAAGCAGGACATAATAAATATAAATCCATCAAAAAAATTGTAGGTTGAAATTCATAATTTTTTCGAATATTAATTTCATAATTCATAATTCATATTATAAAACTTTAAAAATTACAAATTTAACGTAGTTATGTTTGGGTTTTTGAGTTTTATAACCAAACAAAACGTTAGCACGTTAGGATTATAATTTCAGGAGATATTAATAAAAATATGAAAATGTAATTTAACATTAGAAGCTCTAAAATTTGAATGTTTATAACTCGAAAACTTATCATCCAAATGACTTAAAATTTTGTATCTAGACATAGTTTGAACCGAGGATTTAAAATATCATGTCAAAAGCGGGTGTTGCCATTGAAAAAATAAAGTTTAGGCTGGTTTTAATATGTAGATGGCCCCTTAAGCAAATTTTAGATACATAATTTAAAAGTAGACTTTATTTCCAATCGTTTGGTACCAGTCACTTCATTCTACTATAATTTGTTGCAGAGTTAGTGGGGGGTGTCCAGTTTTTTTTTTTCCACGACTGTACATCTTTATTACATGTTTGACTTAATTCAACACTATTCACCATTTCTTTAATTTCTTACGATTTTCTGTCATGAAATGTAACACTGCCTATAATATAAAATATTGCTAATAAAATATATTTTACTGCTTTGGATGACGCTAGAAAACGCTAAAATTAAAAAAATACACAGTCGATCTCCTTTCATATATTATGCTAAAACGAGAACACAATTGAAACGAACCATTTGCAAATTAGGAATGGTTAATCATTAAATCTATATTTCTATATATAAAGAGTTTTATGCTTTTTACGAGCTACAAAATCTGGATAAAGGATATTACAAGCAAAACATGTGTTCAATTCAATGCGACTTTCGGAGAAAATTAGGGTAGAATTAGGAACCTATTTCTTGTGGATCTTTTATCGCTCTCTGAACGACAATATTTGTATATTATAACCCTCTGTCAAAATGTAATAATTTGTCAATTTTACTAGATGGAATTTCGATCTTCTAGAAGAACCACCCCCACACACGCACTCACATACCCAGGAAAAAGTTTGAAAAAAAGAAGAATGGATGTTTCAAATACCACCACCCCTTTGTAAAATTTAAAATTGAGTCATGGAATAAAAGGAGCATAGAAGCAAACCCTTTTTTCCCTTAAATCTGGAATCTAGGCTATATTAAACAGCCTGTTTTTTTGTCTTGTTGCACTGTTATAAAGAAAAGTATATGTGAAATCAAGACATCAAAAATTTCAGTGATTATAGCAATATTAGCCGGGTTTTTTAGGTAGATGTTGTGATAGTGTGTTATGTTAGCATGGAGATAATTAGATCAATTAATAGTTGTAATTAGTTTATTTATGTGTGTGTTTGAGATTTTTATTATATTCACGAATATTACTAGTAACGATTAATAAGATGATTTTATAGCTCCATTGTTCTTGTATTCAAGAACGACCTGTAATGTATACTAATAAAAGAAAGTTTCGCTCTGTATGTGCGTGTGTGTGTGTTTGTCTGCAATGGTTAGCAAAACCTACCCCACCTATAAGCCTGAAAATTTAGATTTAGGTAGTCCAAACCCTCTACTGGTGCACTTGAATATTAATATTTTAATTACTTACAAAAATATTAATTAAAATGCACAAAGAACTCTCATCAAAAATACGACTTTTTTTCTTCGGATCGTTGGTTGTATAGAATCGTTAAAGAATACATTAAATAAACCAGAGTAACGATGCATAGATAAGAACGTATTACGAAAAAGTGTCAATATAGATTGCAGTTACAGGCGTGCAGCCAAGCTAACGTAACTCCACCTGCTCACGGCAAATTACACAGACGCTACCTGTTTGAAACATTTTCCAGACGCGGTTTTCTTCATGATAATTAACTGGGTTTAAGGTTTTTTTTAAAACAGGACATATATTATTATGATAGAGACTATTAATACAGAAAACTTCATTTAACGGATTATTTGTTATATTTGCGGGAATGGAGAGAGGTAAGGGTCTAATTACATTTAACAATTTTAACATTTTTAGCTTCACAAGTAGCATTTAATTGCTGTTTTATATACATAATACCGCTATTTTACACCTCAGCTAATAATGTTCCAAACTTCTCCATTTAGTTCAATTTTTACTAAATTATCGTAAAAATCAGAATTCATAGCTTCAAGGTGTATTTCTAGAAAGCTGTTACCAGTATTTCCGAGTAATAGTCTAAACCAAATTTCAATTTAAGTTCCAAGCGTAACCAAATGAATTAATCCTTAAAGATGGTTAGTGATCCTCCTAATTAGTTATTTGCTGAAGGGCTCTTGAACATCCCGAAAAAAGAATTGGCACATTTTTACAATTAGATCTATACCTCTAAAACGTATGGTGCAGTAACTAGCGGTTGTTAAAAAAGGAAGGAATAAACTGTATATACAGTACCTCCTAGTTATGTTACACTAGTCAAGATAGAATTATATATAACATAAAAAGCGCGATATATCCGAACTCAAAATATAACGAAAGGCATTTAAAAACTTGAGAAAAGTGATAATCTAAAATTAAATACTTTATACTTGAATCCAAAACGTTAATATGTACACATATTGCAATTTGATCAATAGCTTTATAACATAAAAATACATTTGTTCATTATTATCTACAAATGCGGTTGTTAGAAATTGCAGTTAATGAGAAGAATTTTATTGCTTTTCTTCTCCACGGAAGACACGGAGAGTTATATAGAAATTAACAATGTAACGATTTCCATTATAACAAGGGGTTACTATACTGCATTGCTGAAGAAAATAATTTGATTATAATTTATATTCCTCTTAGTCATTATAATAGTCTTTCTAAAAATAAGACGTTTTCTATAATAAAGATAGGAATTATAATACATCAAGTTAACGTACACTGACAGCTGCCAAAACTGACATCGGTGTTTGTAATTAAACTGTTCCATTATTCATGAAATCAATCCTTTACTTCGAACAAAATTTTTATCATTAATATTTTAAATTGCCATTACATATCATTATCAATGACGAGAATTTTCAAAGAAAAAATATGCATAGTTAACATCAAACTTAAGTAAATTAACTTGTTTGTCGTTACAATTTAAAGTTAATTACTGTAATACAGTTTATTAAATATAATAAGTATTAATTATGGCATGAATTGTGGGAGAAAAAACGTGAAATTTAATACTATGCATGCTTTCTAATACTTCACTAGTTTTACAGGTATGATAACATTTTATTATTTTTTTTATCTTTAAATATAATTATTATCTGCATTGCTTTGAATTGAATTGCTTATATGTAGAATTCATATATTTTGTAATAGAAATTTTTTGTTGTATAAACGTATATTTTTTATTCGGAATATATTTTAGTCGATTAGATTATGTAGAGGATAACTCCTTTTTCTGTATTATATAAAAAATAGCTATATCATGCAAATGATTAACAGAGTTAATGAAAAACATTTTCGAAAAATGATTTGTAATCTCTGAAAAATATAAAAAAATATATGTTTTTTCATATAGAAAATAGCATTATCGATTTTTTCTGTATTTATATTAGTACTTCCCATAGAATTTCAGTTTATATATATAAATTTTTTTTACGCTACAACTTAAATTACTGAATTGGTTTGTGATATGATTTTGAAATATAAGCGCAAAATTTCAATAACCAGTCTCATTAGCGCAGAATGTATCGCCAATATAGAAAGTACATTTCAAGAGAAATAAAACAACTTTCTCGATTTTAAATGATTGTTTCCATTCTAAGATTAGTTATATAGGTATAATTACAGACAGACGAATTCAGAAATACGTTTAGCTAAAATAAACATAAAATCACGTTAATCCGCCCCCTAAACGCGACGGAAAATCGGAAAATAATAAGGGGGGGGGTCGCTTACACGGTATTAAAATTGTAGTATATGATATTTATGGGTGGTGGGGGGGATGGTAATGACCGATCATCGCAAAGTATGCATTATTTTAATAAAGTGACAAAAGAAAAACATTTTGAAAAAAATATAAATATACGAAATAGATAAACAGTATAACTTCACGATTAATGGCGATTTCAGAGTATAGAAAATTCTGGATTTTAGAAGCTTTGAAACTGGAATGCATTTAGATAAATAATAACACTAATAACTGTCATTAATATGGTAACAAAAAAATAAAAGAAACTTAATAATTTAAAATAATTAAAAAAAACACTGAGAAATTGTCTTTGAAAATGTCCTGAAATACTTTCTAGAACTAGTATTATTTTATGTGGTGTCGCCATCTGTTGTAAATTAGAAAGATTAAATAACCATATTTTTTTTAAATCATGATTTCGTATCTATAAATGCTCAATAAATAGAACAAATCACAAAAATTGAGAACAAACAGAACGAATTGCTAGTGTTGCCAGATATTTAAAACGAAAAACATTGCTACCACAAAGATAGCATAAAATACACTACAAATTCGAATGTGACGCCATCTATTGATCAATCAATCGATAATTTTTTTTTGTGAATGGTTTTCTTAATAACGTTAAATACGACTATAAATTCTTTGATAAAATAAATAGATTCTTTTTAAATCACAATATTTCACACACAGCATCAAATACATATTTTTTAATTTATTTCATGAGAAACTTTCACTATCGATGTTTTTATTACCTTCATATCGCCATGGAGATAAATTTACAGCAATACTAATGTTTGGTTATATTGCTTTTTCAGATTGACAATAGTTGAAGTTGTGTATGTTACTTTTGTGTTTGTACACGTTTACGATATATCAAAGAATCGTCACGCCTTTCTGATCCGTCACAAAAAAAAACACTCTTGAGATTAAAATTTTTGGTGTTGATCTTGACGTGCGCGGCGAAATTTCTTTTGGGGGAGGGCACTTTCTGGGGATTTTTTGAATTTTCCAATTTGTTTACAAAGTGGGAGGTGGGCGGTTCATCGGGAAGGACGGATTAACGGGATTTTACGGTAATCCATAAATTTTGATATTATAAGAGGGTCACTGTGAAATTTTTTAGACAGGGACAGACAATATGTGCCAAAAAATAAATATTGGTTGGATATGTAAATTTGAACACTTGTATGTCCATAGACAGAAATTTGTGGCAACAATTGCAATTTTACTATCGTAGAATAAATTTAGAAAGAAGGGAAATTGATTTCAAGCGCGAGATCATTATCGAGCTATGATTTTCTATGATATTAAAGTGGGGCTAAATCAAGAAAAATTCTTTTAACGTCTACAGTTAGCATATGCAAAGGAAGAACCATCTCGTCCCAATGTTTTCAGATGGTTTACAGAATTTAGAAAATGCTGAAATTCTCTTTTGGATGAAGAACATACAGGAAGACCATTATCAGCTGTAGTCTAAGAAAATGTGTCGACCGTACGAAAAATGTTAATCCACGATAATCACTGTACCTACCAAATGATACAGAAGGAACTTAACATTGGATCCGCAGCTATGCATAAAATTACACATGACTAACTGCATATAAAAAAATTAGTTTGTCGTTCATTCCCCCACAATTTAAAAGAACACCAAAAAGCAGAGCAAGTGAGGGTTAGTACAGAAACCCTAAAATTGATTGATGATTGTGACCACCGTAGTATCTCTAAAATCATAATTGGTGATGTGTCGTACATACGTTTTTTGATGTTCCATCACGTCCTGAAAGTAAAGTATGAGTCTTTGAAGATGGTTCTAAAGCAACAATGGCGAAAAGACAACAAGCAATGAAAAAAGTGATGTATGTCGTGATCTACAGAAGTACAGGTCTGGTCAAAGAAATCAATCTAGAGGAACAGAAGACAGTTGCAGCTAACTGGTACACCACTAAGTGTCTTCCATAAAATTTTCAAGAGGTGAATTTTAAGGGATTCATGCTTCATCATGACAATGCATCTTCTCTTTCAGCAAGGATAACAGTTGAATTTCTTGAACAAAAAAACATCAAAGTTATAGGACATCAACCCTATGCTCCTGATCTTGCAATATGTGACTTTTGGATGTTTTTTAATCTAAAAAAATTATGTGGGAGTCATTTTCATTCCGAAGATGAGATTAATGAGTCTTTAAAACATCATTTTACACCTATTCCATGAAATGGATGGCTCGAGGCATTTAATAGGTCATTACTCGCCTATTTCAACTTCAGTTCAGATTTTCAGCAAACTATAAATTCAAGAAAAATTATCAGAATTTAACGCATTATACCTTCTCTGTAGATATAAATATAAAAGTTGTATAACAGTTCTAAACAAGAAATAATGGTTTCAGGCGTTCTCCAACTAAACATAAAATACCAAATATTATTGTGGCTTAAATAGTGTTTATCAAGGAGTATTAAAAGACTCTAAGGAAGCATAGTTTTCTTTAACCTAGTAAAGTTTAACTATGCCTCTTTGACTAACTATGCATAATTTTATTTTATTTTATACGATAATTGATATTTATGAGCTATGTATTAACTTGTTCTTACATTTTGTTTACATTTGGTTGGCGGCAACAGGTTGTATAAAATTCATTTTATTTTTATACAGTTTATGGATCGAATCTGACGATGGATATTGAATTTATATTTACAGGGGAGAAATATTTCCTACTATTAAAGAAAGTCATTTCTGTGCATACTATTTGTATTTTATCAAATAATTTACATTTTCGACATCGAATATATTGAAGAAATTTTCGTTTTTAATTTGTTATAAAATTTGTTTATCAATTTTATTGACCGGTAATTTGTTTTATAAATAAAACCTATTTATAATCCTTTTTAACGTTTGTGTGTGCACTGTTTGCAATAATGTGTGGACAAAATACATGCATAAATGTTCTACAGATATCATGAAAATGTTTTAAAAAGTATATACAGAACTTTTACAAGTTATGGTAAAGACTAAAAATAGGGAACTAAGAATTATTATGGGTCAAAATGGAGAGAGGAATGTTTGGAAAGGTATAAAAATCATCTGGTTATAACAGAAAGTAGTGATTTGATATCAACACCTACATTATTTCTCTAAGAAGCCAATAGATGGACCTAGACTTGTTTGTGACGATTTAAGAAGGATTTATTGACGAACAAAGAAATGCATCCTTGAACAGACTTGTGAGCTGGAATTTTAAACTTATGTCCGATCCAATGTAATTATGTACTCTCAAACCAATACTTCAACCAGAGAAATCTAGGAAAATAGTGAATGAAGAAAACGATTTTTCAGTATCTAAACACTTGATATTGCATTATGTTGTTGTTTATTTACAAAATTATTAGATTAGGCTATTTTTAAGATATAATGTTTTCTTTCGGAAGAAACAGAATGTTTTTTGTAATTAAACAACTTCCGAAAATTGAATAGTTCAAAACATTTAAGAAAAAATAATCATTCTTATTATACTTCCGCACATAGTTATACAAGGTGCCGATACATTATTGCCGTGGTTACCTACGTCATAACTTTAGATTTGAGACCATAACAAAAAATAATATTACGTAAAGTACAACTCAAAAAGTATTTTAATAACACAAACAAAGTTATATATGTATAATATTGGATCTCAAAATGTTCTGAACGAAATAATGATTATAATAAAATAATAATAAGCATTCAAATTTTAAAAAATTATATCAAATTATATAATATTTTCTCATTACATGAAATTATATTTTACCTTGTATCAAATTACATCGAATTACATTTAACATTTTATCAATTTACATCAATTACATTTTACATTTTATCAAATTACATCAAATTTTCACATTGCTTTAGCTTGTGTATTCGCTTTTTAATTCTCACGTCTCAGCTTTCCACAGTGCGACTCCGCGCCGATGGGGAGGCTACATAAATTGGAAATGATATAATTAATTTTTTGGGGTTATTAAAAAATGTTTAAATTTGTACTTTACGAATATGTAATAATACACTGCTGCCTAAAAATTAATTGGCAGTGACCGGACGCTTTCGCTTTTTACACGGTTTGTTGAATATCCAATGAAATTTTTGACGAATTGTACTTAAACTTCGAGGATGTATGGATGATAAGGGATTTCACCCCCAATTTGTCTATCACCTCACTATATTGCCGATATTTTTTTTAGTTTTCACGATATTTGACTGATCTTTTTATAAGAATTGCTCTATAGATTTGACTACCAAATCATGAAAAAAAAAAACCTTTGGTATAGTTCGCGCATGCGCTGATAAAAATTATTTCATACAAATGCCCATATCTCATAAAATATTCAATACATTAAAATACTTTAATTGCAGTATAATTTTTCTACTGCTCTTGAAGTCAAACATGTACTTTATAACCTCGAAGTTCAGGAACAATTCGTCAAGAATTTCTCCTTCTTTTTTGGACAGCAGTGTATTTTTCGTCATGCGCTTAAATCAACAGTTATAAAATAAAACCCATGATTTATGGTAACCTTGTATATTTAATTAAGACGCATACGTATTTTTAAATAAAGGGACATACTTAATTTTTTGTAACATTAACCACTTCTAGTAAATATATTTTTTGTCATTTTGAATAAGATATATTATTCATAATATTTATTTCTTAAACATTGTTATATTGTTTCACAAACATTTATTTCGCATGAGTTTTTTCTTCTATAACTTACTAAATGTCTTCTATCACATTTAATCTGTTTGTCGGTTTAGAAAAAAAGAGAAAAAAATATTCACAAAGTAACATAATATATGACGATACACTTTTCTTTTAACTTGACTTTGTTTTTGTGATTACACAAATACCGAGAAATAAAATATTTTGATTTATTAAAAAGTTACCGTTGAAGCCTTAAACATATTTTTCGAGAAAAAAAAAACATTATTTAATACATATTAAATGGGGTAAAAAACCGTCTTTGAATCAGCGTTTAGTTTTTATATATATATTTGTTTTCTGTTCGGATAGATTTTCTATTATTAAGGGCCATTGTAGGATACGAATTACGTGTGAGGAAGAAGTCAGAGAAAACGAGTATTTTGACAATTAGACCCTCGAAATAAAACTCTCATTGTTCTATTTTTCATAAAAAAATAATAGTAATGATTTATTTACTAGTATAATTTAACGTCATTTAAAAACGTTATTTATAAAGTGATTGTTAAATATAACTGAAGCTCTCAAAAATGTTATTAAACTTTCAGAAAAAAGTCTTCTGAAACGTTATGTATCCCCCCCCCTCCCCGCACTTTATATAAGACAAATGTTTCCTAATCTAAAAAAAAAATTAAACCACAAAAGAAAATGTAAAATAATATTTTCCTGGTTATCCACGATTCCGAAAAGAGTTCTTTATCTTTTGAAACCGGAAAAATTAACATATTGTCGAGATTTATATAAAAAAAAACACTTTCTTTCACTGTCACTGATTTTCGAAAACCTTTCCGAGTTTTCACAAACCGGAATATCGGATTTTAGGATGGTATTAGCGTTGCATTTTTGAGTTTTTCGCGTTTCGCGGCGTTTTTTCACACTCGTTAGAGGAATCTGGGTGCACTTTTCTGGCTCAATATACAAAATTTTCTTCTCAGCTTTTTTTCAAGTTTTCCCGAATCGTTAATGCTATTTCATACAATTTTTCAGGTTTCGTAACAACTTTTTGACATTTTTTAATGCGCATACTAGAGAGTATGGGTCGGAAAATCACGCATATGGCATCCTGTACTTTTTTGTACAAGGTGGGGAACGAAAAGTTTTTTGCACAAGGAGGGAAAACATTTTATAGGAACGTAATGTACAAAGTCTTCGAGATTCAGTCAAAATAATAATAAATACCAAATAAACTCACATTTAGAAACATAAATTATATGTACCTGATCTCCTTCATACAAATGTTATAACAGGCAGTTGTATGTACTTTCAGTTGTCATTCCAAAAATTCCGGTTTTATTGACATATACTTGCTAGATTTTTAAATAACAGAAAAAATATGCACCATCCGTTTTCGAGTAAGGGTATGCTATAGATTTTCAGAATAAAATATCATCTCATTAACGTGAAAAATAATAAGTGAATTTTAAAAGACTGTAAATAAAAGATTATGCTTTGTAATAATGTTTTCAGATGTATTTTTCTTTCTTTACTATAATTTCCTCTTATTAGAAATATAAATATAAATTGCGTTAAAAAAATAAAATGTGATAAAAAAAAATCATAGTTTTCCCCAGACGTATACTTGTCAATCACCAATAAAAATAATTAGATTTTTAGAAATAGATTTTTCAGGAATGTTTAGGTACATGCATACATACTGAATTTCACTAAAACGTCTGCATACACACATGCAAAACACACAAACGAAAAAACACACACCGAGTCATATTTTTAAATCCATATATTTTTTAATTATATAAGAAAATTAAACTGTATTCTACACTACAAAAAAGTGTTGATTTTACAGTATAGTACTAGCAACCCAGTTGCCAGCATTATACCGTAAAATTAACAGTAATAAACAGTAAAATAAGCAGTAATACGATGCCGCGCATGTGCGGTAGCGTATTACTGCTTATTTTACTGTTAACTTTACGGTATAATACTGGCAGCTGGTTTGCTAGTATTATACTGTAAAATCAACATATGTTTTTTTTTTTTTTTGCAGTGCAGTAATGTATTAAAATTTGGTGGAATTCATATTGTAATTTGTATTTTAATTTAAAAGATTTTTTTAAATTCAGAATTTTACCCCATTCTGAAAGGACTTTTATTTAATGACAGAATAAATACGACAAATATTACTGTTCAAAAATAGCTGCAGCATTCGGAAATAACTAACAATTAAAACAACTAAATTAAACACAGGTAAAAGGCCAAAGACTTAGCAGGCCACAGAAAAGTTATCGGCGGACAAGTTGTGGCCCGCGGGCTACTTGTTTGACATGTCTGCTTAACAGTAATATTTGTTATTTTTTAATTTTTGCTATTTTTCTCATGAAGGTTTTTTTAGAAAGATGAAGGCGCGTTTTATACAACGAATATACATAAAATTTGAAAAATGAAGCTTGAAAGCTTAAATGCGGGTTATACACCTGAATATACGATAATTAACAGAGAAAAAGTTGAATTAAAAATGTGTAAATAATATATACAATTAAAAAAATTCTTGAATCTGTTTCATTGACGTTGTTGGTGCGATTTCAATCTACATCCATAGTTTGCGAAACTTCAGGCAAGTTGTCCTCCGTAACTGCGTTTGATGTTCACCAGTCCTGAGACTTTCTTGTACGTATATACGGCAATTTTTTGTATTTGAATACCTTACATATGTATTTGTCTTATTGAATGGAAAAAATACTATTCATTTAAATCATTATTAAATTATCTTTTGAATTAAAAAACTACAATGCAGAAAAGACAGGTTGGTTCAAGCTCTTAGACATTATAGGGTGAATCGAGTATGCTTTAACTAGTTTTAAAAATTCTGGAATCGCATACAAGTGTATATGGCTAATGGGTATGATGCACGTTAGGTTTCTTTCTTTATTTTGTCGCTCGACCACAGATTTTAACCATGAAAAATAATGTAAAAAAGAAGAAGAATTTGTTAGAACCCTTGCAGACGCTAATATAAAAAAACCCTTCCTTAGATAATAGAACATAACCTTTAATCGCTCATATTAAATTATAGTAATAATAATGTTGTTATAAAAATTTTAGTTATTTTGTATACTAACTACAATACAAATAATATATTGCTTTCTCGTATTAAAAATTCTTGCAGAAAGTTATTAGTACTTTTAAAATATTCTTTTGTTGCAAGCGTTGCCGCTACAGGTGTGCCCATTCGTAACAATATGTAAACATTTACAAAGATTTAAAAGATGATAAAATGATATTTTTAGCAACAGAAAACTATTTTTATGCATCTTGTAATTACCATTCAACAGAGAAAGCAAGTAATTGTTATCTAAATGGATTCTCCAAGTAATATTCGAATAAAACGATATACTAATTTGAATGCTTCGATAAAGTATCGTAAAATATAATTGTAATTCTATACTGTAACAAACATACAAGTAAATGCCTACATATTTACAATTTGCGTTAAATTTTATGCTGACGATTTTAAGAAGTACAAAGCTGTACTATTTTTTTCCTGTTTTCTACCGCCCACTCTTCGGTAAAAAAATGCTTTAATATAATTCTACAAATTCTACCTTAATGTATTAGGCTTATAATACGAATAGGAATACTGTTGCACGTAAACCTGACGGTGTTTCAACTGTTCTAGAACGCTGTTTTTTATTCAACTGGAAATTTGCCCATACGTTTTATTTCTCACATTGTAAACTTAGAAAATCAGTGAAAAATCCCGCCTACAATGTCGCAACATCTGCTAAGAGACATACGAAATATCTTCGTAAAACCTATGATTGAACTATCAGAATATTGAACGGGTTTGAAATATGTTTTACAGCAATGACAGTACCGAATAGGAGAGGTATTTCTTTATGTTAAGAAAAAAAATAATTATTTCGATTTCATTATAAGGGATTTGTGAATTGTTATGGATTTTGTTACAGTCAGATTTTGGAAGTAAAACAAACAAATGGACAATATAATTTTACAGCAACGAATATGTTCAAAACATATTTCACTGTACCATATGTTTACTGTATATATGTCATTTACTATGTTGCAGAATGAAAATATTTGCGATATCCAATGCACTATTTAGATAACTGTGCATAGTCATACATACAATGATTTTCCGAAATCAGCAACTTCATGCTTTTTAAATACGATCTAAACATTTGAGTAAATTTTTTTATAGATTTACTGTTTAATATACGTTTAATAAAAAATCATTAATTATGTAAAATATTTTCTATTATATATTGTTTTTCCTGGTGATAAACTGTAACTTAATTTAAACTAAATTTCTTGAACAAAATAAAAGTTTAAGAAACAATGTTTAAAAAAATTACACTTAAGAAAATCTTGAAAAAAAGAATGGAGAAACCAAGAAAAATAGAAAGAGAGAGAGATGATAGGAGAAGAAGGAGACACAGAGAGAGAGATAGCCCTATTCATCTTATGTGAAATGTACATTCCAAACACATTAACAACATTGTTATTTTTAATTAAGACCCTTTTTCCAGCGCCTACACTCAACGTTCCTCTCTAGAAAATTAATGGCTTTGCCTCCGGTAACAAAAGCTCTCCGCATTTTGGATGTTGTATTAATTATAATTGATGAAAGTGTACCCAATAGTGAAGAAGTATAGAATTTGGATACTGTTTTCTTTTCTTTTTTTTTTTTTTTTTTTTTTTTTTTAAAGAACGTTCTTTTTTAAGCTATTAACATACTTAATTGATGGATGCAAAAAGCGTTTATTTTTTTTTATTCCACGCTTCTCAAGAACTTTCACTCTCCTAAATTGATTGAGAATAAAAGAATAATAATATTCTTCACGGATGTATTTATTGTTTAATTACCTGTAAGTAACGGCTTTAGACTTTTTTTAAAAAACCTTAGAAAAATAATATTTAGAAAATTAAATTATTTGGAAGTAGATGTTTTCTCGGTTATGAACTAATAAGGCTTATGTGGATGTTTTATTATTGTAATACTAAATAAACAATAAATATTTTTTAAATACTGAATAAAAACATAGAAATTATCCTTCTGTAATTTTCTTGCTGTCCGTACATTATTAAAATTAATCATGCATAGGCAACAATATTGTTAATTTGTACATGAGACTATAGTTTGCAGTTTATTGTAAGGAGGAGTAGAGTGTAAAATCATTTCTTAGATTATTAATAATGAAAACCTTTTCTTTCTTCGCGCGTCGATTTTTAAGTAAGGTATACCTTATTTGTATTATGTGAATTTGATAAATTTTAATATCATACATTTTAAGAAAATACATATTATATATGTATAGATTTATCTGTTACGAACCTTTACTTCATAAAATTTGTGAATTTGTGTGAAGTAACAAAAGCTTTCTAAATCTTGGATTTTTGTATTAGAATACATATAATACGTACGTAAGAAAAATGCACTCAAATTTGACGGTAAGGAGACTGACATTTGATGAATTTTCTCTCATTTATTAGATAATGGACTTTCCTGAAGAACGGATATTTTGACATTTAAAGATTATTTAACCTTTTAATTCTTTATTGTTCATGACAAAATTTCTAAAGTGTTGCACATGTTCGGATTAACAATTTTGACATAATTTCGAAGATAGTTGAAAGCTGAATGTAATAAAGTTCATCAACATAATAAAATGGTGCATTTATAAATCAGAAAGAAAAATAAATTATACAATATTGAAAAAACTAAGGCATTGTTTTCCAACTGCTTTGTTGTAGCTGAAATTGAACAGTATTGAAAGTTAACGCACCAGATATTTCCAGGATTTCTGTCTCTGCATGTTCTTTATATTTCAGGCTTTCCTTTCTAATATTTTTAACATTGCAATGCTTTTTCTAAAAGTTGTTTTTAATTATACATGGAAATTAAGTATTATCAACATAATTATATTTTGGCGCTTACAAGATTCTTTGTATAATTTAAGTGAAACATTTATCTAAATACACGCAAAGCAATTCGAAGATCCTTAGATAAGTCTGGGTTACATTGGTTCCTAATATTAAATTTAATTAATTTGTTTTTATGTCTCTTTCGTATTTAAAAAAGAAAAAGAAAAATGCTCAAATAAATTTATTAAAATGTTATTAATAGTGGATTTAGCATTAGGCCTTCAAACTCAAATTTGTATTTAAACATAAAACCATTACTCTTTCGTGCCACTATGTCAAAAAAATGAAATGACTCTTGAAAGTTCCAAAATTTCAAAATATTTGAAATATCATAATTTGGTGAGATTTAGTCATAGAAGAATGGAATATTTATAGTCCTACTTGCCAGAGGTTAGAGGGTTATTTTTATAGAACTTATAAGCTGTTTTATAGAACTGAGCTGTCGAATAAAATTTTTTTATTTTTTTTAAAAAACAACTTTTATGGCGTAAATGGATTTTCATATGATAAAGAACAATATTTGAAACGTTTGAGATATTGGAACTAAATTTCTACAATTAATGGTTTAATCAGAAGAGATATTTGTCAACGATAAGAAGAAAATACTGTGTATAATTTTTATATTATAGAATGGCAATTTTACGAATGAAACTATGATAAATCAGTACGCTACAACAGATACAAAAACATGAAACTCGTGTAATAAAACACCGATTTAATATCTCAGCCATAATGTATAGTTTGTTTACTTTGTCATTTGCAAAATTATTTTTGAATATATCCGGTCAAAATATGTTGGAATTCTGAATGAATATTTACTAAATAATCATTTATTATGTCTAAAAGAATACATGTAAATTATAATAATGTCCTTCTATACTTGTATTTACTGACAAATTTATTATTTCTGCTGGAACGCTGTATCAACTATTCTATACTAGAAATGTTCGGACTGCATATTTCACTCAGACAATAATTTGACATTAGCATCCGGTGTACAATGTATGACGCAGCTTAATATAATAAACCACACGTATTGGAATACAATAATACAAAATCAACATGTTTATTACGAAGTTCCGATACCTGAGGTTTAATCTGTTGAGCTTCGTCAGGCATCGCAGACTAGGTTATAACCTCAAACTGTTTGTATGAGTGAATTGTGCAAGCCGGAGTTGTACAGAATATATTAGTTGGTAGAGTGTTGTAGGTTAAAAAAAAGGTCCTGGGTTCGACTCCGGCCTTGGACACTTTTTAATGCAGTGGAAAATTTGAGCTCGATTGACCTCTTTATCAATCAGTTTGATTGAGTTAAAATAATATGACAGAGCGATATTTGCGTCATGCTGATTAGCTAAAGAACATGCATAAAGTATATAAATAAATGTATTATTTATTTAATTTTTAGAGGTACACTTTACTATTCAGAGGCAATTTTATGCATTTGGCGTTTCATCATCCAACAAAACTTTTAGCAAATTGGTGACAGAAAATATAGCTTTAGCATGCAAAAGATAAAAATAAAAATGAGTTAAATGTTTTACAGTTAAATTAATTCTAATTAACCAATTTTAGGAACCTTTATAACACTGAGAAATGTACTAGTTCGTAAATTTAATTCTTAAAAAAACTTAGTTAATAAATTATTATTATTTCACCTATTTACATGTGTAATGCATTTTTGAATATGATATATTTTTTTATTTATAAAATTTTAATTACGGCTGAGGAGAAAGGATACATTATTTTTCCTTGAATATGATATATTTTTTAATTATGAAATTTTAATTACTAGTGAGTAGAAAAGATATATTATTTTTCCATATTGATATATTATTTTTAAGTTTTATAAATTACTGTAAGCTTTACAAATACTTATTTTATAAATGACATATATATATATATATATATATATATATATTATCATACTATTTTTAAATTACAGAAACCTAGAAATACTTGATCAGTTATTTTAGTATTTAATTACCTCTAAAATATTTCAATTTATGTTATTAATTCTTATGCAGATTAAATACACTGTTGTTAAAATACATGTTTTTATTTCAAAACGTTTTCCTTTAAAAAAGAAAACACTTTAAACTCGTCTGATATTTTATTTCAGTGTTCTTGAAGCTGTGAATTTTTGTTTGACGAATGTAAAAATAGTTTAAAAAATTACCTATTTATGGCGCTGTAATTGTGAAACACGGGAACTCTCCGAATGTGTAAATTTTATTATTAGATCAAGCGCTTTTCTCGATGTACTAGAGAGAAACTGTTTGCCTGACAAGTTTGAATACAAGTCATACCAAAGTTTTCCCATTGTTCCCCATTACGGGTAGATTGGTTAGAGAAAGATAATTGATGTGAACGGCAATAAGACCGACACGCGACTACTCCCGGGTTGATGTTGGGAAATATAACCACGATCGAAAATGTACAATCACAACTTCCGAGTTGCTAACGACTGAATAAAGCGTTCTTTATCTTCAGAAATATGAGATACCAAGATATTTTCGAGATTCAAAGAAGCGTTTGTAAAAACGAAGTTTTATTTGCTGCCGTTGATATTTGGAAACGTTTCAAACTTCTTATAGGGAATTAATCAGTATTTTGAAAACAAAATTAAATTTACCGGATGTTATCAATTCTTAATTAAACAATTTTATGTTTAAAAATACAAGTTTTACAAAGAAACAACAAGATAAATTAACAGCATTAACATTAATATTATTTGGTTACTATTTCATGTATAAATTTAATTCTGCAGCTGAAAATGTTTCATTGAGAATTAACCCCCAAAACACTGATATTTCGGTTTGAGTAACCTGCAAAATATGCTCCAAAAACGACTTGAAAACGTTTCCGAATGTTGGTGGAAGCAAAAAAATTTTTTTTTTTACAAATCTATATATTTAAAACGCTAAGCATTTTCTTTCGACAATTCGTGAGAGCAAACTACTGCATCAAATTACACCATTCTTTTTTTAATGAAAGATATTTGGACACAGATTTGTTATCGTGCATTCGTTTGTCCGAAAATTTAATTAATTAGCCGTAATTTTCAATTAAACTTTTACTTCTGCTTATGACGTAATAAAGTCGGCAACTCCCACTGTTGCGAGGCATAGAATTTTTTCTCTGAACTCCGTGGTTCGCCAATCTTTTGACATTAGCTAATATCAACTAGGTAATATTGTAACATTGTAATATGAAATCTTAAAAGACTTACTTAAAATTAGCTGTAATATAATCATATTAAAATATCTAAACGTAAACATAGCAATATGAATAACAAATTTCGCGTAAAATGTTGCAATTTAAATGATTCCAATTGAAGTGAGATTTGGAGAGTTATCCCTGACGCCCCGCTAACATGAAAGTACCTATTTTTTTACTTACACACGTTTTATTATAAAACACCAGGTTGCCATACAGAGCAAAAATCGTCATTTTGGCGCCAAAAATGAACCGCGGTGCGTCTGCAATATCTGTACCGATTTAATCAAAATTGTTTTGGTTGCACCGCATATTGCAAAATTAATTAAATCCATGATTATTGTTTCTTTCTCAGATTAAAAATAAGAAAATTTTGCACAGATGTGATATACGCACCACATTGATGCGATTTTTTTACCCCGCCAATTTGGCGAAAACTTTGTTTTTGAATATTAGTTACAAAGTGCATGGAATAATAGCACGTGATTTTTTATTTCAATATAAAAAATAAAATAACGTAATAAATGAAATAGCTTCTAAAGGGAAATAAAAATAAATAAATGATAGTTTGATATAAATAACTATTGATATACATAATAAAAACAATTTATAGAATTAAAATAAAAAATAAAAGTAAATCAACAGCAATATAAACAAAATAACCGGGTTACCATGTGAGGCATAAAATTACCATTTCGTTGCAATCGCGCCAATGCGGTGCGTATATGACATCAGTGCCGTAAATTTAATGCTTAACGAAATTCAATTATTTGATCAAACGCAAATTTTCGTACTTTTTCGTTATACGGACACGATGCCATACATATAAATGTATGTAAATGTATGCTTGGTGACAATGGTGTCCGTATAACGGAAAAGTACCCAAATTTTTCTTAGTTCGGTCTATACCAAAAACAAACATTTTACAGGTAACAGGAAAATCGCCAAAAATGACAGCTTCATCAGCAGTTATGACTGCAAAGTTGTATAAAATCTAATAACCTGGATTTTACAACGTTTATGCGAAACACCACAGAGAACGCACGCTATTTTTATATAAGTAGGGGATATTTAAAAGAATAAGAGAACTAACAACCTTCAATAATATCATTCACGAAAAAGTAAACAAATAAGTGATTCAGCAAATCTTAAAAATAGGTATTTCTGGTACTTCTCTATTATCCCGTCGATCCCTTTTCATAGCAAAAAGCTATCGCCAAACTGTAAAATTGCCAAAATTGCAGTCCCATTTCCTTGATGAAAGCAGTATACGTGTTTGTTATGTCATCAAGTGGTTTTTAATTCGAAATTTGTGTGTATTTTTAATTATGTTTTACTGATTTATTAGTTATTTTATTAATTAAAATAATAATTGTGTCTTTAAATTCTTATATTTTACTTATTTAATTATTTTGATATTCCAATCGCAACGTTCTCCCGTTTGTTTGGCGTTACAGTTTGGCAATAGTTTTTTGTTATGAAAATGATCGACGGGATAATAGATAACAACTGTATTTCTTAATATAACTATAAAATGCAGAAAAATATTCTGGTATTTCTTCATTATCCCGTCGTCCTATTAAGAAAAAAAAACTATATCCAAATTAGGTACTTTTCAGTTAGCCGGCACCAGTAAAAAAAAAAAAATAAATAAAATAAAATAAACTTTTACTTCTGCGTATGACGTCATAAAGTCGGCAATAACTCCCACTGTGGCGAGGCACAGAGTAACGAGAAACTCTGTGGTTGCGAGGATAAAAGAAAAATAATAAATATTAAAAGCACGGGCTTTTAGGCCGAATTTTTTAATTTGCAAGTTAAATTTCGGTGAAAATATTTATCCGCGTGTTTTATAGGCGAATAATAATTCATATTTATTGTGACGTCACCGGAATATTGTCCATTGGGTTTATTTTATCATTATGCATTATAACTTACTTGATGCCATTTTTTCATTACAATTAAATACAAAATATATATATTTTTTGTATACATAGTGTTTAAGCATAAAAGTAACCTATGTAAATGACGTTATGCTTAGCTTGAAATGCATTTTAACATTGATAAAACTAAAAAGAAAAATTGATTGTGTCAACATGACGTAATTGAATTTTATATTTTTAATTTTAAAGGTCAAAATTTGAGCCTTTATTGGTTGCTTCATCCTGATTGCATACTTTGATTACATGTTACCAATTACTTTTTTTTTTAATTATAGGTTAGAAGATTTCATTTTTTTAATAAAAAAAATCACAAAAGTAAAGGATTTCAGGAAAATTAAAATTATTAAAAATAGTGTTATGGTAAGGGAAAAAAACTGAAATAATGATTGTATTTTTAGCTAGAATAAACAATGTAAGGCTAATATTTTATAAGAATTATTTTGGTAGGTTTGTTATAAGTTCATTTAACAGTTCCTTATTAGGGGCAAAGTCCTATTTCTTTCACTGTGAATTTATCTTTCGATGTCAGAAAATGGTAGTCTACTTTTGGACGCCAGCCAAAACACAGTGGCAATTTTTAGAAATGTATAGCGGTTGTGACAACAAACGGCGCAATCGCTTTAGCTTTCATCGCGCTTACATCACTTCTAAATACTTCAAATTATCAATTTATTTACTACATTTTACAATTTTAGTTCTTACATCATCAATTAGAAAAAAAAATAGTTTCGATTGGAATTTATTTGAAAACTAAATTTTCAAATAATTTTCAAGCATGAAATATTTTTCAATTCTATCTCAACAATGATCATCAATTTGCTTTAATAATGTAACATAGTCCCTGGGAAAGTTGCCCCAATTGAAAATAGATGTTCCTAACCATCATAAAAACTGCAAAAAAATAATAAAAACCCCTAATAAATCATAAGATCAGATTATCCATAAGATAGAGCATTTTGGCGCTAAACTAAAATGTGTCAAAAAAAAAAAAAAAAAAAAAAAAAAAAAAAAAAAAAAAATTTTTAGTTTATGATTAAAATAAAATTGATATGTGAAATTCGTTGATGTATTATATGTTGCATTAGGATATGCTAGGAACTGTATTTTATTTTTTTTTTTTAAAGATCCATTGGATAGCTTAACTGTATAAGAGGAAAATATCCCCGACTGTGATTGAAAATGATTTATCATCCTGATTATATAAAGGAACCGAAGAAATCATACAAATAAATTATACTTGAAAACATTAAAAATCTCCTCCCTTATCTGCAGATTGATTTATTATTGTAAAAAAAATTCTCCATCTTTACATAACAAGTAATATATAAAAAAAATTGTAAGTCAATTCCTACTTTTTAATCATAAATATATAAAATAAACCCGTGCAGCATTAATGTCCCACGTTGTCTTTATTGAACATTTTTATAATCATCGTTTCGGTATTTTATTTTTGTGACATCACTAATTTGAGGAAAATCTTTCATTTCATTTATGAAAACAATGGGAGAAAACTTTTCTCCCATATAAAACTAAAATTAATTAATTAAATTTAATTAATGAATTAATATTTGAAAAAAAAACTGTATTAACATAAAGTGTCATCCACTACAAGTTTAAAAAAATGTATTTGAACTTGAGTGGATGAATAGAAAATATTTTATTAACGATAGAAAATTTGAACAAGATATATAAATATATAGAGAGTGTCAGCTAATAGTAGGAATTGAAAAATTGATTATCTTACAACAATGGATGCGTTTCAGAAGATACGAATTTGAAACAAACAATGATTAAAGAAGACATTTTAAAACTTTTAATTTAAACATTTTATAATTTTTTTTAACGTCGAATTTCGACGGCGCGTTTGTGGAAATGCAATGCACATGCGAATAGGAGCTCATTCGGTTGCATTATTACAGGGGGGGCTTTATTTACTATATTCTTTTATTGACTGAATATGAGATGAACGTAGGGATATACTATTTGTGTGATGCTTCATAGGTCCAGGAAATTTTCTTTCTTGCCGTGGGGAATATGGCGGTAATATCAAACTGATTTGCATTATTACACGGTTATTTACGGATTGTTTGTTTGGAGTTTTCATCGGAAATAGTACTGTAATTCACTGTGGGAAAAAACTTTTAAAATAAAATATTGGAAAGACTATTTCATACGCAAGCTTATTTTACTAATATTGTTATTGTAATTTTTTTCCCGTCAAGTTTTGATGGGTTCCATCTAGTGATTCTTTAAATCTCGAAAATATATAGATTTTTGTTGAAGTTTTTAATGATAACGAACGCTTGCAGGAATTTTGAGTATGTGGGGAGAAGTTATTGTAAATTTTTTTCGTTGTTATATTATATTATCGTTGATGAAGTCTTCTTTTACAGTACAGTCCGCGATACTTAAATTTCTCTTTACTGTGACCAAGATAGTTTGGCTGGCTTACGTCAATCGCCGAAATGTCATGTGATCATGGGGATCAGTTGGGTATCGCGGCTTGTCTCTTTCACTGGCTGCAAATTTTATGCCAAATACTGATTAAATTGAGTTGTGTTATCAGTTTGTTTTACAAAAATTCGTGGATACATTGTATACGTATAAAAACATAGATACATAGATTAAAAAATCAATATTTATTATTAAACTTACTGCTAATTCATGTTTTCTGATAATGTATTTCGTATATTTAACAGTTCTACTCTAAATTTTTATAGAAATTTTACAGAGTATTTCAGGTACAAAAAATAACATAAAGATGAATTTCATTTAAAAAAAATAATTTTAGTTATGCACTTTAAATTATCCATATGAGAAGTCTTGAAATGATAGTATAAATAATGATTAAAAAAATAATATATTGCAAGCCGTAACTAAACTTCCAGAAAGTTTACAATTCATTTAACATGTTTATATATGGAGAAGTATTTTCAACGTAAACAACAAAAGAATGAAGTTCAATCCATTGTCCTTAAGTATTGAAGGCACCATTCTGTAATAATATATTATTGCAAAAGCGGAATTCTTTTGTTTCACTAACCACAGCCATTAATTTCACAATAGGTGCTCATAGCGGCATTTGCTGAACGGCGTTTCTAAAAATAAATTTCAAATACGAGGGTTAAAGTGTCTCAGAATAATTAATTCACTTGATAAATTTCTCAAAGAAAGTTATTTTTCTATGCATATTTTTAATTTACTTAGTTAATATTATTGACAGAAGCTTAAATTTGAGAAAAGGAACTTACGTTTAGCATTATTTTCTTTAATGACTTTATGATTAAGTATTATACACGTCTCATTCGTACTATATATATGCCAGAGATTGTATGCCTTAATTCTGCTATTTTTTTTTTTTTTAAATTAACTAAAATTTAGAAAAGTTTATAACCAATATATATCTAGATTTTTACGATATTCGCATAACATTTTTGTTATAAATTAACTCATGTCGTTGTTTATGGGTTTTTTTTGCTTATGTATTTTTTAACCCAATTCCGAACTTTTTGATATCTGATACGTTAATTTTACGATATCTGTGTACATTAGCATTCACTGAACGGCTTTTGTAAGAATAAATACCAAACAGGAGTGTTAAGCGCAGTAAAACAATTAATTCATCTGAGAAATTTTACATAGAAAATAATTTGCATTCCTACTTTTATTTTACATTGTCAGTTTTTTTTTCAAAAGCTTAACCCTTTCCGCAACAGACAAATTCTGTTCATAAAATGCGAAATTACTGACCGACACCGAAATTTACAAACGACTTTTTTAGAAAATAAGAACTCCTTATTTTAAGCTTTCATTGTAGAACAAAATTTTATTAAAATATTCTTGGTGCCGAATGCAAGTTTGAATTAAAATTTAGTGTGCCCGGAGTGGGAAATAATATATATATATATATATATATATATATATATATATATATATATATATATATATATATATATATATATATATATATATATATATATATATATATATATTATTTTGGTACAAGATTTTCACAATAACTCAACAATTTAATTCTGCTAAAAAAGATTTTTTTCTCTATAATTTATTATTATTATTATTATTATATATATATATATGTGTGTGTGTGTGTGTGTGTGTGTGTATTTGTATTTTCCTTAGCATACATTTAATATTTCGATTTGATTTTTATAAAAAAATGATGCCATTTAATAAAATTAAACGTAGTAATATTCTAAATTATAAACACAATTATCTAATCTCCATATTGCTCTTGTGATTTTCTGTAAAAGTACAAGCTCATATAAAAACAATATATTTTATCAGATGTCGTTAATAAAACGAAAACCAATATATTTGTCAGTAAAAAGTAAATGAAATTAATGCAAAATGTATTTTGCTTATTTTTCATAAATTAATTAATCACACAGCTAGTCATAAAAAGGAAAATTGAATTAAAAATATTTATTTAAATTATCAATTCTTCTTTATGAGACTCCCAGATAGTTTTCAATTTACTCGTCAAATATTTAATGTTTTTATAATGCGAATACTTTTTTATGAATTCATATGATATTTTTAAAACATGCACGGCATATGGCAACTACGTTTGTTTCTGTAAAGTCAGATAGTGCTCAAAATAAAATATATTATGCTGTTTTGGAAGACAATAGAAAATGTTGTTATAAAGCATATGTACTAAAAAATATAAACTAACTTACCCTGATTCCTGTTTCAAAATGCAAATCAGTTATAAGGAAAAAACTAAATGTTTTCTTTATACTATGATTAAAAAAATAAGTTCTTGAAATACGCAGAACTTTTAATGCTGTTTAAGTAATATTTAAATGAGCTCCTTTACATAATAAAAATGATTTGATGAAATAGAAGTTTCAGTAACATCTACCCTTGCGTATTCGAAGTTTATAAATACAGTGGATGGAAATTAATTAATAAAAAAGTTCTTCCGGCCTAAATCGGGAGGAAAAGGTAGCTTCCATAGTCAATGTTTTTAAAAATTCTACTTATTTTACTCAAACACCCGAAGTTAAAATGCTTGGAACCCAATTATAGAAGATTCAATCCCGGTTTTCGTTAACACTGAATTTGAATGCGAATTTTAGCAAGACAGTTACAGCATAAACAAAATCGGAATGATTCAAAATGTCAGCCAACTAGAATTTTAAACAGCCATATCTCAGTCATTTTTTTTAAGATAAAGTCAAAGCAAAAAATTTTCCGAAATCCTTGTATCACGATCTAACACTTAACGGAAACAACTTTTTCAGTGTTTAATTTTTTATACATCTTTATGAAATTTTACAAAAAAAAAAAAAAAAAAAAAAAAAAAAACTTGTCGCCATTTCGAAACATGATGGCGCATGAAGCTGGCCAACGAACTCGGTCGAGACCTTGATATGTTCTGTACATATGATCAGTCACATTCATATCGGTTCATAAATACGATAGTTACAGCATAACAAATATCAGATTGTTTCAAATTATCAGTCACCCTAGAATTTCATACTGCCATATCTCAGCCATTTTTTGCAGCAGTGTATTAAATCAACAGCGAGAAATGAGAAACCCAAATCACAATGAGAAACCTGCAACAAATGAGAAACCAAAATAAATGCAACAAACGAGAAACCAAACAGCAACGAGATAAATCTAAAAACGAAACAAAATGCAACAAAAATCAAGCAGCAAAAGAAAAACAACAGGTAACCGTAAGTGCAGTAGGAAAAAGGAAAAAGAAAAAAGAAAAAAATCCAACCAGGTAATAGTAATCATTTTTTTCATTTTTTTAGGTAAAGTTAAATAAACATGTATTAGCCTCTTAACCCCCTTCCCTTACAGGTCTTTTTTTTTCATTGTGTACACTAATGACAAACGGTGCATGTAAAATCCGTCGTGGATGCAAAGTCCTCTAATTTCCGTGTGAATTATACCTCTGGAGGTGCCTAGTAAGGTGAAGGTCTCGTCACCTGATCAAGGTTCTAAATTACGAGACCAACTCGCATAGCGATGGCATGACGCAGGGAAGTGATAGCCCAGGTCCATACAAAAAGAAAAACATCCATTAGCAGCAAAACAAAAATAGGAACAAAACAAAAACCTCCACATAGCCGTCCTCCCAGCAATGGCTAGTCGCTACGCGGCATCCCTTTATTGGCGCTATGCGCCTCAGTGCCAGGCACTAAACCCGTTTAAGGCAGGTAGGGGCCTGGTCGCCGGTCTAAAGAAAAAAAAAAGATATAGCCAAAAAAAAAATGTTTCAGAATCCTTGTATCATGTTCTAACACGTAACAGAAACATTTTTTCAGTTTATATATATATTTTTTACATCTTCTAGATCATTTTTTTAACTGGCCGCCATTTTGAAACAAGATGGCGGATGAAGCTGTCCAACGAACTCGGTCAAGACCATGGTATGTCCTATAACCATACTCAGTCACACCTTAATCGGTTCATAAATAAGAGGGTTACAGCATGACATATATATATATATATATATATATATATATATATCAACATTTGAACGGAGGGTGGTTGGTGGTCTAGAGGTCATGATTGGTGAAAAAATACCCATATTTTTTTAATTGTTTTCTTCCGAACTGCTGCAATACGTAGCTTTTTGTAATGAAAGCTACCTAAAAGGAAAATTGTATCTGAAACTAACTTCATAGAATCACACATAAATTATTTTATACTGGATTTTCAACTTTTTTTACTGGAAAGAATGTCTGGTAAATGTTATATTAAAATAAGGTACAAATCTGTATAAAAAATTAAAAAATATATGAAATAATATATTTTTCGCTAATATATTTACTGAAAACTGCTCGAAAGTATCGGTTTCATGCAAAACTAAATTGTAATAAATTTAAACAAATAATTTAAACAAAATGTTTTATATTTAATGATTTAAAAATACATCTTAAGAATACACACACCATCAATTATATCTATTAATGATCCTTTACAGCTTAGATTTCACGATTAACTCTATCCCTACCTTTGTTAAATGACACCCTTTGAAATTTCGATTAATGGTTATTGTTTAAAACATTTTTACTACCATAAACGACTATTTCCATATTTATCAGTTTAATAAACTACAAATAAATTAAATATAAATCAAAATCTTAAAAAGGTCTCATTTGATACCGGTAGAAATAGTGTTAATTGACGCAAAATGTCTGCATATTTGGCTAGCTAGTACGTTGAATAAAAGCATATTTGTCCACATGTAAATTTACTTTGGACTGTGTAACTACCAAAACGGGTCCATTGGATGCAATGGCATTTTACTTGTATAGAGTAATTAATGATACTTAAAAGAAATGTCTAAATACGCTTTTAGGTAGCTTTCAATACAAAAAAGTATAAAGCTACCTATTGCAGCCGTTCGGAGGAAAGCAGTTCCGGAAAATTTCGATACATTTTCACCGATCATGACCCCCAGACCCCAAAACCACCCTCCGTTCAAATGTTGATTTATATATATATATATATATCTCCATATATATATATATATATCTTACCTATGTCATACGATAACGCTCGTATTTATAAATCAATTTTGATGAAACTATTTGTGTGTATTAAGCTCACCATTGTCTCGACCGAGTTCGTTGGCCAGCTTGGTCCGCCATTTTGTTTCAAGATGGCGGCCATTTAAAAATTTAAAACTAAAATAAATATACAAAAAAGTTAAAAATTCAAATTTATTTTTTAATTCAGTGTTAGGCCTTGAAACAAGGATTCCAGAGCATTTTTTGTTTTACCTCTATCTTAAAAAACGGCTGAGATAGAGCAGTTTGAAATTCTAGGGTGGCTGACATTTTGAAACAAGACAGCACATTACAAAAATTTTCATTGTTGTAATAATTTTCCCAATCAAACGCATAAAACTATATATTCATATCCGTTAGCGCCAAATTCTCGCCAAACTTGGCGACATTTGGCGAAATATCGCCAAATTTGGTGACCAAAATAAGTTTTCATAAATGAAGCCAATTTGGCTATTGCTCAATAATTTGGCGAATTTTTTATTCAAATTCAGTATTAACGAATCTTTTGTAAACGTTTTATTTGCATTTTAAGTTGCTGTTTTCGTGTAACATTAGCTAAAATTTTAAAACGAAGATATAGGAAAGCTACCTTTTCCTCCCGGTACAGGCCGGAAGGACTTTTTTATTTCGGTATGCCATAGATTACGTTAGATTTTTATTTAATGTCCCAATCGTAAATGAGTATTTTTACTGATATTTTACTAATCATATACAATTACAATGGAATCATATACAATTATATATATTTTTTTTTCCATTTTCATATAGTTGAAGGTTTAAATTCGCTTCAAACAGTTAGTATTGAAAAAATTGAAATCTGTATCGATATTTTTTCAACAACCACTGTTTTAAATAAAAACGAAAGTATTCAATAAAGAAGGGCAGTGCATGTAATATCACTTTAAGATAAAACTTTTTTAAACAGAACCTGTCTCGTATGGAATACTCTCTTATATGGAAAAATTCCATATTGCAAAATGCAGAAATACTATTCGATTCTATTTTCTATGTCATTTTTTTTTCTAAACGGAATAATGTTTTGGTCCCTAGCAATTCCGTTTTGACATGTTTTACTACATAAATATTTTACTACTGTTGTTTTGCATTCAACATTCATTAATGGTAATTACGTATACTTTTAATTGAAAGTATAATATAATATATTCATTTACAACATTAACTAAAATTAAACAAATTACTTAATTTTTAAATATATAGTATTTTACTACATTTTATTAAGTTTTTATAACACAAAATATGTCGCATTCTTTTTTCTTTATTTTTTAGGTCATCAAATGCCTTTCTCAACATTTTATAATTTTCTCGGTTTTGAGGGGAACAGCAGTTTGCATGTCAAAATAAATTTATTTTAATTTAACTTCATACACTTTGATTTTGCCGCAAACAGTCTTAGAAAAATGAGATTTATAAAAACGTGACAGATGAAACATTAGAAAGTTTTTTTTTTTTTTTTCTAAAAAAACATTTTCTAATACATATTACATAAAGTAAAGAACTACTTTACTGTTGTCATGTTGTATTTTATTTTTATTTCGGTCTGATTTTCTATTATTAAGTGCTATTGTAGAACAAGAATTACCTGTCAGGATGTAACGTGAAAAAAAAAAAGAAAGAATGATATATAGTGGTGTTGATTTATTTTCAGTAAAAAGTGAACACAATTAATTGAATTCAGTTGAAAATTCTTTAGGTATAATTTAAATTAACGAATATTATTTTATATTATGAAAATTGCTTTTCTTTCAGCTAATCATTTTATTATGGATTTATTTGAAAACTTTCAAGTTATATTTTAAAATGTAAGCATAATAGTCTCAAAATTATACATCATATAATAAATTGTAACTCTCGGAATTTCATTTAAATTCAGTATTTCTACCTATGCTACAACAATTATAAAACAGTAAACTTTGTGTTTCATTCCAATTGCAGACGTTAAAGGAATTTATCGCCAAGATTATTCAATTTAAAATTGTGGTAGAGAAGAAATTTATATTTCAAAATGGTTAAGTTCTTCATTTATTAAGATTTCGTTCATCTAAATTATTTAAGAAGTAGAAATGTTTTCACACAATGCTGAATTATCCATAAGTAACAATTTCTCAACTAAATTTATAACGCTTAGAAATCTAATAAATTATAAAATATACTTTGTTACTGATATATTATGAAGCGTTATGATAAGATTATGAAGTGTTAATAAGAAGTAATAAGGTATTCCTACCTTTTGATTATTTATAAATGGTAAAATTACATTCAAAAGATAATATAGAAAAAATATTTTTCCTTGCTGCTTGTAATTTTTAACGTGTACATCTCTGTTAATAAAAGAAATATGTTTGTCTGTGGTTGTGTGGGTTTGCGATGACTAGGAAAATCTATCGCATGTAGAACTCTGAGAATTTGAATGATGATAGATAGACGAAGGCAGGTCCGAATGCACCTGAGTCTGTGAATTTTCATTTAATGATAATTAACCGATATATTAATTTAAAAACATACTGAATATCCCAAAATGTCCCGCAGACGACGTTGTACTAACCAAAACGTGCTTTCCGTAGAAGTTCAAGCAGAAAGAAGGGAATGCAGATAAATGTTTTTTTTTTTGTTTTTTTTGTAACACCTGCATCCGTTTCCAAATACAAGAAATACTCACATGGTTCAGGTATTTTAATGGTCGAACGATGCAATTAATTAAAAAATATATATTATTTACGGTTTAAAAATATTCTCAATACCGATTTCACGTTTTTTTTTTCGTTTTTTCTGCATTTCGAATAGACACCTGTTTCGGAAATTAAAATACAAAAACGTAAAAACTATCCACCTATTTCGGGTGCTTTCAAGGTTATAAAGGGAATTTTTGTTTAAAAAATATATTAGTATTTACTCTTTCATAAATATATTTTCTGAATGCCTATTTCACGCTTTTCGTTTTTCTTTGAACATTTAAAATCCCACATTTGTTTTCCATATTGAAATACGATAAAAACAAGAAAAAACCACTTATTTGTTAAACCTTTCCGGTTCTGATGATGTATTGAGTTTAATAGAATGTTAATATTATTTATTTAAAAAATATTTTCTGGAAGTCATTTCAAGAATTCCACAAACATTTTCCACCTCAGTTCCTTCTCAGATAACACACCTTTCAACTCTATCTTATCTTGCATTTGGTGCCCTATACAGAGATAACTATTGATCAGAATTGAAAGTGTAATTTCTGAAAATAATAGAAATTTAAGTTTGGAATCCCCAATGCCTCCGGCAGCTTAGAGCAGTGTAAGCTACACCCGCTGCCAGTGAGGAACGGACGCTGTATAATTTCGGCTCCTAATTGCACGATTTTAAACTGCTTTGTACAGTTGGATACATAATTCAATTCTTTACCATTTAACATAGGTCAAGACATTGACACTAGAAGGCGCTGTTTTTCTATTATTTAGGTTTTCTTAAGGAACTATTGGTCAGAATTGAAAGTGTAATATATATAAATATCAGAAGGAAACTTTAAGTGTCCTTGGCTACACTTTTTGAATCATCTGAGTCATAATACTTATTTCAAATCTTCTTCCGAATAGCGGTGCAGCTTTTTGGAATTGTTAACATTATCAATTGATGGTCCAAGTTCTGATTTCTTGTATGCGTTTCTTCACAGTTTTTCACTGTGAAGAGTCTTGAGATGCGGTTTTCCTTTCCCCTTCTTCTGTGTATATATATATATATTACCTTCTTCTGTTGAAGTAACATCAGATTTTGCAATTTCGTTGAAGATGAAAGAAAAGTTTGCTCTGCCTGATATTCAAGTGCCTTTGAAGTGTGGCCTCACACAGTTTTTTTTGATTGACCACCAACAAGATACAACCTTACGTAAAACCTTATATACTGACAATCTAATTCACAAATATGGGGATTCCAGTTCAAGAAAAGCTCGATAAGGATGCTAGGCACTTATAACATTTCTCTTGAGATCCTTACATTTCACACAAAGGAAATTCAATGTTTTTAAAATTTTGTTAAGCATAAACGTCCGATTTCAGATAAAAGTGAGACACTTGTATTTTGCACTGAATAAATGAAGTGTAATCCTAACTTCCTGTAAAGAAAATTCTAGTTGTAGTGTATACTATTACACCTTAAAGTTTGTTCAGTTTTTCGTACCACAGTGCTTATCTCTTATAGGTAATTAAAAGGCACTTTTACGTTTCGGGTATGATGTTTGGGACATCTTGTAATATTTGGTCAAGAAGTGTACGAAAGATAAAAATTTAAATTTTCCTTTCCTAAAATCATTTTTTATTTTTCAACATCTCCTGTAACAGTTGCATTAACTCCAATGATTTTTTATGTCATTACATTTACTAAACGTTTCGGTTAAAGGTCCATAAATTTAGCATAGTAACAGCTGGCATGGCTGGCATGGTGAGCGTAAAAATATGACAGAAAAACAGATGTTTATGTACAGAATACACATTTCTAAAACGGAATTTTACTAATGTAAATTAACTCGCTCATCTAAAATTAGTGCAAACTCCGCATGAACTCCACTTTGAAATTTTCCATGCATGTTAATGTTTCCATGTGATATTAATATTAACCATTCAGAACAATAGTTGGGGACTACTATGTATTTAAATGATATTATATTTAAAATATTAATTATGAAAAAAATATTCAATAACATTGGGAACCACATTGTAACCGATGTATTATATTATGTAATTTGTATGTATGCATAACATTGTAACTATATAAATTTTTCAATAGATGTCTATTTCTAGAAGCTTTTTTTTGAGTATGCAAAAATATTTCTCGCTTAGATAAGTAATTTTTGAATTAAGCTTAAAACAACATCAGAACTGTTTGGGGTGCACATTTCCATTAAAAAAATATGAATTTCATTTAAAAAAAAATATGTATGTAAAAATGGCATTAATTATTTGTGAACATATTTAAAGTATGTACTTAATGTTTCTCTTGCAGAGAAAATGAATGTCTTTCTAAAATGTGTGTTAAATGTGAACTCTACAGTAATGAATTTCTCATCTATAATTACTCCGAATTAATACATTTTTCAATGTATAATAACTCTGAAACTAATTAAAAAACTTCGAGATTTTGGGCTAATTATTTAACTTAGATTTATGCTCTGGTGTCAAAATTATGTTCCCTTTTTAAAATTTAAAATTTTATTAATATTTGAACATAAAGACGGTTTTCTAAACTTATTCTTAGATAAAAAATTAAAGGAGACGTAACTTTCAAAAGAATAGCAATTTTTATTATTATGTGTATCATTTTGGTAATATTTATTTTTGACCATACATAAAAAAATGTCTATGTTTGTCGATGCAGTATTTTAGCACGTATAAGGATATATATATATATATATATATATATATATATATATATATATATATATATATATATATATATATATATATATATATATATATATATATATATATCCTCATCTTTGTAAATTAAACAAGAACGAAAAATCATGCGTCAAGCATAGATTATGTAGCATTTTCCAACGATTCTAAAATAATTTTACAAATCATTACCGTTTAATAAGCTGAAAGATGACATCTAAGTAAACAATTTGGAAAACGCATAACATATTTAAAAACGTAATTTCAGGAATTTTCAATATATACAATATTCGGAAAAATATCCGAATACAATTATGTAGCCCTGTATATGACCTATAGATTTGTATATATACATAGGATGCTAAATTTTAGTTTAGTTAGGAAACGCGTAGCACAGTTTAAATTCTCCTTCTGGAGTTTCTGTCAATAAACGGAAATGTGTTCGCGAACTTTTGTGCTGCCCTGTATAGGATCTACAGAATTTATACACACCACGTAATAGACAAAAAGCTAGTTAAGATTAAAATCGCGTTCAGTAACTTAAAACGCACTTCCAGGAATTATTGTTAACATACAGTAGAGAATTCTTTTGTGTGTCCCTGTAAATGAACGATGACTGCTATACACACACTATTCTGTAGTAAGCCTCTTGTAATGCACTTTAGTAATATATATAAACTTCAATGCGTTTAAAATAGTGGAACATTATTTAAATAAGCCGCAGACGATTTTTCTCCATAGACGTAATGTAACGGAATTATTTTGGCTGTCCCTGTAAAGTAACTCTAAGTGCTATACACCTACTATTCCATATTAAGCTTCTTCTAATGCATCTTAGTGATCTATATAAATTTCAATGCGTTTACAATAGCGAAACATTTTTAAAATAAACCGCAAATGATTTTTCTCCATAGACCGCAATGTAACGGAATTCTTTTGAGTGTCCCTGTAAGAAAACTATAAGTGCTACGCACTTCAGTTGAAATAGGGAACGTGCCATAGATAACGACAATAACATATAAAAATTGCAGAGCAATCCGAGCATATTTACGGGAGTTAGAGCACGGACAGACGGCCAGACAAACCGAAGTCTTAAGCACTTTTCAACTAGGTTTGAAAGTGCTAAAAAGAATGTGGTTGCTGTTATGGAATATATAAACTGAATATAAGTTACGCTCCTTTATTTCTGTTAAACAACTTCGTTTGATTACGCATGATGAAATGTACTCATAATGGAAAACGGTAATGCCTTTACAATATTTTTTGAAATCATTAAAAGGGATCCTGATTGAGCATGATCAAATGTACTCATAATGGAAAAAGGTAATGGCTTTACAGTATTGTTTGAAATCCTTAAAATGGCTCAGTCTATGTTTTTTTATCAATAGGTATTTTGTTTTTTTTAAATTCATATCGAGTAATTTAAATTCTCTCCCGTCCGCCTACATAATTGTCATATTTATTTTTTGCACACGATTTTACAATAATTATTAAAAATGTAACAGAAAGCATATTTTCTTTTCTGAAATATCCAAGAACCTTAAATGGATTAACAGTTTTTGTTCGTCTATCTCTGAAAAAATTGTGTTTCATTTGTAGTTTTTTTTAATACAATGTAATATTTTGTGTCTACTCAGCTAAAAATGAAATGCAGAAAATCGACAAAAAAATGCAGTGGGAAAACAGTAGTGATATGGCCGATTCCACCACAGAATTTTTAAGGTTGATAAAACTGCAGTAATTTTGCAAAAAATTTGTTTTGTATTTCTTTCTTTTTTTAGTGGCGCCATCAATGCGTCATCTTCGCATATTTATTTGTTAATATTTTAAAAGAATATTTTTCCCCACTTGCCGAGATTAGATTCGAACTGAGGGTGTCACGTGTGGATGTCGAGCGTCTTATCCATTGAGTCACTGGCTATTAGTAAAGGTATGATTGCATGGGGTCATAAGGGAAGGGTGATCAGGTGAGCCGGAGTTTTTTCGTTGGTAGGTAATTTGATGGTGTAAAAGATGATTAATATTGAATAAATTAAATAATTGAAATAGATGAACATTAAATAATTGAAAAAAATAAACTGAACTGAATGAAATGAATTATTACTCTATTTATTTTAACTGAATTTTTATTAAAATACGTAAACAAAATTATTTATGCCGTCAATATTTTTTAAAATGCATGTATTCATCTATCTTTCAAGGAAATTAAATTGTATATTGTTTGAAATAAATCATTTAATTTAAATAAGAAACACAAATATAAATAAGAAGAAACATATAAACTATTTTTTTCTTCTTCCAAAAAGCAAAATGAAATTTCTAAAATGAAAGATATTTCATTTATTTTAGGAAAATATACAAATAGATTTACAAAAACTTTCGTTTCGGTAATGTAAGTGTTTTAAAAAACTGAGTATCCCAACTTTCTTTCAGAGGAAGAAAACAACTTACTTCGATCCCTGGAGACAACTCCTGAGATTCGGATTCGCTTGAATTGAGTAAAAGTTTTTGAACGATGATTTAATTTAAGAATGTAATGTATTTTTTTTTTTTTTTATCAGAATACTCGATGACACTTTAAAATTCATAGTTATTCATTTATCTATTTGTAGAACTGTTAATTATATGTATTTTATGTATGTAGCTATTTTAATACTTTGGAATATTTTTCAATGTTGATATCATATAATAAAACTGAAAACATATAACTGATCAATATCAGTAAAATCATATTTACAAGATTTATGCATATATACTTTTATAATTAAGCCGACATTTTGAATATAAATCATTCAATATTAATTTTATTGATACAAAATAAATACTAATAAGTAACATACATAATACTATTTTTCATCTTACAAAAAGCAAAATGACATGTTTAAAATAAGAGAAATGTCTTTTTTTAATTGATAAATGCAAATACATTTACAAAACTTTAATTTCGCTATTGTAAGTGTTTTACAAAATACAGCATCCAGACTTTCTTTAAAATGAAGAAAAAAACAAATTATAGTGATCTCCGGGAGACAAATACTGAGATTTCCGATTAGCCTAAATTTAGTAAATGTTTTTGAACAATGAATTAATTAACAAAGAATTTAACAACGACGAATAATTAAATAGATAATAGCGCAAATCATGCAACCGTTCGAAAGAGATACGGAGCTTTGCGTTTCATATGCAAATCGGCCATTTTTTTCTCAAATGTAATTTTTCGCATAAAACTGCCTAAAAGGTAAATTTTTAGAAAGATCATTAAAAAATTATTTTTACGAGATAAAATACCTTCAAAACTGTAATTAATTGGAATTACCAGGATTCAAAAAGTTCATTACTAACGTAAAGAAAACACTTTAAAAAGAATTGAATTGATTGTGACCTTTATTGTTCCGATATCCATGGTGATCAAAAAGCACTTCATTCGTGTGAACACAATAAAATCAGGAAATACCTTTACCACCATTTGCTTAAGAGTAAAAAATGTACGGTTTTAGTGAATTCAACTCGATTTTTGCGTATTAATAAAAAAAAATGATAATAACAGAGAATTATGTTGCGAAATGACTACTACTGACTTTCTGGAAATTATCGCAGTGGCAAAATGATTTCGAAAGTTTTTTTACTGTTGATAATCTTCCTGACTAAAGCAATTAATTTGATTCTTTATTAATGAAAATGAATCTTAGGAAATATTTTCAAGCATGATAATAAAAAATCGATGAGTTCCGACACGAGAGTCGAGCTGTTGACAGAGTATAACCGTGCAGAAAAGCTGTCATTTGCACTACAGAACAGCCTAACTTCTAACGTTCCATGCTCAAGATTCCTTTTAAAAACATCTTTCTTTCACTGTGTGCACAGTCTCAATGAGGATTCACACCTCTATTACTATAATAAAAAAATTATATTATTACTAAACATTTTTAAAATTCAAAATTAATTATATACACGTAATCGCATAACAACACTCAAGGAAAATAAATAATTTCTCAATATTTATATATTACAATAAAAAAAGCAAATATTATTTGTAAAATCCAATTTACAACATTAAAATATTTGCACTGATAAAAAAAAAGCAAATTTACTTATTTCCGAATTTTAAGTAACACACAAAGGTTAATCACTCTTATAGTGCATCACAGCAAAGCTAATTTTCGCATGCATATTACAGTATAAGTGTGATGAAATCGAGGCTATCAAGAAATATAACGATATTAGTTCATAAGAGTTTATTCAAAAAATAAATCCAAAAATATAAATAATGTTAAGAATTAATGGAGTAAAGAATTAATGGCGTCGTGGCTATTTCATAAAAAATGTTAAAATAGGTTATTAAGGCTTTATTGAGAAACTAAATGAGCAATATAATTAGATAATCGAAAATAAAGTATTTTTTATATTAATAAAGTAGTTAGTGGTCTTTTTAAATGGTGTATTAATCCGTTTACTGAAATTCACTTTACAGTTTTTTTTTAATACTATAATCCAAAAATTGTAAGGGAAAGTATTCACTGATTAAAAAAAGGACACCATATGTATAGGTATTATGTTTTCATTTTTTAAGCATATAAAAGGTATTTATTTTCCTTAGTTATGTGATAAAATATTTTCTCAGAAATTTGAAAATTGCAAAAATAAAATAATTAATATTTTAATCCTATTAGTCTATAATCCTTTGGATAAAAAGAGTAATATTACTGTGTTTAACTGCTAATAAGTAATTTTTCTAAAATATATGAATACATGCAAAAAATAAATAAACATAATGCGGTCAATCTCTTTCTATGTTTCGCAATTTATTTACATAGTGTCATTAAATATTTTCGAATATTTTCATTATTTTTCTTTTCATTTTTATTGAACTAATCCCTGCGGCGCTGCAAGCATTATGAATCATGGACTATGTAAATATTGTGACCAACTCTTTTTTTTATCAGTATATCTCTGTTTTCTTGACCATGTGCCCTATTTCCCGCTCAGTTGTTCAACCTAACGTGGGGTCCTTAGTGTTTAGTACCCCAGCAAGATCGGTACTACTTTTATGAAGAGCTGAAAAATTGAGTGAAACTTGTCCAAGTCGGAAGTCAAACTATGAACCTGTTGTGTGTTAGCGCAAGGCGGTGACCCCTATCTAGTCAGGATATATATTTTTTAAATATTAAAACGTGTAATATTTGCATGTATTACTATTCCGAGAGTACTCTTGTCTTTTCTCAGAACGCTATTATTTGGTTTTTGTATTTTTTCCGCCGATCACCGCATACCGAAAATAGAAAACAAAAAGTAATTTTCATTTATGATTTGAATATTACAATTCAACGAATTTATAAATTTGGAGTTTACTTAAATTATACATTTTTTTCATGAGCTTTGGAGTATTGGGGAAAAAGTAAAACGAACAGACTAGTCATTGTTTCGTAGACTTTTCAACAAATTTTAACTTTGCTTGCAAAAATGTGTCTAATAAAACAAAGCCCTCGTAATGCTTCACTATGGTGGTGGAGAACAATTTAAGGTACTCGACATAGAATTTTCCCATTCCAATTTGTAAGGGGAGATAGGTTAGGAAAAGATAATTCATATATGTGGCAAAAACCAACACACAACTACTGCCGTGTTATGTTGAAGACTAAGAAGTGCGATATTTTAAACTCCATTCCATTGAGTTATGCTTCTATAAGAGATGAAAATAAAAACTTGCTCATTGCTTTTTATATTTCGTTATAAATTTTCTTTGGCACTATATATATTATTTAAATAATACATTCATTATATGATAATTCAAATTTAGAATTTTTTTCTTTTTTCTTCTTCTTTTTTTTGTATATGTTGTCTAATTTTTAATTTTTACATCTGAAACACATGTCCACCATTTTAGTCAACTGCTCAGCACTTATATCTTTCAGAAAACATTAAGGGACTTTGTATGTTGTTACATATTAAATGGTCCAGTTATCTAATAAAGTAAAACCTGTCCCAAGTGAAACATTGTTACAATTCTGGTAGATGAGATTTTTTTTTATCATGGGATGTTACATCTTAATTTACACTCTTAAGCCAAATCTGGTAAATGTATGAAATTAATGAATTCATATTTCTTGGAAAATAACTCTTAAAAGGTAAACATATCATACTGTTATATATATCCGGTTATTGCTTAATAAACGTAACTGAAATTAAAACTAAGCTTTCGTTATTACTGTGATGGCATTAGGACGTAGAAAAATGAAGACAGTCGAAGACAAACCTGGAAAGCTGTCGCTGAGAAGTTAGTCTTCTACTGCTGAATTCGGTATTGTTTTGTTGTTAGTGTGAAGGCATACAATTATTTAAAAATAATTGCAATTTTCACGTATTTCATGCATCTTTGTGGGAATAATCTTAGGAACTAATAACTAAAATATGTACAATAAATAAAATGGTATATATTTTAAATATGAATTTATGTATGAATTAATTCAATGATTAAGGCATTTTCTAATATTCTGTGAGAGTAGTAGTATTTAACATGTACATGTAATGCATTTCTGTTACTAATTAACTCGATATAATAAATTAATTATATGAAGTATATGACTAAAATGGAGTACAATTTAAACGAAGACCTTATTACAATACTTTGCAAAAATATATTTAAATGAGGTCGAGTACGATTACTTCCACTGTCATTTTGCCGAATTTCATTATAAAATTAAAGAAAATATTCACTTATTGAGAATCACGTTGTTAAACGTACAGTCCAAATATTAATATAATTATTTAAAAATTCTCATATTGTAATTATTTGAATCAATCATTTTTAAACTCAATTTCCCCAACTGAAAAAACAAACAAAAAAAACATGTTATTCTTAAAATAATATTAACTAATTGAGCGTTCATCCGTTATTAGGGACGTTTTCAATATTGTTTTTATAACTGTTTAAATGCATACCGTAAATGTTTATAGCACAGTGTTACTCTAAAGTTCTTGAAAACATTCTTTCTGCATTTTTATACGTTTAAAAATAAGCAAATGTACGTACTTCGACATTTGAATCATAAAAAAATATTTATTAATGTTATAGACATATAATTTATTAATAATATTTATTTATAATAACATGTATACTATTATTTTTAATCTTATAAAAAGGAAAATGAAGGTTCCAAAATAAAGTATAGTTTATTCATTTATTCATTTTATGAAAATTTACAAAACAATTTATGAAAGCCTTCTTTACGTTAATGGGAGTATTTTAAAAAATTCAGCGTCCTGAATTTCTTTCAGAGAAGTAAAAAATATATACTGTGCCTTAAAGACAGATTGTGAGATTTTGAATTCGCCTGAATTCAGTAAGAACTTTCGTACCATGATTTAAATTAATACCGGAATGTATAGTTAATCATGATAGCATAAATTTGAAATAGCTCTACAATTTCTCCTTATATCTCTATATATTAATGCAGTTTTTAATTATTTATATTTTATGTACGTATGTATTTTATTCTTTTGTATTTTTCACAATGTATGCAATATTTGTTGAATTTATTTTTCATATTTTCTGATAGCTCAAATTCACGTTTATTAATTTCTAGATGTCTGGAATGAATCTGAAAGTTGTTCTTTGTTTCACTTTAATTAAATTTAAAGATTAGATATTGCGTTTTGGACGCTCGTCGCGAACGACGTAATTATACAAAACTGGCGGCTAAAAGTAATCCTATTACTCAATAAGAATTTGTCGAGAAAATAAATGAGAAATATAATCAGAAAATATCTAGAAACTTTTCCAGTATAAGGGAATTGGCGTTGTTTTTAAAAGCTTGTCGTAATTCAGGCTTCACAAAGTGAGATTTGTTGCGAAATGATGTAAACTACAATGAACACATACTGAATGAACTTTTAAGCTTGTATATATATATATATATATATATATATATGTGTGTGTGTGTGTGTGTGTGTATATAGTATTGTTGTTCTTTATGTACAAGTTACTTATCGTTCTATATAGAAACGGATTAATGGATTACTTATATTGTATAAATTTCATAACTATTAAAAAATCGCTTGTATCTAGGAAATATTGAATAAATTGCCAGGAAATATGTTGGCAAATTTTCTTCTCTGGCAAGGGCCTTTTTCTGTATTTCGCCAAGGTCTCTATGCTGGAAAAGTGCCAATATCTATCTATTATACTAATAAAGTGAATTAACATTTTTCAAATGGATTTATTAATCCGATGACTCAAGTTCACTTACTTATTATTATGCTACCATTTATTTATTAAAAAAAAAAAAAAAAAAAAAAAAAAAAAAAAAAAAAAAGAGAAGTTTTCAGTGATGTAAAGGAAGAATATGAGATTTATAATGATGTATAATTTTATGTTTTAAATTTTTAAAACGCATAAGTATGGTAATTAGGTTTCACAGGTATGTACTAAAGGATTATTGCAAAAAAAATTCGAAAAAGCTAAATAAAGTTAAAACTTCTAATCCGTTTCGTCTTTAATCTCTTAGAAGAAGAAAAACACTACATGTTGTTAAAAGCCACTAAATATATATTTTTTAAATGTCTGGATGCACGAAATAAAAAAAAATCATGATGACAGTAATACGCTTTTTTGTTTTTCAATTTATTTACACAGTGTCATTAAACATGTTTTAATACCTTCAATGTTTTCCTTTTCGTTATATATATATATTTTTTCTTATCATATATCATTAAACTCAATTCAAATAAGTTTTTCAAACGTTTGTCCCTAATCATGTTTTTTCATTAGTTATCGATTAAGCGCTAATTTAAAACACGGCCTTCCGTCTTAGTCAAATGAGTAGGTTGATTTCTTCTTTTTTTTGTTATTTATTTTAGGGTACATGTATCAAATTTCATACAAATTAAACAAATTAACCTCACTTCTTCTAAGCTTTCTGTTTTGGAGACAAGGAAAAGAAATTTTTGTTTCACCAAGTGTGTTCCATTGAATATGAGGCAACTAGAACAGAAAGATTAAAAATTTATTTCAAAGTTTAAAAATGATTCAAAGGCTAATATATTTCCCGATGCTCAAACGAGGTTAAAACCCAAATTCTCAATGAATGCCAACGAAAAGTTTTGTGTGTTCTTGTAAACGGACGATAATTGTCAAAATTCCATGCTTATACATGTAACGGTTTTGAAGATGCACTAACAATCTGTGAATATTTTTGTTGATTTACGTCGCTTTTGAAAGGTACAAGACATATTAAAAGAATTAGTGACAGTGTTTATCGCTGCTTTAAAATTAATATAATCAATGAATAATGTGGTTTTAAGTAAATTGAATTTTTACTAAATCCAATGTTTCTCAGAAATTAATATTTAATCTGTATATCTTTAGAAGGATAAACTTTACCTGGTTTATCTTTAAGTTTTGAACTGACTTTTTATCAAAATTCTTTTGAAAAAATTATAAATATAATTGAAGATATTTAAATATTGACACAACTTGGAAAATATATTTTTTTTAAATACAAAAACACATCTATGTTTAAAAACATCAAATGGAGTATTTTTACAATTTTAAAATATTTCTTTCACATTTTTGTTTATATGTAGCTTTTGATAATTGAAATTTTTTTTTTCAAAACATATAAAATTAAATAGAATAAACACATTTTCTCAAAATATTTATACTGCTTTTGATATTTCAATTTTTTTAAATTATTATTTTTTATTTTTTTTATTTTAACACAGATAAAATTAAATATAATAATTTTCTCAAAATATCTATACTGTAAAGGAATCTTTTTTTGTTATTTTATACTTTTCAGATAAAATTGTTGAAATAATTCAGTTCGTGTTTACATTTTTGAAAAAAAAAATTGTGCTTGTTTTCGTTTTTCATGTTTTAGGTTGTATTTAAATAAAATAAATATTATTACAAAATATATGTTTTTTAGTCAATATATTTTAAAATATATTTTTGAGTGCAAACTATAGGGATAATACAATCATAGATTTTTTTTTCATTTAATAGATAAGTATAACACGAGAAATATAATGAACAATAGCAAATTAAACAAAAAATAATGTTTGCGATATAAAAATTTCTATTTTTTATTTTCAAAAATTCCGCTTTTTTTTTTTTTTTTTTTTTTTTTTTTTTTTTTTTTTTTTTTTTGCACGCAAAGCTTAAAGCTTTTAACCATATTTAACTTTTTCATATTTGATGACATGTGAAAATTTGTATGAAATAATTTTTTTTTACGGCGCATGTGTGAATGCTAACATATCTGTTTCATACTTTGATAATTATCTATATCGAGAAACGATTATAAAAAAGCAACTAAAATTCTGTGAAACTTCAAAAATATATCGGCAATATAGCGAATTAAATTTTAGTTGCTTTCTCTATGATAAATATATAGATTTATGGGGATACACGTTTATCAAACTAATATATATTTAGCGCAAGTCATGTAAATGGTTGCTTGCATTTTAAATTTTCCTTTTCGTGAAAATTGACCATTATTGGTGTTCTTTCAAAAAGAAATAAAACCAGTGGGCCCCTATTTATATTAGGGCCTCGAATTCATAAGAACTTCGTAAAAAAATTCCCTAATACTTCGTTAACAATAGGAGGCACTGCAAAAAAATATTTTTAAGTGACATTAAAATAAAAGGACATATTATGTATTTTACAACCAAAATTTCAAGTAATTTGGACAATCTACATCATTCCAATCTTTTAAACTGCCTTGCTATAACAGAGTAAACATTTCATTACTTAAATTCTGATTTCACAACTGTATAAAACTGTAACATATTTCTATCATTAAAAAAAACACATTTCTTTTTTTCATAAGTAATTGCAACTATTAATTGCATCAATATGATTGTTCTGTTTTTTTATTTCACTACAAAGTTAATATGTTAAAAATAAAATCCGGATTTTTTTAAACATGCGTAAAAAACCCTGTAATAAATTTTGATAATTAAAAAACATATTTTATTGCGTAAGTAAATTGCAACTATTAATTGCATTAATATGAATGATATATTTTTCAAATTCTATTATTAAAATACAAATTTATTTTCACTACAAATCTCCTAGTATGTAAAAATACAACAATTTATTTGCATTTAATAATTAATATATGTAGTACACGGAATTATATATTTCTTATTTTCTAATTAGATTTTATAAGAAATATTCATTTTATTTGCAATGTCTACCGATAGATTACGCCAAAATAATAATTAAAAACGAAGCGTAATCGTTGTATGCAAATTCTAACGCCATGTCGTTTCCTGCAATGATCACTACAAGGAAAATGCACAGGTAGATCGGTTTAAAGAAATGTTTGTTGGAGAATTTGCTTTGCGAATGATTACCTATTTAATTTTTTTAACGTTCACAACGAATGCGATTTATTTTTATGCAGGCTACATAGCCAGGCTACACCAGCCATGGTTTAATATTTTAAACGTTTACGATGAATGAATCTCTAGTTTGTGAAGCGAGGAATTGAGCTGCCAACCTAATTTCAATTGAAGTTATCCCATAATATATACGTAATTGAATGTGAGTCATCTCTCATATATTCATTTATTTTGAACGATATTTCAAAAAATGTGACTTTTGTGCAGTTTTATTCGAAAAATTTTTTTTTGAATAAAAATGACCGCCTGACATAAGAAAAAGCTAAATGATCATCCCGTAACTTTTGATGACAGTCAAATACTTTTATTTGATGAAATATGTAATATACCCTTATTCATATTCTATTTCCAGTATACTATTGCAATATACTTTGACAAGTTTCCTAAAAGTGGCAACATGTTTGGTTGAAAACTCTGCATAATTACCCTACAAAAAAAAACAAGTCATTAATGACATCCCATATAATGACATCGGGCTTATAACTAAATAGGATTGTTTGCTGGAAAATATATTTCCTTTATTTTATTGATTGATTATAAATGTGACAACCTGGCTGAATTGGTAGGTTATGTTTATTCTCGGGTTACGCTTTGACTTCATTTGCACTATTATCACTAGCATATTGTAGTTACTTTTTTCAGTGGTCAGCATTAATTTCTTCTTATGGCGAAAACCCAATGGAGTTGCGTTTGGTACGTTGCCTTGAAATATATTTTTATTTTGCTCTAGTATCGCTCTGACCGAAACCCACACAATCACAGATATAATTCTCATTCCGACAGTATTCGATTTCGACAGTGTTAAATTTGTTTACTTTAGCTGAATTTTCTTTTTAATTTTTTGACAGAATTTCTGAACCCGTACTTTCAAATGCCTATCAGGTTGATAAGTTGTTCTTTGCACGTATTCTTGCCCATCACCCCTGTCGATTAAAATAAAAATTATATATATTGTAGCTTTTATTTATCCAGATTAAAAGAAAGTTTATGAATCTGTGTTTCTGCTGTTAAAATTTTCGAAACGACTTTAAATATCTTTGTTATTTCCATGTTAGTATATGTGTTGAAACTTCCGCTCTATTATAAAGCAATAATATAATTGTTAATATAAAGCAAAAACATATTCAGTGAGTAACGCTGACGATGGCAACTAGGTAATTCATTTAACTGTATTCGCAAATTTATTTAGTTTAACTTGGCATTTAAAAAAAATTGTACTCCCTTAAACAGGAAACAAATGGATTTTCAAATGAATTTTTTTTTGAAAAATGTGTCTCAATTTACTGATACTTTCTGTCAATTGGTTTTACGTATGGTGATAACGTGTTCCTTTTTGTTTGTTTTTTGAAATATTTCAAGTTCTATCTAAAATTTTTGGTGACTGGTTTTAAAATATTTCTTGGATGTAAAATTATTCAATACTTTCACAAGTCTTATTGTATAAACCGCATTTTGATACGACAACTTTTTACTTTTTTATGAATTTTTATATGTCAACGGAACTATGCGATACCCGGTATTTAAGTGTTTGCTTCAATATTAACTATACTTAAATTGTATATTCTGATTTATTACAAAAATTTAAAATCAGCGTTATACAAAAATATTTTTAAGTAACGCAAATTTAATAAAACGCTAAAATGATTAAACATATATACATCTTATATATTTTTAAGAAACTAATTGAGAACTTAATATGTTTTATACCAATTTTGTTTTTCTAGGAATATTTTTATATAATTCATTCCCTTCAATATTATGTCAGTATATGTGTATTTATTTCACAATATATGTGCATAAAATATATGTATATATCTCAGTTCAAATGTACAGTGTTTCTTTATTTTATTGGAATAACTTATACTGTTGCGTGGTTTTCTGTCAATTACTGCGAAGAAAAAATTTCATGTGATAATGTAGTAGTAAGTGTTAAGCAGATAGTGTTTCATTTGTTCTAGTCTGGATTACAGTAAACAATAATTTATTCTATATTTAGCAATTAGATTTCTAAATTAAATTGTTAAGTTGATACATATAATCTAAAATGGTAACTACCTGATGTAAGGGGCTATACATATATAACGTTATCACTTTAGGGGGGAGGGTTGTATGGCGTATGATATCGTAAGATATCTCTAAGGGTAGGGGGATGTTGTCTTTGATATCGTTATAATTTTTTATCCAAACAAAATTTTCTTTTTTTTTTATAACTTTTTCATTACATGAAAATATTACGCTTTCTTTTCTGTCCCATCTTAACTATTTTTAAGAAAATTAAAATTATTATTAAAATCATTAAATTATTATAAACTTTTTCATTCCAAAACATTGAATACTCCAACATTTGCATTCCAATTCTTCTGTCATATGTGTATACGTATATAATCCACTGTTGGAGAAACATGTAGTTTGCAATGATACTTGTGTTTATTAGTTAAGAAAAGATAATTAATGTTATCCGCCTGTTTTGTTGATAAGAAATTCTGCTTTCCCCCTGCCCAAAAGACATTATTGCTGCCGAATGCATTATATAACAAAAACCTTTTATTAAATACTTTTAAATAGTAAGTATTTCGTTTAAGAGTTACTTGATATAAAGTTATTTCATATATAATAGTGATATAAAAATGAATAACCATATCTATATAAAAACACTAAATAAAATAAATTAAGACAGACATGAGCACACTTAAAAAATAAAATTTATAAAAAATATACTTAAAAACATTTAAAATACAAATTAGTAAACGTTTCGCCAAGCGACACGCAAGGCATCATCAGTACAAAAACAATCTATTGCATAAAAAACGACTGAACAAATCAAGCACAGTTAAAGTTAGTTATTTTAAAAACGGACAATATTCATTCAAAGTCTGCGATCGCAATTGAGTAAACCAGCCCTCAAGGAGTAATTTACCATGATGGCTGTTGCAACCCGATTTCAAAATACTGGCGTTCGCAATTAGCGGGATGTGATTGGTTTGAAGTGAACGCTGGACAATTTTTGAATTCAAATTACTATTTTTTAAAGCACTAGTATGTTCTTTTAGGCAAATTTCCAAAGATCTGCCTGTTTCACCAATGTAGACACTATTGCAATCTTTACAGGGAATAATATAAACAACACCGGGTAATTTAGACTTATCATATTGAAATTTATGCTTAGTGAAAAAGGAACTCACTTTATTAATTTGTTTAAAAGAAACCCCAGTATTGAATGATTTTAGAATGCCAGAAATTCTCTATGACTAGACTGGATTCTGTGAAATATTATTTTGATAAATCTTTAATTCAACAAAGTGACATAATTTGTCTGGAAATATTTATTCCTCTATCTAAATATTTATTTTGTGTAATCTTATATTGTTATAAATCCTTTGTAATTTTACTCAAAATAAAACTATTTTAAAATGTATTGGTTTTCTTCATTCTTATATGTGTTGTAAGCTCTGTAAGCTGCTGTGTAAGGGATTAATTTCTTTTTAAACATTTCAAATCTGTCTAAATATTTTAGTTTGAAAATTAAAACTAAAAGGCAATGAAGGGCACATGACACCTAAGTTCCGGATAAAGCTAGCAAACTGTGGATGGATAGATAACGAACATAGGTTCACAAAGTAATAAGCAGGAACTGAGAAAGTGGAACAGTGAGCTGTAGTACATTATTTGACAGCGGAAGGTCGTTTTCGGTAATAAAATTCAGCTGCAGATGTGAAGAATATATGGAAAATATTGCAATTTTACTTGGAAAGATTTCATGTCCAAGTATGTAGGATTGATATAAGCGCACTAGAAAGAGATTACTGTCGGTGATAAACAACGATCTATGCATCTAAACACACCACCTATTTCACTGGTGCCTTTCTACTGACGGTACCACAAATTGTTCAAAGATCACTGGCAGCGTAATGTTTATTGGACACTGCGTCCGACTGACTGTGCTCGTTTTTAGGCGAACGCCAAAGAGGGGCTGTCGCAGTGCGTTAGACGTGTCTCTCTATTTCAGACCGCTTGAGTCACATGGTACTAAATTGCACGACTGCGATTGCACGAAAAGAGAATCAAGTGATTCTAGCATTCTAATGAAAAAGGCAGTGCGGCAGTCTGTCGCTACCGTTAGCCACGGCTCGTTTTTGATTACTTGGGTCGACTGCCTGGAAAATATGCCATGCCATTTCTGAATGAATTTTTAGCTCACAGGCTATCAAAGCCTGAGAGCTTATGTGCCCGCCGGTTCTGTATGTATGTATGTACGTACGTACGTATGTATGTACGTAACGTGATAACTCTTGATAGAACTAACCGTTTTACTTTAAATTTTGTTTATAGGTTCCTTGTGATAAGGCGCTTCCCTGTTTAGTTTTGGAGGTTCATTGGTTAAGCATAAAGGGAGAAAACGGGGGGCTAACCCCCCATAATTTAGATAAATGGGTTTTTCATGCAGAATTATCCCATTTTCTTCAAATTTTGTATATAGGTTCATTTTGATAATGCGCTTCTCTCAATAGTTTTGGGGATTCATTTGTTAAGTATAAAGGGGGAAAGGGGGGATAATCCCCCTAATTTAGATAAATGAGTTTTTCATGCAGAATTATCCGATTTTCATCAAATTTTGTATATAGGTTCATTGTGATAATGCGCTTCTCTGAATAGTTTTGGAGGTTCATTGGTTAAGTATTAAGGGAGAAAGGGGGACTAATCCCCCCTTAGTTTAGATAAATGGGTTTTTCATGCAGAATTATCCGATTTTCTTCAAATTTTGTATATATATTCATTGTAATTAGATACTTCCCCGATTAGCTTAAGGGGTTTTTAGTTAACTATAAGGGGGGTAACGGGGGGATAACCCACCTTAATATATTGTTGATTTCTTTATTTTTCGAGGAGCTTCTTTCAAATTCTTTGAAATAAGAGTATAATATACAATTAGTGTGAATAGCCTTTGAGCTCAATGCTCTCAGTTTAACTGGGCAGTTTTCTTTTTATTATTTAATGTTTTTACTAGCTTTCATCACCCTGCTATAATTTCTGGTACTTGGATGTATTTTGACAGTTTTCAGTCTTATTACGTATTAAATGTACCTAATAGTATATAAAGTGTTATGAAAATACTGTAACATACAAAACGGTTTGTTTCTAAACAAATGGAACACAATTACAAAAAATAAAATAAATTCTTGAAAAAGAATTATATTCATTACTAATTAAATATGCATCGGCTTCTACATAAATATAGATAAAATAATCGACAACGTTTAAAGTTATGGATTTTTCAAAGATATAATTCTGAGATAAGAACTTTCCCAAACTAATTTCGTGGAACGGTTTTATTTTTATTCATTGCAGCCTGCTTAATGCACAAAAATGTTTCTCAATATTATACGTAGATTATGCAGATAAATATTTTCGCTTAAAATTGAAACTTAAAACAAAAATTGATGGAACGAGATGATTTCCAATACGATAAAATAAAACCATTAGATACAGAAACATTTGCAAAACCTTTTTAATTTAATTCTTTCACAATTATTTCATGCACTTTTATTAATTTACATTTCAAAGTCTCCTGTATCTGTATACAGGGTTCCCACTAATATGTCGTACTTAAGCTGGTAGAATGATGTAAAATATTTATATTTCAGGGTCTCTAATAAATTAATTTTTACATAAAAAGCATCATTTCATACTAAATCGAAGACGCTTTATAACATTGTAATTTACTTATCTTGCACCATTACCTTTATAGGAATGCTAAATGCGCAGCTATATGCGGTTCCACCGCGTAGCGCATAGTCGCTTTTCCATACGTAGACGAGATATTTATGAATATAATTGTCGCTGTAAAGAAATTAATAGGAATGGACAGGACGTTAGTATACAAACTGTATATGTATATTTTATCTAACGTAATAATTAGTTACAAATATTTTGCACTGGATATTAAGTTATCACATGAACATTTTATTGTAATTCTGCAAAATAAAGATAAATTATAATTATCTATAATAAAATTGTAACATAATTTTCTTTTTCATCTCCGATAAATTGAGATTTTTAATTTTTTCAATTCATAAGTAAATTCTCTAAAAATAATCACTTGAAGCGCATGGCATAATAATCATTCTTGAAACAGAAGAATAGTGTTTTTCAGATTTTTGTTTAATTGAAATTCTTAAATTGCATTTTAGATACTTTTAGTTATCCATGATTGACTCCCTCTATTAATGCATTTTAAAGGATCAAACAGTTGGATGAAAATTTTGATTGATAATATATAATAAAACGATTTCGGTATAAATATTATCTATCATTTATATGCAATATTTATACGTATTGTTCATAAAGAATAAGAATACAGTTTTCTTTACTAAAAATGTCAAAATTGATAATAACAAAGTTAAATAAATAATAGAAAGAATTTTTTTATGCATAGCTAAAAACAGAATGAAACATTTTATGACACGGATATCCGCCAAACTTTTTCAATCATTTAATATTATGCATCAATATTCAAGGAAGCATATTTTTATCGATAATTTTAAAATTATACGAGATACAATTTACGGAAAAAAGAGAAAACTGCATCTTATTTTTTATCAATGATAAAAATAATATTATTTTGGATTAATTTGTAATAACCGATTATAACCGGTTTCTTTACACATAAGTACTAATTACGGTGTTACTTCTAACATTATCTAACTTCCGAACACAATATAATTCTTTTATAATGATTCAGTCGTTTGAGAAATTTCAAAAAGATTATAATAAGGGTACTATACCTCGGAGAAGCTAGGAAAAAAGGATATAGGGATATTTAATGATAAATTCAGGGCTCTTCTTTTGAAATTTAAGCTTTATTTTCAAATGCCATTTTTTATAAAATAAAATAAACAGATAAAATTTATGAAACAAATTGATTTTTCTAATGTTAAAATTTCATGGCAATTTTCTTTCAGATATTAAAGGGTATACTTTCAAATCAAAATATTTGGAAGTCTATGAATTTTGAATGAAGGTTTCTGAAGATCGGATTATTTTTTTAAAACGAAAAGAAAACTGACACTCAAATTAACTTACACCTATTTTTTGCTTTATCAGTTATTGACAACTAGTTTCCCTTTACACCGAAGGTTATCCTCTCCTTGAATTAGTACTTAAACAAAAGAATTTATATGTATATTTTTTAAACTTGTACGTATACGATCGTTTTGCGTGTGCTTTTTTCGATGGATTTACAAGAATAATTGAATAAATATGTTTCCATTTATTGTGTATTGGTCTATTTACTTATTGACTACGGGTCAGAACATATGCGTCCCAGTCGGAATTTTTGGTATTTCTATTCGTAACACTTTTTGCAAAATAATCTTTGTCATAACAAAGAAAATTTTGGTAAATTGTGATATGATTGAACATAAAAAATCTCGTCATCCTGACCCGTAATCAAAGTGCTAATTAAGGATATTCTGCATTATTTACGAAATGGGTTACTCCTGTTGAATCACTAGTATATTTAAATACAGTAGTGTCCACGAATTTCAGAGTTATGGACCAAGCACACCTCGGATAAGCAAAAAACTCGGATAATCAGGATTTACATAAATCGCCATAAAGGAGATGAAATATAAATTTACACACAATTTATTAATTTTTATGGTATCAATTGCAGTCATTTAATGTATACTTCTTTTTTTTAATGGGGAGTTGAACTGTCAATTTTAAGACGTCATTGGTACTTTTTTGTTTGTTGAATGATATACGTTTCGTTGCCGCAGTGTTACGTCATTGTATTGGTATCATTGGAATTGTAGGTGTAGCCTCTTCTTGCTGCTCAATGCGTTCGAGAGGTTTTTAATCGAACTAAGACCTTCAACTTGCGAAATGTTTTCCTGATGGATAGAGTTTTCATCATTAGTGCTCTCTAGTTCGCGGTTTTCAATCGTGTGTGCAATCATGCCATCTGCAATTTCTTGCTGTTCATCTGCGTTTATCTACTCAACAATATCTACATCAGAAAAAGTTTCAAAATCAAGGAGCCATTCTGACAGAGTGAAAAAAGTTTCGTCATCACCAACTTCATTTTCATAATTTGACTGCTCTAATGTCATACTTTTCTGCCAAGGATATCAATAGAATCGTAGACTTAAATTCTTCTCCTGCTTCGGCAATCCAATACACAAAATTCTTTTCTTGTAACCTGTTTCAGGCATTCTATAACTCTTTATTTTTCAAGACCTTCAATAAGCTTTCCTAAAAGTTTCTGTCTGTAGTTTCTTTTTAAGTTCTGAATAACAACTTGATCTAATGGCTGTATTTGTGAAGTCACATTTGGTGGCAAAAATGTTCTTTGATATCTCCACTTGCCATTTCCTTCCCAGGAGTTATTTTCTTTTTAACAACTTTCTCTTTAAAACTCTTTCCACTTTCAGGGAAAAAAAAGCTCATAAAATCGGATGTTTAGATATTTGGCACATAGCCATGACTGCTAATTTTAAGATTTTTACGTACTTTCTTCAATTTATTAGTTTGAAAAATGTGGTACACTTCTTCGCGATGTTACTTTTGAAAGTTTTGCGCGGAATACAAAATTTGTCGGAGACGCATACGCGATCACATAGCCTATACTTCCTCGCCAAATAAGATCATCACAGAAAAAAATTTAACATGAAAAATTATAAAAACGCAACACATAATTTATCACACAATTTATTACAATAAATGCTCCAATTATCTCAGAACTGAAATTAATTTTATATCATTCCTTTAATTAAAATAATTTCTGCAGTATTTGATTTTCTAGTAACAATAATTTATAAATACATTACCAATAATATATAGTCATCAAATTTAAAAACTGTAATTTTTTAATTTTCATCTGGCCTAAGTGTTATTGAGTAGACAAAACATTACCACCACGACAAATAATAATAATAATAATAATAATAATAATCTAAATTATAATTCGCAAAAATTTACTCTATTGCATCCAGTACAGTTACCTCCTATGATAACTTTGCGATAAAATTTTTATCGGTAACTCTGTTGAATCTGAAACTCACTTAAGCGGGACTCGGATATTCGTGACTCTATTTTAATATATTATGTAATACTTTAAAAATGAGAATTAAGAGTAATACAACTTTTAACTTAATTATAACATTGGGACACAAGAAATATTAACGAATTGAATTCGCTATATTTAATGGCTGGTTTTTACAAAATTCAATTAATTAAATTATTCAAATAACGTTCTGCGAGACCAAATGTATTTTACTTCTTTAACATATTCCGAGTCATGTTAAAATGTAATTTTATAGAAAAATAAATTTAGTATGTTCCAGAAATATTGATTCTCAGGAAATATCATTTATTCAGAGCACGATATTTTCTAAAAATTGTGGAATACAAATAACTTTCATTCCAAAAACTTTAGCATAAAAGCACCCGAGCATATACAGTTTTTAAAATAAATCACCGAAACGCAGCAGTAATATTAAATGTTGTTGTTCTTTTTTAGATAAATAAAATAATTTATGTTTATTTCGTACATAAATTTCTTTAAGTTGAAAAAGGATTTAAGAGATAAAATATAAGTAAAAACTTAAATATAAGTACATACAAATAAAAGAAACTACTATCGAAAGAAATTGTTTTGACAAAAGTTATATAAAATGTATTACAGATATTTTATAAGCGGATAATTTATTTTTAAGGGACGTCGCCAGCTTTATGATACTTAAGTTTAAAGTTTTTTAATCCTTTCTTTATGTGTGACAATTTCCTACAGATTTATTCGATTGAAACAAACTCTTCAGAATTCATTCGTTACAGCTTTATTATTAAACTTAATTATTAATTTTAATATTAATGAATAAAAACTTATTAAAATTTCTGGGATGTGATAATGAATGCCTGCGCACGACTAAAGGATAAGTACCTTAAAATTAGTTTATTAATTGATAATTAACTTCTAAACATTTTAAAATGTTGTATACTCTACGGAAACACGCGTGTATGCATTATTTTTATAATTTTCGCACATCAGAAATTAAATGGAAAATAGATTACAAACTTTTAATTTTACATACATGAACTAAAATTAAATTAAATTAAATGTTCGCCAATCCACACTCAACGAAGTTCACAAATTCTTTCCATCCGCGCTTACGGAACAATTCCCGAATTTTTTTAAAAATAAAGTTGAATTTGTATTCGATTTCTTTAGTCAATATACTTTGGAAATAAAGAAAATAATATCTCATTAAAACCATAATTAAATTCGAGTGTATTTAAATCAACAACACCTATTATATATTTATCAACATTTTATTTTTTCTAAAATCAAATAATAATCCATAACTAACAAAGAGTTACTTATTTGGAAAAAGAAAGAGATGAATTCCTTCAGAACGAGAGTTTTTCCTACAATATTGGAAGGTACAACAATTAGACAGCCAACGTTTTTGTATATTAACACTTAACTTTAGTTCTGAAAACAACTTTTTGTTAAATAACGAAATAATTTATATAAAGAGAACAATCATGAATAAGCAATAATGAAACATTATATACTTTCAGCAATTAAACATTGCGAATGAATTGATGATGTTTGCGCTTGCGCAGTTATTTTATAGGTATAGGTATTACTAGATTACGTACAAGGGGGTGGGATTAGTTATCCATCATTCTGTAGTTCAACCCTATTCGCTAAGCAGTGTGTGCCTTTGATTGAAGTGTCCTGTACTTAATGTTGTGGTCTCTGCCATTTAAGTTAAGAAACTTACTGAAATTTATAATGAAGTTATGAAGCATACTGCCGTTACTCGCCTAAGCCGTGCAATGACTTTTTAGACGGACGGTCCCGTTGTGAAAAGACTGTTGGATAGACGGTAGCTCTCGATGACGTCCTATTACCGCCAAAATGAAGAATGGGATATCCTTCTAATCATAATCCGTTCTATGTCACGTGGGTAATGAAAAATTTGAAATGATCGAGATTGCTAACATACTAACATTTAATGTCAAAACTGGATGATGTGATAGTACCGCCAAAAAGAAGATTTTGAGAGCCGTTCTCTTATTCTGCCGAAATATCACGAGGCAGACTCAAATACTTGCATTGTAAAAATCACGTGTTAAAATGTCATGACGAAACGCCATTACGAGATGGTTGCACCAAATATTATACCAAGGCATGCCGAGGCAGACCAGTCATTCTTTCCCATTCTGTAAATAAACTTCTTCTAATTAATTAATTAATCAAGAAGCTTTATGACATAGTAATATATCGATATTATGTTTATGAAGTCTAAACAATATAATATAGCGTCACTTTATATGTCTCAATTTTAGTCCTACCATAATATTCACAGGCAGCCTAAAATATTTTAAATATAGTTTGTTTAAGCTTTGATTGTTTACTTAAGCACAGCACACAATTCCTATCGAAATTCCATGATCTGATAGTACGACCAATACGGCAAATTGATGCTATCTTCTGCTCATATCATGCGCAGATATGTCGAGGCATAGCCTCGACATATCTAAAAGCAAAGGCATGCCTCGAGGCATGCCTTTCTTATATGTACTATCACTAATTTTTTTCCTACATCATAATTTCATCTCAAATCTCAATAACGTAATGATTTTTGTCTCCGCCGCCCAGTTTATAATATAACTGATAAATTTTGTAGAATTAGAAACTAATTTGATAGAAATTACTCAGAGGGATTTAGATGTTAAATGTCCTAGCATTTTCTCATTTAGATTTTAAACAACAATGAAAAATCATGCATCCTAGCATAGATTATGAAACACTTTTCAATACTATTGGAAGATTGTTAAGAAAATTAATATTTCATATAATGATGAAATTTATCTAAATAAACAATTTAAAAAACACATACCGCAGTAACAATCCATACTTAGTAATTTCTGTCGAAAGCCGTTAATCTAAGTGAATTTTCACGTGCAGTCCTATAATGATCTACACATCTCGTAATACACTGCTCAAAACAATTAAAGGATATTTGAAGTTTTATATAAAATAAAGATATAAACGAAATTTTTTTTGCCGGAAATAGAAGAAGAGAATCGCAAATGCAAATTTTTCTGGTTTTCAAACTGTGGAGTATGCAAATTTTGAGTTCGACGTCAAAAACGTCGCTTCAGCGGCACCGAATGAAATTTGACTTTCAACTGGATAAAAGAGAATGAAGACAAGGATGATCGGCATTCAGTGATTGCTTTGTTTCGATGAGTACGATGTCTCAGCGAAGTCATTTGACAGATTCAGAAGCTTGGAGAATTGTTGGTAGGTTAGAAGGGGGCCAAACTCAAGCCGAAGTAGCGCAAGCCATTGGAGTGTCACAAAGTGTCATTTCCAGGATCTGGAACCGTTTTTTGGAGAGTGGATGTGCAGGCCGAAGACCAGGGCAAGGTCGTAGATGGGCAACAACGCCCAATGAAGATCGGTATTTAGCGTTAACAGCTCGGAGACACCGAAACATGAACGCTACTCTTCTCCAACAACACCTTCGCTCGGCTACAGGCACCACGATTTCAACTCAGACTGTCCGAAACTGGCTCCATGCTGTAGGTCTGTATGCTCGCCGACCGATGGTATGTGTTAGATTAACATCAAGGCATCGTCGCGACCGCAGGGAGTGGGCAACCGAGCATGTCAACTGGAGGAGAAATGAATGGAGCAATATTCTGTTTTCTGACGAGTCCCGTTTTTCTGTGCATCCGGATAATAGGCGTATTTTCATCTGGAGGGACCGTGGCAGTAGGAATAATCCTGCGTTCGTGCACGAAAGCGTCAGATTTGGCGGTGGAGGAGTGTTGGTGTATGGTGGCATCTCCATTGACGGGCGCACTGACCTCTACATCATTCGAGATGGAGCTCTGACTGGTCGTTGATATAGGGATGAGATCCTCAGACCTATTGTAGTCCCTTACGCTGCAGCAATCGGAGATAACTTCATTTTAATGGACGATAACTGCAGGCCACATCGTGCAAACCTGGTGGAGGATTTCCTTTTCGAGGAAGGAATCGTTCGAATGGAATGGCCAGCGTGTTCTCCAGACATGAATCCAATCGAGCACGTTTGGGACGCTCTAGGAAGACGAGTTTCTGGCCGCCAACAACCCCCACAAACTCTCCAAGAACTGGAAAGAGCTCTTCTGGAAGAGTGGGGCAGAATACCCCAACTCGTCATTAATAGCCTCATTGAGTCCATGCCTCAAAGGTGTTCAACGTTGTTGGCCGCCCATGGAAACCATACCCCCTACTGAAAATGATTTTCTTTGAAGAAAATCCCTTTTCTTATTCTTTTTTTCTCATATGCACAAATTGTGTTTTTTTCCTTTTGTACACAAATGCGCAATAAAATGTATTTTTTTCTGCCAAACATGTGTAATTTATTCTCATATATCCTACTATGTCTGTCGACCATGTATCAATCAGCTAAAAAGTTTCCCAGATACAAAATCCACCTAAAACTGCAATATCCTTTAATTGTTTTGAGCAGTGTATATCGTACCTTGTACGATGTATTACATACACATACACCGTACACATACATTATAATGAGTCCTATAACCGAATGCATTTGAGTGTGTGTGTAAATAAACGGTAAGTTCTATACACTCACTAATCTAGGAAAAACATGTTGCAGTAAACGTTACTAATGTGTATCAATTTCATTATGTTTGGAATAATGTAGCGTTATAAGAATAATGTGGGAACAATGTTTCTTCATAGATCATAATGTAATGGAATTCTTTTTGCGTCCTCTTAAACAAAGTATTAACGCTATTATCAGATATGATCTGATATGTTATCATGTAATAATTTCCTACGAACTCGAAATGCTACACATGTCATTTTTAATAACGGTCACGATATGATAAATCTCAATATTAAGTGTCAATTACATGGTAATCCGAGTATATTTACGAGCGTTGAGTACGGACAGAAGCCCAGACATATAGGCAAAACGTCAAACAAGACAAAGTCATAAACACATTTAAACTATGCTGGAAACAGCTAAAAGCGAGAATGAAATCATAAGTACAGGGGTTTAAAGTTAGTTAAAGTATACTGAATTCAGTATTCAAATAATATGTTAAAAATATTTCTTTTACCTAAACATATTTCTATTTTAAAAATAAAACATAATTTATTTTTATTTTGTTTAATCTGAGATAAAATAAAATTGCATTTATTAAACGAAACATGTTAGAATTTCCCAGCGTTTATTGGATGAAAATAGAATTAGCCTAATTTATCTTTATAAAAATATTTTTTTTTAAATGATGCAACCCTTTCACTAATTCCTTGTTAAATGTTACTATATTTTGGACATGTAATTTAATATAAAACAATAACATTTTGAATCTAAGTACGTATCATCACACATTATCATAATAACATTCAAATAAAAGACATTTTTTTTAACAGATATCGAATAACAATTGTGAGACGAAATAAATTTTCAAATTTATTGATATTAAAATTCGAAATTCTTTATCCTATCCCCAATAGATACATAACTGGTTTCCTTTAGTTAAATGTTTGTACCATGGTGTGTGCTATCCAAACCAGATTATTTAAATACTGTATAAGTAGATTAAATAGTTGCGACCCTTTTTAAAATTATTTCCTTTTTTAAAACTTAATTTCACCTTTTACATATTAATTTAAAATGTTTATTATTATATTTTCTGAATACATACAATAATTCTATATCTGATCTTTATATACTATTAGGTATAAATGCTTTTTCTAAAATATATCGGATGCATTTTTCACAAATATTTACTGTAATTTCATCTAACAAATATTTATCGCAATTAAAAAAAACACGTATTTTAAGGCATTATACAAGAATAAATGTTTAATTTTATTTCATTTCATAAATTCTCAAAGATTTTGTACATGTTTTTAAATGATTCATCTATTTTTTAAACATACATATTTAGAAATCTATAAATAGTTATTTTATTTTCTTTTAAGAAATATTTTCCCAAGATTTTCTTTATTTACTTCAAAATTGTATTAAATGTTTATTATTATTATTATTATTATTTAAAAGATACTGTCTGACTCAACTTCCCGTATGATATGTGAGTTGTATTTCACGAAATCTTTTGTGAAATTTATCTTATTATTATTAATATGGAATTTAGTCTAACTGTTATTTATTGTATATTGGCGCTTAAATTAATTAAATCTTTTCCAAATGTACTCATAAATTTATTATAAGATCTAAATACATTATGAAAGTGTATTTCGAAGATAAATATATATATATATATGTGTGTTAATGTACAAAAAGTAGCCCTGAGGAACATTTATATAATAATACATATCCAAGCTCTTGGAAGGAAATTGATGAAACACTGCAATGTAGCTTCTTTACAAGTTAATATGTCCATAATTATTTTAACAGAATCATACTGTTTTGATAAGAAATCATACGTGTTGTAATTCTTCTAGCAGCGTGAAAATATGTACATTCCGGAATTTCAATCCAGGAGATTGGTTTCAGATGAAACGCTGTAAGAACTAAACTATCCTGCACAAATCCAGTAAACACCTGTCACTCAGATAACTATTCAGCAATATCTTATCTATTATCTGAAACAGTTCCACTGAATAAATGACAGTTAAAGGAACTCCAATGAACTTTGAATGCGTAATTACGCTTAATTATTTTAACACAATTATACTGATTTGTAAAAAAAAATCAAACGAGTTACGTAATTTTTTCAACTGGGTGGAAATATGTCCACTCCTGGATTTGAACCAATGACCTTTTTTTAAACTTCCAGTACTCTACTAAGTAACTATCCTTAACAAATACGGTGGACACATTTCACCCAGACAACTATTTAACAACCTGTTTTACCTGTCAACTATTTAACGGGCCTATTATCTGAAACAGCTCAACATAATAAGTCGCAAATACAGAAATTGGGATACGTAATTACATCTAATTATTTTAACACAATCATTCTGTTTCGTAAAGAAATTATACGAGTTGATTTGTTTTTCAACTGAGTATCTAGGCGCTCTACGAACGAAGCTAAATTGGATAAATCTGGCGTTCTCAAACACTAGTTCAGTACGTAATTGCACTTTATGGTATTCCTTCGAAAAATGAGAATTGTTTATTTCTTTAAATATTTCAGAACCAATCAGTCACTTTGCGGTCGTGTATTACGGTTAATAAATATAACATCCACATTCACTGCAAATCTAAAATGGCAAACAATAAGATGTAAGATTTCCGTATGAAATAAGACTATTTCTATTCGAAGACTATGATATAATTTTGGTCATTACAGCAATTCGTGTGTGTTCTTGCTCCCACATTTTAAACTTTAGAAAACGACGCACGTCATATGATATATTTTTTCCATTGCACTATAAACCCAGAATTTACATTATTTTTTAATTAAAATTAGTAACATTTGCACAGTTGTTTTATAAGAATATTTCTGTAAAATGTAATAAAATATTAATCATAAATGCAGAAATCATCGATGCGTTGATCTCATATGTATGCTTGGATGTATTTTATGCGAATATCTTGCCTAAGACAACTATAGCCCTAATTATATGTTCTATAATTTGTGTATTAACTTTTGTATTACAGTATCAAGTGTCTAACAATTAGTAGCGTTCCAATATTTATTGTACTTTTATTTTCAGAAATAATTTTATGAATAAAGGGTTTTTTTATGTAACGGTCATTTTCTACAACTTTTGTAACCCAGTACGAAATTGCTTGCTCTATCATCATAAGAGCTCCCCGATAATGATTCTACTATAAATTTGATCTCCCCTTTTCATGTATGATAACTTAAATCTAATAATAATTTGTGTAAGTTCAGTAGCTCATTTCTAAAGTCTCTAATATAACCTATATGGACATTAATGTCTATCGCAGATGATGATTTCAAGAACGAAATGCTCTTACTTAATTTATCAAGAGCTGTGTTTTATTTCGGAAATAATCTTTGCACAATTCTTTTTGAATACCCGAAACTAGCAATGCAAATTCTGTCTATTTTGTAGATGATATATGTAATTAATGGTGATGATAAAATAAACATTAAATTCTCTCGCAACACACTGTATTTTAGTTTACCTACTTGCCATATTTCCGCAGTTTCCTACTGTATTAAATCTGCCAAATATTTTTCTACAATTATTTACAATTTGGGATCTTACAAATTGTGTTTTAAAGAACAAAATACACCACTCTATAAATTACATTTATATTAAATAGATCTAATCAGCATAGTGGTTATCATGTTTACAAAAAGCAGGGAAGTTGGGCCAATGTTTGGTGGTGCGTCAGAAGCATGGTCTGGACAATGTGACTATGCCAGAATTTCTGGTCTGTTCTTTTAAGTGAACGCTAATGCGGTCGCTTTCCCTTCAAAAGTATTGGAAAAAGGCATGCCTCCAATAGATTATGGAAACAAACTGGTCGATGCTTAACAATTCCTTCCCCCTTCCCAAAACCTTTCTTTCAGTAAAACATTTGCGATTTCTCTTCAGAATTAATATGTATAAATTAAATTAGAAAAGATACAGGGTTTTTCAGAAATAATTCCATAACTTTTAAAAGACATAACTGCGAAACAGTGCCAGCAAAAAGGTGAAACAAGTGGTATGTTGGACAGACAGCTCTGGGTTTTGTTATATAACGGTTTGCAGACACAGTTCCAAGATTGAACATCAGAGGGCGCTGCAGTCTCCGACCCTTGTCTTTGAAATAGTAGCGGAAAGCGTGCTTCGTGAACACAGGTCAAATTACATTACAATGGCTTCGGTATGGTCAACTTTGTTAGCAATAACATGGCGCAACGGAAGGGTAAAGATCGAAGTCATTCTTTGCAATGTCTCTACTGAAACGGATGCACATTCCTCACAGATGAATTGTTCCAGCTGTTCCAACGTCTGCGAATTCTTAAAGTTAACAGTGTTTTTCAAGTAGCCCTACAAGAAGACGTCACCTAGATTGAGATCCAGGAAATATGGAGGCCAACCCATGCAATGTCTGTCCCACGGCATTAGCAATGACTTGGTCACTGAAGTATTCCTCAAAGAGCCCAAACACTGCAGTAGAACGGTGTGGTTAGGCCCCATCTTGCATAAACAATGAATTCTCTGGTGCATCAACAAGAGCGTTTTCTGAATCATTTTTAAGCACCAAATCACAAAATTCCCAGTTCTGACTAGTGAATCGATTTGGAATCGAAATGAGTTTTATTTTTATTTTTTTGATAAATAAATTACTTATCGAGTTATAAGCGAATCGTGTCACGTGACGACACGTTTTTCGCCATTTACCCGATGCTCGGTACAAAACGTCGACTTTGACTATATTTTCTGAAAAATGTTATGCCTTTACCAAAAAACTAAAAAAGCATATCTCGATGACATAGTCTCTGAATGAGAACTAGCCATCTTAATGAGAACACCTGCGCATTTCACGAGTTTCTGAAAAATGAATGAATTCAGAAATGTGTCAGAAAGTAGCTATTTTGTAATTGAGAACAGCCTTAAAAACTATTTTTTTTTATTTTCTCTGTCCTATTTGTTACTTTGTATTAAAAATAAAAAAATAAGTATATAATGAAATTAAATATAAATAAAACCATGTGAAAGATTGAAAACTGTGATAAATTATTAAAATAATATATCATTCTTTTTTATCTATATAAAAGTTTAATATATTTTTTTTATTTATTACTAATGATCCATTATTTGAACGATGGAAGAAATAAAGCTTAAAATAAATAAACAATAGGATAAAAATCTGGTGAACCTTCCCCTTTATTTTGCTACTGAGTGTATATCTGTTAAGTTCCGAAGTTTCTGAATCGCAGCTTAAAAATATTGCACTCTTGCCAAGAGCTACGATAAAGCGACAAGACTTGCATTGCTTCTAGTAACCTTTTACCGCCAAATGCCAACTGTCACGTGGGTCTTTCTGACCCGACTTCTCGCCGGCAAAGCAAAGGGGATGCGCTCTCTAGTAAGGCTGCTATATATATATGAGATGGCTCGTCGTCCACCATTAATATTCCCAAGTGGGGAAACATCCCGCCAGATTTACCTGACAGGACCTATTTGGCGCAATTTATCGCCGTCTTCGTTGCTTTGCTCAATTTATCGAAAAGTACGATATTGAATGAAAGTTTCGAGTAAAATACGTACTCTTTATGATTGTTTTTCATCGCAAATTGCAGCATGCTTGTATTTTATTGTTCAATTTGAAATTTGAAAATTAGTAACAAATCTATTTACTTTTAGTGAATACATAAATAAATTTTTATGTTCTTTGTTGAAAGAAATCAGTGGCGTAGCATTTCAAAAACGAATTAAAAGAGGGGAGGGGGGGGGGCTAAGTAACTCATTTTCAAAGAAATTGATATTTTAGAATTATCAATAAATAATAGCTATAAAAATTAATTGTTTTAACTAATTATTAATGGAGCCATCAAGAAATCAATATATATATATATATATATATATATATATATATATATATATATATATATATATATATATATATATATACGAATTTAAGTTTGAAGTATAGAAGTGCAACTCCCCCTTTCGGAACTCAGCCCCCCCCCCCCTCAATTCGGAATGCAAATTTTACATATAACTCGCCCTCTCCCCCCTTTTTTTGACATAATTTATTTAATTAATAGTGAAACTCCCATCAAAATAAGTTTTGTAGAATTTTTTTAATTGTATTCTCACATATTTCTAAAAGTTTTATTTTATTTGTCCATAAGTTGTCCATGGAGAATTAGATGATATTTTTTACAGAATATCAACATTAATTTCTTAGTATAACAATTAAAATTTATTCTTCAAGTGTACTTTTTTCCAAAAAATAATTTAATGATTTATTTATTTATTTATTTATTTATTTTTAATGTATACTTCTGATTATTCATCACTTAACAGTGTAATGAAAAAATACTATTAATAATTTCTGGTGTAAAAGTATAATTGAACAAAAATAATATTAAAAATGTAATTTCATCTTTTGTTTTGGGATAAAATATTAAAAAACTACTATTTAAAGTAATTTTTAAAAAGTTTTCATTACTTTAATAATATGACAACTGCTTTTTCCCAGAGGAAAAAGTGTAATGATCTTTTTCATAGTATCTAGATGGCCTTCGTTACCATAAACAAATTTATATCTTAAAGTTCCCCATAAGTATCTCCATTTATATATATATATATATATATATATATATATAACCATTAATGAAACATTACCGAAACACCAACAAAAACTACGAAATTATGAATTAGTATGTAATAATTAATTGACAATGATAGTGTTCCCCAATACTCTGAATATAGATACCATATACTTATTTAAAAGAAGAATAAATTAAATTAAAAATTGAAAAAATGAAAGAAAAAATTGAAAAAAATTTGAATGAAATGAAAAAAATTTAGACAGAATCTTCAGGTCCTAAATGCCTAAATACCACAAATAAAATGTGTGGTTTCATCATCATATTAGCCATAACAGTGCTAAAGAATGTGATTTTGGGACTACCACATCATAATAGAGAAAAAATCTGTGAAAAAATCATAAGGTTAAAAAAATAAAAACAATATTAAAAAGAAAAGAAACCTTACCCATAAAAAATAGGAAAAAAAGTGAAATTTAATCATAAAGTTCGAAATGCAACTGGATTAAAAAGGATATAGGGAAAAGAGCACAGCAGTTACCAGATATACAGGAGTCATCACTAAACACAGGCAATGAATTGCAAAAAATCATTACATGTTGCCAAAATAAGTTTTAAAAGATGATTGACCATAGAATAGTATTGTACAGCAAAGCAAAACACTAACCATGGTGCTGCCATCTATGTGAGTAATAGTGAATATTCTATGATTTAATAAAGGCAGTGTATTAAAATTAATAGTTAAAGATTAAACCAAATACTGTCTAAAGAATAATGATAACTAGTTAAAAAATAAATAAATATAATTAAATAATAAATAAAATATCCAATTACATTAAAAGTAAAATGGATGTATTAATGAAAAATTCTATGTTAAAAATGATATGTAAAATGGTAAAATTAATAATTATTGATTAATGCTACAGAAAAATATTTGTACCAAGCAATGACATAGCCACAATTAAAGAGCTTTGCCAAAAATGCAACATCATATAAATTAATTTATAATCAAATTAAAATAATAAATTATAAGAATTAAGATGCTAAGAATTTAAAATTAATATTAATTAAATATTGAAATTAATTAGTTACATATAATGTTTCTGCAAACAATGTTAAAAATTAAATGCACATGATATAAGTGGATAGGGTGGAACATTTTATAAAAATTAATACATGTATTATATTAGCATTTAAGAAAGTGTACATTATATTATAAGTTAATACGATAGTGTCCACAGTGGACATTAATGTAAATACAATTAATCTAAAACATTCTTAATATTAATGAATATAAATACATTTAAATTAATTAATGAATATGTAAATATAACTACATTAATTTGCATATAAAAGTATCAAACCAAAGTCCATTATAAAATGTGTATTAGCAAACGTATGTGTAAATCAAAACGCCCCAATTTTTTTTTTAATAAATAAATTAATCATGCGTATTTTCCAGACAACTCCGCCACATCTCCGTAATCTAACATCTACTCACCCATCCGTCCTATTATATTATATATATTCCGTATATATATATATATATTATATATATATATTATTATATATATTCCGTCCTATATATTTTATATGTTTTTATACATTTTTTAATGCATGTATATATATATATTTAATATTACTGGATTTTGATGAAATATTAATAATAAAATTAGCTTTAAGCAAATTTAGGGATTTTTTTTTTTTTTTTTTTTTTCAAAATACAAAATAGAACCCACTTTTTTTTTATGAAAATGAATATGTGAAAAAAGAAAAGAAAAGAAATCTATACTATTTAAAATACATTTCCTTTAAAATAGTCTATTTTTATATTATTTCGAAAATTCTCATAACTTTTAATTATACATTAATATTCTTAAGTTTCCCATAAAATTTCAGTTAATTTTTGTGCAGTAGGAAAAAAAAGTCAACATCGTTTTCCCGAAAATGAACTAGATGGCGCTACACCCTTGAAAGCGCCATTATCGCGAATCTGGCGAACAAAAAATTTCGGGAAGAATGAAATCTACAATTAATATTTAAATTTGGCCATTTTTCATGTTTACCAGGATATTGAAGCATGCAGGAATTCTTTCTTGAATGGTTTGTACAATTACTGGCAGAATAACTACCCATAATTAAACCTTTAACGTTAAAAAATAGACAGAAACTAATTCAACGCCATTGAAACACATTACGTAAACCGGTCCAGCGGGAATATAAATGCCTGACGAGTCAGCCTATATATTTAGTAGATCTACTCTCTAGTTATGGTTACTCTGAGGTTATTTCAAAGTTGGGGAGTACTTTCTGAAACAACCTGTAGAATCAAAGATTTGTTTTCCGACTTCTACATAAAACAATTATTATTATCAATACATGCATATATAGATATTGGCAAGCTAAAAAAATAATGAAAAGCACATGAACATGCCTTAAATCTAACATAAACCAGTTATTTTTTTTCATTTTTATAATATATGGTTTGTTAATAATACCTTACGCTTATGAATTTGTTTATTGTCCTTTTATACCATTTACTATCAATGGAAAATGTATCATAATAAAAAATATTAAATATGGGTAAGAAAAGGAAAGAGTAGTTTTAAAATATTTTAGTGTAAGTTGTAAGATACAAAAATTCAAATGACAATAGTCAAGTTAAATTGACAAAGAGTCAAGTTAAACTTATAACTTTAAAATGGATTAAAAAATAATTAATTAATAAGGACTTTACGTTGCACATATAAATACAAACATCAAACACTTGCTTTCAACGTATATTTCGTTTAATTTAAATATGAGTTATTTTAAAAACTACATAGTAAAACAATTCTCGACGTTTCTGTTATTCTTTATAACCATCATCAGGAGAAAATTTCCATAAATACAAACAGCAAAAAATTAAATACTTGTTACACAATTGAGAAAAATGTTCCAACTGACAAGACGCTTAAATTAACGGAATTTACAAAACATATTCAAAAATAAGCCTAGTGGCGCCCTCTATGAACCAGCTACTTAACTGGAAATCATGTTTAACGAAATCCTTCAATATACATTTCCAGAGAGTCGGAATAGAAAATGATGTGTTATCATTACAAATTCCATGCTTTCTTAATGAAATTTCTACAGATTCACGGTATAAGCTTTAAATGGATTGTCTTGTCTGGAAATAACTTTTTAACGTTTCAAAATCAGTAAACTTAATCTGTCCATCAGCAAAAGTCTTTGATAAGGCAGTGGAAAGTTTATTATATTTTAAATCACTTTTTGATAGTTTGTTGAATAGAAGCATTGTCCTTTATCATCTACATGTTTCTCTGGAGTATATGAAATTCCATTTGAATTGACCGATGCTACAAATTCTGCATATATTGGTATGACGAAACGTCGCATCGTAGAAAGACTTAAAGAGCACAAAAGTGATTTAAAATATAATAAACTTTCCACTGCCTTATCAAGGACTTTTGCTAATGGACAGATTAAGTTTACTGATTTTGAAAACGTTAAAAAGTTATTTCCAGACAAGGCAATCCATTTAAAGCTTATACCCGTGAATCTCTAGAAATTTCATTAAGAAAGCATGAAATTTGTAATGATAACACATCATTTTCTATTCCGGCTCTCTGGAAATGTATATTGAAGGAGCTTTGATTTCGTTAAACATGATTTGCAGTTAAACAGCTGGTTCATAGAGGGCGCCACCAGGCTTATTTTTGAATATGTTTTGTAAATTCCGTTAATTTAAGCGTCTTGTCAGTTGGAACATTTTTCTCAATTATGTAACACGTATTTAATTTTTTGCTGTTTGTATTTATGGAAATTTTCTCCTGATGATGGTTATGAAGAATAACCGAAACGTCGAGAATTGTTTATCTATGTAGTTTTTAAAATAACTCATATTTAAATTAAACGAAATATACGTTGAAAGCAAGTGTTTGATGTTTTATGGATTAAAACGATTTTTTAAATGTATTATTTGTATTTTGGTTTTATGTTTCGCTTTAATAATTCAAAATAGTTTCAGTTCAAGTACTGAAAGTAGTTTAGTGTTCAAGAAGTCATGTCTATGCTTTCATTGCTGTATAAATGCACATAAAAAGAAAACACCATTCCAGATTTTTTAACCTTTACACGGGGGCTCGGACAGCATCTGTCCGAGTTTGAATTTATTCTCGGGCAGATGGAATTAAGAACCTAAAGGTTAAATTTCTTACAGATTAATTTTTCTTATCCTTGTAAAATATTGCGAAATGAATTTCTTTCCACTTATACCTTAAAAGTATTATTAAATACAAAATTTTCGGAAGTTTGCTTGCTTATAATCTAAAAGAAAACGTTTAAAAGATTAAAAGCTGTTTGGGAATGTTAAAATATGTAATGGCGCGTAAAGATTTATTTCGCAAGGAATTGCATTTTTTTTCGAATTACGAAATTTTCCCCTGAAATTTCGTCCAATCAAATAATTTTTTATATATTAGGCTAAAAAAATGTATTCATCTTAGCGGTAACAAAATATAAATATGAAATTGATTCCAAATATTTATAACTAAATAAATTTTAATAAACGTTAAAAATTATAAAAAATAATTTACAAAAATAATTTCAATTTTGTAACAATTTAAAAGAAATCTTAATATAAATGACATTTATGATAAAACATTATAGAGCATAAGAAACATTCTTCCAGAAGTATTTTCAAAAAGAGTCTAGCCATCTGGAAAATTGCCTTTTCAGTATATTTCGCTTTTCCGCCAACGCAAGTAATATAAATTTACGTGTTTACGTTTTGGTTGAACTTTTACTTATATTTTGTGTTATACATTTTTAAAATGCCGTCGTGAATAGAGAGGCTATTTATAACTTTAACTGTAACTTACTATATTTCAAACACTAATTTTAAATGAATTTATATAACCGTATTGTTTATAGCAGTATTTGTTAAAAAATAAATTAAATTTTGTAGCATCTGTAACAACACTATTAAATAAAATTATCATAAAACACAACCCAGAAAATTTTTTCAAGCAATATTTTCAAAATAATGAAGTAATCTGGATATTTTTTCTTCCGCCTACTCAATATCATTTTAAGTATTTACGTTTTAGGTTAAATTGTACATATATTTTTTCTTATATAATATTAAATGCCAGTGTGAATTACCAATATATTTTATAACTATTTGCTGTAATTTGCTATAGACACTATTTACAAATGTTTTATTTATAATTGTTCAAAATATTTTATTTCTTTATCTAAAAATGTTTGAAATTTTATCGATTGCTGTGTTTAAATATCACCATTAAATTTTACAATGCATTTATTTTAATGTTTTTTTTTTAAAGATATCCAAATCATTTATTGGAAAAAAATCGATTAACATAAATAATCTACTGAACCAAATATATTAGTATTCGAATATCGACATTGATTCATTATGAATAATCTTTAAAATTCAAAGAATTATTATTTTTTTTTAAATCGTGACCCTACACACATACAGAAATCAATGTATATTTTGTGAATATTTCGTCACCTGGAGTTTTGTCTTTTGAGCGCATTTTAATTTTCCGCCTACAGAAGTAATATTAATTGACACGCTTACGTTTTAGTTGAACCTATACACGTACTTTCACTTTACATTGTTTTTTGACAGGAGTAAACCACTCATTAGAAAGATAGTCTAGTATTTAAAAAAATAAGAAATTTCTAAGTTTGTTGTATTTACAACAATCGCTAATATACAAGTTTTTAGATTCTCTAAGTTTATACCTTTTTTTACCGTTCGTCAATTCGTTTCATATGAATTTATGTTTGAAAGAAAAACAGATAATATTCTAATTCTCATTATTATTTTTTATTTAAAAATATATTTAATACAGGGTGTTTCTAAATGAATATCGGGGTTTTAACGCTTGGTAGTATTTATTACATACATCTTAAAATTATAATTAATACATAAAATGAAAGAGCAACTTAAGCAGTTTTACCTAAAAGCTTACAAGTGTTCAATGTGAACACCTTTCGTCACACAGCACACAGCACACATGAAGTCGATAGCTCAGTTCTTCCCAAACGTTAATTAGTGTTTGTGGGGTAATTGTTGCAACAGCTGCCTCAATTCTGTTTCTTAGGTTGGGTAGGTCAGCTGGTAGTGGAGGCACATACACTCGATCCTTTATGAACCCCAACAGGTAGAAATCACAAGGCGTCACAAGATCGGGTGAGCGTAGAGTGGCGTTTGGGAAGAATTGAGCCATCGACTTGATGTGTGCCGTGTGACGAAAGGTGTTCACATTGAGCACTTGCAAGCTTGTAAGTAAAACTGTTTGAGTTGCTCTTTCATTTTATGTATTAAGTATAATTTTAAGTTTTTTATAATTGATACTACAAAGCGTTAAAACCCCGATATTCATTTAGAAACACCCTGTATTATAAGTGCACTTTAATTAAACCCATGTAAAAAATGAGAAGTAAAAATATTTATAAGGAGATACGTTCATTAATTAAATTACTGTTCTATTGCAAACTAGTTATTCAACACATTTTAGTTGAGTCTTTTCTATTTACAACCTCGTAAAATTTGAAATTGTTGTTGTCAAATTCCATTTCTAATTATAAAATTTTGATTAATATAATTTTTTTAATATACCTGGATAAAATATGAAACATGAATTTTATCAATAATTTATTACAATTTAAAAGGCCCTTCAGAAATAATTAATTTGTAACATAAACTCACAAGTGTTTGTAAAAAGTGTATTATGGACTCCCTTTAATTCGTAATAAAAACACTACGTCATTAAATAATTAATAAAGAAATATTTTTGTTATTATCATGCACTGTATAATATTGGATTAAGTTTTATTTTTCTTCAAATGCTTGAACAACTTGCATAAAAATTATATACATTACACAATAAGTGTCAAATGGAATAAACTCTTCTTTTTAGTTACCCATCATACGTAGTATAGGGTCTTGTAATCGTTTTGAAAATCGAAAAAAATTTTTGACGGATTCACACGTTTCAGACACTGGAGATTCCGAAAAACATACTTTTAGAAAAAAAAAATTGCCGTCCGTCTGTGTGTCTGTAAACGCTCTATCTCCCGAAAAAATTGAGATAGAAACTTGCAATTTGGTATGTAATTAGTATGTAATAATGGGAAGAAGCCTATTTAATTTCAATAACCTCGATTAACCGGAACTATTTTTTTCGGACTCTCGAAATATTCGTTCTGATAAAAGGTATATGAAAATTTTCGAAATTGTTTATTTTAAGAAATGAATATAAAAGAGAATAAAAAAACATAAATTTTGCATAAAGCATGAAGTCGATCGGATAATGAGTTGCCGAGATATTTGGAATCCTATTTATCCACACTCTTCGATTTTTCATGACCCTGTATTTCATCCATATTTTACTTCAAAGATATATTTTAATTGGAAACTTGATGCTTAATCAGATGCAATATACCGGTTGTTAATAGGATTATTATTTTTGGAGTTATAAGGATGTTTCTTTTAAGCAATTCAATAATCGAGCCTTTAAAGCGAGGCTAACGAAAATTAAAGGCTACCGCGGTGCTTTACGCGTATCTTATATTACAGACCGCCGGAGTCACGTAATGCTCGAATGCACCAATGCAGGTGTACGAAAAGAGCCTCACGTCACTCTAGCGGTCTGTAAAAAAAGATAAGTGGAATGCACCACGGTAGCCTGTCTCTTTCGTTAGCCTCGCTTTAAATTTTGTGACGTCATCAAGCCACGATTTTATTTGAATTGCAATGCATTTTATAAGTAGTTTACACATTTTTATTTTAATATTTTACATTATGCATATCCATGATGTGTAAGTATTACACAGAAAAAAATAAAACCTAAAATGGGTAAAAAAAAAGCCGAATTTGGGTTGAAAGATTCTTAGGTCTGGTGTTACCCATTTTGGGTCCATACCAAATTGGGTCATGACACATGCCTGTTTTGGTTACCACTGTGTATCCATTTTGGACACTATTAAGGACCCATTTTGGGTATCTTAAGACCCATTCTGGGCATCACTGAGAATCCATTTTAGGCAGTATTTAATACCCATTTTGGACATCACTGAGAATCCATATTAGGCAGTATTTAATACCCATTTTGGATATCATAAGACCCATTCTGGACACCACTGTGGATCCATTTTAGGCAGTATTTAATACCCATTTTGGATATCTTAAGACCCATTCTGGACACTACTGAGAATCCATTTTAGGCAGTATTCAATATCCAATTTCGATATACACCCAATATGAATACCACTAAGTACCCATTTTAGAGAATATTTAATACCCATTTTGGCCATGCTAACACCTATTTTGCACAATCTTAAATATCTATTTTAGAATACATGAATACTCAATTTGGGTGCCTTTAAATACCTGTTTTAGGATGAATTCAACTCCAATTTGGATAAATTTAAATACCTTTCTTGACACATTTAGTACCTATTATTTTTAACATTGCACAATCATCCCAAATGCTGGATACAGTATTTATGAATTTATTTTAAATGTTTATTAGTGTACAGCTTCATAACTTAGTGCTTTTATTAAAACATTACAGTAAAATTTTACAGTTAAAATAGTACCTCCAAAAATTATTCATATTTGAAATATAAGGCAATTAGCTCAATTTCGATGAGATTCCAATAATGAATAGCTGAATAATTCTCTCAGCAACTTTTGGAATTTTCTCAATATTTAGAATCCTTCTTCTCTGGATCTTGATTTGAAACAAAATTATGACTTTCTTATGAAATAAACTGTCAAATTAAATGTGTTGCCATCAGCTTTTATGATTTCTTTCATTTGTCACATTAAAAGATAATTAAGATACTGATTTGTACTAATTTTTGTCTCTCATTTTTTTAAATTTCTTAGAATATTGATAGAATATTATTCTCACCACAAGCAGTAGATTTACTTTTAACATTAGAAAGACCAATTGGAGTTATTTTGACTGCTATGTCGAATAGTGAAATCATAATTGTTATTTATCACATACATAGTTTTGTGATATTTTATATATGAATATAATCTTCAGGCCTTGTTTCGACGCTTAAAATGGAACTGAGTTAGAGTTGATCATACTTTTAAAGACTATAGTACCCCACGTTTACTCTTAATATTATTTTCAAATAATTATATGTTTTATTCTTGCTGACGATTACATTTAATCTTCAAATCTTTGTTTAAAAAACAGCTTTTAATAACGTAATAATTATTCTTAAAAAAAAAAAAAAAAAAAAAAAAAAAAAAGTCAAATATATTATTAGGTACATTAGGAAATTTTAGTGTCCAGACATTTATATTCAGCTAGTGTATTTAGCACAGCTTTAAAAAAAAGTGGACCTATGCAAGAATTTTGCACTGCAATCTAAATTTTTTAGCAATATATTTTTTATTTATAGATTTAAACTTCTAATGAAACAAAACCATAGTGATACAGATGTCACAGATGCACCGGGGTTTCTTTTTGGCACCAAAATGCTGATTTTTTGCTTGGTGTGGTAACCTGGTGACTTTTGCATCATATGGCAACTTGGTATTTTATAACAAAATGAAATGTGTATGTAAATAAATTAAAAATAAAATAATATAAAAATAATTACTAAATAAAATTAAATACATGTGTATTAAAAATAATGTGTGTTTTAAATAAAACTATGTGTAATTATAAAATTAAATGTGTGTGTTTTAAAATAAAATTATAATACAATTTTATTATAAAATAAAACTAACATGTTTGCACAAGCTAGGCCGCCAAACAGGTATTCGAAAATGAGATTTTCTCGCCAAAATAGCACCAAAAAAATATTCGGCAACCCCGGTGCGTCTGCGATATCTATTCCATAAGATTAGTCAAGCTAGAATATCAACTCATTCATCCCATCAAACTTACAAAAAGGCACGCGCGAGAAAAAAACAAAATAACAATCGCATTTTAACTGCATTAGAGGATGACATCATTCCCTTAAAAAAGGGAAAAAAAAAACATGGACAATCTATTGTATTTTTTTCTCCTAAACATTGAAATTCGAATTTTGCTTTTTTATCATAAATATAAAATAAACACATGCAGAGATGTCACACTATCATTTTGTACTATTTATTTTTTTATAATCATTGTGAGCGTGATATAATCCGGAATTAATCGGACATTTTTCAAGACAAACAAATATTAACACAGCTTTATAACTGTTACTTTTAAATATAAAATGTTGTATCTTACATTTAATTATTTAAAGGGAGTGGAGAAAAATTTAACTTGATAATGGCAATGAAAAAAAGTAATATGAAATCGTAAATAACTGCTTAACTCCGCAGTACATAATACAACAATTAACACATAAGGTTTAAAAAATACATGATGATTAAAAATTTGATTTAACAAAATATTTTAAAACTTACTTCAATTTTCTTGACTTGTAGTTCTTGGCGCAGTACAGACAATGTTTGAAACAAAAAGCATAAAATCAAATATGGTGCTCATAATTTGTTTTATGCCGCACAAATGTATGAATGCTGTTAACAGCTAAATTATACTCTTAAAACTGTGTCTCTGATATAAAAGGTACATTTGGAATATTTGCGCCCCTGAATATTCAGAGACACATGGTGCCCTTGAAATTAAGAGGCACAGAATGCCTTCGAGATTAAGAGGCACAGTGTGCCTTTCAATTTATATGATAGTGCTTCTTACATAAAAATATATTCTGTGCCTCTACAGATAGTGGTACATGTTTTTATTGTGCATCTCATTTCTAATATAACCCAAGTCAATAAATTAATACTTATACAGGGTGTCCCTCTTAGTTCTTTTATTATTATTATTATTATTTATGACAAAACTAACAGAATTAGGATACTTTGAATTTTATGAATATTCAGTGTTTTCAGGTTCTAAAAACAAAAAGACTCTTGTATAGAAAAATATTGAAAATTAAAAGAAATCAAGGTACAATAAGTCAGTAAGATTTTGCCGTAAAGGAAAGGACCTCTTTTTTTTTTTTTTTTTTTTTTTTTTTTTTTTTTTTTTTTTTTTACTTGTAAGGAAATGCAGGAAAATTTTCTACATATAACTCTAGAATGCAGAGAGCATACAAAAAATTAAAATTTTTAATGTTTACAAAAAAAAAAAATTGTACACAGTTTTTAATATGATAAAGAACATTTTGAAACATTTTTGGAATTAGAAATATAATACTTTTAAAGCTGCTTAGGAACTTGGTATGGGACAACAATAAGAGGAACAGCTTGAATAAAAGAAATTAGACGCATAAATAACAAAAGAAAAAATCTTATGATATACGTTTATTTTCACAACTTTACATTTATAAAACTTTTTTCTTTTAGATAAAAATATAAAGTCTTTAATTTACAAATTAATGTTTTCCAGTTTAAGATTTAATCAAAAAATAAGTTTAAGAGCTTATATCTTGACATCTTATTTTTACTCATCTATCGTAAAAAATCACTTTATATCAACCATCTACTTAAATTAAACAATTTTCATACCTCATTTATTAACTCTCTTTCTCTTTCAGTTGGAAATATTAATTATACGTGTAAATAATTACATTTTATAATTATACATTTACAGTAAACTCTGTCTACCGCAGAAAGATTTTCAAGTCCCAGTGAATTTATAGACATAGAGGAAACATTTCTGAAGGTAAAATAATACGACGGAAATTTTTCTTAGTCCTAATCAATTTCACATTGGACAGAAGAGAGGTTACAGTATTTAATACTATTTCTCCCGCCATCAAATGATAACTTTTAAAGCTAAGAAGCATAAAAACAATTCTTCAACATATTAAAAATGATTTGTGGTTGATTTAACCTAAAAAAGGGGGGATGGGGGGGATATAAAACATAACAGTGAACTGGTGTATCAGAGGTCTCATTTGATCAATTTATGCTGGATGTCAAATAGTTTTTTTTATATATATATATATATACTCCCAGCATTTTATGTTTATTTTACCATTTTCTCCCATGTTTTCTTTTATCCCTCAAAAATTACATCAAAAGAGAGAACATAAAAATTCTTGTCATTACTGATGCCTAAGAGCTTAAATACTTTAAAAGAAATAAAACACAATAGATGGGAAAACAAAAATATAAGACACATAAATAAAATATACTTTATTAGCTCACAGGCTATCAAAGCCTGAGAGCTTATGTGCCCGCCCGTTCTGTATGTATGTATGTATGTATGTATGTATGTATGTATGTACGTAGGTACGTAGTAACGCGATAACTCTTGACAGAAATAACCGTTTTGCTTCCAATTTTGTTTATAGGTTCCTTGTGATAAGGCGCTTCCCTGATTAGTTTTGGGGATTGATTGTTTAACTATAAAGGGGGGAACGGGGGGCTAACCTCCCTTAATTAAGATAAATGGTTTTTTCATGCAGAATTGTCCAATTTTCTTCAAATTTTGTATATAGGTTCATTGTGATAAGGTTCTTTCCTGATTAGTTTTGGGGGTTCATAGGTTAAGTATAAAGGGGCTAACGGGGGGGGGGAATCCTCCCCCTTAATTTAGATAAATGAATTTTTCATGCAGAGTTATCCGATTTTCTTCCAATTTTGTTTATAGGTTCCTTGTGATAAGGCGCTTCCCTGATTAGTTTTGGGGATTGATTGGTTAACTATAAAGAGGGGGGGGAACGGGGGGCTAACCCCCCTTAATTTGGATAAATGGTTTTTTCATGCAGAATTATCCAATTTTCTTCAAATTTTGTATATAGGTTCATTGCGATAAGGTTCTTTCCTGATTAGTTTTGGTGGTTCATAGGTTAAGTATAAAGGGGGTAACGGGGGGGGGTTAATCCTCCCCCCTTATTTTAGATAAATTATTTTTTTCATGCAGAGTTATCCGATTTTCTTCAAATTTTGTATATAGGTTCATTGTGATAAGGTTCTTTCCTGATTAGTTTTGGGGGTTCATAGGTTAAGTATAAAGGGGGTAACGCGGGGGTTAATCCTCCCCCCTTATTTTAGATAAATGGTTTTTTTCATGCAGAGTTATCCGATTTTCTTCAAACTTTCTATATGGGCTCATTGTGGTAAGGGGCTTCCCTGATTAGTTTTGGGGGTTCATTGGTCAAGTGTAAAGGAGGGAAACGGGGGGGACTAACCCCCCTTGATATAGATAAATGGGTTTAGCAGAATTATCCGATTTTCTTCAAATTTTATATATTGTTTCATTGTGATAAGGCGCTTCTCTGATTAGTTTTGGGGGTTCTTTGGTTGAGTATAAAGGGGGGGACGGGGGGCTAACCCCCCTTAATTTAGATAAATGGATTTTTCATGCAGAATTATCCGATTTTTTCAAATTTTGTATATAGGTTCATTGTGGTAAGGCGCTTCTCTGATTAGTTTTATGGGTTCATTGGTTAATTATAAGAAGGAGAAACGGGGGATGATTCCCCCCTCTTAATATATTGTCGATTTCTTCATTTTTCGAGGGCTTATTTCAAATTCTTTGAAATAAGAATATAATTTACAGTTAGTGTGAATAGCCTGTGAGCTCAATGCCGTCAGTTTAACTGGGCAGTTTTCTTTTATTTATTAAATTTACTGTAGATGCAATAAAATTTTAAATGTAATATAAAATCTAATAAAATAGTTGCACAGTCTAATTAACTATATTATACAAGTTGGTCAAAACACAGGGTAAAGTTGCCATTTCAAAAAACTTGGAACAGGTCTCTTCTGTTGAGAAGTAGTACATTCACCCTAGGGTTGGGTTGATTATTGACGGCCAATTATCTACACTTGGGATATAGGCCCGGGGGGAGTGCCCACCGTGGGGGTCTTTCTAAGGGAACCTAACCCGTATTTACGCATGGATAAATCCACGGCTCGAAGAAAACCACGAAAACTCCGAACGATTAGGCCGACGGGCGCGATTGGGATCGAACCCAGCACCTTCCGTCTACCAGCTTCGAGAGCACAACCTCTCAGCCACTGGTGGGGCCCATTCACCCTAGGGAGAAATTTATAAGAAAATAATTAATATTTAAATATTTTATACTTGATCATATCTACAAATTCAAACAAATTCTAATACCTGTTTTTAAAAAAAATTCTATTACTACAGTAGATTCCTGATTAAAATGCGTTCAGGTTGAGAGTTAAACTTGAAACTTTTCACTTAAATTGACAACGCTCTGCCTATTGAGCTACCTGGACAGACAACTGTTGGCAATAACATTTGTTCTGTCATGTAGACAGCTCAACTGAATAAACCACAGATAATGGAACTTAATTAAAAATGGATGCTAACATAATCGCCAATCAGGTTATCTAAGTGAAATTTGTCTGCTGGCTATTGGCCCAGGTAGCTCAACAAACAGACAATTTATCCAAAGGTCTTGATTTCGACTCTCGGCCTGGACGTATTTTCACTCAGTTAGAAAAATGTCAATTCATATATAATATTTTTATCAACCAGTTTGAGTTAAAAATAATAATATATAATAATGTACTGATATAGTTTTTGATATATTATTGTTAGAAAATACATATTACAGCTTGATTTGAACCTTTAAGAAAAGTATCCAATTTCTATGAACTTCTATTAACATAAACATGTGAGCTAATTTAATAAGTACTCACAATCGAGAAATGTTGAAAAGTCAATTTTAATTTTGCAATACTACAATTCTTTAGGTTATGTATGTTACCTTATTTACCATTAGTTTAATCTTTATAAATTTGATATATAAGCTATTGTAATACAATTTGATTACTTTAAACTTAATTTTTTTTAAAATTATTTAGTTCAGGGTTGGCAAGTTTTTGCCGCAGGTGGAAAAAAAAAAAAACACGGTAAAAACCGTCTTGTCAAAAATTAGTTTTTTGCCAGCAAAAATGGCAAAAACTGAATTTTTACATATAAATACACGTTTCATTTCTTTTACTTATCTTAAATTAACAATCACAGAATAGTAGTGCAATGCATTATGATGATAACTTAATATACTCATCTTAATTACTGAGAAATTAATAATTTCATCATAAAAAAATTCTTTAATTGAAAAAAAGCCATTGTTAGTCTGATTTTTATGCTGCAATAAATTAACAATATTGCAAAATCTACAGAAATTATAAACACTTCTAGTTTTAAAATAAAATGTATCAACCTATCAATCAGCATAATGCAATAATTCAGAGATGCAAAATATAAGCAATAGTAGTAAGTACATGTATTAATATATTGTGTTCAAATAAGTGAAATCTTAAATTTCTTTTAAAAAATTAAATATTTTATTAACAATAACATAAAAAATTAAACATGCAACATTAAGCAGCACTTTCATCACCATAATTTTTTTTCAGAATTCCATAACAAAAAACAAGTTTGGAAACATTACTTATTGTCAATCTATTTCGAATTTTTGAGTGGACAAAAGAGAAGTTGGAAAATATTCTCTCAATTGCAGTACTACTGGCTGGGCGTGTGTGCTATTAACCTACAAAATTCTTTGGAAATTTCACATGACTTTGCGACACTTCTCCACCACTTATTGGAATCAATTGTCATAATTACTTGTTCTGAAAACAATGTACTTTGGAAAAGTTTTCTTCCAGTTCAAAGTTCACGGCATATGATAGGAAAGATGGATTTATTTTTTGTAGCCATTCTCTGGCCTGTTCTTTTTGTTCGTAATTAAGGTGCTCACCCTTATATTTTGGGTGTAACAAATAGGCAAGAAAATGCCAGGGCAAAATTGCTTTTTCAAACCTTTTTTTAACTTTTACAAAATGGGGTTTCAAATTATCATCTTTCAGCAAATTGCACCATTAATGGCAAGCATCTGCTATTGTTGTTGAATCAGCCTAGAAGATATCTAAAGCTGTTGAGACAGGTTTTAATTGCTTAATGAGACCTTTTATTTGTTGCAATTTAGTTTAAGTGAAAAGTTATTAATTGCCAATCACACAGTTTTCTTCATTTTCGAATACATCTTGAGGTAACACAGTTTTATTTTCCAATCCACTGTGCACTTGCATAATTCCACTGATGTCTGGGTCTATATTTATCAAATGCTGTCTGAGGAATTCTAATTTTTGAAAAGTTTCTTAGAATTATTTAATGTTATTTCTTTTTCCAGCATTTTTTGCAAGTTTCATTTTTAAAAATTTGCCTCTATCTTGCTGGAAAGAAAAGCCTCACCCATTTTGTGCTTTGTACATCAATCTCAATTTTGCCCACACTAATTGCGGGAGCATCTAAAAATTTTTAACACAGTATGAAAGGGATACATCTATAAGTAAATAATGCTTTTGATCTTCGTGAAATTTTCCATTTTGAAAAATTGCTGTGATAAACCAGCTTACTGTTTTCCCAATATATAAAATAATTAATATTTAATGAGTATTAATATTAAAATGTGATTATAGTGCCTAATTAGAATGATGAAGGTAGGGTCATGTAATGTAGCAACATGAAGTAGGTAATATTTCAACAACACTACAAAAATATTTAACACATATGCAAATCAATTTAAAAATACCAATTGTTATTGCTCTCCATGTAGCTCTTTCTGGCTCCATCAGTTTCTCTAGTTACAGGACTATGCGAATAACCAAATACACAGATTTTCCTTCGGAGTAAATTTAACTTCCATATCCAGCTGAAAAAGATTAGATAATTTATCATTAGTTTTTAAAATATTAAAAACACATGCTGAGCTATAAAGCCACAGAAAAAAAAAACACTGCAATCTAATTTATGTTAAAATCTAATGCCTTATCTAATTTATGCAAAAAATAAAAAAAAGAGGTTGTGTAAAGCTAAAGTGGCCATTATTCAATGACTGATCATAAGTTACCTAGATTTTTAATGATTCTAAATGTTTGTTTTTGCACATATGCAACACAAATGTTCTCTGAGTAATTAAATGAATTATAATATGAAACCAATATAATTAAACATTCTTTAAATCAATAACTTAAAAGAAGATGGTTTGTTATTTTAAATATTTACATATCTAATATCTTCATTTTATTATGTTAAATTCAGTTCAATCATTTAGAACAATGTTTATGTTAAATTTTATTTTTATAAATTATAAAAAAGTCCCCGCACCCCTTCTTTTTTTAGCATATTATTTCACGTTTGTAGCTGTAAGTCTAGCCTTAATCCTTAGTTTGTAGAATGTGCATTTGCAAGCAAAGAACAGGTAGCCTTTTTTCGGTACTTTTGGGTTAGCTGGGTACCAGTGATACATATACATGTGTATAATACACACACATATTATATACTAGAGATGAGACTGGCTCAGCCCGAGCCCGAGCCCAGGCCCGATATGGGCTCGGTCTCATTCTTTCTGAAACTGACAATTTTATTTATATACTCATAGAAAAAAAAACCTTTTTTACACCTAAAAAATTACATATTCCATTTTAATGATATTTTGATCGGAATGAATAAAAGGGGAATCAGGAATCTTATTTTTCTTTTTCAGTTCTAGAATACTACTTTAAAGAAAATTTACAATATTTGCAGGTTTATGTGCGGCATTGATGCGACGACGACCAGATGATATGGCGCGAATAATTTCGGTTTTTGTTTGTAAAAGTATGATATTTTTCAATAGGAACGTTTATTTATTTTTAGATATCAAAAGCAAAGTGAATACTTTTTTTGTTTGTAGTTAATCAGCATTAGCTTAGGATTTGGAAATTTTTAGTCTTCTATTGTGTGCGAATCATAATGGCTCTTCATATGAAAATAACGTTAGTGATTTTATTTTTCATCATGAACTCTGCTCTGAACATTTACAAAGTCACTCTCATTCATAAGTCATAATAATTGTCATATATTGTTATTCCGATAAGAAAGCAATCGAAAAGTGTTTCCGCACTTAGCATATAAAAGCATAGGATCTTTCAGATAACGGTGCCAAATTTTAAATTTAAGCGGATTTTCAGGAACAAGAAATATTGTTTTAATTAAGGAATCGATTACAATTTACGAAATTCGCCTATTATACAAAATAGAAAAATGACTTAGGAATAGTAATTTCTGTAAATTTCATGCATTTATTCATAAAATGTACCCATCAGGTTTGCCTGTTGGTTGAGAAAATTATGAGAATCTTTTAAGGAAGTACATTTTTATTTCATACCAAACTTCTCTTTTGAAAAGAGGCTCCCATTGAGCAAGCGCTCAGGAATACGGTGCTAATGTTAATCCAATGGGCATTAATGTGCTAATATCTCGCTTAGAAAGTGAAACTATCTTCGTAAAAAAAAAAATACGCAAAGAAAATCGAAAAAGTAATCAACGGCGGAAATAGAGATTGATCTCTGCTATCCAGTGCAAAAAAAATCGTTTAAAAAATATTCAAATGCAAGCGAGATATTAGCACATTAATGCTCCATTGGATTAACATTAGCACCGTATTCCCGAGCGCTTGCTCAACGGGAGCCTTAATGTAAATTCCCATAAAATTTAATTATGTGCTAGAGATTAACAATTATTTTCACGTAAGACGTTTTTTAAATATGAGATATTACTTTTAAAACATTTTTTAAATATTATGCATTTTTTTCGATATTGGGCTCGGGCTCTGATGACACAAAATGTTTTGGGCTCGAGCGGGCTTGGATTTAAAATCGTCTGGCTCGGGCTCTGAAAAAAACGCCCGAACTCATCTCTAATATATACAAATTACAAATATATATATATATATATAAATACATACACATATATATACACTTATATGTATGAAAAATATATATACAGGGTGATTCATAAAAGATGGGCAGAACTTTAAGGGGTTATAGTACACTTAAAGACAAATAATATTAAATAGAAGACTAAGGGTCCCAGACGTATTCCCAAGGAGATAGGGGGCATTAAAGTTTAGGGTCCGAAATTTCAAATGATTATAAAACATGGAAAAATTGGTCGATTCGTTTGCGTTTTTGCAAAAAATTTTCTTTATGCCAGTATTTTCTTGAAATAAAATTTTAAAGTTCAATTTCAAAAAATGCCGATAGGGGGCGCTTTAGACTTTGGAGTAACAAACAACTATTTTTTAACGTTATTTTTTGTATTTCTTTAAATGATTTCGAAAGCTTAGACTTAAACTTAAAATTTGATCTAAAAATCTGAGTCCTAACGAGTAGTTAAGTAGCGTAAACTGAAATTTGAAATTTGAAACCCTTCTCCCCCAGAACAAAAATCAGTTATTCCCGATCTTTGTGTCGTAGATTAGGCTCTAACTACTGCCGCGTTTTGCTAAAATTATTCTTTATGTCAGTATTTTCTTGAAAATAAATTTTAAAGAAAATTTTCAAAAAATTCCGATAGAGGGCGCTTTAGACTTTGGAGTAACGAACAACTATTTTATACCGTTATTTTTTGTGTCTCATTAAATGCTTTCTAAAGCTTAGACTTAAACTTAAATTTTCAGCTCAAAATCTGAATCGCTGAGCGTGGTTCAGTAGCGAGGGGAGGGGGTTCAAATTTCAACTTCTGAACATAGTTCAGTTTGCACTACTTAACCATGCCCAACGATTCTGTGCTGTGATACGAGGCAAAAATACAACTTTCGTCAAGGACTGCATAGTCGGAATTCACTCATAAAGGCACTGGCACAGTTGGAAACGTCGCTCATGCAAACGTTAAAGCTCCATTCCTGACGCTAGTCACCGGGTGAAGAAGGAAACAGAAAGTATGCAAATGTCAAATGGGGAAGAAGAAGAACACGTATGCAAAATTTCGACACGATTCAGGCATAAAAACCACTGAACGGTGAGTCAAGTGTAAGTCGCTGTAGTAATGAATCGGAAGATGGTGCCCTTCACGAATAAGGAAAAGGCTGAGATGCATTTAATTTACGGAGCGGCAGATGGAAATAGTGCAGAGGCACAACGAATGTACGGAGAGCGATTTCCTAACAGGCGGTTGCCTAACCGCAAAACTTTCGAGCGCTTGCACAGACAGTTGTGTGAGACAGGATCATTTCTCGCTTCCCGGTCGAATGCAGGTCGTGCAAAAAAGGACGAATCAGTAGTTGTTGCAGAAGCCATTCTGGATGTAGTAGCGGCGCAGCCAAGTACAAGTACACGAACAGTGGCTAGCCAGGTGGATACCTCACAGTCCACGACTTGGAGGGTACTGAAGGATGAACATTTGCTCCCGTTTCATGTGCAACGAGTCCAGAAACTGTCTCCAGGGGATTATCCAAATCGTATTGAATTCGCCCGCTGGTTTCTGCAGCAGAACGCACTAAATCCACATTTTGGACGAACTGTGCTTTTCACCGATGAATGTACCTTCACACGTGAAGGTACATTTAACACACACAATGCACATGTATGGGCGGATGTCAATCCACATGCTACGTATCCACATGCTCATCAGAGACGCTTTTCCATCAATGTTTGGGCAGGAATCCTCGGAGACCACCTAATCGGACCGTACCTTCTTCCTGAACGCCTCAACGGTAAAACATACCTCACATTTCTGCAACATGTGCTGCCAGACCTGTTAAACGTTGTTCCTCCACGCATCCGGCGGGTCATGTGGTTCCAGCACGATGGAGCGCCAGCCCATTACGTACGAGACGTCCGCAACTATCTGGACATCACATTTCCGAACAGATGGATTGGTCGAGGTGGTCCTGTTGCTTGGCCTGCTCGCTCGCCAGATCTTTCACCCCTCGATTTCTTTTTTTGGGGACGATTGAAGGCTCTTATGTATGAGACACCCATTGAATCCCCCGAGGAACTGGTCGCCAGACTTTCCGCCGCTGTAGGGGAAGTGCTCGAAAAGCCTGATGTTTTCGCGAATGTTCGCCGTTCCATTCGTCGCCGTTGTTCTGCGTGCATAACCTCTGGTGGTCACAATTTTGAACATTTATTGTGATTACATGTTAATAAATATGCTTTGGTAACATAATCCTAATTTGTGTCTTTTTACCTCGTATCACAGCACACAATGTGTGGACATGGTAAACTGAACTGTGCTCAGGAGTAGAAATTTCAAACCCCTCTCCCCAGAAACTTAACCACGTCTAACGATTCAGATTTTGGGCTGAAAATTTAAGTCTAAGCTTTAGAAAGCATTTAATGAGACACAAAAAATAACGGTATAAAATAGTTGTTCGTTACTCCAAAGTCTAAAGCGCCCTCTATCGGAATTTTTTGAAAATTTTCTTTAAAATTTATTTTCAAGAAAATACTGACATAAAGAATAATTTTAGCAAAACGCGGCAGTAGTTAGAGCCTAATCTACGACACAAAGATCGGGAATAACTGATTTTTGTTCTGGGGGGAGAAGGGTTTCAAATTTCAAATTTCAGTTTACGCTACTTAACTACTCGTTAGGACTCAGATTTTTAGATCAAAATTTAAGTTTAAGTCTAAGCTTTCGAAATCATTTAAAGAAATACAAAAAATAACGTTAAAAAATAGTTGTTTGTTACTCCAAAGTCTAAAGCGCCCCCTATCGGCATTTTTTGAAATTGAACTTTAAAATTTTATTTCAAGAAAATACTGGCATAAAGAAAATTTTTTGCAAAAACCGCAAACGAATCGACCAATTTTTCCATGTTTTATAATCATTTGAAATTTCGGACCCTAAACTTTAATGCCCCCTATCTCCTTGGGAATACGTCTGGGACCCTTAGTCTCCTATTTAATATTATTTGTCTTTAAGTGTACTATAACCCCTTAAAGTTCTGCCCATCTTTTATGAATCACCCTGTATATACATAAATTTATATATGTACATTAGGGTGGGTCGAAAAAACCAAAATTTATATAATCGAAACGTAATAGTGCGGGAAAGTTGCCATTGGTAATAAGGAATAAATTCACAAAATATTACACCAAATGGTTAATATCTTTTACTGCCGCAAGGGGGCAAAGTTTAAGAACAATCGCAATTAAAAAAAAAAAAAATTAAAATATTCAACCATACCAAATACAATTTCTAATAGAATGCAACAACCACATCAAGATGTTAGTAATGTTCCAGTAAAATTTCATTATGGTGAAATCATTTCTATTACCGCTGTAGGGGCGGTAAAAATTTTGAAAAAAAACGGCAAAAATGTCAATTTTTCGTTTTTTCTAAATTTTTTAATTTTTATTATATGTCTACAATTAAATAAATTTGCATTATTACTAGTAATAACTTCTAAATGTCTAGTAATTTTGATCATGGGCATTGCCAACCAGGGGCGAGAGAGGCCCGGCCCCCCTAAATTTGAGAGAAGGGGGCTGTTTGAAGGGAGTTTGGGGATTTTCCGGAACTTTTTAGGGATTTTTTGTTGGGAGGGGAGGTAAAATTGAAAAATGAGGGGGAATTTATATAAGAGCACCCCCCCCCGTACCAAAAACATCACCAAAATTTACCGTAAAATCGCAAAAATTTCTTCAAAAAGCCCCTTTTTTCCAAATTTAGGAGGGGCCCTCTCGCCCTTGGTTGGCAATCCCAGTCATCAAAATTAATAACAGATTAATACAGGAACAATTGCAATTTAGTTGAAGTTATTACTTAAGTACAAAAAAATCAACGCACATTAAAATTTGCAAATATAATTCCAAAGTACTTATGAGTAAGATTGAGCCTGGAATTTTCAAGAAATAATTTTGGGTCTGAGAGCAACATTATGAAATCATTGACATCAACAGCAGATTCATCTACAGTTTCGGGAGAAATAATCTGATTTCCATTCAATTTGCGTCTCATGAATCTTACTTGAATAGAATCATCAACAATTAGACTACAGTTATATTTATCAAAGGCAGTAAAAACAAAAAAAAAAATTCTTACTATGTTAAATAGTTATTTTTATTTGTTTACTTTATTTTACAGTTAAATCTACTTTTAAAAAAATATTTCTTTATAGAAAATAAGCAATTATTAAATATTTTGAACATTCTGCATTACAGGAGCAGAGTGGATTGTGGACCACTGTACCCCATGTTGAAGTTCAATAAATAATCATATTAATATTGTTTCTAGCTTTCTTTTAAACATATTAACTTTAAAGTAAAGTAAAAACAAGTATCTTAGCTTTGCAAAAAAGCTGTTTTATTTTATTTATCTACAACCTTTAATTACTAAAAAAATAAAAATATGATGATGAAAAATTTTACTTTTAGAAGCTCAAAACACAACCAATCAGGATAAAATAGTTCAATCTTAGCTAAACATATTTTCTGAAGGCTATAAATAATCATTGCAGTGCTTTTGTCTATTAGGATATAAAAGAAGTTTTAAAAAAATTAAATAAATAAAATATTAGGGGATGGTCCACTGTGTACATAGGTCCAGTGTGTACCGGTCACCCCTACAGTAGACTCCCTAAAATCTGCACATCATTACAGATGAAAACAATGAAATTTACAGTTGAGATGTAGGGGAAAAATTCAGGATTTTTTAAATTATTATATCATTCCATGCACATTTTAATATGTAATTCTTATTAATATGTGAGAACATGCTTTCTCATCAAGGAAGTATAACTTTATTTCTGAAAAAAAATCAAGACAGTGCTGTTCTTAGTGGTGATTGTGATCTTTTTACCAAATAAATTAATGTATTAATCAAGCACTTTTGGATATTAAGTTTGGCTAAGCATGAAATAAAACTTTTATTTTATGATTTTTATGTAAATTATTAGTGTAACTTTATAAGGCAAGTTTCAGAGAATAATTAAAAGAAAAAAAATCTCACCATTATTATGCCTATTTTAGTTATGTATTATTGTGTACTTGACCTTTAACTTTAAAATTTTAATCATGCTTTAAATTTTCTTACTTTACTTAATTATTTTAATATTTTACTTTATTGTAAGCATCCATTATAATTTACAGTGCATTATTACATTCAAATTACTGTTTAAAAAATGTAAACAAAAAAGTGACCAGAAATCCATAAAATTCTAAAATCTGCACAATCTCTGGTTTCAAGCTGTGCAAATTTAAGGGAATCTACTGTATATATATTTTTAAACTGTTGATTTAATTATCGTTTAATTTATGGTTCAGGGAGAAGCAAGGATTAAACTGAAATTTTCATTGAATTAATGTTTAAAGAAATAGCAGTAACTTTCTGTAAAAAATGGTTAAAAAAGTTTCTTGCTGCCTTTTTTGTTTCAATATCTTTACTTTCAATTTTATTGTTTACATTTAAATATAGTACATTTGATTTTTTGATTTTAATTATATTAAAACAAAATATATTATTCCAAGAGATTCCTATATTTATGAAGTTTAAGATATGTTTAGTTTTGAAATTTTAAATAATAACAGGCTATAATAATTACGTTTAACAAATATTATTTGTTTCTTACTATGCTAAATAAAAAGTGAGCACCCATTGCTAAAAAAAAGCAATGAACATTTTAATTTAGTTTTCAAAAACACATTTGTGCAACAAGACGTTTTCATTTGTCACAGCAAAATAATAATAATAATAATAATAATAATAACTTGAAATAAAGACCACTTTCTGTTTTTCTGCAACATCATGCGAGCCAAAAAAATCAGATTATTTGAAACGAGCCAGAGCAAATATTACACTAAATATGCATATACTTAAATAAGCTTCAATTAAATTATAATAAGTAAACAAATTTTATTACAATTAAATAACCTTTAAAGATTTATGTTGCGATTAAATAAGAATTTATAATTTTGTTAGATTTTAAACAGATGCATTTTATTTCTTAAAAAATGGCAGTTCTCTGACCGTTATAGTTCACAAGCACTATTTTATGTTCTGCAAAATATCATCATAGTGATCCGCAGAACTAAAAATTATAAATTTACTGGTCTGTGAGATTCCAAAAGGTTGGCGACTACTGATTTTAGATGACTGATTATTACATTAAAGAATTTTAAATTTTTTGTGCTGAAGGGGGGGGGGGAGGGCTAGATTTTCTTTAAAAAAACAGACATCTGCAGAAATGCGAAAGATTCAGAATCCTGAACCTGAAAGGTATGTGTAGTAGTAGTTTGCAACAAAAAATAGTTTTTCCCAACCAATGACCATGAGAAATAATGATAATCTGTGGCTAGGCTAGCAACACAGGTATTATAGTATTATTATTTGATGGTTTTTACCATCGTTTGAAAAACTATGTTTCATTCAAAAATGCTTAATTTAAAAAACTAATTAAATTTTTGTCAAAAATATTTGTGTATTATCATTACTTTGAAAAATATTTTAGAGTTTGTAATACCAATTAGAGTATTGCATTGGGTTGGGTTACCCACTTTCACCCACACCCGACCCACGGTTCAGATCGAAAAATATAGTGCCGACCCGACCCATGGTTCGGGTTGGGTTGACTTCTATTTTCTGTTGTAGGTTGGGTTGTGGGTTCGGGTTGACCTGCTTTTCCAAAAGAATGTACATAATATTTTTGGAGGTTAAAAATGTGTATACAATAAGACCTCCATAACGGACACACTCGAAAACCGACCTTTTATGCCACTTGGTTGGTTGGTTGATTATTGACGGGCAATTATCTACACTTGGGATATAGGCCCGCGGGGAGTGCCCTTCGTTGGGGTCTTTCTAAGGGAACCTAACCCGTATTTACACATGGATAAATCCACGGCTCGAAGAAAACCACGAAAACTCCGAACGATTAGGCCGACGGGCGCGATTGGGATCGAACCCAGCACCTCCCGTCTACCAGCTTCGAGAGCACAACCTCTCAGCCACTGGTGGGGCCTTATGCCACTTGGAAAGGAACAAAAAATGCCATTCATCTGATCACTTGATCATAACTCGCTTTTTTTTTTTTTTTTTTTTTTTTTTTACAAACTGTGTTCTGTGCAATAATTTGCGAATGTCAGCGACAAATCTCAGTTGCAGTGTCGGATTTTTTCATTGACTCTTGCTGATAAAACAAAACAAATTGCTAACTCACGAAAAAAATAAATTTTCTTGCGGTTATACTAACGTATTATTATATCTAATATTTTAATACCGGGTATCTTCTTTGTGGACTACTTTTTCATAATTGTATTGAAATATGGATTAATTTTCTGTTCCTGCAGTTTCGGGTTGGTTCGGGTATAAATATTTTGGGGTTCGGGTCGGTTTCGAGTTGACTTTAAGCAAAATTTTCAAATTCGGGTCAGATACACAACTTGACCCGTGAAGAATTATAATTCCTTGTCCTGAATTTCAAGTGTAGATTGAATCTTTCAACAAAATCTAAAAGTAGCGAAATAGTGGACTACTTTTGAAAAGTAGTTTGTAGTGGCTACTTTTTAAAACAAGTAGTTATAGTTGTAGTTTAACTACATTTTTGATAAAGTAGTTGCAGTTCGCTATTAAAATAAAGTAGTTTTTCAGATCCCTAACTTATTCGCATTCAAATTTATTTTCATAGTTCTGTTCAAACTTTTTGTGAAAATCCCAACAATCGGACATGCTAAAACCTAAATATGAGCCGTAATAATTATTCAAGGTTGAACTTGACTCGCAGAAAGAAAATAAGTCATACCGACCCGAAAAAATAAATAAAAGCAACCAGATCCGCTGCAGGATTCTATTCAACGATCTCGAGGTGTCCGCTATTGCGAGGTTTCACTATATTTGAATATTAAAGAATATAGATTTGTCCATTTTTCTATATAAAATATAAAATTGGTATTAGAGATATAATTATACATTATTTTTCATTACAGCAATAAAACATGATTTATTGTTCTTTCATAGCGGGTGCGGGTCGGGTGCAACCCGACCCGTGCAGGACTCTAATACCAATAACAAAATGATAAGTATTGTTTTATCATAATTAACAGAAAATTAATTATTAATTTCATTTCTTTTACTACTTCTTTGAGGAAAAAAAATATACTTGCTAAAGATTATATTCCATATTTTTTAAACAAACAATATAATTTTAAGGAACTTTTACTTGAAATATGCAAAGAATTTTTTACAGTTCAAAATCAGTTGGATATGATAAATTTCTATATTTTTATTTAAAAAGAAAGGCACTGTAGCTTTAAAATTTACGAGGTACTGCCCACACGGTGCACACACACAAAATTCTGGCTATGGTTTTGCAAATACTAAATAAATATTGATTAGTACAGAATGATTTAGTATATAATATGTACTAATTGCACTCTTTTAAGCAAAATAAACTTGAGTCATGAAAAACAACACTTAATTGAATCAATATTCACCTCTGTACTATAATAATTATTTAAAAACAACACAAAATGTCGCAAAGCATATATGCATCATTTAATAGAAGCATTTACTTAAGGTGCTTTTTAAAAACATACAAAACTGTATTTCACATTTGATAAAACCTAGCGGTTTAGCTCTTTTAAGATTACGTATAAAAAAAAAAAACTTAGCAGCACACTCAGAATACACAGATACATAAAATATATATACATGGATGTAATGCAGGAGAGGGCAATGTAGTGCTGTCCTCCCCTAGTTCTGCGTATCTCTATGTACAAAGAGTTAATTTTTATTTTATCATTCTCAGAAAATAATAGTAAATCAAATATACTACTTACTTATTATTCCAGAGGCCAGACTCATTCTTCACATCATCTTGTTATCGTGGTCACAGAAAGAAGCTGTCGTCCATGTTTCACGTTTCGGCTTTTTGTTGAGAAGACGATAAACGATTTCTTTTTAATAAATAAACGATAATAATGTTGGGGTGACTGGTTAATATCGTGACAATTTGAACATCCATCTGATCAAAAATAAAATCAGACGCCGAATCAAAACAAAACAAACATTGCTTCAATCCGCCCCAATGCATGACGGTTAAATAGCTGTTGCGCATGCGCGTATTTCAGTGTGTGCAGCTGAACTTGACAGGGGAGTTTTGAGCTGGCTGTAGCCCAATTTGGGTTTTATGCTATCCCTATACTGGGTATCGTAAAGATGTGGCTATGATTAGGTAACCGTTTTCTTCCAATTTGGGGAGTATTGAGACCCATTATGGGTCTGATACCCTGAAATAGGTATATTACAACCCATATTGGAGTTTGAAAAGCTAATATGGGTGTTATTTCATTTTGGGTAGCATCCTAAAATAGGTTTCCTTTTTTACTGTGTACGGTGGCCCCCAACGACTAATTTCACAGTTAAACATTACGATAAGAAATTACAATCAGATTTGAATTCAATATAATATATTTATAAATATTCAGTGTTTAAATTTTAAACTAAGTTTATTCATCACGAAATGATATGGCATATTTGATCTCAACATTTTTCAGATTATTAATTTATTTTCTATAAACAGTCTTTACAAGTTGACTATTTACTTAATCATTTGAAATAAACCTGAAAGAGAATATATGTTATCGTCGAAAAAAATCTGCATATAAACGTTGTTGTAAATAAACATTTTAGGTATCTAAAGATTGATAGGCAGATTTTAACTTACGAACTGATTGTTTGGTTACTGGTTTCAGTAAAGTTTGTAAAAGATGAGGTCTTAATAAATTGTGAAGAAGAGATCTCGTATAGATGATTAAAGACAGTAAAGTAGGGGTTGCGTGGGAGGAGTACCTGTGTTGTGTATTTTTGGTAAACCATTAAAAGCGTGACACTATATGTGTAAAATCTAAATTTCTATGCGAGATCAGCAGCATTTTATTTTGTTTCTTAAAATTATTAATAGTGTGCTAAGTTCCTTTTTAGGTGCGTTCGTAATTATATAAATACGTAGCACCTATTGTCGTCGCTTGGTCCGTCCGTCTGTCCGTCCGTCTGTCCGTCCGTCTGTCCGTCCGTCTGTCCGTCCGTCAGTCCGTCCGTCTGTCTGTCTGTCCGTCTGTCTGTCTGTCCACTGTCTGTCCGTCCGTCCGCATATAACAACGCAAAAACTACCCAACCGAATGATTTGGAATTTAAGATATATTATCTTTGCAGAATTTTGTCGAGACATTTCAATTTTTTTTAAAAATCGAATCAAAACTTTAGGAGATATTAATAAAACTATTTATTCAGAAATTTGAATTAAAAGAAAAAAAAATCGGTGCTTTCTTGTTATAGGAGCTTCCGAAGTTTAATGATCAAGCGACCGAGATACTTATTATATGACAGAAATTAATCTGCAGACGATAGAATTCATTTCACAGAATTAAAAATCATCAATATCTGAATATTTATATAACTAGCTATAGTACGAACGCACCTCGTTTGTCACGTTTGACGTACAATTTCCAACTTGTTATAGTAAGCGGAATGTATTTTTCAAAACTTAAGTAGATGTGTCCAATAGTTTCAAAAGTAGATGTGTCCAATAACAATTCAAAAGCATTATTTATATAAGCAGATTTATCTAAAATTATGGTTATACAGACTTTATAATATACAATCTCAGAATCAATTGTCAAATGCGTAAAATTATACTAATTTATGGTATTACGCATATGTGTTTCAATAATATTTTAGATAATTCCTTTCCCATAGACTGTTTAAATGCAATATTCTGCCCTGGCAGTAATGGTACATGTGAAGCCATTAAATTAAGAAAGTCTATTTTAATTCTACCAAAGTTAAACGAGGATTTAATACATCTAATCTATTTTTTTTAAATACTTGAATATAGTTTCAAAGTCAATTTCGGAACTTTAACAGGACCACGGTAAGTAGATAGTTTGTGTGAAACCAGTGTCTAAAACTTTCACATTATGTTTAGTACTTGACGATTTCCGTATGTGGTTATTTGTACAGAAATATATGAAATTAAAGGCAATCCAATCAATGGATAAATAAACTGCACGCTGCAAACTGATAATGTAGTAATCTACGATTCAAATTTAAGATGCTGAAACACAATAAGTTCAATAGCTGCAATAACGGGAATACCTATAATAATGATTAAAGTAGAATGCTTTTAGAAAATTGGTTCACAAATGAACAGATATTCTCTCTAAACGAGGCATGTACATATCCACCAGAGTATACTGTCTTTATGTGAGGTAAACTCCAAGCCAAACATTTACAAACAGCTGCGATTGAAATTTTTTCTGATGACGGCATTGTATAGATCACGAAATGTTTATTTATTAACTTGATTTTATTATATAATTTTAGTGTGTTTTTAAGTTTTGTATTTTGTTAAATGTCATCCTGTAAATGTGTTATTAATTTTAAAATTTTAATTCATACATAATATGTTTAGTTATTTGAAATAGAGAATACACATTGAAATCTTTTCTGAAATAATAATTATAGTTTTACAATTATGTAACTGCACAGTACAAAAAGACAGATATTTTTTCTATAGGAAAATATATTATAGACACTAAATAACCACGAACGAAAGTATAAAATAAACTATTTTTAGTTACCGATTTTGAAAAGCTTTCTTTATATTTAGAAACCTAAAAATAAATATTTTTCGAGATTTACAAAATAATTTACACATAAAACGTTCCTTTTACTGTCACTGATTTTCTGAAACGTTTCTGAGTAGATTTTGCGGTGTATTAATATTTTTTTTCAACCCCGAATATATGTTTTTCGAATGCTGTCAATTACGAAGTAAACATTTAAATGTTGAAAAAATACAATTTACACACAAACATGATAAATTAATAGCTGTCATCTAACATTGAAAATATCATCTATTAAAAAGAAAAAGACTGAAGAAGTGATTTTTTACAATTAGACTAAATATGGAATTAATGTTTCAGTAGATGACTAGAAAATACTCAATGAAGTTCTCATCCAGACGTTGGAACGTTCAAATTTTTCTTAATATTCTTGATTTGGCTGCGGTAAATACATGGATAACTTATAAAGAGACAACTGGATATAAAAACTACAGCCGACGTCATTTTATTTTGGATACGGCTGAGGAGCTCAAAATGATATATATTTTATACAAAATATCCTGTCTGCTTCTAATCAGATTAAAACTGATGCTTGTCCCACCCATTCCCGTAAATGTTGACAATGCCAAATAAATTCACGCAAAGACAACCAAACTTGAAATATTTATAAAAACTGTAGAAAAATAGTTTGTGGAACTTGTACAGGTAAAATGAAGAAATCAGTAATATGTGTACACTGACAAACGGAATGATGTAAGTAATACATTTAATTAATCTACTATATATATAAAACACAAACGGAAATTTCGTTCCGTTCCTTTATAACTGGAGATCCCCAGAATGGATTTTGATGAAACTTGCGCTGTTCGATAGAAAATTTTTCAAGTAAGGTTTTAGTATACAACATATTGTTCTACGTACGATAGTTATAGAATTATGATAGAAAGTTCTGTTATTTTGGCCGAAAAGGTTTCCATTGCTAATTTTTTGGCGACCATTATTGTTGCAGAAAGTATTGAAAAGGCTATACATCTCGAAAAATAAAAGAAAAAACTGTTGCTAATAATAAAAAGAAAAGAAAGAAAAAAAGAAAGAGAATGAAAAGAAATAAAAGAAAAACAGTTTTGATGAGAGATAATATTATAAAACAAAAATATTTAATTTAAACATAATTGGGAATGTTCGTAATGCTTAAAAAATTATTCAAGGGACAAGATTGCTATTGAAACAATATTTGTCGATTTATCTTTTGTTTTTGGCGATTTTGTTTTTACTTTTGACCCCAAACAATTTGATTTTAAGCCAAAAGGAGTTTTTTTTTTCTTGCAGAAAGAATTGAAATGGCTATACATCTCTAAAAATAAAAGAAAAAACTGTTATGAATTTTATTAAAAAAATGAAAGAAAGAGAAAGAAAAAAAAAGAAAAACAGTTTTGATGAAAGATAATACACTGCTCAAAACAATTAAAGGATATTGCAGTTTTAGGTGGATTTTGTATCTGGGAAACTTTTTAGCTGATTGATACATGGTCGACAGACATAGTAGGTTATATGAGAATAAATTACACATGTTTGGCAGAAAAAAATGCATTTTATTGCGCATTTGTGTACAAAAGAAAAAAAACACAATTTCTGCATATGAGAAAAAAAGAATAAGAAAAGGTGTTTTCTTCAAAGAAAATCATTTTCAGTAGGGGGTATGGTTTCCACGGGCGGCCAGCAACGTTGAACACCTTTGAGGCATGGACTCAATGAGGCTATTAATGACGAGTTGGGGTATTCTGCCCCACTCTTCCAGAAGAGCTCTTTCCAGTTCTTGGAGAGTTTGTGGGGGTTGATGGCGGCCAGAAACTCGTCTTTCTAGAGCGTCCCAAACGTGCTCGATTGGATTCATGTCTGGAGAACACGCTGGCCATTCCATTCGAACGATTCCTTCCTCGAAAAGGAAATCCTCCACCAGGTTTGCACGATGTGGCCTGCAGTTATCGTCCATTAAAATGAAGTTATCTCCAAATGCTGCAGCGTAAGGGACTACAATAGGTCTGAGGATCTCATCCCTATATCGGCGACCAGTCAGAGCTCCATCTCGAATGATGTAGAGGTCAGTGCGCCCGTCAATGGAGATGCCACCATACACCAACACTCCTCCACCGCCAAATCTGACACTTTCGTGCACGAACGCAGGATTATTCCTACTGCCACGGTCCCTCCAGATGAAAATACGCCTATTATCCGGATGCACAGAAAAACGGGACTCGTCAGAAAACAGAATATTGCTCCATTCATTTCTCCTCCAGTTGACATGCTCGGTTGCCCACTCCCTGCGGTCGCGACGATGCCTTGATGTTAATCTAACACATACCATCGGTCGGCGAGCATACCGACCTACAGCATGGAGCCGGTTTTGGACAGTCTGAGTTGAAATCGTGGTGCCTGTAGCCGAGCGAAGGTGTTGTTGGAGAAGAGTAGCGTTCATGTTTCGGTGTCTCCGAGCTGTTAACGCTAAATACCGATCTTCATTGGGCGTTGTTGCCCGTCTACGACCTTGCCCTGGTCTTCGGCCTGCACATCCACTCTCGAAAAAACGGTTCCAGATCCTGGAAATGACACTTTGTGACACTCCAGTGGCTTCGCTGCTTCGGCTTGAGTTTGGCCCCCTTCTAACCTACCAACAATTCTCCAAGCTTCTGAATCTGTCAAATGACTTCGCTGAGACATCGTACTCATCGAAACAAAGCAATCACTGAATTCCGATCATCCTTGTCTTCATTCTCTTTTATCCAGTTGAAAGTCAAATTTTATTCGCTGCCGCTGAAGCGACGTTTTTGACGTCCAACTCAAAATTTGCATACTCCACAGTTTGAAAACCAGAAAAATTTGCATTTGTGATTCTCTTCTTCTATTTTCGGCAAAAAAAATTTCGTTTATATCTTTATTTTATATAAAACTTCAAATATCCTTTAATTGTTTTGAGAAGTGTATTATAAAACGAAAATATTTAATTTCAACATGATTGAGAAAGTTCGTAATGCTTAAAAAATTATTCAATTGGCAAGATTGCTATTGAAACAATATTTGGCGATTTATCTTTTGTTTTTGGCGATTTTGATTTTATTTTTGTCCCCAAGCAATTTCATTTTAAAACAAAAGGTGTTTTTTAAGTGTACGACAACATTTTTGGAGTTTTGTTTTTGGTACTTTTCGGTTAGCCGGGGGCCAGTGATATATATACATGTATATATACACACATATATACACATATATCTACACACACACACACATATATATCTACACACACACACATATATATATATATATATATGTGGGTGTGTGTATATACATATATATTTATATATGTACATATATCACTGGCGCCCGGCTAACCGAAAAGTACCTTTTTTTTATTCAAATGTAAATTATATTAATAGCAATATACTTCTATTTACTTCTACCTTATATATGAAATTTCGTTCCGGCTGCTTTTAACTCGAGTTCTGCAGAATGTATTTTGATTGAACTTAAACTGGAAGATAGAAAATTTTTCAGGGGAGGTTTTATTGTATAACATATCGTTCTACGTTGCTTAGTTATAAAGTTATGGGGAAAAGTTCTATAATCAGATAACCTGATTATGAAAGATTAGCCTTTTGAAACAGTTCTACTGGACAGATTTTGATGAGAATTGCATTGTTAGATGCTATTTCTGGAAAGGTTTTAGTGTACTACATATTGTTCTACGTTTCTTAGTCAAACAGTTACGTGTGAAGGTTATATAGTCAGGTGAACCCGATTCCCAAAGATTAGCCTTTTTGAAAGTTTTTACATGGCGTATTTTGTGCGACTTGCATTGTTAAGTAGATGGTTTTAAAGTATGGTTTTAGTATATTTCATATCGTTCTATGTTAGTTTTAGAATTATGTGGAAAAGTTCTATAATCAGATGAACCCGATTATCAACGATTAGCCTTTAAAAGAACTTCTACTTGATGGATTTTGTTAGTTAATTTATTTGCATTGTTAGTTCAATAATTTTTAGTGATGGTTTTAGTATATTGCATATAGTTTGTCGTTCTTTGTCGTCCTGACTGCAAATGACCAAATAAATGAGTTGGTCCTTAACAGCTAAAATTTCGACTGCACATTAGAAAATATAGCGCAATGCGCAGCGGGCATAGATTGCTAGTTTTAAATAAAATTATTTCGTAACGCAATTTATTAAATGTTAACAGGTTTAAAAACATCTAGAATGATTTTTGATTGTTTTATTTCTTTGTTATATTGAATTAGCTTTTATTTATATGTGTTTAATTTATTTACTTATTAAACAAGCAAGTAGCATAGTTATAAGCTTTAACTTTACATAATATTACAAAAAAAAACGCCTTTTCATCTGTTTTGGATAAGCTCTATAAATACGATCAGCGGTCATTCTGACCTCTGATCGTAGTTATATGTATACGGGAAATGCCGTATTGCTAGTGTTAAAAAAAAATAATATTTTCAGTCACAATGTAACAGACCATGCTGGAAATGCTCTTCCCTGTAGCGAATAACAGTGTGCAAGGATGTTTTCCTTTTGTATAAAAATATCACACATATTTCGTGGTGATATAAACACTGACGTAAAACAAATATATGATTTTTGACTAAGTGGAGAAGAAACATACTGCAATAAAAATATAAATATATCGCATATTTGTTGAGACTTGAGCATTTGTATGAAATAAATATTAATTGTGTACATGCACGAACGATACCAAAATTATCTTTTCATGATTTGGTATAGGGCGTATTATATAAAAAGTCCACGAAAATTTTACAAAAGTTCAGAAGAAGGACCCCTCTTGCTGGTGCTCACTCTGCCTGCCCCTTAAGTGGGGAGGAAGTCGATAAGTCAGGCATAGGATTATATTGTTCACAGCTGGCCACTATAGTATGTAAAATGACCGGGAGCAGGGTCACCAACGGCACAGCAGCTCAAGCCCTATAACCTATTGGTGGTATTTTCTCAGTTCCATATATCTTTCTCCCTGCGTTCTACATCGTCACCGTTGTTGGGGGCGAAGTTGAGCGTTCATACTGTGAGCAATGAGATCTGGAACTGGCTACCTTGGTAGGGCGTCATTCCGTACGGTCCTCTTTCGATCCCTCTGGTGGGGAAGATCATGGAGGGCCTGGTTTGTAATCGCTTCATTTTACCGGGCGCAAGGTAGAAGAAGACCGGAAGCGGCATCAGTCTCGGAGGCCGTTCCTCCGCCTTTCTCCTGGAGAAGGTGTGATAAAGCCAGGGTGTCAGGGATAAGTGCTTTCGTAGCTGGAGATGAAATTCTGGACAATGTCTAACAAAAGAAATTAGGGTTGTTGCGTACAGAATTTACGATATGAGTATCTAGACACCGTCGTTTAAATGTGCGTCGGACGCTGTGACCACATACGACTCTCTTGTGTGTTCACGTTCGAACGTATCCACTCACTTTGTGGCCAACAATCTATATGCCATATTTCTCTGAGATCCCGACTCAGCTACTTGAGTGTGGAAGATTATCAAGAGCAGTCTACCTAGGGGTGGAGCGTTGATCTGTCTTGTTGATAGTTGTACGAGTAGACTGAAGCCATACTCAGAAAGTTCTACAAAATGCGGTGAACGTACAGGGTTTTTAAGGGGTTTTTCCTTGTGTATAATGTAATGATAATTTGGATCACTTTCACATAATACTCCCTGAAGACGGTCTCTTCTTTCTAGTACAGTAGATTTTTGTGACTGACATGGTCTATCATTGCGGCCTGTGAACGCTGGCGATTGTTAGAGTGTACAACCCCTATAATGTGCGGGTTATGGCTGGTTTCTACGCTGCTCGTTTGGTGTTGAAATCTCCGTCAAGAAGCGGGATCGTTCATCTCTCAGTGTTTGTCGTCGCTTCGGCTGGGCTTCGCCTCGGTCTAACAGCGTTCAGTGATATGTCGATTCTGGCACGGTATCTTTCTTGGATTTGAAAATTCAGAAGGATATTGACGATATACTATGCTGACTTTCAGTTGCTTTCTACAAGTAACTCGATGATAAGGCATTTTCCACAAAATGACAATCTCCTCACCTTATCAAAGATATGTTTCTGGATTTTCGCGACAATTCAGTTGACTTTCTATAAAAATTTAGTTTATTACCAGATTATGAAGAAACTTTCTGATATCATTTGCACACGCACAGTCTAGTATTTTATACAATTATCATATCTCAACAAATGGTCAATATATTTTTTTTTATTTGAAGTTTAATTTTTAATAGCATATATTGTGTTATAGAAAAGCGTCGTTAAGATTGGTCGAAGACTTCGCTTGCAATAAAGGAAAAAAAATGTTCTCAATACAGAAATATATGTATCTTCACAAGTATACGTGCTATTCATACACAAATACATACAAACGTAGTACAACGCACTACTTAAATATTTGCAACAGTGGGAAACAATTTCGAGTATATTGTATAATGATCTCAAATAGTATTTTTTATTCAATTTATTTTGGGTCCTATGATTTTTCTTGTACTTAAATCACCAGTGAAAATAAATGAAGTTAAATATCTACTTTAGAATCCCGAATATTTAAGGGCGATTCGTCAAGCATTTCTGTAGATATTCAACAACAAAATTGTCCGGTCATTATCCTTCATTTATGAGCATGAGTGTATTACGAATTCAGGAGAGAAATAAAAACATATATATATATATATATATATATATATATATATATATATATATATAGATATAGATATATTTGTATAAGTATAAAATGTATATATATGCATTATGTTATCCTTATGCAAAACACTTGTAAGACATCATAAGTATATATTACATTTAAATGTACCAGAATCCAAACTATTCATCACAATAATATAAAAAAATATTCAAAGCAAATTAAAAAAAAAATCTTTAAAAAAAAATATGGTTACTTAAAATAGTAAGTTTATAGTAAGTACACACGTACTTTTATCGTAAGGAACCTGAAGTTAAAGTAAAATTTAAATTTCTGTTCATTCATACGATTTTATATAAGCAGTATTTTTAAACGCCCGCCGTCAGATTATATATGTTTCATTCATAACACACACAGAGGTACGTTTTTTTTAATTTAAATTTATTTTTAGAGTATACTAAAAACGTCCATTAAGATTAAACGTTTTAACTGCATTTCATAAACTTATTCTAAACCACAAAAATATCATATCCATTATAAATACTAATATGCAATGAATGGAAAAGAAAAAAAACATATATGACGAAAGAAACAAATAAAATTTAATATTATTTGCTCTGCAAAACAGCATAGACTGTAATAATATATTTTTTAAATTATTAAAATAAAATAAATTTATTTTACACATAATTCATCTGAATATATGGTAGCCAAAATAATTCATATATATTTCGTTCATTATTCGTTTTAACTAACTAAATTAAAATTGGAATATTTACATTAAAGATTTTATCTCAAATGTCAAATTACTCGAAACATATTAAAATATTCGTTTACGAGGCCATCTGAATAATATATTGAATACTAAATAAAATATAAAATAACTTACAACATTTTCTTTGTAGTATCATTGGGTAACAATCAAATCAAAACAAGTAATCCACTAATACAGTAACACGACAAATAAATGAAGACGATAATGAGAAATGACTAGAAAAACCCATTAGAGATTTTCTGAGACTTCTGTCAATAAAGATGAGAAAGAAAAGCATTAACGATTAGGAATGCAGTTTTTGTTAACTAATTGCACGTGGTAAATAAGTTATTAGGACGTTTTAGTAATTTCAATATAATTTTAATTCATACTTAATAACAAGAAAATATTCAGCGAAATTATAATGTTTAATAAGATACAAATTTGTAATGACAATGAATGAAAGTAAGCTTTATAATATAGTTTACATTTATATTTCTAGAAATAATTTTAGAAACACATCTTTGGGATAAATGTATATGGTAGATAAAGCAATTTATGTAGATAATTAAGTATGTTCCAACCAATTTAGCCAATTTTTATTCTGTTTTAAAGGTAAACGATTTCTGATAACTTAAAAGAAAATTTAATGCATTCATTTCCAAATCAGCACAGATAAACAATTAAAAGTAGCGTTTGCTTATTTGTATATATTTTTTTCAAATTTATAATGTCTTTCAATGAATTTAATTTTTTATTTCTGCATTAATTTAAGATTTTATCTTTATCGAATTGTAAGTTTAGAAATATAGTTTAAAGAAATTAAAAAAAAAAATATATTCTATCATGTAGTTTTTGTACTAGATGAGACGGCAATTGTGTGCATTATAGGTATTGGACAGAACGTTCTCAGCAATAAACACTTTCTAACTACTTAGTGAAATTTTAAAAAGCGCATCTATATATATTTTTAATTATAGCTTATTTTTTAAAGCTATATTTCAGTTATTCATTTAGAAATTAAAATTAAAACATGAAAACATTTAAAATGAATCGCAATTTATTACTTACTAGCAGATACGCCAGGTGCTGCCCGGTCCCGCCAAAATATAATACGAAATGCAAAATCACACTTAAAAATTGCTGCACGAAACCCTTCCACTGGTAACTCTTTGTTTTTCGGAAATTAAATAGAGAGATGGACCCAAAGCGGAAGTAAATTTAACACCACCTCCTCAAATATCTGGATCATTTGATTCAAAACGGGTCAGTTTTTGGTCAAAATTACAAAAAAGCTACCGTTTGATTTTTACAAAATTCGCATTTTCGGAATCAGAAAAATAAATTGTGAGTTCCGATTCAAATATTTCAATACTTTTCTTAATACTCGAGACTGAGTGAAAATGAAACTTTTTCGTTGTCTGGCACTATCAAATCGGTAACTTTCTTTTGCGGTTTCAATAAAAGTAACCATTTCTGATGCACGCGCAGGACAATCTTTTAGTTACACCGCCAGGAGATGCATTTTGGTCTAAACAAATTATCCGACACGTATCCCCGCTGCCTACGATACCATGTATAGCAGGCGTGCTAGGCACGCGCTGCAAAATCTGTTAGTTCCAGTTTCCACCACCAGGTGCAGAATTCTGTTCTAAATAAACGTATTTCCGAACGAAACTCCGGTCGTTTCTGCGCTGTTATATGCGGACGGACCAGACGACGACTGTAGGTGCTTCGTATTTGTATAATTACGAACGCACCTAAAAATAATATTTTCTTAAATATGTAATGATTCATTTATGTAACTTGCAGTAAAAAGCAGGAGGGTTTTTTTTCAAAAAGGTTTATTAAAATATCTAAAACTAGCCGGTCTTCGCCCGTCTAGCAGGTCGTTTCCGAGTGGGGCCCAGATACATAGTGCAGCTTACCGCCCTGATTTCGCTTGGGGTCCAGAAAGTGCATTTTATATTCAACCAGAAAAATATAAATAAAATACTTTAAATTAAAAGTATATAAATATAACTAATAAGAATATAAAAAAGCACTTAAATAAAGATTTCGAGACATGATTTTTTCTTTCATGAGCCTTCTGATAAAATACTATTGTGCCCTAACTGTGATTATCTAGGGGTGGGGCTCAAGTAGTACTTTGTATCTGGGCCCCACTCGGAAGCGACCAGCAAGTATATAATGAAAAAATCAGCAATAGTTCTGTTTTTTGTCTAATCTTCCGCAATCGGGTTCATAGCCGATGTTGCCCACAAACTCGCTAGCTCAAAAATCGCTGGGGAAATACATGATTTACTACTTTTTTTGTAGACTTGCAAAGTGGAGTTTCACATTCTTACTTAAAACTGCTGCTGAGATATGGCACAATTACATAAAATTTTCGATACACAGTGTGATCGCCTTGATGGATTATTATCTAAAATTGCTGAAATACATAGTTATCTATTTTCTAGTACATTTCTTATCCCAAATTTCACGCATCTATCTATTACTGAGATATGGAAAAATGACATAAAAAATTCGATCCCCATTTAACCCCCTTTAGCGGCTGAATTTTTAAAATCCCGATAATACATGTTTAACCATTTTTTAGTAGATTTGTTATCCTGAATCTGTGATTTCAAGCTCCTAACTAAATATGCTGCGAACATTGGAAAGACCTAAAATTTTCAACCCCATAATGGGTGGATTTCTAAAATCGCTGAAATATTTGTTTAATTATTTTTATAGCAAATTTTTTATCCTGAATTTCACGCTCTTATCCGAAACAACAGATGAGATATAATGATAAGGTGAAATCATCGAAAATTATCGAACCCCCCTCCCCATTTAACTCCCTTAGTAGTTGAATTTCTAAAATTGCCTAAAATGCATGTTTAACTATTCTTTAGTAGATTTGTTATCCCGAAATTCACGCTTCTAACTATAACTTCTACCGAGATACAGCAAAATGGCGTATAACTTTCGACCCCCATTTAACCCCCCGTAGTGTCTGAATTTTTAAAATCGATGAAATACGGGTTTAACTATTTTTTTCAGTATATTTGTTATCCTGAGTTTCATGATTCTACTTATAATGTCTACTGAGATATGGCAAAATGACCTAAAATATTTGGCCTCCTATTTAACCTCCCTTAGTTGCTGAATTTCTAAAATTGTTGAAATATATGTTTATCTATATTTTTTGCAGATTTGTCATCTCGAATTCCGAGCTCCTAACTAAAAATGCTGCTGAACCCCCCCCCCCCATTTAACCCCCTTTATTGATGAATTTCTAAAATCGCTGAAATACGTGTTTAATTATTTTTTTTAGTAGATTTGTTATCCTGAATTTCACATTCTTATCTAAAACTGCTGCTGAGATATGGCGAAAGCACTAAATGACTAAAAACTTTCGACTCCCATTTAACCCTTTTAGTGGTTGATTTTTTAAAATCGCTGAAATATGTGTTTAACTAACTTTTAGTACATTTGTTATCTTGAATTTCGCGCTTTTAACTAAAACTGTTGTTGAGATATGGTGAAAAGGCAAAATAACCTAAAACTTTAGGCACCCCGTTTAACCCCCATAGTGGTTGAATTTCTAAAATCGATGAAATACGTGTTTAATTACTTTTTTAGCAGATTTGTTATATTGAAGCTCACGCTCTTACCTAAAACTGCTTCTGAGATATGGTGAAAATGTGAAATAACCAAAATGTTCGACCTTCCATTTAACCCACTTAGTGGTTGAATTTCTAAAATTGCCTGAAATACATATTTAACTATTCTTTAGTAGAAATGTTATTCCAAATTTCAAGCTCCTATTTAAAACTCCTGCTGAGATATGTCGAAAAGACGAAATTATCTAAAACATTCGACCCCCCCATTTGACCCCCTTATGCTAAGAATTTTCAAAAATCCTTTCTTCGTATGCGCCTACATTGTGTAAAGAACATGTCTTCCAACTTTCATTGTTCTAGGGCAAACGGTTGAGGCTCAGCGTTGATTATGAGACAATCAAGCTACTCCTTTATAAGTATAGATATGTCTTAATAAAAGTTTAATCCAAGATTAAAGCGTGCCTTTAAAATATTTCCACAAAATTTATTCACTTTTATTTTCAGATTTTTATTCGTTAGTGTACAGCTGAAGAAAAAAATAATGTTGTGGCTTAGAATAACGTGATTAACACTTCAGTTTTGAATGGTTAGCAAAAATCTTTCATTTTAAATTATGGGAAGTTTCCGAAATTAATATTGCACATAAATTCAATAAAATGTCAACATTAATTGCCTGTGGTAAAAATAATCAATTAATATTACATAACTATCCCAGTACTAAAACTCCTTTAAGCAAATATTGGTTACAACTTGGCTAAATATTAGTATGAATTAGTATGGGTGTTAACATGGGTGCCCGCAGAACAAAATCAAGGGATGTCCAAGATTTTGGAACACATGTGCCTGTAGTCAATTTTATTTATTTATTTTATTTATTTTTTAATGGAGTTGTGATATCTCTTTTGTATGAATAGGTCGTATAATCCTCCTGATTTTACGTTTGTCAAATATATCAGGTGGAAGGTATTCATGAATGGAAAATGGCTTTTTCCATACTTGGATTTCGAGAATCCTCTAGTAGCATGTTAATACTTAAAATTCCTGATGTCATCAGCAATCAATGGGAAATGAAGGTGGTCGTGGAACAGCTGACTGTGTGGTTTTTGGCAGGAGAGAGATCTGGAGTTCAACTTCTGAAGAGGGCATCGTTTAGGCGTGCATTTTTAGACTATCTTATGGAATTTTAGTTACGATCGGATGTGATCATATGGCGTTTATTTTGAAGAGTGTTGATTAAGCATGAGATATACCATGCATGCTTGTATTTCGGTTTTTTAATTTTTCTTTTTTTTTGTATTTTGTTTTTTTTAAAACTTACATCGTAAGAAACTGTGTTATTATGGACTTATTATTTCTGTAGCTAGATGTGCTTCATCTTAATTCGGCCAAGTCATCACAGAGTATATAAATATGAAAAACTATTCTAAAAGTTTTTTGTCAGAACCCCGCGTTAAAGTCAATTTTTCAACATGTAATATGAAATTTAATACAGAAATTTAACAATTAAGAGGCATTAAAAATCCAAAGATTAGCTTCTATGGGTTTTTTTTTCAAAATGAAGATTTAAAACAGTTTATTTTATATTAGGCGCAGGGGGAAGTTTAAGATCAATATTAAACATATAAAGGTTAAAAAAAATAAGTCTCCAAAATATAGGTACTTATTTTGAGGAGTTGTAAAGAACACTACAACAAACAATTTTTGTTTACAAAGTAGGTTCGCAATACACTTATTCAGTCAAAAATACAAAGCATTTCACTCCAAACCCAAACCCGGAATTTTGTGCATAGCTTTAACAAAAATGAAGATATATTAAGAAAAAATTCAATTAACTTACATTGTTTTGGATGAAACGTGATGACATTAAGAAAAAAGAAAATTTTACTTATTCGATCAGGGACTTTGTTTCTAATGTGAACTACATTCTGAAGCGTAGCGCATCTAGTTCAGCACTTTTTAGATGCGGATAGTAGGCACTTCGATCATTTCTTGTGATACCTTCGAAAATTTTATTTTTATTTTTAACACTTTCTAACACAGGTCAATAGTGTTTGTGACTTCGATTCGTCTACCGGCTGAAATCAGACAGTCCGTACTCTAACTGTCGTAAATATACTCGGATTGCCATGAAAATTTTATATGTTATTGATATTTACTGAGGAATGTTCAGAACTGAAAATGAAGTGTCTGGCATATATAGCTTCTTAAGAACACACAAAAGAATTCCATTACATTATGGAATATGGAGAAAATTCGTCTCCAATGCATTTTAATGATGTTACATTACTTCAAACGTAATGAAATTGATGTGCAGGACTGAGGTGGACTAAAATATGCTTTTTTTTTACTTACTTCTATCTATATTAGAAAGTATTGTAATTTCCGGTTTTTGACGAATTTACACGTTTTAGGGGTCAGAGATTCCGAAAAACATGTTTTTACAAAATATCTGTCTATCCGCGTGCCCTTGAGTTTTTGTGTGTGTCATCTTTGTATCATCGAAAACTGTATGAAATTATGCTTAGAATTGAACTAAATTTTATTTATTGGTTTGTGGCTATGGCCAGCAGGTCCCACTTGAATTTGGGGATTTTCTGAGGAAAAGGGGCGCTGTGATATCGATTTGTGTTCCCTTTTCATTATTGTATCATCGAAAAGTAGATGAAGTTATGTAGAGAAATGAAATATTTGTTTTAATGTTTTTTACTAGAACCTGCATGTCCCAGTTGAATTCGGGGATATTCCACGGGAAGAGGACACTGTAATAGTCATTTAATGATTTCAAAATTTAAAAAAAATGTACAAAACAATTAGAAATCCTAAGAGTTTTCGAGAAATCCTAAGAGTAAATGTTCGGTTTCGATCCAAGGATTCCGGAGCAAGTTTAGTTCTGCCTCGACCTTTAAAAATGGCTGAGATATAGCAGTTTGAAATTTTAAGGTCTCTGACATTTTGAAACTACACAGCAGGATTCCTGCACAAAAGGGTTTAATTTATGAGTTTTAGTAAAGAGTTTTTCTGGCCTTAGCCAAACACATAGAAATTTCGTTCAATACTCTGCGATGATATAATGAGGCAGACAGACGGACAGACAGACATTTTGTAAAAACAGTTTTTTGGACTCTCTGACCCTTAAAACGTCTAAATCCGTCAAAAACCGGAAGTCGAAAAAAATTTCGATTACAATACTTTCTTCTATTATAGATAGAAAAAAAGTAAAAAAGGAATTGTGAAAAAAGGTTTTTTATGTATCGCCAATATAAAAAGTAATACATGATAAAACTTAATATTGTAAGAATCTACATAGTTCGTAAAATATGTTAGCATAAAAAGTAAGGGAAATAATGAAAAATTAAAATAATTATTCACACTTGGAAAAAATCAAAATATTAGAATAACTATTTACTTGGTTCAAAATATTAGAAGAATGCACTGTAAATAATACGTGTTTTTTTTAACAAAGGAAAAATAGTTATTCTTTAATATTTTGTAGCATCACCTTTACATTTCATAACTGCAATAAATCGCTTTGCCAAGCTGGCTACAAGTGGTTCACAATGTTTTCTACCAAGATATGACCATGTCAACTTTATGCTGGAAAGAAGCTCAACTTTGATTTTTGGTGCAAAAACTTGCAGACTTTTCTTCATTATACCCCACAAATTCTCTATTGGATTTAAATCCGATGAATTAACCGGACAGGAAAGTAACGTTAATTTGGTGTTGGTTAAGGCAGTTCTTGGTGGATACTGACCTCTGTGAAGGTACTAAATCATGTTGGAAAATAAAATCGTCACCACACAGATCTTCCGACGATGGTATCATGGAATACTCAAGGATTTCTTGATATATCTCAGAATTAATCCTTTCGTTAACGATACATAGCCTTCCAGGACCATCTGCAGTCATGCAAGCCCATACCATTACACTGGCTGCAAATTTCACGGATCGTTGCATGCAGTTCTTCTAATATGCTTATTTCTTCATTCGCCGTACACAAACACCTTGATCACCATATGTTACGCAAAACACAATCTCATCACTAAACAATATCTTTTTCCAATCATCCAGACTCCATAAAAGCATTTTTTTGCACCACTTCACTCGTTCCCTTTTCTGTTTAATAGTCATGAGGAGCTTTATCTTCTGTACAGATTGAAATCCAAGTTTATGGTGATATCTCAGTGGTGTAGATTTACTTTACTCACATCAACACGTGTTCTTTACTTTCGATGCAAATATCTTACACTTCTAAAACGTTTTTTAAAAATAATACTATTTAGCTTTCTATCATCTCTCTGAGTAGTTTTTGACTTTCGGCCGCTATTCAGATGCTTGTTTTCAAAATGTCCGTCGTTCAAATATTGGTTTATTGCTCTACAAACACTTTATTGAGAACATTTTAAGCAACTGGCGATATATTGCTGATTACGACTGTTCTTTATGCAAATCAATAATAGGATGCTTTGTAAAAACCGTTATGTCGGACGAACGAACCATGTTTCACATAAAACAAAAACAATGATGATGTAAAGCGTTTTTATAACTTACTAGCATGCTACGCCCGCTGCGCCAGGCCATTTTTCTAAATGTACCTTAAATCAAACGAAATGGCTTTGTATTTTAAAGGAATGTGGATCTTCACCTACAGATGCTACCTTAGTAAATATTTTCAAACGAACCTTGCATCAAACGAACTATATCAATGGATTTGAGCATGTATTTTAAAGCAATATGTCACCTGGATTTTCCTTCAATATTGCTGTAAACGATGTGAACGACATTGCGTTATATTATATCATACATTGGACAAAATTTGGGCTAAAAGAAGCAACTCATTTAGTTGATCATTTATAGTAGAGTTTGGTAGGGAAATGAGGCCATTGTGAGATTATGACAACAGGAACTAACATGTTCTCTAGTCAACATACTATTAAAAGAGAAAGCATTAGAATGATTGCATAGATTGACCATTGAACTTAAATAATGTTCGGGTGATTCATTTTCGTCTGTAAGTTCTTGAATTCCGTCCCTCTTTCTTGTCTCCATGTGGGATTCTGGTAACGTAAGTACAATCTCACTCTATGTTACGTTATATTTCGCAATATAGTCCTCTACTGGTGAGTCTACTACGGTTTTTCATCTGTCGATTCCAGCAGAGTAAATACAGTGAAAATTGTAATAAACTGTTTGCACATAATGAACAGTGTTTAACTTTCATATTTAAAAAAATGGTGAAACATAAAAAAGTGCATTTTTAAAGCTGAATATGAATAAAATTAAAATGACGCCATTTTTACTGTCTTTCCATTTTTTAGACCAGTTGCATTCGTGTAACCGTTAATCTGAAAAAAAAAACTTAATGATTAACTCTGGTCGAAGAATAAACCTCTAGTTTGTATCCAATAAAATCTTCCTAATCTTCCATAATCTTGCCGATATCCAAGTTTGACGTCAAACATTAGAAGTGCTTGAAACGATATGGTTACTAATGTACCAGAGATAGTTACAAAACGAAGTTATTTATGCGCCATGCTATGTTCCATTAAATAATGTCAAATTACTGTTAATTCAATTATAGATCTTTCACTAACAAAATTCCATACCTTAAATAAAACTGACAATGATAAAGTTAGTTACGCAAAATGTTTAGTAATATTATTTTTGGTGAATACTTAAACCGAAGGATTTTTTTGCATTTCTCGAAAGAGCATAATAACACGCAGAAATAAATTTATTTCTCATTATGTTTAGCTGCTAGGACTGAGTGTAGGTCGAAAAGGCTTTATAATGATCGAAATATTATTTCATCAGAATTTCAGGTACTCGTTTCTTCTTATCCAGCCTGAAATAATAAATCGACAAATATTATTTATTCCATTCACCACCATTGACATTACAAAGTTTTCCCGTACTTTGAAAACGCCAAAACAGTGGCTGAAATGTTCTGCTCTCAAAGCTGACATACGGGAAGTACTGGGTTCAAACCCCTGTCGCGCTCGTTGACCTAACCGTTCGGAGTTTTCCGTGGTTTTCTTCTAACCTTGCCGTAAATACAGGTTAGGATCCCTTAGAAAGACGCCCTCGGAGGGCACTCCCCCCCAGGGTCTATATCTCTCGTGTAGATAATCGGCCGTCATAAAATAAACCAACCGTACATTGGAAGCATTGCTTTTTTGGTAAAACTTTGCTTCATAATGAAAAAAAACCCCTAAATTTAGCAATCGCTAATTTCAAAAGTCGTCTAATCTTCTGTAATCTAAATCGTCGTCCAGAATAACCTTCAAACATAAACGAAACATCCAACAATATAATAAAAATGCCAACTTGCAGGTGACCGGAATACGGACAATTACTCCAATGTCTTTTAAAAACCTTACTGAAAGAAGAGAAGCTATGAAAAAAAAAAAAAAAAAAAAAAAAAAAAAAAACTAAAAAGAAATGACGAATCAAAAAGAGCATCGAAAATTTATTTCAGCAAACAATTTTTATTGCAAAATGTAGCCTTCTGTGATAGTAATAACGAATAAATGCACACATCTCCTTAGGAAAATTCTTTGGTTCCTAACTTTTGAAACAGTGAATATTTCTATAAGTGAAATTGGCGATATATTAAAAAAATAATAAAATAAAAATAAAAGAATATACAATATTCGCTGATCTGAGTTCAAATAATATGTTCGGTGAAAACAAACCGATATGTTTCCGTAGTAAAGTTTTATATGTCTAAAATTTAATTATTTTACAATATGTGTTTGAGTTGCAAACATTCACTAAAATTTAAATATTTGATCCCATTTTCATAACAATAACTGCTATTTATATAATTTGCATTTGAATATAAAAATTTACTCCAAAAATGATCTTGTATACACGAAAAAACACTATTATTGCTAATATCGCTCAAGCTGATGTCACGCTTATGCATTTTTGGCTTAAAATCGGCTTAAAATCACATTGCTTGGTGACAAAAGTAAAATCAAAACCGTAAATAAACAAATAACATGTAACTCATAAATGCAGTCATTTTTACAATTTACATCTTCTAGTTCCTCCTGTAAGACACATGATAGGGGAGTTATATAAAAAAAATAACAGAAAGAAAAAAAAATACTCAAAATTTTATTAAATCAAATTATCAGATGCATCTTTGTTAACCTTACGCAAACAATAAATCGCCAAATATTAACTTAATATGAATTGCAATCTCATGCATTGCAAAAAATTTTAAGCATTACAAACATTCCTTTGGGGTTTAAATTAAATATTACGCCTCATTAAAACAGTTTTTTTTCTTTCTTTTTCTTTTTTTTTTGCGGGGAGGGGCTTAAATAAAAGGGTTAGGGGAGGGGGTTAAATAAAATTAATAACAGAATTTTTCTTTTATTTTTCTATGTGTTTGCATTATTTTCTGATATAGCCGTTTAAATTCTTTCGCCAACGATAATGGTCGCCAAAAAATGACCTATGGTAACCTTATCGTCCAAAATAACAGAACTTTCCATCATAATTCTATAACTAATATACGTAGAACTATGTGTTATATACTAAAACCTTCCCTGAAAAATTATCTATCCAACAGTGCAAGTTCCATCGAGTTATAAAGGAACGGAACGAAATTTCCGTTTGTGTTTTATATATATAGTAGAAGAAGTCCTACCGAAGCTAATTTTATGCTTAGTTTATGCAACCATCTGAACCAATCAGGAAAATTCATAAGTATTCTAATTTTTTGATCCACCTATTTTAGTATTCTAATATTTTGAATAATGAAAATAATTTGATAAAAATAGAATATTCACTCAAAATTTAATCATTTATAGTTTTATTTTTCTTTATTAACATGCAAATTTATTAAAACATCAACCGCTGTTCTTTTTCAATTGTACTACACTGAATGACATCCCAAATACAAATGAAATGAATTATTCTATTTTTTTTACTTGGAGTTGTATATATTCATTTCGCCGTCGTCAAATCCTCTCCAATTTTGGCGATATGTCGCTAAATGTCGTCATATTTTGCAATAATTAGCGAAATATCGCCAAATTTGGCTACAAAAATAGGTTGCCATAAATGAATCTAACTTGGCTATAACTGAGTAATTTGGCGACATTCTCATTCAAATTCAATATTGATGAGAACTGGGAATGAATCTTCTGTAACATTATAATCTATGGGGGAAAAATCATTTGCGATGCATTTTAATGATGTTATCATATTTCAAACATAATAAAATTAGAACGCAACACTGAGGTGCACTACAACATGTTTTCTATAGATTAAGGAGTTCATAGCATTTGCATTAATTTACAGAGACGCCCAAACTATTCGTTTACGGGATGGACTATGGAAGATTTCATTGCATGAAATAATATTCTGATAGTGTTGGAAAGTGTTTCATAATGTATGCGTGATGCATGATTTTTCTTTCTCGTTTAACTTTGAAAAACATATTATCGAGACAAAAACCAACAAACCTATCCAGACGAAATTATTAAAGTAATTTTATTATTAAATTTAAAAGAAAATCTACAGTTCAATGTCAATTGAGAAAATCGCAACCCTGATATGCAACACTTTAAAAAGATTTTTTCTAATATATTTTTTATTCCTATTTACTTCAAAAATACATTAATAATCTAAGTAAATTTATTAATGAGCTGTTTAAATCGAATTCTTTATCCCCAAAATGTATGTTACAATTATGTTTCTCTGCGTTAGAAAATAATTCAACAAAAAAGAAAATAAGTGCAATACGATGCGGTTAATGTGTCAGAACGTTTAATATAAAATACAGGGTGTCCCAAAAAGGAGTACCTATTTTTAAAAATGAATAAGAAACAAACGAATAGAGTTCTTGAATAAATTCTTGCAGGAAACGGTTGTGTGAAGTCTGGAATTTTGTTTAGAATACTTTATTATGTTAGTTAAAATTCTTACCGACAGATGGCGCTGCGGCTACTGCATTCATCAGCAATAGTTGAAAATTAAATGACAATATTTTCAATATGTCCTCAATTCATCACAATAACATGCCGGAGTCTTAGAATGAACTTTCACTGACGACGTCTGCTTCTGTCTGGTCTTCACACATGCTCCGTTTGTTCATATAGCCACCAAAATGTGCTGTAGCACCATCTGTCGGTCAGATTTTGAACTATCATAATAACGTGTTCTAAACAAAATTCCAAACTTCACACATCCGTTTCCTGCAAGATTTTTTTTAATAACTCTATTCGTTTGTTTCTTATTCATTTTTAAAAATAGGTACTCCTTTTTGGGACACCCTGTATGATAAAATGCTGTAACAACCAAAGTCAGGCTACTTCCTGACATATAATTTGTTTCTTACAGTCACAACTATTAGCAGAAAGAGTGGTAAAAAACAAAATTAAACTAATGACGACACAAAGGCGGGAATATTTCTCATATTATATGTATTAGAAAATGTTTTACTTAGAAATGCATTTTCTGCGTTACAATTGTCTCTGTTCTAATAAATCAAAGTGACTTTTTCGAGATTTTTTTTTTTTTTACATGGTATGCCACACCATTACAAGAGACAAATTCATGTTGATATAAATTAGTTTTTATTTTTATAAGTAAGTATTATTTTCAATATATAAAATATTGCGATAGTAAATTTGGAAAATACAAATATTTCTCCAGTTTTATTATTTTTTATGGGTGTTAAAAATACCTAAAAGGGAATTTCTTTTAAATGCTAAAAAATTAAATATTCTTTAATACAAATAAATTTATATGAATAAAACATATGTTGATTATTAAACACTTTGATACGTCGCTCGCTATACACGAATTATTCGTTCATGAAATGAACATTGGATATCCTACTCTCGCATGCCTGTTCCCAAAGTGGCTGTAATTTCCTGGCTAAATTCGAAGAATTATTTAACAGCGGCACTGGCGTGCACTTGGTTAGAAGGACGTTAGATGCATATATTCTTTATATGTGTTTAGATTTGTATAAGAATATTGTAAACGTCTATTCTACATATATGTAAAATAAAATTCTGAAGCAGGATAATTATAATCACATCAGCTTTTTTTCATCATAAAATGAACAATTTATTTGGAAAACATTAGCACAAACTAGTGATTTTAAAAATTCAGCCTAAAAGGGGAGTCAAATGGGGGGTCGAATAATTTAGGTCATTTTGCCAAATCTCAGTAGACGTTATAGGTAGAAGCGGGAAATTCAGGACAACAAATCTACTAAAAAATAGTTAAACACGTATTTTATGGAGTTTAAAGCTAGTGAACTTGTTGCCAACATCAACCATGGACCCGATTATGGAAGATTAGATGAATAACATTGCTAATTTTTTATTAGATATTTTGTGTGACATTTTTCCAAGGGGACGTTTTCTTTCATTTTTTTTTTCATATTTTATAAATCCTTTTCGCGCTATTCGTCTTTCAGCGATCGGATTCAAATTTCTATACAAAATATAATACATTTCCTCCTCTTATCAAATTATATTATTTGGAAGTAAATATTTGCGATTTAAATACTTATTGCCATATTTATGTGCTCGGATATGTACAAGGACTCGTTAAAGTGACAGTCGTACAATGAGTTTACAGGTGTACAACCCTCAGGTCTCTGTTAAAATGATTTCATTTTAACAATTTACTCAGGCAAAATAACTGAAATCCTTTATAATGATCACTGTATTAACGATATACGGCTAATAAACACACAGGGACCCGTTATTTTGATCACCGTACTATCAATTTATAGGCGTGAAATAACAGTGCCCATTTACAATGATCGTCAAATATCTTAGGCAATACCATTTTTATTTATTTTATCTCAAAGCTCTCCTTTTTCCTTAATTAATCACGGGCAGGGCCGAGCAGTACTTTGTGAGGGATCTCATGAAGAAAATTATTATTAATGTCATGAAATCTTTATTTACGTGCTTTTATGATATTTTATTAGTTATTTTCGTTTTAAAATAAAGTATTTTCTTTATATTTTTCTGTCTGCGTGTAAAATGCACTTTCTGAGCCCCAAGCTACGTCAGGGATGTATTGTGCAAGCGGTATCTGGTCCCCACTTGGAAGCAACAAGATAGACGGGAAAGACCACCTAGTAATAGATAAATAGCTTTAATCAACTTGAAGCATCACATCCTATAAAGTGAAATTTTGCGACACTGTAAAATATTTTTCTAGAAAAAGAATTATTCTTTCGTTTCACACAAGAAAATTTCCCTTGTTTTAAATCGATATTAGTTACGAAAGATTAGTTTTTAAACATAAGAAAATATCCCTTGCTTAAAATCAATATTTGTTACCAAGGACCAGTTTATAAATGTAGAAAAATTTTATTTTATTTAAACTTTTATTATTGTTCTATATTTAGACCGGAAATAATGTCTGGGGGATTTTGAAACATTAATAATTTATAAGTTCTACAAACATGACTTCCTGGAAATCAGGGGAGAGCAAAACCCTTTCTCTAAACTTTCAAATTTTACTAATTTTTTTATCGTGATTGTGAAAACATGTGTAAAATTTGTTCTTCTGAAATGATTTAATATATTTTAAAATAATCAAACACTAAGAGAAAAAATCCAACAGCTAAGGAAGCGGGGGAATTAAACCTCACTGAACCTGTTGTTGAAGGCAATTTTAAGTTATAATTTTCTTTCTATGTTTATACATTTTTTAATTTATTATAGACGAGGTAGGTGTTGGTTCAGTTCCCCCCGCCCCCCTGATGACGAAAAAGAAAAAAACTGTTTCAATTATTCATCTTTAATAGTTCTTGCTGGATTTGTAATGTGTTGCTATAACTCTAAGTGAGATTAAGATAAAAGCCAAGTTTGGGATTATGAGCAAAAAACAGTTTCTATATTATATTATTTGTGGTAAACAATACATAAATTAAAAAACTTCTTAATGCTGATTGTCCTTAAAAGTTTTCTTGAAGGCGGTGGTCTGGTAAAAGAAAATCATCAGTTTAGTTTATTTCCTGTTTGTATTTTCTAAATATATAACAAAGAAAAATATGAAATACAGTTACATCTGTTCTAAAATCTTGCTCCTAAATGGACTTTGTTCTGATGGCGCCCATGTTGACAGATAAGTATACCAAGTGTTTTGTATATCTAAAATTAGTTTTGGAGTGACTATGTACTGCCAACATAAATCTTTAGAGCATGAATATCGCAATTGTTACTTTTTTATCACATTGTTTTATTTTATAGAAAAGATAGTGTTCTCTTTCTCACAATAATAGAGGACTTGATTAAAATGGGGTATTCTGTGCTTTGGGCGCATAGTTTTTTAATTTATGTATTGTTTACCACAAATAATATAATATAGAAACTGTTTTTTGCTTATAATCCCAAATTTGGCTTTTATCTTAATCTCACTTCCAGCAGATAAAAAAAGCAAACAAATTTCGGTTATTTAGAAGCATTCGTTTTGAATAATTTCAGTTTTCTCAATGAAAATACTCGTTTCTTATTAAATATGATGTAAGTGTTACACAAGGAAGTATTCCGTTGTCCAGAATGTTTGTGCCGGTTGGGATAATCAATTCGTACCGGAAAATTCTGCTCCGTTAATTATTAGACATTAGATATAGGAATGACAGTTTATTAATTAAATGATAGAATTTTAGTATAAGAATTAATTTTCCCAACCGGCACGAATTTTCCGGATAACCCAATATTCTGGCTCTTTCCAATATAAAAGAATTAAATGCAGAACAACTTAATCCTTTTACCAGAAGAATGGGAAAATGTTGAAAATTTTTTCGACACAACTATACTGAAATTAAACAGTTTTATAAAATAAAATATGTGACGTTAGCTTTACTGACAGAAACATATGGCTTTCAGCACATAGGAATTGTTGTAGCATGAGAAGGGGTAGTCTGATGGTTTTCATGTTGTTATGGGAGGAAAGGAAAGCCAATCCAAATTGTGTCATTTGGACACAATCATAGTAAAACTTTGCCATTTTCTGACTGAAAATATACATTACCAATAAAATTCTTTTTAGCAATAACTCCAGTTTCACAGATGAAAGTACTTTATTCCCTTGAAATTTTGACATCTAATTTTAGAGTTAACGGAGTAACTAATCTTCGACAATAATGTCATTTTAAGCCAATTACAGGGAAAGGCTGCATTTTCATGTTTCTATATGATTTTTATCTCTGATAAGTTTTGTCAACTCATTTATAAGGCCGTTGACAACTTGATGGTCTTTAACACCATGTTTAAAAATTAAAAATATATTTCCTGTTTTATTCTAATAGGTAAATGTCACCAATAAAGATATGATAATCCCCATTTTTTCCATTTTTTCGAAACAAAGAATGTAACCAGATTGCCAGAATTTGGAAGACTTTTCATTACAATTTTTCAAACTAAAAATAAAATAAAACGAAAATATTTAAAAATATAGCTAGTGAAGGCTTATCTTTATGTGAACAATTCTCATTTATTTATCGATTTTTAAATGTTAAAGCTGGTTATATAGAATCCCCAGGGCAGATGACGAAAAAAATACTGGTATTTTAAATACAGTAAGACCAGCCAGCGGACATCTCATGAGCGCAAAATTTACCCTTTATTCAGAAGTGTCTGCTATTCATAAAAAAATATATATGCATATAATATATTCACTGGAGATGGGAAAACGGTTCGCTAAATAGAGGTCTTTTCGGAAGTATCCGCTATGGAAATTTGCTGTACATAGACAAAACTCTAATGCATGAAACTATCCGTTCCCTCAAAATCGTCTCATGACACTTTCCTTTCGACTTTGGGCATTTCGCAAACTGGCAGGCTACATACCGAATAACTAATACGTTCAGATATTGGGCAGACCATTTACTGCAAACATGGACAATTTGAGAAAAGCCAGGCAATTCGGGAATTTGACGATTTCGGGCTTTGTCTTTAATACCTAGAAATCTTATTATATATACATTTAAAATATGACTTTGTACTTTTATAAAAGAAAAACTAAAATCTAAATTTTGCACAGATTTTTAAACATGAATACGCATTTTAGAGATCAAATTTTAACGGAACTATAATAACAATATATTACATGGAAATTGGAAAAAATGTGCTTTTTAAAACTAGAACGGCAGAAGGGGTCATTTTGACACCTGAGTACTTTTGTCCGTTGATTACTTTTGTTTGGTTGGAAGACATTTTTTAAATTTTTTGACGTTTCTTAAATAGATAACAAGTATTTAAAAAAAACAGCATTCTAGATTTGTTTGTTTTTGAAATATTAGACAATATTGAATATATATATATATATATATATGAAATATATATAACACACAATATGCCTATTAAAGTCACTTGCAACCCTCTTAACTTCGGAACGGCTACTGTCATATTCATAAAAGTTGTGTCTAGGTATTGTAAAGTAGCCATGATCTACTGAATGAAACCGCATACGGCGACACCTGGTAGAGCACTGCGGAGTTAGCATTCCTATCTCGAAAACGGAAAGAGATAGGGAAAACAATTGATTTACAAAGTTGTAGAGTATCATCGATTTAGTACAAAAAACACCTTGTGTAGATTAATGCAAAGGATAGAACGGTTAAAACGCGCATTTGCATTTTAGTGATTTCCTACACTGTGACCTGACAAAACGATCTTAGAAAGAAAAAAAAACAATTATGAAATAGCAGGTGTATGCGACCCCTCCACAAACATTGCACGACCCTAGATGACGCATTACGTACGCTTTCACCAATGTGTCATCATCTATTCTCCAGCTGTGCAACGTGAAATTCAAACAAGGATCCAAATATGCATTGCAGCTGACGGTGAGAAGTGTGAACATCTGAAATAAAGGTATATTATTATAACTAATTGTTTTCTAAGATCGTTTTGTCACGTCACAGTGTAGGAAATCACGGAAAAACAAGTGCACGTTTTAACCGTTCTATTCTTCGGATTAATGTCCACAAAGTGTCTTTTTGTACTAAATCGATGATGCTCTACAACTTTGTAGATCACTTTTTTTTCTCTATCTCTTTCCGTTTTCGAGATAGGAATGCTAACTCCAGAGCATTCCACCAGGTGGCGCTGTAGGTGGTTTCAATGAGTAGCGCATGCCTACTTTACTATACCTATGAAGATAATGCAGAACGAAATTAATGATTCTACTTCGAATCAGGATCTTAATCATACTAAGATATTTTCTCGTTAATTTACACATCAAATAAAAAGGTTCAGATAAGTAAAACTAACAAATTATTTATTATAACCATGCGAACGCCTGGTTCAGAAAATAGCTGGTTATACCGCCAACCACTCGGTTCAAGGTTACATCTCAAATCAGAATTAAAACACTATCTGACAGCAAAATAAAAGGGTTACAACAATTATTCTTGGCGACGCCTAATCTCGCCAATCAAAACAACAGAAAGGGGGATTTTACACACTGCCCCTGGATGAACAATTACTATTTTTCATAATTCAAATTAAATTTCTAAAAAATTTTAAACTACATTGATAAGATAAAAATAGAACATACTTACAATAAGGAATAATACTCACAGGAGTTAATACTGAAACTAAAATAAACAAAATAATGGGATTAGAAAACGTTAATAGTAAGAAAATGAAAATAAAATGTTCATGATAATGTTCATAAAAAATCTTTAGTCCATAACATCTAGTTCCAGTTTGTAAATCAATTGGATTGGTCTTCTTATCACACCGGAAACAGTCTGAATGGCACATGATATAATTTTTGAATCTCTTCCTAAAAACAGTTCTGTTATTCGTCCACATTTCCACATGTGCTTTGGAGTTTTATCCTCATTAATCAACACAACATCTCCAATTTCGAATTCAGTTGGAGTTTTGACTGGAACTGTAAAATTAGAAGAACGCAGTTCTAGTAAATATTCCTGCCTCCAACGTTTCCAAAAATGATTTAAAACTTGATCTCGATATCTCAACATTTTTGTCAGTGTTATTTTATTCGATTTAGTTTCTGAAACACAATGAAGATCTGGTAGAGAATTTATTTGCTTGCCAATCAAAAAATGAGAAGGTGTAAGTTGAAGCGGTTTACTGTTTTCTTCATAGACATACGTCAATGGGCGACCATTAATCACAGCCTCAATTTCGGTCAAAGTGGCTTGAATTTCTTCAAATGAGAGACAAGATCGACCGAGAACTTTCTTCAACGGAGTTTTTACCGAACGAACCATTCGTTCCCAAAATCCCCTTTTCAAAAAATCAATTTCACGATCAAAGACAGATAATTGAGTTCGTTTTATCCAATAAATTTCTGCCTTTTCAATTTCTGGAGCTGTCAGCTCACCTGAAATTTCAGTTTTGTTGATATTATTTAAAAATCTTAAAATCCATGCTGTGATGTTAAGTATTTTTGAAATATTACTAAAATTTTCTAATTTTAACAATGATTCTGGAGGTACAACACCTACTGTACAAGATATTTGGTCAGAACTCAACTTCGATGATTTTCTTTCATTAAAAGTGCTTTGATTTAGGATGTTTATGTTAAATGGTACCTTTTCAGGTTTTGGCCAACTGTCCTTTGGTAATGGTAACCATTCTGGACCATAGTACCATAATTTATTTTTAGTGAGGTTATGTAAATTCTCGCCTCGAGTAAGAAGATCACTCGGGTTGTCCTTACCCGGGATATATTTCCACAATTTCGGATCAGTCAAAGATTGTATTTCTACAACTCTGTTAGCCACAAATGGCTTCCAATTATTGGCTGATCCTTTTATCCAGTATAACGTAATAGTGGAATCTGACCAGATATGCATTTCCAAATTTTGAAAATTAAATACATTTTTTAAATATTTAGACATCCTAGCAGCTATTAATGCCCCCATTAATTCAAGACGAGGGATTGTCAAACACTTAATCGGGGAAACTCTAGATTTTGCCCAAATAAGACTGGTCATAATTTCATTATTACTTGTGATATATCGAAAATAAGCTACAGCCCCATAAGCCTTAGGGCTGGCATCGGAAAAAATATGAATTTCAATTGGATCTGAAAATTCTAGGCCCTGCGGAAAATATTTGCGGGGAACCTCAAATTTATCTAAATGTTCGATTTCTGAACACCAATTTTCCCATTCAATTTTTAAATCATCAGGGAATTTTTCATCCCATTCCAAACCCCTTTTCCCTGTTTCCTGTAGCAAACTTTTCATACGAATAGAAAATGGTGCGATGAATCCAATCGGATCAAAGATTTTTAACATGGCTTTAAGAACAACGCGTTTCGTTGGATTAAATTTCCATTCATCAGGAAAGGATTGTACATCAAAACGTAAAATATCCCAATTGGTATCCCATAATAATCCCAAAATCTTTAAAGAATTATTCGAATTTTCTTCTGAGTCACATAATTTGTTTTCCTCCCATATTTTTCTAAGTTTAACAGAATTAGTTTTGAATTTTCGCAAATTCATACCAGCTTCCCTACAAATATCTGAAGCGGTTGATGATAGATAAAAAGCGTCTTCATCAGATTTTGACCCCGTTATTAAATCGTCTACGTATAAAGATGAATTCAAGATCTTAACAACTTCAGGATGGTCAATATATTTACGAATATGATATCTAATCGTTGCAGCCAAAATAAAGGGACTGCAAGTTAAACCAAAAGTAGCTCTAGTAAATCTCAAAAAAGTTAAGTTATCATTTTCGTCACCAAACCACAAAAATTTTAAATAATCCCGATCCTCTTCTGATATCCCAATTTGCAAAAAGGCCTTTTCTAAGTCAGCGCAAAATGCAATATTATATTTTCTAAAATTCATTATAACATCAAGTATGTTAGGATTAAGATTAGGACCTGGGTATAAACAGTCATTTAAAGAATTTAAATGCTTTTCTTTAGAAGAAGCATCGAAAACCATCCTCACTTTGGTAGTTAATTTATCCTCTCTTAAAACTGGTCTATGAGGCTAAAATATCCATTCTCAATTATTCTATCAGGGCAGTCTTCTACAATTCCGGTAGTTTTTTGTTCCAATACAATAGCCTTATATATTTTACATAAGTCTTTATCCTTTTCGAGTTTACGATTTAATTCGTTAAAACGATTCCTTGCTATTATAAAATTATTATCTACTCTAGTTTTCTCATCCTTCCACAATAAACCCGTTTCGTACCTATTATTTACAAATTTTAAATTATTCTCAAATTTATTCACAATTTCCTTATCCATATCTGAAATATTTTCATTTGATTGCGTAATACACAAAGATTCCATTTCCCTTAAAAATTTCAAATCCTCTCTCTCTAGATTTACAACGGACATATTTAAAACAGATGCGTATTTCAAATTCTTTTTTTTTATCCTCATAGAACCCACATAATGAATGTCCGAATAAACTTTCACATAAAAATAGAGATTTAGTTATTTTTTGCACTTTTCCCTCGTGACAGATTTGATAAAAATAATCCGCTCCAATTAATATATTTATTTGAGAATCGCATGGCGCGGCAAAATTCGACAACTGGTAAGGCGCCAATTTGTCTGTTATCTGTTTGTTGAGAAGTGGGGGATGAATCGTTGCATTAGATATTACGTCAGTCACTAAAGCTTCGATAAAAATGAAACGCGATTTATTTTCAACATGAGATAATTTTAATTGCACGACCTCATAAATTTTTATTTTCGGGTTAGTAGCTGCAAAGGAGAAAATCTGAAGTTTTTCTCTACGAATAATTCGTGGATTTAATTTTGAAACTAATTCCTGGGTCACAAAAGATTTTTGACTACCTAAATCATATAAACATAAGGAAAGTTCAGAATTTATTCCAGATTCCACTTTTACGCAAGCTGTTTGTAAAATAACCTCTTTAAAGGAATTTTCATTTGAGTTAACTTTACAATGAGAAATTGAAGTGATTACAGAGTCTGCTGATTTGATTTCTTTCGGGACGGTTTGATTAGAATTCCTATTTAAACAAACCGAAAAATGGTGAAAATTGCTATTACAATATTTACAGTGTTCAGAATTAAATTTACACTTGGCCGACACATGGCATTTTCGAAAACAAAGAAAGCAACGACCATGACTGCGCAATTTATCACGTTTTAAATGAATAGAACAATCTTTACATGATTTAGAGTCGTGCTCATTTTCACAAAATATACAAACATTTTTTACATTTGTAGCCAATGCAGAAGCTGAAGGAATGTCGCGTTTATAATTATTCAACTGTTTATAATTGTTATTATACTTTGTATTTTTTGCACTAAAACTATTTTCAAAGTTATGGAGTGTCATCGTAGCTTCTCGAGATTGCACTTCGTTTTTAATGAAGGAAAGAAGATCTTCGATCTCCATTTTTTCAGTATTGGCTCTTTTACGATTAAAATGTAGTGCTATTTCAGAAGGTATTAATTTCATTAAAATCGGGCAGAGAAGATGACCATAACTGCCGGACGTAAAACCAAGAGAATTTAAATTTCTTATTTGTATCTCGCATTTATCATACAATTCTCGTAATTCTTTAACATTCGAAGCATTCTTTACCTGTTTTAAATTTAATAATTTACTCATATGAGCATTGATAACTAGGTCGCTACGACCATAGCGATCTTTTAACAAATCAACAGCAGCTTTGAAATTTTCCTCGGAAAGTGAAAAACCTGCAACAGCATTATAGGCACTGCCTCCAAGCAGGGATTTTAAATATACGAATTTATCAATTGGGGTTAAATTAGAATTCTTCTCAATAGCATTAGAAAATTGCCCCCAAAATTCGAGCCAAGAACTGCTATCACTATAAAATTTGTTTATTGTTAGCTTCGGCAAGTTCATAGATATCTCTATATTTCCGTTTTGAGAAACGGAATCATTTTTCATAAAATTTTGAAAAGCATTATTTTGATTTTGGGAGTTGCGTTGATTTAAGAACTTCGTTATTTTGTAACGCGATTCGATAATTTTTTCTCTACAGCTTTCTGAACTTTCGATTTCTTCTTCGAAATCTGCATCGGCAATTTCGTCTTGTATGTCAGAATTTAATTTTTTTAATGAACTGATCTTACATTTAACTGATCTTTACAGATATTTAACATATCAAACTTGTTTTCTAATGACATAGAGTCATCTTCAAGAATTGTACATATTTTAGTACACAACTTTTTTGTTTGCGTTCGTAAACCAGAACGCTTCTTTTTTAAAGTATCTATAGTAGACATATCAATTTTATTTTACAGTTCAACAAAAATATAAATTAGACTGAGCTTACATCAAGTCTACAGAGAACCATTTATCAAGAACAAATCATAAATCCAGTGCAGACATCCGGTTACGGGATGCCAGATATGAAGATAAAGCAGAACGAAATTAATGATTCTACTTCGAATCAGGATCTTAATCATACTAAGAAATTTTCTCGTTAATTTACACATCAAATAAAAAGGTTCAGATAAGTAAAACTAACAAATTATTTATTATTACCATGCGAACGCCTGGTTCAGAAAATAGCTGGTTATACCGCCAGCCACTCGGTTCAAGGTTACATCTCAAATCAGAATTAAAACACTAACTGACAGCAAAATAAAAGGGTTACAACAATTATTCTTGGCAACGCCTAATCTCGCCAATCAAAACAACAGAAAGGGGGATTTTACAACCTAGACACAACTTTTATGAATATAGCAGCAGCCGTTCCGTTGTTAAAAGAGTAGCAAGGGACTTTAGTGGGCATACTGTATATATATATATATATAAAACAAAATATATGTAAAAAATTATATGAACTCATATGAAATATATATGAACTCATATATATTTCTAATACTAAATATATATGAAATATTGATGAAAAAATTTTAATTTATAAATTGTGTTTTATTTTAGTTAGCATTAGTTTTAATTTGTGAAACCAATCAATTTTTCTATCAAATTAATGAGTTATTTGATTAGTTGTAGTATGTTTCAATTGATCGCCCTGTTGGCGGTACATTTACAGTACTTTAGAAATTCAAATTGTTTTATCGTTGTTATTTCAGTAGTTTCAACGAGGGGTCAAAATGACCCCTTCCCGCCGTTCTAGTAGGTAATATATTTTCCACCGTTGTAGTGTTAAATAGCAACTTATTGGATAGATTTTGATTAAAGACAGTGAAAATTTATTTATTTTAGAGAAACCTAGTACCAGCAGCTTATAAGCGATAAAATTGATTTTGACAGCAATCAATGAATAAACAATACATTGGCAATCATTGTAAAATCATCTCCATAAATAACATATGGCATACCCTCAATCAATGTTCGCACTCGATGAAATTTGAATAGAAACACCGGTTTAGACCATCGACGAGTAATGCTTGTAATTAAAAATTGGATTTTTCTCGGTTTCTGAAAAAAATATTATAGTTTCGACTTATTTTTACGGACAAATTTTCATCATCATAGAGCATATATCAAAACCTTCTCGAAGGAATATCATTATGTGGAGACTTACATAGTTCCAGATAAAATGTATGGCTGGACAATAAAATAAGGATTGATGCTGTTGGGGCATTACGTTATACATAGTTTTTTATAAACCTTTAAAAGGTTTTCCGAAATATATTTTCCGAAAAAGATATAATAATAATACTTAAAAATAAATAGAAAAATGTCTAACTGTATCTTTACTAAATTATTTTTATTACAGAATAAAATTTGTATTTTTATTTTACACTTTGACATGAAAAAAATATATATTGTGTTTTTAAATTAATCTTTAAATTTGAGATTTAAACTATACTTTATATCTGTTTGATAAAATGGAAGCTCTAATAAAAGTCCGTTCAATAAAATTTAACCTGTATTGAAAATAATTTCATAATTTCAAGATCTTTCAGTTAAAAAAAAGAAAGAAAAAAAAACTTTAATAAAAAGTGTTTTTTAATAAAATACACACACACACACACACATATATATATATATATATATTATGTAACAGCAAAAAAAATATTATTTATCTGCTAACGACCTTTTTTCTCATGTCATAATAAATTAAATAAGGATTTAGTTTGTTTACGCTTGAAAGTCTTTAATCGAAAGATTAAATAAAGATTTTCTGCTACATTAAAAAAAAAATAATAAAATAAAGAAAAACAGTTTCATAATTTGTATTATGTGATAAGACAAAATTTTGGTTCTGTTTTTCGTCTATACATGTAGTATAAAATGTCTTTCAAATAACAAAAGTATATGAAAAATACTTTAAATTTACGAATTAGTCTATAAATAGAAAACTTTTTTCCTGTTCAATGTAGAACGTAAATTATAAATATATTTCCTGTACATCTGAACTTGATTGTCAGTATTTCACTCAAATGCTTATTAATAATTTTTTTTACGATTCCTTTGAAAATAAAACGGAATTAAATATGTTTCCCTATTCCTTTAAAAATTATATGCACCTACAATTTATTCTATCAATTCTATCCTGTGTATGATATTTATATAAAGACTAGTTTAAGTCATATAATACTATTTTAGTATTTTGCACAACGTCTCTTGAATAAGTATTAGAAAAATGCTGACTTACAGTTTTACAGCGCGTCTATTCAAACTATCTATTTTAATTGACTATTAAAAAGCTTTTGTGTGTGCACCTCTAGATTTACTTTAATATTTAATATGTTATAGAAGATGCATATTGTAGTACAAAAAATATGATTCGATCTGAAACATTTGAAAAATAATTCGTAATATGCATCGAAAAAAATTAACAATAAAAAACATGATCTTAATAAATACAAATAAAACTTCAAGTTTAATCTACTTTACCTTACAAATTATTTTATTTATTCACATATGTAATTTTAAAATCAAATGGTCAAAATTTACTTTTATTTTATTTCCTTAGCACTTTTTCAGGAAGTTAAATTATACTCTACTCATGTATCCTAAAACACATATCTTTTGGTCTAAATATAAAAATGCATACAAGTGAATTATCATAAAAATGTGTTAATTTATATAAATAAAATAATGAAAGAATATTAGTTAAAACTTTCCACTCTATAAAACTTTCAGCTATGAAGTGTTTCATTTTAAGCATAATGAAACTTCGTGAGAAGGAATTAACCACTGCGAAAGTACCCATTTTAAAAGAATAAATGTACCTGACATGGTAATGACCTCTTGGTTTCTCGCTAAATATATTTTTATGTGCCTTGTGGATGGTCGATAAATATTTAGCTTAATTTTTCATTACTTTTTAAAAACGAAACATCTCGTTTTTTATTTCGTTTTCGGAATAATACACTTTAAAAATAACAAAATATTTACTAGTTTGCTGAATAATGTTAGAATATTTTTATTAAAATACCATAATTACTACAAAATTAAATATTTTTTGGTCTTTGTGTTTTGTTGTATGGTTTCTTTTTTTTATAATCTCACAATTTAAAGTAACATAAATAAAAAATAAATATTCCTATTAATTCAAAAACAAAAATATTTCATTTTAGGAGTACTTATGATTGCTTATTAGAATGTGTTTTAAAACATTGTATGCCACAGCTAAAAATAAAAATTACATAATGAATTTTTGTGGTGCTAGATAATTCCGTTCTTGTTTTACGTATGATGCTTGTAAATTATTATCATACTTGGAAGTTAACGCGATTTTGGTCTCGTGTGTGAAACAACACGCTGTAATTTAAGTAACTGTCTGTGTAATAAAGTTTTAAATTTTTAGCGAATATCTTTAAATGTCCTACGATTTGGCTCAGAAAATCGGGCGGAATAGAATGATTGTATAACTTTTTAACAGGAAGAAAAAATAATAGACCGAATTAGATGTCCACTTCTTACAACAGGATTCTCGTGTAGCAAGAAAAGCAAAATTACTATGCAGCATAGCACCATTGTAAAAAATTAGGCGATATAAAGATGGGACGCGGAATGACTTCAAAAGGCCAAGAAAACTTGATAAAACTGCAGAAGCTGGTGAATCATTTACAAGTATCATTGGTTTTAGGCCATAATGCCAGGTTTTCTTACGTTATTCTGTGTACAATTTTTTACACAAGATAAATATTTCTGGTGAAAGTGTTTTAAGATCAATATTCCAAAGAAACACTATTTCAATTGATAATAAATACTAAATATTTTTTAGATGGAAATCCATATCGTTTTGCTGTTTACACTTGTGTATAAGACCGAAAACTTATTTGTCAATAAATCCATGACAAGAAAACCATGTCAAGAAAATTTCGAATATCTGAATGTGTGCGACAAGTAAATTCATTTATCAAACATTTAGCATTCGAACTCCCGTCTTCGGACCGACTTCGTTCCGAACTCTGTTTTTGGAGCCCGAGCCCGATTATTTAAGATCCGAGCCCACCCGAGTCCGAAACATTTTGTGTCATCCGAGCCCGAGCCCGTCCGAGTCCGATACCGAAAAAAATGCATAATATTTAAAAATTGTTTTAAAAGTAATATCTCATTTTTTAAAAAACTTCGTACATATGAAAATAACTGTTCATCCCGTGCACATAATTAATTTTATGGGACATGGAATTAAAACATTCAATCTTATCAAAAGAGAAGTTTGGTATCAAATAAAAATATACTTCCTTAAAAGGATGTAAATATTTTTTCTCTCCCAACAAGCAAATTTGATGTCCACATTAACGAAGCGCGTTTTATGAATACATGCATGAAATTTGCAGAAATTACTATTTCTATGCCGAAGAATCAAACAACGTTTTATCTTTCCTATAAAAAGTGTATATCGTAACTTATAATTGATTCCTTCATTAAAAAAATATTTCATTTTCCTGAAAATCAGTTTAAATTAAAATTTAACACCGTTATCTGAAATATCTTGTGCTTTTATAGGAAAAGTGGAAACACTCTTCAATTGCTTTCTATCGGAATAACAATACATGATAATTATACCTACTTACGAATGTAAGTGACTTCGTAAATGTGCAGAGCATAGCTTTAGCATGAACAGAGTTCATCATTAAACATAGAATCACTAACGTTATTTTCATATGAAGAGCGTGTATGACTCGCACACAATAGAAGAGTAAAAATTTGCAAACCTAAGCTAATGCTGATTGACTAAAAACGAAACAAAAAAAATTCTGACATTAGATCTCAAAAAAATATAATAAATTTCTAAATTCTAATATAATAAAATAAACGTTCCAATCACAAAAAGTCTACTGTCACAAACCAAAATCTAGCAACAAATATTATTAGCACCTCTTTGCGTTGGCGCCATATGACCCAGTCGTCAGTCGCGTCACATATATGGTAAATTTTCTTTTAAAGTAACATTCTAATACGGGAAAAGAAAATTAAGATTTCTGTTTCCCCTTCTATTCATTCTGTTCGAAATAACATTAAATTTACTTGAAATGGAATATGCAATTTTTTAGGGGGGAAATGTATTTTTATTTTTTCTATATGAGAATAAATAAAATTGTCAGTTTCAGAAAGAATAAGCCCGAGCTCGCTCGGCCCGAAGGATGTAATAAAAATCGAGCCCGAGCCCGTGTCGGGCCCGGGCTTGGGCTTTCAGGCTCGGGCTGAGCCCGTCTCATCTCTACTGTCTACGTCTCGTAAAGTGACAATGCTTTAGTTTAACAGACAGCTTATAGCGCCTAATATTGCAAAGTCAGTACTTAGTGTATCGTCCTCGAACACTGTTCGAGAGAAACAAAAATTTATTACAAATTTATTAAGCTGCATCCATATTTTTATGAAAAGACACCTTGTTCACATGAATGCTAAGAATCGCACTTGTGCAACAATCATTTGTTTGTACGCAATTTCTAATACATCTTATAAAGTATGTAAAATGTTTTCATTTAATAACAGAAACATATATATATATATATATATATATATATTAAAAGTCTATTTTGTTATTTAGAAAAAAAATATTTTTTTTTGGCATTGAATTTAATTTTATTAATAAAAATAATTCTTTTTTTAATTTCTGTTTTGGTTTCATTTCATTTATAATTGCTTCTAATGTATAACAATTTTTATACTGTTTAGTCTAACAATGCATTTTCAGCAGATAAAATACTAGACATTTTAAGATGTGAATATTAAACAAAAAATTTTATTACTTTTATTGATCATTTAAAATACAAATTGTGTGTAATACTCTTATTCCAATATGCCACACTAATGCGATACATGTAAAGGGCAATTGTATAATAACGATGTTATTATTATTTTATATAAAAACACTAGTAAATTAACCGCACTTAAAGCTCAAAACTCAAACCGTTGTTTTGGCTATTCAAAAAATATTTAAACTTGTCGGAAGATAATTTTCTTTCTGATGTATAATTTATTTTCGTTTGGTCAGTATATATTACAATTTTATTATTAAGGAAAAATAAACTACTTCATTATCTTTATGTATTTTACTTGGGCTAAAAATTATGTTTAGTTAAACCAAATTTAATTTTAAAATGTTCAATCTATTAAACACAAAAACAGATAAAGAGCCGTAGCTAAAAAAAAACTAATAAAAATTCATATACATTGCATTATTTTATAATAATAAAAAATTATAATAATTAAATTAATTGAAATGCAAAAAGTTAGCACTTTAACAAAGGACTGGATTTAATAATAATAAATAAGTCATAAACTTGACTCACTCTTTAAAATTTTAATAAGTTTAAAGCTAGTTAATAATAATTAAAGTGTTAAAGATATCTCATTTTTAATAACATAATCTACAGACGTAATGGCAGCTGTAGGATTGACTAACAAATCATAGTATTTTAAAATTCTATACTGAAGTGTCAGTAACAAGTGAAGTAGGTACTATTTGAGGCCACATGCAAGAGTTGAAGACCAGTATTTACTCTTACGAAGTCATAGAAAAACCATCTTTTAGAAACAAAAATGATCTCTCAAATGAAAAATTAAGGAAGGATGATCTATAAGGACCCGAGTAAAAAAAATACCATTCGCTGTGGCATGATTTTATTCACCTTCTTTTGTAACCTATTGTGACCTCATATAGCCCAGATTGGTTGGACACGAATTAAGGGCGCTAGCCTGTCATTGGTCCTCGGTGGTAAAGATAAGTCCTACAGATCATGTTCCCGTTGGGATAAATTCTACGTTAATTGGAAAATGATCTTCTGTCCCATCGTACATTTGTTGACGATATTGTGTTAGCCTCCACTGTGAACTTCAGACGGACAGGTTCCTAGAATCATAAACATGATAATAAAATATCATTATGTGTGGTCCCCGATCTCCGGCAAGCAATAAAAAATTGGGCACTTAATCGAATCATTTGTTAACTTACTTGAACTAAACATAAATATGTGAGTAATATAATACATCGAATGTACAGTAAACAGCAGTGTGGGGTGGAAGCCACCAGCACAATGTATTGTAAAAAGTACAGCATATAAGGTTATTTCTCGTAAAGTAGCATTAATTTAGAAAATAATAATAATGATGAAATGCATTGTATTATTTTTAATTTATGTGGTATTTTAATATAGTAAATATAAAATAAAAATTATGAGTAAAGCATGAGTTTAATATCCATTATCTTTACCTTTAATGGTGCGTCTTTACCTAAAACATTGAGATTTTTTAAAGGCGATTTTAAAGGCGAGATTTTCCTGGGAAACATTGAATACAACTTTTTGTTCCATTGTTTAAAACCTGAAATTGACCAGAATAGGTCCTCAAAAACATTTTTGTTCTACCTAACATTTAAATAGTAACAGTAAGTTTAATTGTCCTTGTCACTGATCAACAATTTTAAACGCGTTTCTGTTGAAACATGATTTTTTTCTTTCGCTGAAATAGATCACACTAATGACGTTTTCTGCATTTCCAAAGTAAACTAAAACTTTTTAATTGCAAGACAAACCATTAAAAAATTAAAGGTTTTAATAATTTCAATGTAAACAATTTCAGAAATGCAAAATTAGTGCCAAAGGTTGACCTTGAACTTCAAATAGCCGCCAATTTGTGAAAATTGGATAAATCAGAATAATCTTAGGTTTTGTCCTCTAAATTTGTATTTATTTTTAAAAGAACATGTGCATTTTTTTCAGGTATTTACTAAAAGCGCTATCACCTAAGCGAATTTACTGTATATATTGAAATTTTTGAGAGTTTATATCGATTAAAATATCAATATTATGTGAAATATTAATATTCATTAATATTTATTAATATTCATTAATATTCATTATTATTCATTAATATTCATTAATATTCATCATTATTCATTAGCATTTCTTAATATTTATTAATATTCGTTATGAAATATGCATTAATATATGAAAATATTAACACACATAGTCCGAAGTACAATGGATTTATTTCAAAACCCCTTTTATATACATTGATTATTTATGTAAACAACAACAAAAAATCTGGAAAATGTCCTAAAAATTAAACCATATCTAAAGAAACTTCCCTGAATTTACAAATTCGATGGATGACTATTTTAATGTCTTGTGTACTTAAAATAACACATATATATGTTTATTTTTTACACTTACACATTAATATAATTTTTTGTTAAAAGATAAAAGTTTTATATTTTATTCAAAATTCAATTTATTTTATAAAAAAATATTCAGTCCGATATTTAACTTCTCAAAATTTTAATTATTTTAAATATTAATACATTATACGATATAAAACTTATCTACAAAAAAAATTAATTAAATTTCGTAAATACTGCATATAATAATTTTATTCTAATGTTCGTTCGTAAATATAAAGTTTCATAATACCAAATACGATATAAAACTTATCTATAAAAAAAGAATTAAGTTTCGTTAATACTGCATATAATAATCTTATTCCAATTTTCGTTCGTAATATAAAGTTTTATTACTAGTTCCACAATTGTAACATACATGTTATCACAGATTCATATAATTTCATTTTGTGGCGAAACACATATCAGGAGATTTTAGTAATGCCTGTAATTTCGTATGTTTAAATTATATTCACTAAAAAGTCGCATAATTCACCGTTACGATGTGAATAGATCATTACAAAAGCATTTATGCATTAAAAAAAGTACAGATATCGATGTTGCTTGGACATTTTACCAAAAATAACCACAAATAAAACTGATGTCCACTCGCATATATTAAAGAGCTTAAATCATTTCAAATTAACAATTTTACACACAAATTATTATAATTTGTGTATTCGAAAATTAAATTTACCGTCGAATTTTTAAAATTTTCCGGTATTGAATATTCTATCTAAAAATTTTCTCATTTTATCAAAGTGAGAGCTGTTATAAGGAAAAAAAGAAAAAAAATGCATTGATACTTTACTATTTGACATTTCATTAACTTATATGCATGCTACGATTTAAAAACTCGATATATACGAGTATATTGTTTAATTATGCGTTTTCAAACTGTATCTTTTAAATGATTAATTGTAAGAATAAATCTGTAATTTTATACACATTTAGTGCATATATTTTTATATCTAATTTTGTGTGATCCATATTTCAACGATAATTATATTCTCGATTCACATTAACGGCACAAAAGTATTTAGTAATTTGGACTATCAACTAGAGATGAGACGGGCTCAGCTCGATCACGAACACGAGGCCGAAACGGGATCCGGCTTGAGCCACTTTACTGTATGTGATGATAAAACACCAGAAAGGTTGTTAAATTTGGAACGTAAACAAAAAAGATAGAGAATGACTAAAATTTAAAGACAGGTAATTAGATACACACGTTTTTTAAAAGATGAATTCATAACGTTAAAAAGTAATGTCTGTCTTTTATGTAATTTTTTTGTGTTATACGAAATTACAATAATATGGATTTTTGCAAAATATCTTACATTACATACGCATATATCTTATATTACTTTACGGGATTTAAGGTATGCATGAAAAGATTTATTTTGTTTTAATCTTAAGTATTTCAGTTTTATACTTTGTTATTTAAAAAATACATAATCCGCATGTAGCATATGTTGTATGTGAGCAGTGTTAATTATAACGTTATTTAAAAGCGTTGTTTAATGTTTAAATGAAATAAACTTTGAATATGTGTTTTCAAATATTATTAAATTGACTGGTCATTAAACAGTGAAGTTTTAGTTCCAAAATCTTATTATAAAGTTACACGTCGTTATTTGGAGGAAATAACAAAATAGACAATTATTTACAGATATTGATGTAATTTGTTATCATTTCTTTAAATTTTCATCACATATTTTTAGGGGTATTTTTAATATTTTACTATATATAAATATAAGGCATTATGCATTTTTAGTTAATTAAAAAAAAATCGGTTTACACGGAAAATAACAAGTTTGTATTACCTTTTTCATTAATTGTACGCTTGGAAAATATTAGCATTTCTTTTTATTGCACCAGAAAATATTAAAGTCATTTGATCCGTCGATAGCTTGGTTACTCTCGTTGGACTGTATTTAGGTAATAAAACTAATTAGATCACTTCGTACTTAATAAAAACTTGAATTAAAACTTAACAAATTATACTTATTTACAATTAGAACAAAACGGAGAGGCAGCGGTTGGTGCACTGCGCTTACGTCTCAAGAACACATTTTCACTGGCTGGAATCCGCTCCGAGCATCCTCCAGTCTTGAGCGCTCAGCAGCGCCCTCTGGATAACAAAATGTTCTACGGAGGAAACACTCCCCGGGGATTGAAATACAAATTTCAATATACATTCGCATATAAATTTGCAAAAATTATCATATAAGAAAAAATTATAAGATATAACAACTTACTTACAAATAATAATACAATCATAAATACACTACAATTCTACATTACATACAGGAATAATATGTACCTTAAAAAATGCTTAAAGAAAGAAAGGAAATCTGTTACTGAACTGGTAATATACAGACACATCTCTGACATTTCTCTTATAAATTCGCCCGTCTGGTAACCGTAAGTTTACCGTTCGTATTATATTGTCCCTTCCCTTAAAAACTTCAACTATCCTTCCAACCTGCCATTTGGTGGAAGGTAAATTTTCCTGCTTTATTAGTACTAAAGTTCCTTTCTGTACATCATCCTTTTTAAATTTCCATTTCCCCCTCTGCTGCAAATTATTTAAATAATCGTGCTTCCAAGCCTTCCAAATTTGCTGACTAAATTTAGTGATTCTCTGCCATTTTGCTAATCTATTTTCATTAATGTTATCTAATGGTGGTTCGGAGATCGAAGTGATAGGTCTACCGATTAAAAAATAAGAGGGTGTCAAGGTTTCAAAATTTTCGAAATCTGGGGACAGCGGTGTAAGGGGACGGGAGTTCAAAACTCCCTCAATTTCCGCTAGTATAGTAAGAAACTCTTCTAAGGTTAATTTTTGATCACCTATTACACGTTTTAAATGAAACTTGAATGATTTTACATCCGCCTCCCAGAGGCCACCAAAATTCGGGGAATTGGGGGGAATAAATTCCCATTTAACACATTCATGGGTTAAAAAATTACACAATTCCTCATCTGGGAAACTAATCAGTTTATGCAATTTTTTGAACTCGATGTCAGCTCCGATGAACGTTTTTGCATTATCCGATAGGATTTTTGCACATTTCCCTCGTCTGCCAAAGAAACGTTTAAGACTAGCTATAAAAGCCTGAGTTGTGAGAGCTGAAATAAATTCCAGGTGTATTGCTTTGGTGCATAAACAACGACATAAATTTTATTCAATACACCCTTCCTTTGATTTTTAAATTTAATAGAAAATGGGCCACAGTAATCCAGACCTGTCACCGTAAATACAAAATTTGGTGTCACGCGTTCTCCCGGCAGATCAGCCGTTAATTGGGAGCCGACAACAGGTTTATTCTTGAAGCATGTCACACATTTGTGAACAATGCTTCGGCAATTATTCCTGCCATTAAGTGGCCAAAATTTTTGTCTTACATGGAAAAGCAACGCTTGTGGGCCTAAATGAAAGTATTTGAGATGGAAGTAATTTAAAAATAATATCCGTTAACTTATGATTGGCAGGCAAAACAATTGGAAACTTTGAGTTAAGCGGCAAATCTGCATGTGCTAAACGGCCGCCAACTCTAAATAATCCATCCTCTCCTATAAATACGTTTAAGGAAGATAATCTACTTTTATTGTGAACAGGCTTACCTTTTTCGAGACATTTTAATTCTTCCCTAAATTCCCCCCTTTGTGCTGAGCGAATTAGAAACGATTCAGCCTCTCTCACCTCGTCGAGGGATAGTGGTCCACTTCTTCTCTTCAATCTATTACGACAGTTGAAGGTGAATCTAAAAATAAAACTCATTATACGAATTAGTTTTATAAAATTATTAGAACATGCACAAATATGGTCAATTAAAGGTTTTTCGTGGAAAATAGTCAATGTAATTAAGTCATCATTAATAATGTTTATGGAGTCTCTTTTTAGTTCCTTTATATAGATCTCCAGATCTGGAATCACTAGAGATTGTTCTTTATTGCACATATCTAAGTCTTTCAGAAACTTCGGACCAGTCCGCCATATAGGATTGTGAATAGGCTTTCACATTTAATACCCCGTGTCAGCAAATCTGCAGGATTCTCAGACCCTGCACAGTGAAACCACCTGGATGGGTCTGTGAGTGATTGGGTTTCTTGTACTGTATTAGACACAAACGATTTCCACCTATTTGCGGAGCCTTTGATCCAGTACAAGACAATCTGCGAATCTGTCCACAAATACATAGAAGATGATCCCTTGCGATCTAGTACCTTTTTTACTTCACAGGTTAAACGTGCAGCAACGAATACTGCTAAAAGTTTAAGTCTTGGAAGTGATACTTTTTTCAATGGTGCCAATCTGGATTTAGATGTAATCAAAGTTATGGAAGAATCACATAGTGAATTAATTTGTAAATAAACGGAAGCACCGTATGCCCTTTGACTGGCATCGGCAAAGGTATGCAATGTTAGGGTGTAATTGGAGTCATCGGGAAACTGAAAAATGTTCCTTTGAATTTTTAGGTTTCTCAACTGAGAAGTTCGGAACGCCATTGTTCCCACGTCTTTGTAATATCGGAGGGCAGTTCTTCATCGCATGTTAAATTCCTACTCCACAGTTCTTGAAATAAACATTTAATTCGTTTTGTATACGGCGAAATTAGACCCAGAGGGTCAAATATTCTACCTGCAACTTGTAATACAAAACATTTTGTATTTTTTGCGTTACGCAAAAATTCGAGCAAATTATCAATATCTATCAAAAGTATATCTTGCTTGGGTTGCCACGATATCCCCAAAACTTTATGTATTGTACTATCCTCAAAAGGTTGTGGCATAGTACTAAATCCACGATTATCCCATATTTCCATTAACAGTTTGTTATTCGAAATCCACTTCCGTAAATTCATGCTAGCTTCCTTCATTATTTTAAGAGAATGTTCCGAAATGTTCACCGCATCTTCGACTGTGTCTGTCCCGCTTATTAAATCATCCACAAAAATACAATTGTGGAGTACTTCTGTCTCTACCGGATATTCCGTTTCGAATTTATTAAGATGATGCTTAATTGTAGCAGATAGCAAAAATGGGCTTGAGTTCAAGCCAAATGTTAGGCGTAAAAATCTGTAGACGATAACATTAAATGCGTCATTGTCGACTGGATTCTTATCTATAAACAGGAATCTCAGGACATCCCTGTCCTTTTCGTTTATGGCAATTTGTAGAAAAGCCTTCTCTATATCTGCTAGAATAGCAATTTTGTTTAGTCTGAAGAAAATCAATAAATGAAAAATATTAGGGTTTAAATTAGTTCCTGCGTCAAGACAGTCATTCAAAGACAATTGTCCTTCTTCATGGGAACTTGCGTCAAAAACTATTCGACATTTAGTATAAACACTGTCTTCTCAAAATACTGTATGGTGCGGTAAGTAAAAAACTGGTTTATCTAAAGGGTTTTCTAAATTAGGTACACTTTCAATTATGTTCATCTCTAAATCCTCATTCAAAATATTCCGACATTGTTCGTATAACTTTGTATCACGTTCCATTCATTTTATAAGACCTGTGAGTCGCGCTTCGGCGGTTTTATAATTATTTTCTAAATGGTTCCAATCCCTTGTCCAAGGGAGACTGATTTCATATCTGTTATTTTCAAAACGCACAGTTTCATGAAATTTTTCTACAATTTTCTCGTTTTTAACACTGTTTGGGTCATCTTTAATTCCCAACGTTTCTAAGTCCCAAAAGGTTTTCAAATCTAATTCATCTTGATTTTCTATTAAATGGCACGTAAATTTACTTTCATTTCTATCTTGTATTGTTCCTTCCGCGATCCATCCTAAATGAGAGTTTTGTAAAATTATAGAAGTTTTAGGAATTTTTTTATTTGACCAGCTAATAACAATTCGTAATATACATCTGCTCCTAATAACACTTGAATTCGCTGAGGTTCAAAAAATCTTGGGTTCACGTAGGTTAAATTCTGTGGTAAGTGCAGATTAGAAATGTCTACGGCGCTTGAAGGGGTTAAATCAGTGATTTTAGGAACCAAAAACATGTTAGATAATTTTTTAAAACTTCTATCCTTGTTGGAAATTTCTACGTTTATTCTGTTTTTAATTTTACAGACAGAATCATTTAATCCAGTAATTAATGACTTAACTTTATATTTTTGCAACCCTAACATATCTGATACAGAAAACGTGACCAACGAGACATTACTGGTAGTATCAAGAATCGCAATACAAGGAAAAAAAGAATCATTACTTCCCCTTAAATAAATAACTGCTTTTGAAATCAACCCATTATAACTGGTGCCATACAGATTTTGATAATAATTGTTTTGACAGCTCAAGGTAAACGCATTTCTGGTAGGTTCTATTGAATTAGAATTTACCTTATCTTCCGTTTTCAACTGCGGTTAATTTGCAATACAATTAGCTTGCCTATTTTCATAAGCAGATTTCGAAAAATTAGCTCCATGAAGAGAACTATGATGGTTGGAGTAACAAATCCTACACTTATTATTTAATTTATTACATCGATTAACAGCGTGAGATAACGATAAGCAGTTACAACATAACTTCAACTTCCTTACTTGGTTCAATTTCTCTTGAACCGATAAATCTAAATACTTTTGACACCGATATATCATATGAGGTTGTTTACATAATGCGCAATTAAATTTGTCATTCTGTAATACTAAACTTTTTTGTTTCTGAGTAATTTCATACCTAGGTTTCGTAACGGTGTTGCTTTTTTGTAGGTTTTCGAGAGCTTGAGCCCTTTTCAGTAAAAAATCAATAAAAATATTCCATTCAGGCAAATCATTACATTTAAGTCTCATTTCAAAAGCCTTTCTTGACTCATCATCGATTCTTTGTAACACAAAATACATTAAAATTGATTCCGATAAGTTATTATTTTCTAGTCCTAATTGTTTCAGAGCCCTCAAATGACTCAATAAATTATCTACCAGATTGCGTATTTCTTTCGCATTTTCAATTTTTATTTTGTTGTTACTCAATAACTCTGAAAAATGAGAATTTACAATTTACCGTTTGTTTTCAAATCGTTTTTTTAAAGCTTCGAATAAGGAAGCATAAGAATCATCAATGTTTTGCAATTGTTTCACAGGGCCTGTTAAAGCCGATTGTAAATAATATAATTTTTGAGCATCATTTAATTCATCGTTGCTATCAATCAAGGTGGTGAATTGTAGTTTAAAATTAAACCACTCTATGTAGCGCCCCGAAAATGGGGGTTAATTAATTGACGGCAATTTAATTTTTGACTCATTAGCATTAAATCTATCATTATTATTTTGACTTTCAACATTAGGAACACTAGGCTTTATTAAATCAAGAAGACTTACTTCGAGAGTTTCTAACTGTTCTTCTATCTCCGTCAAGGAATTTTCAAATTCCGGTAAATCATCTTCCGAAATTATAGAATACGACTCGTTGCGTAATTCATCTGTCTTCTTTTTTAACATCTGAAGAGCATTTAACTTTAGTTCTAATTCTTTCTGGTCAAGTTTTGATTTTATAGCATTAGATATTCGTGTAACTTGCCCGCGTATGTTTCCGCGTTTCCGATTGAGGACCACAGTACCTGAAATAGTAGCCATTACAATTATATCTATAACTACGTACGAAAAATCCAAGGGCGATTATTCTTCACAGTGTTCTAAATGAGCGCTGCGGCTCGGAGGACCAAAACATGATCCGTCGATAGCTCGGTTACCCTCGTTGGACTGTATTTAGGTAATAAAACTAATTAGATCACTTCGTACTCAATAAAAACTTGAATTAAAACTTAACAAATTATATTTATTTACAATTAGAACAAAAGCGACAGGCAGCGGTTGGTGCACTGCGCTTATGTCTCAAGAACACATTTTCACTGGCGGGAATCCGCTCCGCGCATCCTCCAGTCTTGAGCGCTCAGCAGCGCCCCCTGGATACAAAATGTTCTACGGAGGAAACAACATTCTCTTTTCTTGCTTTGCATTATTTCTTTTCTCTTTATGAATTTCAGAAATTGAAAGTGAAATACAAAATCATAAATTAAAATTAACATCATTGTTTGCAAGGTAGCTAAGAATATATCTCGAAATGATGTTTATTTTCATGTTTGCACTTCGTATGCTTTATATTAATTATTGTTTATTAAAGAAGAATTGTGCAATTACGCACAATTTTAATAGATCTAAAAATGTGTCATATTTTTCATTTTATTTAAATAAAACCACATTTTATTATTTTCTTTTACTATTTTTAACAAAGAACAAAAAAACAGTATTTCACCGATTATTAAACCGATATTGTGTATGTGTTTTTTTCTTTTCCAATAGTTTTGTTTCAGACATTGTTATACATTTATTATAAAGTTTTAAATGGGTTTCAAATTAAATTAAGAACTTAGTATTATATATATATATATATATATATATATATATATATATATATATATATAACTTAAAATCGATTGTAATTGCTATAAAAATACTTACGCTTTTCCATTATAGAAAAAATCTCACCAGTACAGTATGGAAATGGAAGAAAATTATTCGATTTTGTTTAAGTGCAACGCTAATTCAGCAGTTTGAAATAAGCCAACAATAGAATGCAGCAACTAGTCTCTGTCAATATAAAACTTTACACATATTAGACATGTGTCTAGTACATTCATAAAAATATGTTTGACAAAAGATTCATAAAAATAAATAAATTAGATGTTAGACAATACATGATTTGAATATGTTTTCTTCAATACAATAAATAATTATTTAACGAATCAGAGGGTTACAAAAACGGTGACTGGGAGAACATTTAACGAAAACATTCGATATCAAGCAAGGTGTTATGGTCGCAATATTGTTCGGGGAGTCATACAAGAGTTCCCGTTACCCATTAATTAAGTGCACATTATATGTATTATAATAAATGCGAAATATACATTAAATGCAGTTAAAATATACCCAAGAAAAATGCACTTATACATATTTTTGTCTTCTGTTTTTTTATTGTCATATATTTTTATTAACATATATATGTCAGAAGTGATATTCCAAAGCAGTAATACATACTAATCTATGCAAATACCATCATGTGCACATTGCAGCAGGAATTATTTTTATAGCATTAAGATATGCATAGATGAATTGTATCGCATTACAATAATAGTATTTTCTGATTAAGCTTGCCATCACATATACTTTATGTTTAATATTATTGCCTCTCTAACTGGCCGAAAAGTACAGTTAGTCAACTCGATGTGTAATTTTGATTAGTTACTGAGAATTTTTAACGAAACTTTTAATATTTAAATTTTGCATTTTCTGTTATTTTTTCTGGTGCTTATTTTCAATGTCTTTTTCAATAATAATAATGAAAAACAAAACAAAATGTATGCTTTATCATTTATTATGTTTTATCTTTCAGTTTCTCGGTTAATTCACCAACTTAATGTTCTATTTAGAAATCTACAGTTTAACTTGTACACAGCATGGACAAGAAATGTTAAAATAAATTCTAAAGAGTATTTTATTTTGATATTATCTGCTTTTAAATACTGAAACGGATTGAGTCGATTAGTAATCATTTTCAATCTTTTTTTTTTTTTTTTTTTTTTTTTTTTTTTTTTTTTTTTTTTAATATATATATATATAAGACTATCGATGTTCGGTAAAATAGCAATTTAACCCCAGACAACAATATAAACAAAATCCATTATTAGACATTTAAGCATTAGGAAGTCAAAAACAGCCATTATGTTCAACAATGGATCGCTCATATACAGTGCTATGATATTGCCGACCTTGTCGACAAATTTGGGAACGGCGTCTTTGGAGACCTTTTCAATAGCTAAACAGATATTTGCAAAGTTCTACAAACGGAACTCCTTGCATGAAAACAAAAAGAAATAATCGAGAAACGGGAAATACTATCTCGGTTCACGTTCAGTTGACCTTATCAAAAGAAACAATATGAACAAAACCTGTCAGGAGAAATTTAGTCCACATTTTGGAAACAAGCAATTTTATTTGTAGACAAATATATGAAAATGTTTGAATGTGACAATTCTTGTTTATGCTTTACTGAATTTCCTCACCTTTTTTACTTGATTTTTGAGATAAGAATTGAGTTATTTACCTTGTGATTTTGGAACATTCATCCCATAAACTGCATTCATTGACTTAGAACCATTCTTTTCATCACACGAAAAGTCGGCGATTGCGTATAATTGTGCAACGGAAAATTTGTTACTGAAACGACATAAATCAGCAAAATGCATACAAAATCGATTTTATCAATTTTATTTTGAAGCATTCGAAAGGAAATTAGATTAATGCTTGAACATTCCTCCCCCCCCCCGGCCTCTCCATCACGGTTTTACGTTTAACTATGTCCTGTTTCCATAACTCATCATCTATCTTTCCGATTTCAACACAACTGATTCCAAACATCATATTTAACTTAATAATCAATCCCTATAACATTAAAGTAAGTTTATGAGTAGCGATTTCCACTATTTCCGAATAATAGTTTAAGCCAAATTTGTAATTAAGTTCCTAGCTTAACCAAACGAACGAGTCTTTAAAGATGCATAGTGGTCCTCCTAATTAGTCATTTGAACAGATTTAAGTTTATTACACGGGCTCGGGTAACGTCGGGCGGGTCAGCTAGTGTTAATATAAATTTCCATTTCCTATTCGTTTCTAAAATACATTTTATACATTTTTATTTTACATATATCTTGAAATATCATTTCGTTAAACATAATATCTGCAGCACATATTATATATAAGTTGTTTTTGGGAAACGGAAAAATACGGGCAAACCGCTTAGAGGGTTAAAAAATGCATAATTATTATAAATGATTATTAAAATGCATAGCTATCAACTTCTGTGAATTTACGGCACAACCTTTACTGAATTGATAATTTTGCCAATACAGTTATTTAAACATTGCAGCAGTTGGCAGCTCTGAAAGAAAACAACAACCTCATATTACTTCAGTTAAACATAATTATGTTAGTCATTTCTCTTGCAAATTAAAAAATATATAATTAAGTTTGTAAGTATGTCTTTTTCGTTACTAAAACATTTATTTAATTGAAAAAAATCGCATGGGATGTTAGCGATTATTTCCAAACTTTAAACTCATTTTATCACAAGTACCAAAGACAGTTTTCAAATATATGCCCATCAGTATGCAAATACTTTAAAATCCTTCTAATGATTTTTCTGAAATCCTATCTGATCTACGTGAAAATAGTTTGGGAGATTAATCTTGTTTTTCTGATTTGCATTGAAATGCTATTGCGATCATCTTACCTAAAGCACACAGTATAGTTCTTTTAAATATTATTTGAGGATTATGTAAATCAGATTCTTTACAGGAAAAAGAAGGTTCATCTTTCCCGTAAAATATTTAATTGTCCATATATATTCACATATACCAAGAAATATATATATAAATATGTATATATTCCTTCCTATATTTCACTTCTTTGCGGTTGAAAATGACGTAACGAAGAAGAAAAAGATGTTTCTTCAAAACTGTAATTTAGTTGTTGGTTAAGATACAATGCTTATCATTATTTAATTTATTGTAATTGTCACTATTTGTAACTATTATAACTTTGCAAGGAATCGTAGTGTGAAAAGATTTTTCATACTTTATTTAGCTTTGGAAAGCTTGTTTCTGTCTAATGTAGGAAAATTGAAATTTATTACATGAAATTATATGAGAGGGGGGGGATATAAAAATATTAGATTACAATAGATACTATAAAGATAAAAAAATAATAGATTTAGTAGATATTTATAGCTTAATTTTCTTAATATGTTCGCTGCCGAAATATTGTAGTAAATGTAGAGAATTGTTTTGACAAGAATTAAAGCAAGTGTCATTGTCAGTGATTGTGTTGAAAAATTTCTGGTATTAATATAATATTAACAGCATTAGTATGTATAATAAACTATTAAAACGTCAACATTAAACATCATATAACTGAGGCTCAAATTTTGTATTTTTACATATTTTTTTCATTCTATATTCAACGGAGCTATTTTTATTTTTTCTGAGTCAATTTGATCCCCTCATAAAAGATATCGAAAGTGAATATTAATAAAGCCCAATATATAAATGTTGAACTTTTGAACGAAGTCTATTAGGAATTGTACAGCGATTTTTAAATTTTTCGTGATTTTGTTCAAAGCGTTTCCATTTTGCCGAAAAAGAGGACCAAAAATTACTAATTTTATACTAATCTGTATTAAATTTATTTAAGTTGTATACGTTTCCCCAATAATGTATATTTAAAAATAAATAACTGTTCTGAATTAACTGCCATATGTTATTTACGTTATTATTTCAAATTTACTTTTTAATTTATTATAAAGAAAGACTCACAAAACCGCAAATTAACTCACACAATTTCAGTTCTGGTAATATGTATTACCAGTTTTATGATTATCTTTTATTTTTACTATTTGATGGTTTCCTCGATAATAATGGGTAAAAATACTTTAAGAAATCATGCAATCCATAATGCCGCTTCTTTACATCACAATAATTAGAAAATCAAGCCAATATCTGAAAATTGTTTTTATTTTTGTGAAAGATTTTGTTTAAAAAATTCTACGGGATCTAAAAATATTTCGAATAGAAAATATATTTTCAAAAGGAAAAAGAAAAAAAAATTAAACAGATTTTCTTTTTCTGGAATTTCTATCAAAGTTTAAATACTATGCATGCTTAAATACAAATTCATTAGAAGTTATCGATTTCAAATTTCGAAATATACAGATGAAAATATTAAAATATAAAATCATGTGCTAAAATCATGTGCTGTTTTTTTAATGCTGTTAGTTCTTAAATTAATTAATAAAATCTGACTAATTTTTTAAAAGCAGTTTTTCAAAACAATCCCAAACATCCAACGTATGATGCAAAGGTAGTAAATTTTTTAATACTTTCATTTCTTATAGTCTAATTTCATAACTGTATCATGTTTCAAAATGTATAATTTCGTAAGTTAACTGATAGAAGCATATTACGTGTTAAAATGTATAATAAACGTAATAATTTCTTACTGTACGATGTAGATCCTGAAATGAGATTTTATTTCCTATTCTTTTGTATGGTGTTGCTATAGCTTTGTTTAATATAAATTGCAGGATATGTGACTTTTCATATAATACTGTATAGTACTTTAGAACTTTGCTTGACCTGAAATCATTATCAATTATCAATTTCAATACAAACACAAATAATATTAATGCATTTCTGTAAACAGTTTGGTATATGAGCGCTTTAGTTATCTTTAAACTGTTTCTTACCTTTTTGTCATAACGCACATCTTGCTGCATTTGTCGAAAAGAGTAGTTGTTGAGACATGGAACACAGTTTTCAAATCGATTCTAGGTTGAAAACTTTCAAAATATTCTAATCTTGTAATAAATTAATGACAATAATTTTAAGGAAACAGTTTAACAAAATATCAAAACTGTATACATACATCTATTATCAATGTTGGTGTTTATGGTGAATCGATATAAATGATAAAATAATCTTCTTCGTTGTAGGAGAAAAATAGTGTCTAACCATATTTTCTATTATATAAGATAATACATAAATAGGCTTTGATGTGTTTTCAATGTGTGATATGACAGAAATATGCGAGTTGGGATCTTGTACCTTTTAAACTCGCCGAAAATCAACAAAAACTTTCAAACTTTGAATTAGTGTATCTTCAAAACGTTTCTGTGTATCAGCATGAAATTTTGACTATTGATTAAGCAGATTGTGCTTTTAGATATAACATCATTACAAACTGACTCGTATTTTACAAAATTTTAGTATTATTGAAAATAATGTTGCTCTTTTTTTTAGTCCATAAGTCATTGCGCGCATATCTTGAGAAAGTATGACTGGATTGTTATGAAATTTGAAATAGATAATAAGCACATATGTACTTTAAAAATGACCTACCCTTGGGTCAAAATTATTTCATTAACCATGTAAAAAATATATTTTTGGGAAAAACTACAAAATTTTACATTTTTAAATGAATAAAAATTGCCATAATTAAAAAACTTATCATTGTAAATATTTAAAAGTAGATCATTTTAAACACACATATGCGTTATTATCTAAATCAAATTTCATAACAATCCATGCATATGTTCTCAAGATATCATGCGCACAATGACTTACGAAGTAAAAGAAAAGAGCTATTTTAATTTCAACAATGCACAAATTCAGTAAAATATTAGTCAGTTTCTAATAGTACTATATTAAAAAGCACAATATATTTAATTAATAATCAAAACCTCATGTTTATACATATAAAAGTTTTGAAAATACACTAATTCAAACTTTGGTTGTTTTTCTCGATTTTCGTCGCGCTTAAAATGTACAAGACTCCTTAAAATCACTTATTGTTCGAATTCGAATACATAAAAGTAATGAAATTGCATATTTATAAAACATTTTGAAATATAGGTACCTTTATTTTTTTTTAAACAAAATCATAAAAGAGATTGCACTTCAGATTTAATGTATGCATATTTTCAAGAATTTAAAATTCGAAAGTAAAGACATTTTTTATTTAAATATTACTTATCTCTAATTATTTTATTAATTAACGTATTCCTACAGAATGAATAAAATAAAATAAAATAGTTTCTTTAGTAATTTGCATTTTATCACTTCAGATCAATAATGAAATTATTTGAAAAATCATTAATTTAATTAATTGTTAATAAAATATAGTATTTTTAAAATGTAATTTTTATAATTAAAACAGAAACAAATTAAGAGTAAAACAATTTACGCCCAAAGAAATGCATTTTATTGACGTTTTCTACTATTTCAAAGTAATATTTATTTGAAAAAAAAAATTAAATGGACTTTCTAATTTGTTGTATACTTAAAAATTAATTCGAAATATTTAATATTCTTAAGTATATAAAGAAATACATTAGTAGAATTAGTTAAATTAGATTGCATAATTACAGTATATGTAGACAAAGCCTTAATTATTTGTATTAAAATAATACACACAGAAAAGACAATAAATATTTTTTTTTCAATTAAACAGTGGAATTGCACTTAATATATATTCAGCATTCTCCTTCAATAGAGATTATTTTCATACTTATTATTTAAATATTACGAAGTGTTTATTTTAGCAACAAAGTTATTTTTTGACAATGGATTCTTCGTTGTCGTCAAAAGTTCGTACTTATTTTTTGATAATTGCGAAAAACTCGTAGCTATTTAAAAATGTCTAACGAATGTAGCCCCGAAAGGCGTTTTTAATGGCTTTCTGGTATTATTGCTCATAGATCACTTCTAAAAATCACATTTTTTCAAATGTTTATCCTCGATTAGGAAAAAAAAAGTTGTACTTTTGAATGATTTTTTAATCTGCAGCTCAATTTAGTAACATTTTATGCCTTCAATATAAAAAAAACGGGATTTTTTGAAATGTTTATCATAAATAATACTTTTGTTTACTACACAATATTGTGAACTAACTAGTACGAGAATTGCTGCATTTGGTAATTAATTGCCATGAGCAAATTGAAAAGTATATTATTTCTTTTGTTTTCCATATTAATCTTCAGTGATTTGGCCTACATCTAAGACTTGCCATCATGGCTACAACGGAAATGAAAGTAAATTTGAATAACACGAGAGATTGTATAAAAAACATTCTTGCGCCAAATTACATTTGCTGAACGACGTAATTTGGCTATGAAACCAATGTACCCGAAGTTTAACCATAGAGTATGGCACTTTAGTGCTAAACGGAAATCTTTCTACGAAAAGGCAAATTTCATTTTATATGCTGCTGGCCATCCAAAATGCAACACCATGAAGGAATCACACAACCAGCGTGAAATTTTCACCAAGCGTAGAAATCGATAGGATATGCAAATGATTACGATTTCAGAGCACGCGCATATCATGGGCAACTGCAGCGCCCCTTACAATCATTATATAAAGGGAAGGAAGATTGCCGTATTGAAGAACGTGAATTGTTCTCTAGTGCGATTTGTTATGTGTTCAGCTTAAGTATGCCTCGTAGAAAAACACGAGCACCATTCAAACACTGTTCTGAATTTTACCGCGGCAGAATATTTGCATACAGAAATTGCGGATTATCCTTCCGAGGAGTCGGTCATCGCGTCGGACGTATCCAAGCAACAGTCATACGAATGTAAAATTGGTGGATGTAGGAGGAACGGACTGACCGACAGGAGTGATTGCAACCGCCTTGTCACATCACATTGTAAGACAGACATATTGTTCGCATGTCAGTCATGGAGCGCTCTGCCACAACCGCAACCATAGCACAACGGATACAGTCTGTAACTCAAAAATCAGTGTCCCCATGGACAATTCGACGTCATTTACAGTACAGTGGAATGTCTGCTAGATGTCTTTTGCTTCACTTACCTTTGATTTTAAACCACAGGCGGTTGCGTTTGCAATGGTGCACTGAACGGCGGATATGGACATCCGAATGGCATGACATTGTGTTTTAGGGCGAATCACGCTTATGCCTGCATTACCACGATTGTTGGATTAGAGCTTGGTGACAACGTGGAGAGATTCTGCACAACTGCTGCGTTATGCATCGTCATAGTGGTCTTGCACCCGGTGTTATGGTGTGAGGTAGTATTGAATTCCACCCCCGCGTGCCCTAGTATGCATTAACGGTGCATATACCATCCAGCGCTACATATCTGGGGTTCTGCAGCCTGTTCTACTTCCTAAACTTCAGAACTTGTTTGTGGCCACTTTTTAACAAGACACTGCGCGACCTCCCGTTGCACACAATGTTCAATCTTTCTTCTTAGCCCACCATATTGCATTATTACCCTGGACTGTCCGTTCTCCATAACTATCGCACAACGAACATTTCTGGTCAATTATTGGAGTATAACTAGTCGGGCAGGCCACACTCGCGGGTACACCAGACAAACTTTGACTACGTGTGGAGACAGTATGGGCTGTCATTCCCCAACAGCACATCCAAAGCCTCCTTGACTCAATGCCACGCGTGTAGCAGCGGTTATTGACAGATGTGGAGGCAACACTTCTTACTGATTTTATCGTCTTCTTCACCTGAAAGAAGGCTGTATTTAAAATGAATTAACATTGACATTATGTGTAATCTCTGAAATAAATATGGCTTTGATATCTCTTGTCCTACATGGTGTTGCATTTTGGATGGCCAGCAGTGTATATATAGCTCGTATCCGGTAACACCTTTGTGACGATTTGTAAAAGAGATACTCCAGAATCTTATCCAGCTTAGATTGTGTAGTATTTCCCATATTCGCTACAATGTTGGATTAATCCAGAATGAGCTATGTAAAAAATATATTAAAAGCGGCATAAGCATTACGAAAACACCGAAGGTAAAAATGTCTACTCGCAGAGACCAGAGGAATACCTTCATAGCATAACAGCACAAGAGATCATAGCAAGGTTATGCAGACAGCTGATTTGAGATTTCAATGGGTTACCCAGAAATAATGAGTCGACCACACAAAATTCAACTAATTGTTTTTACTCAGTATTTCTTTCTGTCATAATCGGAGAAACACTTGACATACAATACAATGTCCCAGGATGCTCTCCCAAAGTAAAAAAAAAATAGAGGGTGATTTTTTTTTGAAGTTGTGAAAGTAAAATCCTATAACAGAAGAACCATTGATCCAAATGACCTGAAATTTCACCAGCATGTTCCCAAAGCAATGGGAATTTTTTAGACGGGATTAAAAAACACTTAAAATCGCACCTACAGATGGCACTGTAAGTTAACAGAAACAAAGAATATCGTCAGTGGGAGGAAAACAATGGGCGGTACTTTGAGAAACCATAGGTCTTCTGTCGCCATTCGACCTTTTCTTAAATTCTTAAGTGTCCTTAATCTCCTAAGAGCAGTTGCTGCGCTGTCATTATTCTAATAGTACAGTTTCAGTAACGACGCACGGTCCGTCAATGGCACAGTCATTGCGAGGATATCAGTAGAATAAGGAACAGGAGGTGTGCGTGCTTCACGTTTTTATCGCCACTATGCGTGTGTCGCGTGAAAGCTCGTCTCCCGACTTTACTGCATATACAGTGCCATCTGTCGGTGCGATTTTAAGTTTTTTTTCAGCCATGCCTAAAAAATACCCATTGCTTTGGGAGCATACTGGTGAAATTTCAGGTCATTTGAATCAGTGGTTCTTTAGTAATAAGGTTTTACTTTCAAAACTTAAAAAAAAATCACCCTGTATATTGAATATCTGTAAAAAGCTTTATGAAACTATTAGATATTCTATTAAGTTCTGTGAGGTTAATTTATTAAATATCATGCAAATCATCTGGTCAAATCAGGTCGTTGATATGGAAAAGGTTTTTTAAGCAGACGAAGAACAAAAACAAAATAAGTGGGCTTTTGAACTTGTGCTGTTTGTTTTATAGATAAGGCGTAGATAGATATTAGGCACTAGGTTTTATAACTGTGGATGTTGTTACGAGTCGGATAATACTATTAAATTAAAAAAAATTAGTCAGTGTATTATTTAAAAAAAATCTTTATTAGTAGAATAGTAAAATGATAACAATATAACTGAAATTGGAACTATTTGAAATAAAACGTTTATTGATTATTTTTTTTCTGTATTAAGACATATCCAAAGAACTTTTACTCTTCAAAATATCTCATTGTTAAAAAAAGGTTATAGAAGATTTATGACATAAGCGCTAAAATAATCTTTAAATAGGTAACTCTTCCACTTGATAATTAATTTAACATATTTTATTACATCTCAAGTTGTGTTGCATTATACTTATGTAATTTCAAATTATTGTAGAAAATAAATGCTTTAATATTTTGCTATGTGTCGACAGTTTTTAATTTACGTGCTTGAAAATTATTTTTCAAATCATCAGTGATCTATACTTTAAGTTACAATTTCAAAACAGACTTATATTTATGAGTACATTTATGATCTCTTTATTGAAGTAAATATTGACCTTGAACGATATATAGAAACGATTATATATGCAATCAAAGCGATAGCGGAGAATACGACATTTAGTGATACTTTTGAACTTAGAAATAATGGCGGACATTTCTGCGTTTTACAATATAGGTGTTACTTTGTTATGTGTCTAATTTTTATGCCCGATTTACGACGTATTTTCACAAAGGTATTTATCAACGTAACGTCATATAAAATCAATTGACTCGAAAACTTAGCCTAACATTATATACATGAATATGTTGTGAAAACAACAACAACAACAACAGATCATCTTATGAAACTATATCTTAGTGCATAGGAATATAATTTAAAGCACATTAAAAAATCACCATCTTGCTTTATTTCTATTAATAGACACGTGAAAATGAAACTTCAGAAATAAAAGTCGACTTGGTTTCTGGGCAAACTTATATTAGACTTGGGCCAGGACTTAATATGGTATTGATTCATTTCGAGTCTGTTGGCGGTCTCGCATTCTTTTAAAATAATAATAATGATATCGCATATTTGTTTAACGGAATTAATTTTTCAAAATTTACTTTAATTCTATAAATAACAATAAAATATTTTTTTTAATTTTCTAACTTTTCTTTATTAAGCTTTAAAGATATACATTTCGTATCAAACTTTTTATTATTTTAAAAAGTAAATATTTTTCTTAGGAGTTCTCATTTAAATGCGGTTTCTTAAATGAGCTTTAATGCTATTATTCCGTATTCCTTGGTCTGCGATCATGCAATTGGAAAAATGTACATTTTGAAACATTTCCGTGTATATATTTTCTTGTGATATGTAAGAATTTGAAAGAATTTGAATTGTAGGATAATGTTGACTAAGAACCATGGCAACATTTTAAAGAAAATGAATTTCTCAGGTCTGATTACATTCACTTTTGGAAGGTCTGCGTCGGTACGAGGCATGAAAATTCCTGCTCACAAAGAAGCTGTACAAGGAATTTCGGCTAAACAGAATGCGATAGATGGTTTATGGTGTATATTTTTAATTTTCAATTGGAAAGGGTTCAAAATTTTATTTAATTAATGTTGTTAATTAATTTTTCCTGAATTTCACTTGTAGCTAGTGATATTTCATACAAGAAAATACACAACAGTCTAATATTCAAATTTTAATTGCTTAATAGGCGTATAGCCAACATAGTAAAAAAAGTACCCAAGCCGGGACTCGAACCCGGGTCATCAGTATAGCGCACAGATGTTCTACCAACTGAACCACTTGGGAACGACACTCAGTTTGGAACTTTCTCACTATAACATATTAGCAAGGCTACAAACGCAGCACTAGATGGTATAAAACTCTTATATATATATATATATATATACCATCTAGTGCTGCGTTTGTAGCCTTGCCAACATGTTATCGTAAGAAAGTTCCAAGCTGAGTATCGTTCCCAAGTGGTTCAGTTGATAGAACATCTGTGCGTTATATTGATGACCCGGGTTCGAGTCCCGGATTGGGTACTTTTTCACTATGTTGGCTATATGCCTATTAAGCAATTAAAATTTGAATATTATGAATGCAAGGCGTGAGAAATTTTCTATGAAAAAAATTCCAAATTTTAAATATGATGTTACACAACAGTCTTCAAGGTTTAGATCGCGTTTTATGCAGAATTGAAACTCAAACTTCTGCAATATGTTATTATGTTTTAAGGGTTTTTTACCAGTTATGCTACACGCAAATGAAATAAGATAAATGAAAATATTTTCTTAACACATTTTAGATAGAGCTCAGTATCGAACGACATCTCGGTAAGTGACTTTGTTTTTAACAGTTGTTCGTGCATTTGAAGAAACTTTGTAAGTGATCTTGAGTTTTCCTGAATCCAAGGAAATTTCGTAGTTTGTAAGTTGTGTTTCTTTTTTTCTCTTGTTAACTTTCAAAGTGACTGTTTCTTATGTAAGTTTTTACATGAGAGCACAGAGATGGTGTGTGTTGGATAGCGATCGCTGTCAATGTGTAACCAAGAGGATTTAATGCTTTTAATTAAAAGTTTACAGTTCACATTTTAGATTGTCTGTTTAATCAGTGTAATTTTATTAAGTTAAAGAGAACCAGCCGAGTAAACAATGACAATTATATAATATTATTATAATGTATTAGAAATTTATATAACTATGAGATAGTTTACTCGAATTAAGAAAGCACAATATTCCTAAATCAGAAGCTACAACAAATTCTTATTTGGTTACAGCAAAAAATAATTTTCCCTCATTTTTCATTTAAACTGGCAGGCTTTAGAATGCGAAAAGGATCTTTAGAAGTAAGCGCATTTTTATGGAAAATATTTTTCAACTTGAATATGTCACAGGAAATTTAAATAATAAAATGCAGATGCCATCGTTTCTTTTAAGAAAACATTTTCGATGCTTTTTAAAGGTATCTTTCTTTGTACCAAAAATAAAAGGAATTATATTTTCAATAAATCAATTCCTCAGAGAAAGAAATAGGAAATCAAGCTTGCAAATGAGATTAAGAGAAGGAACCAGCCAGGAAGTTATAAGTTTTATTATTTTTATTTTTTAAATGTTGTAATGATGTGGAATTCTTTCACGGTTTTGCTTTATTAAACCCCTTCATATTAAAATATATTTTACTTGAGATTCTATATATTTTGAAAATACTTCTGCAAGAAAAAATGTCCTGAAGTGTTTACAGTTTTTGGTTAATTATTTATGAAAACTAAGTTTTTTGGCGCATATTAAGGAGACTTAAGTGTCTTATACCTTTACAATCTTCCATTTTCCATAAAACATCTTGCCCCACCAGTGGCTGAGAGGTTGTGCTCTCGAAGCTGGTAGACGGGAGTTGCTGGGTTCGATCCCAATCGCGCCCGTCGGCCTAATCGTTCGGAGTTTTCGTGGTTTTCTTCGAGCGGTGGATTTATCCATACGTAAATACGGATTAGGTTCCCTTAGAAAGACCCCCACGAAGGGCACTCCCCCCGGGACTATATCCCTAGTGTAGATAATTGGCCGTCAATAATCAACCCAACCCAACCCGTAAAACATCTTAATAGTTGTTAAATATGAAATATTTTCAAAGTAAGAACTTTTAAAACATTTTCCTCAAAATGTGACTTTGGGGCATTGCGCGCAAGGTAGATAAAAAACGTTTCAATATTTTTTAATGAAATGTTTAGGATATGTAATGTATGGTAGGCTGTATAAAATAAACCTTAAATTTTCATTTTTTTTTTTTAGTTAATGTTATATTGCTAATTTCTTTTTTAACTTTTGTATAAGTAAGATGCGGTTTTAGGAGGGAACTAAATATCTGCTACTAAAGTCACTTTTTTATTTTAACATAATTTCTCTTCATACGTAAAACTTTATAATTTGCAAGTTAAAAAAAATGTGTATTAAAATTAATTTTAATTTCATTTCGTTTCATAAAATCGAACCGAAGTGAAGTAAAATTAATCCATATGTTACTACAATATGGAAAACGAAATCTACAATTATATCTCTAATTCAAATTTTACCTTTAAAAACATGAACACATGTACACTCATTAATAATAAAATATATAGTAGTATTTATTTGGAAAATATTTAGGACAATCTTTTGAAAATTCGGATAAACTCGAAACCGACCGACCCATATGAGTTAAAATTTAACCCGAAACCAACGAACCCGAAATTTCAAACGCAACCCTACCCACAACGAAAACCTTTAATGTCAAACCGACCCGAATAAAACGGTTCGATTTGATTTTGGAAAAAATCCGGTTACCGAATTCGAAGCAAGACTCTAATTCTCCTTCGCATTACGTCTGTGCTTTTCCTCCTATCATCGTAGGAATCTCAGACAACAGTATGAATTGTAATGACTCACAAAAATGAACTATCAGACTTATATAGTAGAAGAAAAGAAAAATAGTCGTTTATTTGTTCTCAAGGAACAGCAAATGAAAATTTGAAGTTTATCTTTGAATTGGTAGGGCTGTCGAATGTTTCAGCATATTTATAAGATTTTTTATCTTTACACAATTTTTTTTAAATTAATTTTACACAATTGACTAGAGTATGAAAACGAACTGTGCTTTTTATGGGCGTCGTTAGAAAAGGTTTATATAAAAATGGGATGATATTATATGTTAGGTTAAGTTCTAAATAAGTTATGTAAGGGGTAAATTTGTTAATGAACTATTTGGAAACGATTTACTTTAGTAATTGATTCCTGTATATACAGGAACTTCGAATATCATGGAATACTATTTACATTTGGGCCAATACAATATCACGATATTGTTTAAAACTGAAAACCGAATACAATTACAAACTTCAAATATCTGGGAATATCTTTTACAGTCAATGATTATTTTACGAAATTTCATCGCTTGCAAACAAATAATAATAATAATAAACCTATTTTGAAATAGTCGGAAAATATCGAATAGGGGATTAAAAAGGAAGAAAACGATAAAAATTTGGCAAAAAACAGATGTAATGCAATCAGGGGAGTATGATCAAAATATAGCATCTAGGTAGTCAACCAATATACTCCAATTCATACTTCAGATTTGCACAAATAACAAATAGAAGAATATCTTTGCGCCACCATAATCAGGGATATTGGTATTCCACCTGACACAGCCAATTAGGGAAAAAAATATATCTTTATCGGTTTGAATCTCGAGCAAAAACGAGTATTTCATCATAAACTGTTAGTATTTCGGTGTAAATTATTCTTAATTTCAATGTACAATATGACTTCCAACAAATAATAAAAAAATATGTTCTGAAAGTTTTCAAAGACAAAAAACCAATATTTATTTACAAAACGCGCCCTGACAACGACCGACAAACAGAGCACTCTGTGATGCATTTTTGGCACGTTCTTAAGTAGTTTTTGATATTGCCGCTTCGTGCCAGCACTTTGCCAAACAGAAACCTTGGTATTCCATATTACCCGACTATTCCATAATACCCGAAGTTCCTCTATTTATCTATGGATGTTGAACACGTAGATTGATATGCTTTCCCTGCCCATTGATGAGCACACGTGGTTTTTAGTTTAGATGGAATTTGCATTGTGATATTATTTCTTATTTCCAAATGTAATCGAGTGTAATTTTTCACATTAAAAGTTGAGCGTGTTTACTGCTTTTCCCCTTAATGAAACTTTTTATCACGTGCTTTCGTTATCATTTCGATGTCTGGAATTATTTTACTAATCTTCATACACGGGGATGCGTTCCATATAACTTACTAAAATATCATAGTTCTCTCAGCTTTTAACCATATATTATTCAGAGGTTTAAAACAACAAACAATTTAATTGCCTGTTGGAATTGCATGGCTACTGACAGAATTATTACGGTTTGAGAGACTGTAGAAGCACATGTATATGGTGTTTGAAACTAAAACAAAGAGCCGTAATAAAGAAAATTCCTGATTTCACACATTGCTATCTTAACAGAAAAATTCAATAACTGTTACATGTTACTTGATGCTAAATTTTACATATGTCCAGTCTATTTGAGGGCACACTTCATTCAAATATATATATATATATATATATATATATAAAGATAGACGGATATATGGATATATATAAATACATAGATATATAGATAGGTAGATAGAAATAAATATACATAGCTAGATAAATAGATATATCAATTACCAAACAAATCTTTTCAAAGTAGCTTATTTAATACTTCGCCTCTAACATATAATATCACTCAAATTCTTATATAAGCATGTTACATAATTTATTCTAATGTTAACATTCAGCTAGAAATTTACTGAAATATATTGACATTCGGACATTTAAGTACTATCAAATTATCACTACGTATTAGTTCATTAGAAATGTTTAACATCCAGAATGTCGATTCAGTCTGGTTTAATTTATTCGGCTAGAAACACACCCCATTGTTCAAACTTGAGATAATTAAAAGCACCAGATCTTAGTGGAAAATTGATTTAACTGATGCTATTTAAAATAGGTTCACATTTGTACTGCCTATTGTTGACATCTGCAGCAGCCATATTCATTTAATCTTAGATTAAACTATGCTCATTCAGAATAAATGTGAAACTAATCATAATGCATCTGTGTAACAGGTTAATGTAGTGTGTATAAAATATTTAGATTATATACAGGAGTGCACGAAAAATAATCATCGTATAAAAAAAAAATTAAAAAAAAAAAAAAACTTCGGTAATGACTGAAAATAAATATTTCAATGTGTTATGCGTTTTATATATGATATAAATCTTACAAAATCACATCTATATAACATATACAGGGTGATCAAAAGATTTCTAATTCTATACTGATTATGGACGCCAATTTCTGAAATTAACTGCTCAAATCATGCGTTTTATACGCTGTTTATTTAAAATCTTCTGTTACCTTAATAAATGGGGAAATTTCATTTTAAAGAATTTGAAAGTGTTTCATATTCTACGCTTTCAGAATTATGATTGAATTCGAAGATGGGTAAGTGATATATAATACGAATTAAAAATGTTATATATGGATGTTAAAAATATAATTTAAAATTTTCATCATATTGAATGGCAAATTGCAATAATTATAATGTGTAAATAATTATCTATTTAATATTGAGGTAAAAAAGAAAGAAAAATATCATTAAAAAAATATAAAAGTAGAAAATGTGTAAAATCTATTATTATATTATACTTTTGTAGGGGAAGAATAAACTGACGCAATATACAATTAATAAAATTTCACAAATGCGGCACTAGAAAAAAATTCTGCCTGATTAACCAAGTATTATTTCCAAATACATACAATTCAGATATAATTTTACTATGATTACATAACTGTATTATTAGGTAAACACACATCCTATCATATTCTTATTAAAGAAGGGCTGTACTACATTCTATCAGATATTAAAAATTAGATTTATTTTCATTTAAAATTTTGCAATTATGTTCCAAAGGAAACATTATTATAAGTTTCTCATCTATCTTACTTTAATAAAAGTAGTGTTACTTAGTTCGTGTATATTACATAATGCGGTCGTTAGTCTAAATTAAAGCGCTTAAGAGCATAAACGAAATGATGTTTCAATTAATCAGCTTATTTCAGTCGATACTGCGAAACTCTGCTCATTATATATTATCTTAATACAAATTTCTGAAAGAGCTTTGTAAGATATTTCTAAGTTTAAGTATAATATAAAACTCATTTCTCGTTTTCTTTTACTCTCATTTGTAATATTACATTTTAAATTATTGGTATTCAAATTTAAAGAATTAGTTTTGCGTTATACAACGATTTGTGTTATTTAAACCATATATGAAAAGAACATTCGAAATAAATAAATACATTTTTATGTATTGGAATCGTATTCTGTTTTATATAAACGCTAGATGTCTTCATCTACTATAACATATATTAAAATCTATTTCCGTTTTACGTTTTGCAAAAATTTTCAAAAAATGCATTTTATGTTAATAAAGATCAAAGCTCCCGTTCTATCATACTTCAAAGAGATCAATGCTGCTTGTTTTTTTTCTGTGCCACATAAAATATTACATAATGTCTGTATTTTATATTTTCTATGTTACCGAATACTCAAATACAGGGTACCAGTGAAACTACCTTTGAATTTATTCGTTTGATCTGATCTGTACCGCTTCAATATGATGAGTATAGATAAAATATTCCTAAATCTTTACCCTGGCGTAATAAGCAATCGGAATTAATATTATGTCGAACACGGAATTAATAATAACAAGTAATATATTAATTTATAGGAAGGCTTTCGACGTATGTTTTGTCAGAAAAATGAACACGCTAATAAGCAATTAATATACGGAGTGATTAATAAATATCGAAACAATAGACTATCTCTTTAAATATTGCCCCTAGGCACATGCTTCTAATTGCAAAGTTTCATAAAAAAAGGTGATAATTTGATGACATAAGTTGCAACTCCATGGGAGGGTAATTTGAGAAAATACAAAAATTAAATTTTTATACGGCCCTCGTAGGATAAAATTTTCAATTAGAAAATTTTGCCTTATTTATTCCTGAATTAAACAAAAAAATCCATCTTTATATCTGCAAAATTCATAGAGATATTAAAATCTAAAATTCGTGATTTACACCACTTAAGCATACCTCTGAGTGACGCGATATTAATTCATTTGAAATGCAAGTTAGGGATAGACCATAAATTTACACATTTTTAAAAGACGATCTAAGACAATGCCTTAACTTTCAGATTTAAAAGAACAGCATATAGATTTTTGCACTAAACTTGCTTGAGAAATATGCTAAGAGGTCTGCATGAGCTCGAGCTTGCTGCCAGGCCCGTGTCTTTATAATTCTTAGCACGTATCGGGCAGGCAATAAGTTTTGTAAAAATAATAATAGCGATAATGAAACGTCTGGTAACAGAATCATTGGAAATATATTTTAATATATTACACAGAAATATTTTCAACAATCTAATTTTTGTTATGCAGCTTCTAAAATTGACGTTTTTAAACCTATTTTTCATTTATTCCAAACGACATTGTTTTTTAAAAATAAATCTTTATTCGAATGTAAAAGTCTAAGAGTATAAATAATCATTAACGTTGTAAATGCGTATTTTTTTAATACATGCCAAGCTCCCAGTAATCTTCCATTATAATTGTGTTTATTTGACACAGGTTAACACGTCGTACCAGAAACTCTTTTAAGAAATTCAATTAAATAAATTCGACTTATAAGCTTTAAATAATTAAATAAGTCAAATATTCATTAAATAAATTTTCTGGTTTTAAAGTGTTTAATTGGTTTAAATTAATCTACATATTACGGAGGATTAGTGGGAGGTTTGGCAGCTATGTTTTTGTCACGTGAACACATTGTAATTTAAAATATATTGTAAAAGTTTCTTATAAATACATATGTAGTATTCTTTAAAATAATCTTATTTGTATCTGAAAATAACAATATAGAATAAGAGAAATAGAATAATATAAAAATGGGAATTTTTCGTACATTTTTCGACTTGTGCAGAAATCTAAAATATGCACAGAGTCTAGTATGTCTAGATAAAGAATTAAATAAAATTAAGTGCATCGCCCATAAAAATGTTTTTTTTTATTATATCAATAAACCCATCTATGACCTGAAGCAAAAGTGCATAAAATAACTTTATATCTCTAATAAACTTAAATTTTGTAAGTTTGGCTGGATACCAGATTTGTATAAGAGACTAGGGTATGCGTCTTCATATGTTTTAATGAAGAAGTAAGAATCATTATTGTTACACCCGTTGTAACCCGAAAATTACCCACTAATCGAATTTTCTAGAACATGTGATCCAACCCAATGGTCTTCTCGTAATCCAAACGGTAGGATACAAAATTTGGTCAAAATGGTTGAGCCGTTTTTTAGATAAAATTAGCTTGACCCGCAGTGACTCAGTAATCGAATTTTCTCAAGCATGTGACCCAGCCCAATGATATTCTCATAATCCAAAACGGTAGGATACAAAAGATAGTCAAAATCGTTAGAGTCATTTTTAGGTAATATTAGCTTGACCCGCATTGACCCATGAATGTCCCACTAATTTAATTTTATGAAATATGTGACCCAGCCGAATGGTCTTATTTTACCCGAAAACGGTAGGATGCAAAATTTAGTTAAAATCGTTCGAGACGTTATTTTGATAAAATTATCTTGACCCGTAGTGACCGCAAAATGAACCAACATGTGACGTTGCACAATGGTCTTAGCGTAATCCAGAACAGTAAGATGCAAAATTTAGTCAAAATCGTTACAGCCGTTTTTTAGACAAAGTTTGCTTGACATGCAGTGACCCAACCATGACCGAACATTTTCTCGAACATGTGACCTAGCCCAATGGTCTTCTCGCAATCAAGAACCGTAGAATACAAAATTTAGTCAAAATCGTTAGAGGCGTTTTTTAAATAAAAATAGCTTGACCCACAGTGATCCAAATATGACCCACTAATCGAATAATCTAGAACATGTGACCTACCGCAATGGACTTCCCGTTTCCGGAAATGGTAGAATACAAAATTTAGTCAAAATCGTTTGAGCCGTTTTTTAGATATAATTAGCTTGCCCTTGACCCATAATGACACACAAATTGAATTTTCTGGAACATGCCCAATGATCTTCTTGTACCCGAAAAGGTAGGATACAAAATTTCGCCCAAATCATTAGAGCCATTTTTAAGATAAAATTTGCATACTCACAGACAGACACACAAGATTTTATCTTATTATAATATATGATATTGTGTAGAAATATTTTTAAATAATTACCATTAGACTTCGATCTAAGCTAATCATATTATTACACCACGAGTAACGTATTTTAAGTTATTGATATCTCTATTACACTTTCACTATCATTCTTCTCTCTTTTAAATACGATGGAAAGTGATTAAGTTAACAGAAATTCAATATGTAACACAGAAAGTAAAATAAAAAATATGGTAAAGAGATAAGTAATATCATATTAATTGAGATTTACCAAATGGATTTCCTTTATGTAAATGCAGCAGCATCTTTTCTTTAATTTTAAAAATATCTTAGAAAAATATCCACTTATAACATTTTGAATACCTTTATTATATTAATATCGTGAAACAAAATAATATTAATTTAATATTAATTATATTAATTTAAGATAGTCCAATTCACCTTTATATAGTGCACTATTTCTGTAATTAGTTTTTAGAATTATGATATTAAAAGTTAAGGTAATCAAAATTTAATTTTTCTTTGAGTTTTAAGAATAAGTGGTTCCGTGAGTGTTATGACTTTTAACTTTATAGAACTATTATATTTTATTTTCAAGAAATACAAATTAATTAACATAAAAAAAGATGAATAAAAACTAGCACCCGAAAATAACACAAACAAAAGAAACTTCTATTAATGCGAAATCAATTAATGACATACACGACTGAAATTTTAATAATTCACTTTAGGACATTCATCTGCTTAATTCTTCTCTTTCTGTTAAAGATGCAGCTACATTTTATTCTTATACTTTTCAGTACGGCTGTCAAACATGTATTATTATAATATCTTAAGCAAACTTCTTCACTTCTAACATAATGGTTATTCTGATTAGATTAAAATCTTGAAAGAATCAGGTTGTTTGAATTAAGGAGTTAAACTTCGCCTTATATAGTAACACTTTCCAAATATAATTAATTAGTTTGCATAGTGTATGAGGGTAATTTAAGTTGCGGAAAAAGGTTCAAAGTTAATTTAAGTTTCAGGCATAAATTCCTATTTATGTCTAACAAGTAACACACACACACATACATATATATATAAAAATATATATATATATGTAAATAAATAAATAAATAAATAAATATATATATATATATATATATATATATATATATATATATATATATATATATATAATGTGATATATTTTCCAGAAAAATAAATTTATATAACATGCTGTGGGAAAATTGTAAAGATAAGTAAATTACAATATATTCCAAAATATGACTATTCCATATTAAAAATAACATAAATACAAAATAAGTCCTTTTAACATGCATATTAACTAATATATGTTGTGTATGATATGTTAAAAATAACTATAATGTCTAAGTTGTATTTTTATTTTGTTTATCATTCGAATGCGATAAATCTATTATTGCATATTTAAATACTGATTTATTAAATTAACTATGATACAATTTTATTTCGGTGTTGGTGTGTTGAGTTAGAAATATACATGAAGATGAAGTTATAATATTTTTGTGAGCAAAAGAATAACTTATAAAATTATTTATATTAGAGTATTAGAATTATAAGTTGAAGAGTAGAACAAATATTACTACTTAAAAAATATATTGAAATAATACAATGTAAGTGAAAATATTAGAATAGTTTCCCTTTTTTGGAATTGTGTATGTTAAAGAAAATATATATTGAAACTGTGTCATATGATACGATTTTTATAAAACACATTATGAAAATTCATTTTTAAAATAGCACTTTTGATTCTTTATTATTTTTACAAATTACCTATGTTAGAGGACACAATCAATAACAGGGTGCAACAAGAGTCAATAAAGTTAATGCTTCCGATAAAAGAAAAAGAAAAAAAACTTTATTTTTAATGAATTTAATACCCTAAACTTGAATATAACATTCAAAAGATAAATTGGCAACGTTTATTTAGTAATATATAGCTACATCTACGCCCTAATACCTCTATCGCTCCATACATTACGTGCATTCGACTGCTTTGAAAGACGTACAATCATAAATAATAATTCTAAATAAATTTATCTAAAACAATACCTTTAGTCATAATACGATAAAAATAAAACAGTACAAAACGTTCCTTTTACATTTTCGATAATACAATAAACAAAAGCCATCGTAACACTTTTTTACATCTGTATTCATTTTATCTATGAGATACGTACAAACATAAAAATATATATATAATTTTTAATATATACAGAGAATAATGAAAGTAGCATTCGACAAGGAATTGTGAATTGTTTCTGTTCATGTTAAAAAAATAAACATAAGGGGCCGTCTCCATATTTCAATTCTAATAAATTTTGAAATATTAATTTGAACACATAGTGTTTTAATTTTATTTTGGTTTTTCATTTTTATTTTCAAGCATAACTTAAAACGTAGTTGTCGTTATGAGCTAATTTTGTTTTCGCATATTGGAGAAAAACGTATTATACACATTGATTTCTGCTAAAAAACGAATAAGATAAAATTTACTTTTTTCCGAATACTTATTTCAAATTATATATGTTTACTTAAAGAAAATCGTAAATTCGTACATCTCTATTTCCAAAACAAGAGCCAACAATGCTCGTTCATGTCAATATTCGTGTTCAATGATTTAATTTCATGCAGAATTGCACATTCTCAATTCAGATGCATCTTCATTGTTCCACAGTATACTCAATGCAATTTTTTGCTTGTTACATTTTAAACAAATCTAACAAGCAACAAATTACATTGATACATTGAACACATAGTTACATTACATACAGAACGTTCATTTTCTACTAAACGTAGAAAATGAATGTTCTATAGTCCATAAGGTTCTCGCGCTACATTTTTAAAAATAAATCAAGAAAATTAAATTATCAGTAATTTAGGACATCAAAATGAATGTTTCTTAGTATACTTAAAAATAATTCATCGAAAATACTCTCAATGTTTATGTTATTTTCAATAATTAGAAATCCTGATATTTTTCTCACACATTTACAGCATCAGAAATATTTTCAGAGGCCAGTTTTACATCACATAAAATGTAAACATGATATAATTTTAATTATTAAAAAATAAATGCGTTATACCTTAGGTAAAAATAAATTTTTAGCTTATGGTTTTTGTTGATAAATGCATAGTATATAAATTCACTCAAATTAATTACAGATTAATGAAGGCGGTCAGCGCTTACAAGTACTGATCAGAAATATTGATCCATTTTCAAAAATGCAAATATGCTACGTATATTAAGATTGAATATATATAAATTTAAATGTTCTGTATTGGACATTTCATACCTTATGCAGAATAATATTAAAAGAAAATGAAATTTACATTTGCCATTATTTCGTATATGCTAAACAAATTTTAGTATTAAGTGAGCTTTTATTATTAGTACTATTTTAGTTTGAAATGTAAGTTTCTAAAAACAAATATAATGCAGTGTATAGGAAACCGTAAATTTATCAGGCAATTTGTTTCTTAAGTATATATAACTTTATCTTTAGCATTTTTATTTACAAATTTATAAATTTTAAGTCATGTAATGTAAAGCAGAATTTTCATAAAATTCGTTACTGTAAATTATTTCATGCTCTTCAAAACTTAAATAAATAAATAAAGTTCGCTAGGAATATGCTTTATATGTATTTACATTTTGTTATTTTAATAATACACGTAGCAAAATTGGGTATAGAGCTCTCGAGGTTATTGATAGGTTATGCTATCAAAATATACACAGATGGTATTAAAAATGACACCAGATGGTGAACAGAAGATCAACATTAGAAATCCAGACTTTTGCTCTGTCTTTAGAAGTCTACTTATTGCCATTGAAGTAGGGCCATTCTGAGAGAAAAGCGCTTTGGTGAAGTATGGATTCTATCGGACAGTTGGAGCGCAATCTAACATCTAAAAGACTGGAGTGATGCGGGTAATAGCACTACTATTTCCATTCTAAATATGCTAAAACGGATCTCCTTAACTCGAGTAATACATCTGCAGTGGTAACCTCACATGTGGACATTCAGGGAAACGAGGCTGCAGATAAACTTGCAAAGAGCGGTTCAGAGGCTCCGCCTCCTGCCCCTGTCTGGACTTCAATGAAATCTCGTCTATTAAGAAAAAATATGAACAATGTCCAGTGGCAGGTCCCTCTAGAAAACGAATGGTACACAATATCGAGTCCAGGCGGATCCTTGGGCATCACTTGCGAACGGAAATCTGAGACAAATTTATCCAGATTTGCTAGTGGTTATTTGAGGGGACTTGCTTTTTATGGTGGACAAAAGGTTTATCCGATTTGCAATAAGTGTGCATCTCCTGATCACATTTTGGACTGCCTCCAATTCACCCACGATGACATAAATATAGATCATCTATTGTTTCTGGACTTCTTGCGGGTATATGAACTCATAGAACAAGTCTAGCTGTTGCTGGACATGGAGGATATGAAACAACAACAACAAAATTGGGCTCACATGTTTTATCGCAGATATCACTTTATGAAATTAATTTGATGAAGAAATACAGTTGTTTTAATTCATTCAGATAGGCAAATGATTGGCATGCCAAACAAGCAACACAGAATCTCACACGCACAAAATAATGTATGTTCACAAACCCTAATGTGTTATTTTTGTAAAAATATTTGCAATATTTATGGTAGTCTGTATGTGGTAAAAAAGTTACATATACTATACACAAAAGAAAGATGAATTTTACTATAACAGAAAAGGGAAATCAATATAATGATTATCAAATTTTGCGTTGCAGGAAAACATCACACGTCTATGGCACGTATGCCACTGGTTCGCCGCCACCGATCTAGGATCTTACTTTCACAAAAATTATCTCTATGAAATTCATAAAATTCGTAAAGGAATTTGGGAGTAGTTTACGATTTAAAAATACTCATAAAAATGTGAATAATTTATATTTTTTTTTTTTTTGAAATATTTATGTGTGATTATTTACATTGCGTCAAATATTAATGATCCGGAAAACAATGTATTTTAAATGTGTATATCAGTAAGGAATTGTCAAAAAAAACCGAATGAGGCAACCATTCTTGAGATACTAGTACCACTAACTGGTGATCAATAAATAAAATAATCCCTAGCCATCTCTAAATATCGGTTTTATTTCAAAAATATTACATGTTTTTAAATTATTTTTTAAATTTAATATTTAATAATTTTACATAATAACTTTATTAACTTACTTAGATACATATTTAACATTTTCATTTTAAAAAAGAAGGCAAATAAAAATACTAAACATTCATTTTGCTCAGATTATATTATATTCTAAATTTGAATTAAAAAAACCTTTTTGATGTAGTAAATATCTATTATAATACACAGAGCTAAACTTTATTTCTTTCATTTCTTTTTTTCAGGCTTGCATTAAAATTTTACTGACAGAACGGTTTAAAACATTTTCTTGCAATTAATTAAAAAAAAAAATCTACCTATTTATTTTGATTATTAATAGAATACCTTAATTTGTTGAAAGACGTAAGACACCACCAGTTTCAAATTACTTCCGAAAGGGCTGGAAGTTTAATGAGCTTTGAATGGCAAAATTAAGATGATTAAAGTTTGCAAACTGCATTTTACTTAACTAGTTTAAGATTACTTTGTTAAATTTAACGGCACAATTGTTGTATTTACTATAGTGTGAAATGTTTTACTCCGTGCTGTTTGTTTATTCATTTTTCAAAAACGTAAATTACAGCTAATAACTACTCGCGCTTTCTTTTATATTTTGAAAGCGCAGTTATTTTGACTTTTGAGTGTTAAATTTGCTCTGTGTCGTATATATTAAAACCATCACAAAAGGAAAACATTTTTATTTGAACTTCTGTCTGAGAACAAAATTTATTTTTATGAAAATTATATTTTATATGATTAAATAAATATCGACGAACATTTAGAACTTTATTTTATTAATAAACGGTGAGTATATTGTGACGCTACATGCATTTAAATGATTTTTTGCTTCAAAGGTTTGCTGAAATGTTTTCCATTAATCCATAAATCATAAAGTTTTTTAGATTAATTCTGATGAAATTAACTAATTTTTGAATAACTTTAGTTGTTCAACTATTTGGTTTATCATGTAAGATATTTCCGTTGTATGTAATATTAACACAATTTCTATTTGATTTTGTATTTATACGGCTGTTGTTACGTTAAATATGTATTTCATGAACGAATAATTCAAAACTTATAACTCAGCATTCAAATACAGACAATATCGGTCTCATTCTTAAAATATATTATTATTTAATATTTGATGAATCACACCATTTTTATATTAAAGTACCATTTAATAGCATATGTCATTAATAAAATATTAATACTAATTTCATAAATTTATTCGTATAAAAAATAATAATTATATTATGAAATATTCAGAATAATAATTTAGCCCATATATTTAATAAAAAAACCTTTTTTTATTTAATGTGAGTAAAATTTTACAGTACGACAATTTATTATTATTATTTTTATTTTAATTATTCTTATTAATGTTACCCACATAAATTGTTATTACTTTTCACAGTTTATAGCTACTTCCTTTCTACATCCATTGTACAGAAATATTTGTTTATAAAATATGACTAAAAAAACTTTTTTCTATTTGTCTTAATAAAATTTCTTTTAAATCTCTCTAAAAACCTTTTTTTTTTTTGTCTCAAGAGGCGACTTTTTCGAGAAAAATCATAAATGTAAAAGGTACGTTTTTAAAAATGTATATTTAAAACAGACGAAATGATAAATCTGATAAAGACAATATTAAGAAATACAGTATTACTATATTTTACTCATTGGTAAAGCTTTTGTACGGGAACCATATAAAAATTTTGATTTTGTATTTCTTCAAATTTAATCTCCTGAACATTTTAATCGATTTCTTACAATTCTGTACCTACTTTTTTAACCTAACTTTTTATAATACATGTCTATAATCAATATTTAAAGAATAAAAGACGTGATGAAAGTTTTTGGGACACCCTGAATAATTTTATAATGTGATAAAGAAAAGAGTTGTACTACATAGTAAGACAGAGTGCACAATAAAACAGAGGGATTTTACAAATCAGTTTGTATTTGTGCAGCTAGATGTAAGATAGTTCTGTGATGCTTTGTTTGGAGTGCTGCTAGACCACATTTGAAGAGCAGGTGTTTAGTCGTTTGGAAGATACGAAGTGAAAGTGTATACTCAAACACAGTGACACAGAGAAAGTTAGTTATTAAACTCTATTGCGGGTCATATACCTTCAGTCTAATTGTACGTGGTATTTAAATTTGAATATTATATATATGGAGTAATATTTCTCCACAACATATAATGAATTTAACAGCTACATCATTCATTATTTGTTCAACAAATCAAATTGGTACGCAGTGAAATGGTGTAAAACTATACATGATTCCAATTATAGTTATCCTATAATGAATAACAAATTTTACATTCTTTTTAATATGATTTGATGTCTTTGAGACGTAAATAACTTTAAATAGGAGGAACTTTTCTTCTTGTAATCAGATAGCAACAACTGTAATAAATTGATTTATCAGTGTCTGGACAACTTGAAATGTTATACAATGCGTCCGTGGATACATCAATAATCGGAAATCGCTCTACCACCATGTCATATACCAGATTGCTGAATGTGTTGAAGAAATACATAATATTTAATCATTGTTTTCGAAGTGTGGTACAAAATGAGGCTACAGAGGTATTTTAAAATGATTTTTTTTTCTATTTATACGCACGAATATGGAAAATGACTTACGCAAGTTGCTACTAATACGCATATTTATATGTAGACTGTTTAATTTTTTTAATTGATTATATCTATCTGTTAATTTTCAAAAAAATCCATACGACTCTCACTTATATATGCACGGATGTACAAAAAAGATTTGATGGTCTTTAAGAGGTAGTATTGTACTCAACAACAAACAGTTTTTATATAAGAAAATATGACCACAATCAATTTTTTAATTCTATAATATAGTGTACCTCACTCGAATCAGAATTAGATTATTTTTTTTTCATAACATTAAAAGTTGAAAGGCTCGGGTGGAAAAGAAGGTTATAAAAATATGCAAATTTCAATATGTTTAAGATTCAAGTTTTCTTAAGAAAGCTACAAAGAAAACTACTGTGATTGCTTTCTCAAAAACAGCTGATTCGTTACGACTGGCCCGTTACTTAACATACGTGCAACAATTTATTGTCTGATCAATTTAAATTAATTGGAGTTATGCAGATAAGCCCTCGTTATTAACATTCATATCTACATTTTATATATATTAATACTATGGGATATTTATGTAATTAAACAATTTTAACCGCAAATCCAAAAACAAAAGAAAATGAAAAAAAAGAAAAATACATTTTAGTTAGCATCTTTTAGAGCCAAGAATTGAATTATGAAGATATTTTAACGAAATTTGATTTATACTGACACTCGTGTATTTACAGGATGTTTGGAGGATGTCTATAAAATGTTTTTATAAAATAGAAGATATGATAATACATATCAAGAAAAATAATACTTTCTCCCTAAGAAACCAGGGCCGCAATTAACTTATTGAGACCAACATTCAGGAGTAGATGAGACAACTGAGTCAGCTGGTCGAGGATTTGGAGTAGATGGGACAACAGAGTCAGCTAGTCGAAGATCTGGGACACTAGGAGGCATTATATTCATTCCAAGTAAAAACCACAATTATTTTTATAATGTTAAAAAAAATTATGATTTTTACGAATTTGCCCCACACTTTGCTTTGGTTAAAATGTATGACACTGTGGCAAGTGCTTCAAGTAATTCGGTCGGTGATCCCATAAGTAACATTCAATGCATTTCTAAACATGAAGTATTCAGAGCTATTTGGATGTGAATGGTCTAAAACATTTATACAAAAGATTTGTTGCAAATTTCGTTATAATTGTTATTTTAAAAAATCTTTATTTTTGTTAGACTAAGAACAAAATCCGCTTTGGGAATAGATTTAGGTACCCTGTATTTTTAGCCGAATAAATAGATTTCGGTCCTTTTTCACTAAAAAATGTTTTCATTTTGATGAGTAATATAACTTCTCTAATACTGTTAATTGATTTTATTGTAAAAAGAGTTTATAAAAACTGTGCATTGTACTATATTTCCATGCCACGTACTTTTCTCTACTGATAGTTCTAAATCTCCCTATATATATGTATATAATAGCAGTAACGATATCATATGAAATTAGTAGCTTAACGTAAACTTATTTTTCTAAACTAATGCACATAGCATCATATTACTGGGTATAATTGTTAAGTTACACAAAGAAAAAAAAAATAAGATATGAAATTATTTGATGAAAAAAAATAATTGTAAAGAAAAACTTTCAGCGCAAAATTCTGACACTTGATAAAACACAATGTGGCAGCGCCTTACACAGAGTAGAGTTCTATTCATATTTAAAAGATTTATAATAAGCAGTCTAAAAATAGAGAAGTATCAAGAATAATAACAGCAAAAAGTTGTATATCCTATAATGTTTTCAAGATATTTATTCGATATGTCATTCCATTTTACTTTCACTGAGAAAAGATACTGAAATAGCATGACATGATTTGTCTATTTTTACTGATAATGTAAGAGTTTTGCCCATCTGAGTAAATATCAGAAAAATGTTATGCTAGAATGTTTGAACAGGATATGATTCGCATAGATAACTAGAATAGAATAGTAATACATTATTATTATTAATATTTGTTTACAATAGTTGTTTTTCAGAATTATTTTAATTAAAACAATGCAAACGTGCATTTTTCTTTTAAAATATTTTTGCTTTTTATTGTTTAATAGGAAATGATATTCGATATTAAAACAAACTGAGGACTTTAAAGTTTTTATTTTAAAACTTTTGAATATTTCTGTTTGATTCAAATATTTTTTATTATTAATGATGATTTATTCCCGTACTCTTTTGATGATTTATTCCTGTATACATATGATGATTTATTACTATTTCAAATTTTCACTTTTCTAGACAAAATTTAACGTACAGGCAGTTTAAAAAATATATACAACCTGTAGTTTTAATCACTAAATTTCTGTGTAAAAAACGAAAATAGCTATTCGATTAAAACTTATGTATTCCTTCAATTAAAATAAATAATTTTAATGAGGGAACGTCTTCAAATTAAAAATATGAGAAGCTCAGAAATTTCCAATACAAACACCTAAATTTCGAAACGTATTTGGATTTTTCAGCGCATTTTAATTTCGGATACCAAACGGAAAAATAATAACGAAAAACCAGTCGGTAATTAGTTTAAAAAATCATTTTTTTTATTTAGCAATCACAATGTCAAATTTACGTTTCATCGTGGCGAAATAGATTGCAATGCAACTGGCACAGCTTAAAAACGACTTGTTGGTCTGATCTGCTATTTTGAATTTAAATATTTGAAGCTTCTAGAAATCTATTTATGTTGAAATTTCCATAGGTTATAATCAATATATATATATATATTTGTAAAAATCACTTTCAAAACATGTATATTTTCAAAATTAATATCTGATATTAATTTTCAAAATAAATTTACAAAAATGTTGCGATTTGTAACTATAGTATTTTAAGTACTTAGATTAAAGGAATTGCAGCAACTTCATAATGGATAACTCGAGGTGGACTTTTAAACACATTTAATTTACATACTATCACAAACACGTAACAGATACATCCGACAACTAACAGTAAACAAAACTTAATACCAGCTGGTGACGTAGTTCGCTGTGGTGCTGCCATCTATGAATTACATTTCCAACTAAACACTACAGACTCTCCCCTTCTTACTTTGGAAATTTCGTAGGAGATTTTCTTTTGCTGGTGGATCTTCTAGGTACCTGTTGGGAAGAAGATGAGTTAATTAAAGTATTTTTAGCATCATCAATAGAAGTATTGGACACCATGGGTTTTGGAGCTGAAGGTATCCCTAGAGTCTACTGGAGCAGGACTTGGAGTATTTGGGAGGACACAGTCATCTGGTTTAGGATTTGGAGTAGATGGAACACCAGAGTCATCTGGTTGAGAATTTGGAGTAGATGAGACAACTGAGTCAGCTGGTCGAGGATTTGGAGTAGATGGGACAACAGAGTCAGCTAGTCGAAGATCTGGGACACTAGGAGGCATTAGCTGAGAATCACTTTGATTAACAACTGCATTATCACTTTTGTGACTTTCTGTACCACTCTCTTCAGAATTTGAGTCATTAGTTAGATGCATCTTCGAACCGACGTTAGTTATCTGATCAACATGCCTTTTCCAAATATTCGAACCAACTTGAATTCTATAATGCAACTTGCCTTCTCTTGCAATAATGCGACCAATTTTCCACTTGACTTCTGGAGTATAATTTCTTACAGCCACTTTCTGGTTGATTTGAAATTCTTTTACTTTAGAATTGGCCTTTCTCGCATTTTGTTTATCATGCACAAAATTTGTGACATTTGGAATGATCAAATCTATTTTTGTTCTTATATTTCGTTTTAGAAATAGAGATGCAGGACTTTCCCCCGTAGTAACATGAGGCATCTTTCTATACTGTAAAAGAAAGTTATTTATTTTCATCTGCAATATACCGGATTCTGAAGATAAGGCTTTTAACCCTCGTTTCAGAATTTGTACATATCTCTCTGCCTGACCATTTGTAGCTGGACGGTATGGAGCACTAAACCTATGTTTAACCCCATGATTCTTCAAAAATGTCTCATATTCTTCAGAAGTAAATTGTTTTGCGTTATCAGATACCAGAGATATAGGATACCCGTATCTGGCAAAAAGAGAAGAAAGACAAGTAATTGTATGTTCTGAAGTTGTATTAGGGACAATAAAAACTTCAGGCCATTTGCTATGAGCATCAACCACAAGCAAAAGCAGTTTACCCATCACAGGACCAAAATAATCTATGTGAATTCTTTGCCATGGAGCTGTAGGCCATTCCCAATGATGAGTATCTACCTTAGGAGGATTATTTTTTTAAATTGACACAAATAGTGCAATTCCGTGCAAGATATTCAATATCTTGGTCAATTCCTGGCCACCAAACAAAACTGCGAGCTAAGGACTTCATTTTCATTTTACCAAAATGTCCATAGTGCAAATCACGTAAAATTTGTTTACGGTGAACTTCTGGGATAATTACTCTACATCCTTTTAAAATACAACTATGTTGAAGAGAAAATTCTTCTTGCTTGCCACCAAAAAGTAAATTTTTAGAACCAGAAATTAGATGATGAAAAAGTTGACGTAGTAAAGGATCAGATTTTGTAGCTACAGCAATTGATTTGGCGTTTACAGGCAATGTAGAAATCTGGTTAATTTGAAAAAATGCAGATTCATCAATTACATTACTTGAATTTAATTGTGGGGGTAAATCTTCACTACGTAATGGAAGTCGTGAAAGAGCATCGACATTTCCATGTTCGGATGTTTTCTTATAACGAATATCATATTTAAACGCTTGTAAGTATAATGCATATCTTTGCATCCGAGCAGCTGAAAGAACAGGAATACTTTTATTTGGAGAAAATATGGACACAAGTGGTTTGCTATCTGTAAATAAAGTAAACCTATTACCATATAAATATTGAAAAAATTTCTTTACTCCAAAAATAATAGCTAGTGCTTCCTTATCCACCTGGCTATATTTTTTTTCTGCATTCGTAAGCGTTCTGGGCACAAAACCGATTGGTTTTTCCACGTTATCTGGTATCACATGCGAAAGAACTGCAGAGATGCCATATGGAGAAGCATCTGTTGCTAACACTAAAGGCAATTTAGGGTTGAAATGAGTAAGAACTCTTTCTGAAATAATTTCATTTTTTATATTTTTAAATGCTTGTTCACAAACAGAAGACCAAATAAATTTTACATTCTTTTTGAGTAAGTGATTTAAAGGATGAACAATTGTAGATAAATTTGGTACAAATTTAGAATAATATGTGACTAAGGCTAAAAAAGCTTTAACTTGTGACACATTAATTGGTCTAGGAGCATTGACAATAGCCTCAATTTTATCTTGCGTTTTATGAATACCTTGCTTATCAATTTTATAACCACAATATGTAATATGGTCAGCCAGAAATTTGATTTATCTTTATTTATCCTAATATTATGTTCACGTAATCTTTCTAAGCCTTTTTTTAGTCTTTTTAAATGAATTTCATCAGTTTCCCCCGTAACACCAATATCATCAATGAACACAGTGACACCATCAATACCACTTAATATTTGTTCAATCGATCTTTGCCAAATTGCTGGAGAGCTAGTAAGACCCATTGGTAACTTTAAAAATTGAAATAAGCCCTTCGGAGTATTTATAGTTAACAATTCCTGTGATTTTTCGTCTACAGGTAACTGAAGATAAGCTTGATTTAAATCTATTTTCGTAAAATGTAAACCACCACCTAAAGTAGCTAACATGTCCTCTACCCTAGGTAAAGGATATTTTTCCACCTTCAAAAATGTATTTACTGTAACTTTAAAATCTCCGCATAACCGAATTTTACCATTTGGTTTTACCACTGGAACTATAGGAGTTGCCCACTTACTACTGGTGACAGGTTTAATAATACCCTCATCCTGTAACCTTTGAATTTCATCATTTACTGCATTACGTAGAGCATACGTGACTGTTCTAGCTTTACAAAATATGGGCGTAGAACCTTTTTCTAGATAAAGTTCTGCTTTCAAACCCTTTATTTCCCCTACTTTATCCGAAAATAAATCAGAAAAATCATTTAATAATGTTTTGAATTTATCAGCAGAATTTGCAATTTCATTGACATACACAGATTTAAAATTTGTGGGAAACAAATTAAATGCAGCTACCCAGTCTCTGCCAAATAAAAGTGGGAAATTATCTTCTTTAATCAAATACAGTTTAAGCTTTTTAGTAATATTTGCATAAGAAACATCTACTGTTACATACCCCACAGGTGTAAACACCTCACCCGTTGCCGTTCTTAACTGAACGTCTGATGGAAAAATTTTATTATTCGGAAAAATTCTCCGAAAACGATTTACAGGTGTCGCAGAAATTCCTGAGCCCGTGTCTACCTCCATTTCAGCTTTAGCTTTATTTTCAATTAAAACCCATACTTTTATAGGTGTAGAACTCTTACCATGACTCACAGATAAAATATCAACCGTCTGCAATACATTTGTTTGTTTCTGAGAACTACTTTTACATACTTTACCTAGATGGCCTCTTTTTCTACAAATTTTACATATAGTGTTGATATGCTTACACTTATTGGCAAGATGAGAAGGATTTCCACATCTATAACACTGTAACTTATTTTTATTTACTTCAAAATTCCCCTTATTTACATTGTTTATTTTCGTTTTCTGGAAATTATTTGAAATTTTATTCGGCTGAACATTTTTAGAATATGCCAATTTATTAACATTTACATTCTTGTTTTTCAATTCAGAAATATCATGTTCGTTATTTTGCAAAATAATTGCTTTTCAATAGCTTTCTCAAAAGATAAATCATCTATTTGTGAAAGTAGTTTACTTTGGATACTTTCATTTTTTAAACCTCGTAAAAATTGTTCTAACAAATTTTCATTAAGTGTTTCACCAGTAAAAGCACAGAACGTGGTTAACTTCTTTAATTTTGAAACAAAATCTTGTATCGATTCGTTTTCATTTTGATAAGAATTACGGAATTTAATTCTAGAACAAAATTTATTAGGGGCGGGGCTTAAGTGCTTTAACAGAATGTCAACTATTTCCTCATATTTCAGTGCTTCAGGATTTTTCGGAAATGTTAAATCTGACAGCAAATTATACAATTTAGGCCCCATACAGGAAATAATTGCAGGTACCTTTTTTTTTTCCTCAACATCATGTAATAAAAAACTCTGTTCCAACCTCTTAACGTATGATTGGAACGTTTCAATGGAATCATTGTATTCCTTAAAATTAGCAACCATTATGAACTTTTATTTATTGCAGAGAAGGAAAAAAATGTCAGCACTTACCACCCTCGAAATGATGTACGTCTTCAAAATATTACTGCAGCATATACGATTGTAGACATAAAAAACGCCATTTTGCGAATCAGGTGGAATTTCTTGTAATTTAATTCCGGTAAGAAACTTGATTTTCATCCTCGCCATTATATAGTATTTTAAGTACTTAGATTAAAGGAATTGCAGCAACTTCATAATGGATAACTCGAGGTGGACTTTTAAACACATTTAATTTACATACTATCACAAACACGTAACAGATACATTCTACAACTAACAGTAAACAAAACTTAATACCAGCTGGTGACGTAGTTCACTGTGGTGCTGCCATCTGTGAATTACATTTCCAACTAAACACTACAGTAACCATTAACTTTTTAGACAGGAACAGATTTCTAGAAGCTTCAAATATGCGTATCCAAAATTACAGCTCATTCCAAATAGTGGATTCTGAGTTACGCTTTAACCACTTCCATTGGCCTCATAGATAGGGAAACGGTGTTATTACCCCCTACTTAACTCGGGGCAGCCCTTGAAGTAGTTGAAGTACTTTTTGAGTTACGCTTTACGCTCGTAGCATTGCAATCTTTTTTGCAACGACTAAAATGGAAATTAACGTTAAGCTTTTTTTTTAACATATATTGAAAGAAGACAATTTTTATTCAATTAGCTATTTTTGTTTTTCTCTGCGTCAATGTGGCGATTAAACTTTATAGAGCGTTTCTTTTTTTTTACATCGACTATATATTGTAAGACTTTCAAGTGGGACTCATAATATTTTATGCCAAACTCTCCTAGTGATTTTTTTAAATAATGTTAAAAGTTTGTAATATAAAAATTTAAATTTAAAGGGGTGTTCAATTATATCATGTGAAAGAATCGTAATAAAATAAATTCAAAAGGCATTACATATTTGTTCCTTAAAGATAAAAATTCTTTTAAAAAAAAGTGTTCATTCCATACTCTGTCCCAAATCATCGTACATAAATGTGGTTCATATATACCAATCAATCAGTATTAATGTCTAATATTTAATGCTATACTTAAATTCTAGTTTGGTTGTATCTATACAGGTGTCCCTGAATTCGTGTTTCAAAGTGTCAGGGGTGATAGAACACTCCTAGATAAGTTCAAAATACTATACAATGTAGGGTCGCAACTCAAGCAATGAAGCTTTGTCAAGCATTGACAAGCATTGTGCTTTTTGATTGTGGAGAGAAACATATTTTTTACATAATATCTTACAAATGATTGCTGATTTTATTTATGCTTAATAGTTGTTACTAACATGGGTGCTAATATGTATGGAAATTAGTAGAAGAATAAAGAAATTGAAAAGTAAATAGCTCAATAGTGTGAAAAAGGGGGGGGGGTGTATCTTATATTGTATCAAGTTTCCTCCAGAGACGTGGAAGGGGAATGAGAAATCATGGGGAAAACTTTAAGCGTTGATAAGACACATCTAAACAGGCTATTTTCGACATACAATGCACGGGCGTATCGCAACGGCGAGATGACGGTGTCATAAAATGCACAAAGCGCTGATTATTCGCACACATCGTCTTTCCAAAACGGATGGCTGCTTTTAATAATCAGGAACATGCATTTTAGGTAGCTTTCAATACAAAAAAGTATAAAGCTAAATATTGCAGCCGTTCGGAGGAAAACAGTTCCGGAAAATTTTGATATATTTTCACCGATCATGACCCCCAGACCCATATATATATATATATATATATATATATATATATATATATATATATATATCCATACATATATATATATATATATATATATATATATATATATATATATATATATATATATATATCCATACATATATATCCATATATATCTGACCTATGTCATACGATAACGCTCGTATTTATAAATCAATTTTGATGAAACTAATTGTGTGTATTAAGCTCACCAATGTCTCGACCGAGTTCGTTGGCCAGCTTGGTCCGCCATTTTGTTTCAAGATAGCGGCCACTTAAAAATTAAAATAAATATACAGAAAAGTTAAAAATTCAAATTTATATTTTAATTAAGTGTTAGGCTTTGATACGAGGATTCCAGAGCCTTTTTTGGTTTACCTCTATCTTAAAAAATGGCTGAGATAGAGCAGTTTGAAATTCTAGGGTGGCTGACATTTTGAAACAAGACAGCACATTACAAAAATTTTCATTGTTGTAATCATTTTACGAATCATAATCATAAAACTGTATATTCATATCTGTTAGCGCGAAATTCTCGCCAAACTTGGCGATATTTAGCGAAATAACGCCAAATTTGGTGACCAAAATAAGTCTTCATAAATGAAGCCAATTTGGCTATTGCTCAATAATTTGGCGAATTTCTTATTTAAATTCAGTATTAACGAATCTTTCGTAAACGTTTTTTTTTTTTATTTTAACTTGCTGTTTTCGTGTAACAATAGCTAAAATTTTAAAACGAAGATATAGGAAAGCTACCTTTTCCTCCCGGTACAGGCCGGAATTACTTTTATATTTTGTGCTGAGGTTGTGAGTACTCTGCAAGAACAAATTGTGTAGTAAACAGGGTTATCTCTACAATCAGAAAGCACTCTGTAGCGTTTCATTGCTTGAGTTCAGACCATGCATTGTATGGTATTTTTAGCTTTTATAGGCGTCTTCTATCACCCCTTAAAGTTTGGACCATGAGTTCAGGGACACCCAGTATATAAAAATTGTGACAAACTATAAATTATAATGTACAACATCAAATTTCAATACCATGTTTGAATTTTTCGGTACTTTTTACTTCTCGATATAAAACGAGAAGATATTTGTTCATGTTGTTCCGGAATTATGATTTATCCACGAAATATCAATGCAGAAAATGAAAATGATTTGATGAAAAATAATCCACATAATCAGAATATTTTTCATTTTGTTGTTTAACCATTTTTCGGGAAAATAAATATATTTCTAAAATGTTGAAATGAATAACTGCCCCAAGAATTTGGCATTAAATTGATCTGAAAACAATTAAATGCTTCGCATGAAATGCATAACAATAATAATAATAATAATAATAATAATAATAATAATAATAATAATACAATCTGGTACACCTTTGGCAGTTTGGAATTAAAATTAAGTCGAAGGTAAACATCCCATCGACTTTTTTTTAACCGTCTGACCGGAAGGACAATATTGTAAGGTTGTTTTCTCTGTATTTTTTTAATGCAAAAAACAAACAAAAAAAAAACATGATTTTTCCAAATTTTAACGTATATAAATATAATCCTTGAGAGTATGAATCATTACTATATGTTTTAAAACTGCATTATACCTGTAGAATTACATTAATTTAAATACTGGTTTATAGTGAAACCTACAGCTTAGAGAACGGATATATCAGTTCCATATATATATATACCATTTAGCATTTTAACTATTACAAGAAAATAATCTAATGCAGTATAACCAAGATCAATATAGTTTTATTTATTTATTTATTTCTCAGACCATGAAAATATAAATATACGTCATAACCATAATTTACTGTTTTAAAGTAGCACTTTTATAATTTGTGATTATATCAACTAAGAAAAACCTGACTCGGATACATTACCTGTATTTGGAATGCAATTTATTTCACATTGTACCAAGCTGTGCAATGTTGCAATGAAAAGAGTTCCTGGTGGTGCCCAAGCTGACTGGCATTTTTACAATCGAATTTATCATGCCTATTAAAATCATCGACGCTGAAATTGAATGCCAAAATGTCACACTGCCTCCCGGACTGTCACTTGATAACATGTAGAGCCTCAAGAAGCCTCAGAGAAGCCTGAACGTGCCTTGGAATGCCTTCAACTAGATTTCGGTAGAATGCACACGGGATAGCACACCATAATTGCTACAGTTTGCCTAAGTCTTCTAAATTCCCGAGTTCCGATGTTGCTGCTCGAAAGCGTTGTTCTAAGTGAATCCACATGTGCTCAACCAAATTGATTCCAATTGCATTTGGGACGGAAATACAATAATGTAAACTCATTATCATCTTTCTCAAATAATTATTGCACGTTAGAGATTTTGTAACATGGTGCACTATCCTGTTGTACGATCCCATTTCTGTTCAGAAAATATGTGAACATAAGGGGGTGTAACCCCCCCCCATGATGCTTAAATACGTGGAAGCCTTTATATTAGCTTGTCTCAAAGACAATGGGAACAAGCATGATACAATAAAAAATCGCCCATACTATAACACTATAAACATCATCTTGCGTCATTGCAACCGTGCATCCAAGTAAGAATGTTTCACATCGTAACCGTTACACGCACCTGCATCCACCTACATGATGTAAATGAAAATGTGATTATTATGTCTACCTGACCCTCTTCCATTTTTCACTTATTTAATGGGCATTATTATGTGCCCAAAGTATGCGTTTACGTCCATGAATTGCAGTGACAATGGGCACGCGAATAGGACAACATCAGTATACTCTCATAGGCAACAGTGTACGAAGAACAGTGTATTGCGACACATTCCATGCAATACCACGATTAAATGCAAAAAAATTAAAAACAAATTAAACCAAACAGGGAGGCTTACCATATGGCTTAGGCTCTGCAAGTCCTGCTTGGCAAGTTTATTAAAAAACATACAAATAAGGCCTTTAGGCTTTTATGTAACTACAGCAAAAATCATTGTTAGTGCCATTAGGTTTTTTACATAATTACAACAACAATCACTGTTACGGTATATCATACTGTTCTGCAATCCAAAATTTTACTAATCTTCTAATTGCGCTGCAACAAAATTAAGTTGATTTTTTACCAAAATCTTAACACACTCTATTATGTTTTCTTGTAAATTTGCTCCTTTTTAGAACATAGCTAAACTAACTGTATAGAGGCATGGAAACATATTTCTTTATATGGTATGTTGGTGTGAGAGTGCAGTAGTATATAGTGAAGATATGTGTCCCTGAGGCCACTTACGCAGAGATCTGAAGGCGATTTTCCAAACTTATGCAAGTAGGATGTAAAAAGGACCGTGATTTGTTGCGAATAGGTATAAATTTCTGTGATGCAGAATTATGTTCTTTTGTTTTCGGAAATAGTTGATACGTATACCAGCCCGTCTCAGCATTATCCCATTCACTTTGCGATTTTGTGAGGATTATTTTATTCATTAACTTCTTTAAGTGAGAATGAGGAAAGGGATGGAATTTTATGTCGTTTATACCAGTTGCGTTGCCAGGCAATACCTTGTGTTCGATTAGCTGTTTAATTTGTTTGTACTAACTATTGCATATCGTGAACAGCTGGCTAGACGTGCAGTTTCTGATTGCTTTAAGCCATCTGTCTTGCCATTACAATTTATCCTTTTCAAAATTCAGTAAATCCTTACATTTTACCGCGTAGCAGCGACAAGAGAAACTGCTTTAAGTTTTGATATATTAACTCAAAATCAAATATAATCCATTTTATTGGCGTTGCAGATAACATCTGTATAATTCACGGGTGGTTTGAATGTTCTGGCTCATCGGTGCATGTCATTAGCTGAAATGTTTCAGTATGATTTACGATTTTATTCAAATATATGGACGAAGAATAAGAAAATATTCTAAAAACTTTTATTTATTATAGTTTCGGGGTACAAAAGCAGTCTATGAAAATTATTTTTGTGGTCAATATTTTTTACTTTTTTATATTTAAAGTAGATATACTTTAAATCATAGTGGGAAATGTTTCTGTGTATTTTTTATACCAATTGGAATTTAAGTTTCTCATTTCCTTAACATATGTTTTGAAGAAACCTTATCCGGAAAATGAAACAAGAAATGTTGGGGTTATTGCGAGAACTGAAAAAGGCAGTTGGGTGAAAGTCAATGATGTCAAATATGTGTAAGAATTGAAAAAAGTGTCCATTATTGCAAGTCTGTGGGATATAAAACTTACATCTGAGATAAAAAAGATTTTATAAAGAGTCTGTCTTACTTTTTGTATAACATTACATATGAATATAAAGAGATATAAAAAGCAAATTTCACTTTTTTAAATATGAATATATCTTCAGAACTTGTTAATGTTTGATCACATTTATTAACCAATTTTATCTGCTAAACAGGATTTCCTCCCAACCTATACTTTCAGGATTACTTTTATTTACAGGTATCACTTTTGAAAAAGTAATATTTGCTTTATTTCATAACAGACATTTGCGATGAAATATGATTAAGATTATTTGTTGCGACTAGTGACCATACGTATATTGCTTTTTACTCCTATATCAAATTCATAGAGTGTAAAATTAATAACAATTCATGTTTTCACAAATTTGTAATTTTCCACGTTTACTCTTAGTTTTCATTTCTGCATAATGTCTGATTCCTAGATTCGGTGTTGAACCATGAACTTTCCCTTAACTTCAGTGTGCCATTTTTTACTCACAAATAATCATTCTAAGTAAAAAACAATCAATAATTCCATAATAAATAGCGGGTATGCCCTTAGGCGTTAATAATGTATGTCGAAGTATATATAATAGTCAAGGTTCCGTGTTTAAAATGCCTAGAACCTTAAATGATAATTTAAAAAAAAAAGAGTTAAAGAGCAAGGATAAACTAGTATCCTTATGCATTTGTTAAGTATTTCAGAAATGTGTTTAAGAAATGTAAACTTTCTAGCATTATAATATCGATTATGTCTAATACAAAAATGTAACATTGTTTTAAAATAAAAAATTCACAGTGACTCTCTTAGAATTCCTGTAAAGAATTTCTTAAGCTGGTATTTAGCTTCACATTGCTCTCAGCTGAAGGAGAGTATGAAAAACTATCTTTACATATTCAAAAGTAAGACATACAGTAGGAATGTATGGCCTTGGCTTGCTGAATTATGTTAGACATAGTTATGTATTCTTAAATATATACTAAAAGGTTTTTTAAAAAATCATGTTTTATAAGATACAAAAGACGTTTTCTTCTTTTTTTCCTATACAAAATTAATAAATACTAGTTTTTTTTATACGGTATTAGGAATTTTTCTCTTAAATTTGAAATTATTAAAACAATTTATTATTTAATTGCTAAATATAAGTTCTAAAAAATCAATTTCCATTATCTTGCGTGTGACGTTATTTAATGGAAGTAACACTTGCTAATATAGTTTTCTGAATTTACTATGAATATTTTTAAAATACACGATTTTTTTTTTTCGAATAAGTTATGAATATTTATTCCCTAACATACCAATAATTTCAAATATTCTTCATTTAGAAAAATCTAAAATAAATGTATATATATATATATATATATGTGTGTGTGTGTGTATATTATCTTTGTTGTAGTATACAGAAAAAAAGACTATCCCCGTTTGCCATTTTCTTTTTTTATAGGTTTACATTCAATTTCCAATTTCAGTAAAGTTTACCCTATTCGTCTGTATTCTCGTAAGTTAAAAATAAAATAAATGCAGTAAAAGTAACAAAATAAAAATAAAACATAATTGTTTTTTCATATTACATTTTCTACAATGTTTCATTTTGTAAAAGGTTAACAAAAAAAATCTACTATGCTTTATATTTGTTAAAACACAGCCTTCATACAAGAAGAAACAATATCTGCTTGCTGTATTTGTTTTTTTTTATAGTTTTGCATGTGATTTGCAATTTCAATGGCGTTTACCATATTATTTTATGATCCAGTAAAGTATATGTAATACGAAATAAAATTTGATTGTAAGGAGCCTTTTTATGTTACATACTAAGAAACTCATTAGGAAACCTACTAGTAAACCCATTATGAAACACACTAGGAAACCACAATGAAATATAGTGTATTTTAAAGCAACAAAATAGTAAAACTTCAAAATTCGATAGTACCAATAAAGCTAAAGTTTACCGTATTCGTCGAAAGGTGTGCATAATGAACCAATTCTTTTTCATTTTTGAACTATTCCAGACAGAAAATAGTTCTTTAAACATTGATGAAGGAAGGCAAATTTTCAACTAGACTATGATTTTTGCTGGGTCAACAATAATTGCCTAAAAACACTACTAGTTGTTGAAAGCTTCAAAACAAAACTTCAAACGTAAAGATAAACCATCTTGGAGATTATTGCTTCCCTGTCCCAGAGCATTCTGGGGCAGGATTCTCGGTATTGGAAAATAGACATTTGAGAAAGATTCCCTGACAGTACACGAGGTGAGCACAAGAATCGTGCAAATCATCTCTAGCAGACGTTCTAAGTACACAAAAAAGGCTTCTATAAACTTCTGATCAGTGTTGCCAGTCCTCTACTTTTTTATTCAGATTACTTGATCGCTAATACTTTTTGAGATAGTAATGTTAAGGTTATTTATTGATAAATTAAAAAAGAAAATACATTAAATTATGCATATAAAAAAGCAGCGGCAACTAAACAATCTGGATTAAAAAAAGTAGTGAACATCAATCGTGTTATTCTGCATTATTATCTGATACAGAAGAGTTTAATTTGAGCCTCAAAGACGTCTGGAGTCTACGTAAAAATATCTTCCGAAGCAATGGCAAAAAAAAAAAAAAAAAAAAAAAAAAAAAAAAAAAAAAAAAAGGAGGTGCGTTGGGGCACGTTGATGAAAATTTTATTTATATAATTCGCTTCTACATAAAAGGTAAACGCGGCCACTTCAGAAACATGTAAACTTTCTGTAATTTTCAGATATATATACTTTGTATTTTCAGCAATAAGATTTTGATATGAATATTTATTAAAATAATTATAAGCTAAAACATGTGTCCGAGTTACTTTTTCTAACCCTGTTAATAAAGAATGAAAACATTCCGTTAATTAAATAAAAGAAAGATACAGTCCTCTGAGTAGCCTGGACATTAAGATAAAAACAACAAATACAAATTTAAGCAGCACGTTTTTATTGGTAAGACTTAATATTTTTACCGTTGTTTTAGCTGTTGTATCAATAAAACTGTATTTTTGCTGTAATAAAGTAAGCGGGTATTGGTGTAAATGTGAAATCAACTTCAATGGTGTAAACATTGATGTGCCACTAAATTCTGTAACTCTATTTTTGTAATTCTATTGTTGTCAGCCTAATCATTGTTGGTCTTGATTCTCTAATATTTTCAGCCTGCGCTAAAAGCTTGTTTTTGCATCTACAGTCTGCCCCTGATGAGGTTGGGCGTTGTGAATACTCCAGTATTACGTTGTCATCAACAATGAACACGTGCTTACCATTTAATTAAAATTTCGACGGATGTAGTTAAAAAATCATTGCAGAATTTGACCCAGACAACAAAAGAAGTTTACAAAAAACATGTAATTAAACAGTAAAATTAAGATTTAATTCTTTTTTCATCGGCTGAAGATTACATGGAGCATATAACGCATATATTTAGCTGTCAGAAACATGATAAACATTTTCTTGAGAATTATTTAAAATATTAAATATACTACATTAAATAGTACGTTTTAGACTGAAATGAAAATCAAATATATATTTATGAAAACAAATTTACAAAATAATCTGTATTATCAGTAATATCCTGAATTTTTTTTAATACATTAAAATTAAATTTTAGTAAATGAAGTAAAAATTAAAAATAAATATGTATATTTCTTATTTTCAAAACTATCTAGTGTTTTCCGATGTGTTTCATTCTATAAAAGATTGATATTACAGACGAGATTTTTTTAATTTTTTATAAAATTGACTTCTTATAAAGATAAAAAAGAGGCTTGTCCCTTTGGTATTTACAACACTGAACAAAATTTTCTGAGAGGCTTTAAATTTCCTTTTATTCCACACAAGCTATATGCAGTAAGGGAAAAACTAAGAAATCATGCAGTCTATTTTATGTTGCTCACAAATCCACCATGAAATAAAATAAAGAAAAGTAATATTCCATTTCGTAGATATAAAGAAAGAACCACTCTCCTGAATATTTGTGATATTCAAATAAAGTAATAATAAAATTTCTCTACCATCCTTTTTAAAAATGTTTAAGATGCATAATATAATACGTTTTAATATAAGAAAACCGATTAACATTATCTCATTTTTTTTTAAATATTCAAAATGATATCTAGCATGTTTTTCGTTGAAGTAAGTCAAAAAAAGTGTGTTTTATTGAAATGAAATGTGCTTTATCAAAAGCACTTGAAAGTTTTTTTAATTTAAAAGAAAATTGCACTTTTATGATAACATTCATTTGTGCTTATGATATATCAATCTATGATTAAAACTAAAAATAAAATAGGTTTTATTTTTATTTAAATAAATTATACCCCATAAAAATTTGTTTGCCGAATATTTGTTTCTTATAACTTTGCATTTCTTTTGTAACTTTTAATGAAGATTACAACATTTATGTTTGCTCTCTCAAGCTATAAATAGAAAATTAGTGGTAAAAGAAAATGACAAAAACGAAGTACATCCTTTGGCATACGTCGGGGTTTCAAATTTTGTGTTAGATACTTTTCACGCTGCTGTTTCACGAACATTTTTTTTTTTTTAACATCCTGTGCTATAAATGAATATTCATGAAATGCGGCTGATTTTCTTCTTCTTTTTCTGAAAATATGTTTGTTTGTATTATAAATAGTTTCTGAATTTCCGGATTTTATGAAATACTTTATAATTTTCAAATAAGACATTTTGCTTTCCCATCATACGTAGTATAGGGCAAATCTTCTAACCGTTTTGAAAATCGAAAAAAAAAATTGACGGCTTTACACGTTTCAAACACTGGAGGATCCAAAAAACATAGTTTTAGAAAAAAAGAATTGCCGTCCGTCTGTGTGTCTGTGTGTCTGTAAACGCTCTATCCCCCAAACAAAGGGAGATAGAGACTTGAAATTTGGTATTGAATTTATATTATTAAAATTGAATTTCAGTAACCTAGATTATCCGGAACTATTTTTCGGACTCTTGAAATATTCGTTCTGATAAAAGGTATATAAAAATTTTCGTAATTGTTTATTTTAAGGAGTGAATATAAAATACAATAAAAAAACATAAAGAATAAAGTCGATAGGATAATTAGTTGTCGAGATATTTGTAATCATATTTCCACACTCTTCGATTTTTCATAACTCTGTATTTCATTCAAATTTCAATTCAAAGATATATTTTAATTCAAAATGAGACGCTTAATCCGACTCAGTAAACTGTTAGTTAATATGATTATCAATTTTGGAGTTATAAGGATATTTCTGTTACGCAATTCAGTAATAGAGCATTTAAAGTGTATGACGTCATCAAGCAACGATTTTACTTGAATTGCAATGCATTTTATATATAGTTTACACACGTTTTATTTTCATATTTTATATTAATCATATCCATGATGGGTAAGTATTACGGTGGCCCCAAAGACTAGTTTTCATATGCAGTCATTTTATTTAGTATCTATTTCACTAATAAATTAGTTTGTACGATTGAGTGATGTAAATGATATAATTAGAAAAAAATCACAAATAATATTTTTTTTTTCTTATTGAAAATTATATAAGTTTATGTAGAATCAACAATATTAATGAAACAATTAAAAAGTGTAGGATATTTTCAAATATCTCTTTAATGTTTAGTACAAGAGTGTGCATTAATTTTTAAGATAATAATGCTTTCTCTAAATTTTTACTCCTAGCAAAATGAAATAGTTGATTATTTTTGCGTATCAGTATTTCCAAATTGTAATTTCGGCTTATTTATTTGTATAATTCTTCCATAGAATGTGGTGAAGCTTACATTTCGAAAATAGTGGCTTTAAAATCAAGACTAAACAATTATAAGCACTCTGATTTCAGATTGTTTAAAGTTCTGGTAATTCCTAAAAATATAAACATACTGGTAAATATTCTTATTTTCTAAGTTAATTTTCACTTCACACAAAACGTAGTCCATTTGCCGAAAACATAATTATTTCAACAAATATAAAAATTATTTTTTCATATCTTTATATCTAGGTACACTCAATAGACAAAAAATCAATTCACATGCCACTATTTGCTGACGGTTTCGATAAAATCACACCAAATCTATCACTAGACACGGAATATAGTCTTCTTCCAGAATATAAATAGCATTTTTGAAATATGGACTGTCTACATATAAAAATTGCATGAACGTCGATTTACCTAATGGTAACACCTACAATTGAAACTTTATTTCACTCCACGGGATCAAGGTCGCTTGGATAAGATACATTTTACGTACATTTTATTAAATGTTGTTCACTTAATGTACTCATTGAATAGGTAGGTATTTCAGTACAGGTTTACAAAATATGCTCAGAAAGATGTACGTTTTTTTTTTAATTTAAATTTAAATTTCAAGTTTTTTTTGGTTTATTGACAATAGCCTAGATATTTTGGACAAATTACATTTCACTCCTCAAAAGATTCAGGTATTTGATTTTGAAATTCTGTTCACCAATATACCTATTGATAGCCTATACAACATTTAATGAAATATATTTTACCTATTTTTTATTGAAGATGAATTGAATATTAATAGAACGGATCAGGGTCCATAAGCTGTGTTTTTGACCCATGAAATAAGACTAAAATTCGATTTTGTTATACTGACTTAATCATTTCACTTTTTAATATTACAACCTGTACGATTACCTGTAAGATTTACCTGTACGATTTCAACAATAGCAGCAATTTATTCAGCAAATATTTCAACAATTTCATCTGCATTTTGTTCGGATTTATCTGACTTACACAAGCTCAAAGTTCGTATTATTCGTAGTTTTTTATGAAAAATACGCAATTTCTCCTAATTTTACGTCAATTATTTATATGAGCGCAATCGTGCAACACATTCTTCTTTACATATATTATAAAATGCATCAAAATGTACCACTAAGAGACTTTAGGATGCAGCAACATGTTTAAACGTGCTAAAATGAACGTACCTATTGCTAATGTGAAGGAATGCAGTTATTCGTTGGAAAAACGATTGAAATGCGGGTAGTTTTCTAAGCATATATTGAATTCTAAATCGTGAAATGAGCTGTAATTTTGGATTCGCATATTTAAAGTTTCTAGAAATCGATTTCTGGTAAATAATTTCTACATTAAAATTACTGTTTCTCAAAATTTATTTCGAATTAATATATATATATATATATATATATATATATATATATATATATATATATATATATATATATCAAATCTAACTTCAAATCTCTTATTTAAAGATAAGTAATCATAAAATGTATACAGAATACAATTAAGTTAATACATAATTAACAAGTGCAAACATCAGATTATGTTCCCAGATTATGCGCCATTTCAGTGATGACACGCAGTCAAATATATCACGCCATTTTTGCATTAAAACTGAAAAAAAGAATCTATTTTCAATTTGAATAGATACTGAAAAAATATATTGATTACAGTTAAATTTTCGAAAAACATAAACATATTTCCCCATATTCAAACTTTATGAAACAAGTTATGCTGCAGAACAAAAATCGTCTTTCAACATATTGTCGTTTAGAAATCAAGATTTGTTTCAGCTATTGATTAAACCAAGGAGGCAAATTTGAGCTCCTTGCATTTAGTTGTACAAATTATTGCTCCCTTTTCAAAAAAAATGAATTTAAAGAAAAACTATATACTATTTCCAATTAATTATTTTTGAAAGATAGTTGTTAAAACATTTCACAAAGTCGTTAAAAGTAAAATGGTTTATCAGGTAAAATTGACATTTTATTTTACCCAATTCGACGATTTCCACAATTTTATTTGGCCCACATTTTTCCATTGGTTGCAGTTCATTTTCGAGATTATTTGGCACAAAATTTAAATTTTTAAAGACTGAGTTATGTCAAAGCCCCTATAACCAAACAATATCGTAATGTCTTCTATGAAATGTGAAAGTGTTAGTTAATAATTTACGTTTTTAATTATCGGGAGTGAAATATTTATTCTTCTTTCAAAGTTATATGAACGAAGTCACAGGTAAGAGCTAGTGCATCATACAAAAGTTTTAGATTAATATTATTTCAGGCTCTGTTTTTATTATAAAATATAATATTTTTTTATTATTTAATGATATACCGAAAATTGGGGTTACTTTGACACAAGTGTTCTACTTGGACTAAAAATAAAATGGTTAAATAATCCCCTTTATTTAACCATTTACTGTGCATGTATGTATTTACTGTGCTAAGAGTATCAACTTAATTGACAAAACTATTGCGGGTACCTGTACTAAATTGTAAAATAGCACACACAGGAATGATTTAAAACATGTATCATGTGGATTAAAGCAGCCCTCTGCTGGGTCTAAGTAATCCCAAGTTATATTACGTGGGGTGGGCGGTTATACCGGTTCTGCGTCAATTCGTCGCGCACAATTCATCGTAGCGTCAATTCGTCGCGGCGACAACTAATCGCAGCGTCAATTCGCCGAGTGTCAATTCGTTGCAACGAAAATAGTTTTGAAGACTGTGATGATAAAATAAAGACAATTCAGTAAAAATGTTTAATGAAAATTAGTTTTTTAGATATAGAGAATTATAACTAACAATTTACATGCGATTATATCTAAAAAACAAATTATCATTAAATAATATTACTAAAGTATCTTTATTTTATCATCATAATTTTCAAAAACATTTTCATTGCGATGAATTGATGTCGCGACGAATTGACACGACCACGAATTGTCGCTGCGATGAATTGACGCTGCGATTAACTGTGCGCGATGAATTGTGCGCGACGAATTAACGCGACACCGGATATACCATACCACATATCCATTATGCCATATTTTTAGCTGCAATTACTTTTTAATGACTATTCTGTGACATCGTTTGCCTGTTTTAAAGATACATAATATTAACATAATGGAACTATAACATAATACATTATAAAATACAAAATATCACGATTGTTTCGATGTATCTGGTTTTCTTTCTTTTAAATTCGAACCTTTTTTACAGTTAAATAGCATTTAAATTCGCTTTTGTTTAATGTGTTATAAAGTAATTCCGTTAAATAAAATTAATGCATAGAAGTAGTACAGAATATGCTTCTAAATATCTTGCTCTAATTTGTGAACATATATGAATAACAGGATATTTCTTTGTGATTCATTTTCGCCAAAAGAAAATTTATACTTGTCGCAAAAACATTATGTTTTATATTATAATTTTTTATTTAGTCGGCGTCATCCGTTCTTACCTCAAATATACCTCAAATTACCTTAAATATAACGTAAATACGAACCTACAGGTGGAAACACCACCGCTTTTATCACAGTATTAAATTACCGTTAAGACAGGGATCACTATAACGGGGATATTTGCTAATATGCAAAATCGGAAACAAGCCATAAAAACAATATTTCACAACAAATACCAAATCCGATAATATATTTTAAATAGGTAAAATAGCAATCACTATAACAGGGATCCTTCGTTAATATGGGACATCCTACGAATAACATTCCGTTAAAACGCACGCAATTAAAAACATAAAATTATCTGACAAGCAAAAAAAAAACTTCCAAGGGCATTTGATCCTGTTTTCGTCTATATAGAAACAAATTTATAGACTCCTACCTGAGCTGGATTTTCCTGCCCATCGCCTATAGACAGACCGAAATAATTTTAAGTATTTAATTATAAAATATATGTTTTTTAAGAAAAATATCATACAACTTACAACTATCTACATTAATTATTTATTAAATAGAGATATTAAAATTTTTAAAATAGAAAAAGCACTTTCTCTAGAATCACCAACAAATAAACAAAATGCAGGAGGAATAAAAATATTTACATGTTTTGTTAAAATTCAGAAAACATAAAATTTATTCTTATTTTAGGGTTTCTCGCTTTGTAAAATTTCGTTAAAATAACGCTTTTCCTTTTTTTCTTATCGGCATCTAATTTCTGCTTCTTTCCCTTTCACATATTCACAGTTACAGAATTTTTAACAGTGTTTTAGGAAATATTTTTATGTAATGCGTTAATTCAATTAACTGAAATAAAATTGTATGTTTTACGGAAGAATAATTTCTTTTTCTTGTAACATATTTGTATCGAATATGTGAATATATATGTATATATATATATATATATATATATATATATAATAAGACATTTTTTTTCTTTATTTGATTTCTAATCCATGTACGCTTAAAATTATTGTCATAAACATGACATTATTTGTACATTTGTATCATATTATGAAGTCATGGAATGATTCCAAAATTGTTTAACATCATAAAATATTATTTTTTTAAACGTATTATTTTTGTATGAAAATTATTATTGGTCATTTATATTGTAATTTTTTTTTAATCCACGCATTTTAAATTGAAGAGTCTTACATTTTAAACAGAAAATTGCAAGAACATAAAACGCTGATGGAGTTTAAATTAAATATTATACCTTGGAATATATCACTATTTTTCTTTCTTTCTTTTCCTTTTTCTTTTTTATGTGTTTGTATTTTTATAATTCACTTTCTATTTTAAGAATGTACTTAATTTATGTAATATTCTCACCAATTTTCTCACCGAAATAAATATCAACATACACATTTTTCCATTTTAAGTATTTAAAATTATTCAGCAAATTTCGATAAATTGTTTTATGTTATGCAAAAAATTTATTTAAGCGAAACCATAATGTATGTTTCATGCAAAACAAACATAATTTACTTGATGATAACTTGATTAAATTTGTAAATGTGTATCAATAACAAAGTATTAATTACGTGTTTCATTTCTACTTTATATACATTTAAAAATACTTTATAATTATACTTAATACACAATACATATATATATATATATTTGTATTTTCGAGTGTTATTTGTCTATTAGAAAGAAATTTGACAGGTATGTAATTTCATTTCCAATTTTAAGTGTATTTTTCTATTTAATAAATAGGGTTCGTAACAAACTTTACCTTTTAGAAATACTAATATTCAAAAGAAAATCTAGTAAGTGGAAAAGTAATCTTTCATATGAACCCCGAATAATATTTTCAAGAAGGCCCACTTTTTATTTTAAATGTCTGTATATATATATATATATATATATATATATACTTCAATTTCAAGAAATGTATGTCGCAATTTACTTATTTTAAAATAATTTCTTTACTTTGAGCAAGTACTCGTATGCGGATTCAAGAATTTCAGATAAAAAATATTTTTAAAAATGATATGAGGGCTGAATGTTTCTTTTTTTTAACCTTAGTTCCTTTATTTTTTTAATGCTTTTGAAATTTTCATTGAATATTATTCTATGGCATTCAAACGTGAATTTCAGAACTAGGTAATCATCCACAGAAGCTAATTATTTTCTATAAAAAGGATTATCAATCTTTATGTACTCTTTTCTTCTTTTTTACCCAATTGTCTACACGAGTTCTTAGAAAAACCAGCTGAAAGTTTTCAAGAAGAAGAAAAGTGTTTTTTCGTTCTTAGTTCTTATTAAGGAATTCACGTGGAGAACGGGACTTAAATGTTTTATGTCGATTCCGTTTTTCTGCTACCAACATGACATTTAATCTTGTATCCATCAATAATTTGTTCTAGACGAGACAATATTTCCTGATCTTAATTCCTCAAATGGTTAAACTTCCGATCTTCAATTAATATCATCTACTGATTCTATACCAATACAATAATTAAAAACTAAAAATTCATTAAGATACAACTAAATGTAAATATATTGCTTGAAGGTGCTAAAAATATACATAAAAACATTTAAAAGCACATTAAAGTTACTTTTAAAAATTCCAAAACGTTTTCAACCGAAAACCCGGTCGTCATCAGTGGAAAAACTAATTCTGTTGAGTTGAGTTGTTACATCTTTGCATTTTCTTGCTTGCCCGGAATAAACTATTTCACTTCAAGGGTTTGGAAATAAGGTGGGATGGGAAAGGTAATCATTGATGCATTAATTCATTCCAGACTGCGTGGATATCATATGATAATACATCGTTACAGACTATTTCTTTTTTTTTTTTTTTTTTTTTTTTTTTTTGACATTATTTCAAGAGACTCTCTTATAATTGCTTCCAGGTGATTATTTGTGCGGAATATAATTTTGGATCTATTGAAATCAACTTTTATAGATTCAGTTTGCGCTAATCTTGCTAAGGCAGTGTGGCGTCTATTTAATCTCAGATCTGCTTCATGTTCTTTTATTCTGTCCCGGAATTTCCTCATTGTCATACCCAGGGCTTTACAAATTTGAAAAAATCTGGTAGCCAGGTATAAATTCTAGTCGCCAGTAAAAAATATTTAACACCCCCCCCCCCTCCCCGTTATTGATTTTTAAAAAGTACAAACGTTTGCTTAGGAATTAAGTCAGAAAAAATAATAACAAACATAGTTTAGAATTATTAGTTACATAGTTTATAATAGTGCATAATAACTAAGTTTTCTAAGGAAACTTATCAAAGTTATATATTTGTGAAAAAAATAATAATAAAGGAAATATTGTAAACTCTGAATTAACCGACATGTTCGGGAAATGCTGATTGGCGTATGCTTCAAATGTTCAAATAGTTGAGTGCTACAAAATCTATATCGGATGAGAGGGCATCTATAAAATAGTGAAGCCGGAAAACGATTTTATGCCTATTTAGCCTATCAAAATAAAAAAGGTCAAATAGTTCTGATTTAATTATTTCAAAATTTGCATTTAATGACATTTGCAATAGTTTTGCCAAATTAAAAATAAGTTAATTTTTTCTGTTGTTGTTTGTTTGTTTGTTTGTTTGTGTGTGTGTGTGTGTGTGTGTGTGTGTGTGTGTGTTCAAATGTATTTCTTAATATTTTGTAACTTTGCAGCATCTATATCTATAATGAGATATCTTACAAGAACTTTATTTAAACGTTGTGATGTTCGCAAACTCGAGGGCTATTAACGCGTAATATTACGAGTTATTACGCAAACGTTTGTTTTCGTAGCTAACAGGAAAGAAAAAAATATATTTTCCGGCGCTGGATTAAATCGAAATCAGCAGCCGGCTGAGGTTTATTTTCATCCAACGATCTACAAAAGGAATTTAAAAGAAAAAAAAAAAAAAAAAAAAACTTTTTGAAGTGCAATCATTGATTTTTTATTTCCATTTACTGCAGATAATAATCCAAACAATGTAATTATAAAATACTATTGAGAAACAACTCTGAACCAGACATTTGTCGTCAAGACAGAGTGACGACGGCAATGTCCAACGCGTGTGGTGCAAACAGACGCGAGGCGCCAAGCATTTTAATCCGGGAAAAAATATTAAAAATAATAATACATATTTTTATTAAAATGAATTATTCTTGAAATTTTAATTAAGTTTGATAGATTTACTTCGAATGAATTACTTATAATCACTTATATGTTATTATTCTTTTAAAATGAATGTAATAGATTAAAAGCTTTAATTCTGAACACAAAAATCTGATTTGAAACATACAAAAAAGTAAGCATTTTTTATCATTGCATCCAATTTTTAGAAGCCACATAAGACTATTTGTTATTGAACCCCCCCCCCCCTCTCCTCACATTCTAATCACATGACTAGCCGACTAGAGCGGAAAAGAATGGCGTTTTATGTGCATGAAATGGAAAATGCCTTTTTAACTTCGCTTTAGAGAAAATGTCGTTTGTGCTCATTTTTTAGTTCAATTTTTGTAAAAAATAAATAAATAAATGAAACAAAAAAAGTCAGATTAAAAAAGTTAGTCGCCAGATAAAAAAAGTTGGTCGCCAGTGGCGACCTGGCGACCGCATTTGTCAAGCTCTGGTCATACCTATGTACATAAAATCTTTATCATCTTTCTTGAATGGTATAATATATACTCCTGATCTATTGATAGCTTGGATTGGGTCTATTTTTCTGTTTAACAAAACCCGCAACTTTGGGGGAGGGACTGCGATTAATGTAATGCCAAACTTAAAGAGGGAATGTCTCATACTTTCAAAAAACCGTGGGATGTAATTAACTTTACAAAACTTCAAACTTTTAATTGTACCTGTATTCCGATTTTCTTCATCTTTCACTTTAAATTTATTTATGATTTTTTCAATGAAATGGGATGGAACTGAGTTCTCGGCTGCTATTTTTCTAATTACATCTAATTCTTCATTAAGGAAAAGGCATGAACAAACTTCAACAAACAAAATTTTATTCAATACAATAATGTAGAAATACACCATATACACCAGTATTTATAATAAAATATCTTTAAGTAGAATTTAAAAATTAACTTCTAACAATACCTTCTAGTATAAACTGTTTCCTGCATCATTTTTAGCTAGCATGTATCGTCCCTTGTCCTTCTCTGTCCCATTCAGATCCATAAGCTTCCATCGTCACAAGATATATAGGAGGTAGGGACTTTTGGTTCACACTGTTTAATTTTCTGTTTAATTTATGCTAATACGCTAAAATTTGCATTCTAAATTTTGTGGTAATGAAAATTACGATTAGGGTAAAATTATCAGATGTGTAATTTGTTTTTTATATTTGACTTCTTACATGTTTGCATCGGAAGAAATACTGTATGCATAAACGACAGATATATAGTTTCAGATAATGGGAAAACATACAAGTTTTTCCGTTTCTATGTTATTGCATACATTTCTTTATAAAGAATAATTAATTATTTTTCCATAATCAACTAAGAATAAAAAATACAAATCTAATGTTAGGAAAAATGTTAAATAATATAAAAAAAAGAACCATTGAAATGCACCTTACCACTAAAAAAATTCCGCTTTCTACTTCTCTGAATAATACAATCTATAATGAAATATATATTCATGTTTTGGTTCTTTATCTGATATATATGAATATTTTTGTTATGATTCGCTTATTCCTACCTTAAAAAAATGTAACTGATTCATACTTTATTTTAACTCATTTATTTGTCATATTGCTATCGTTTTAATGAAAAAATTTAAATAAATATATATACCAAATTGGAATCAAAATACTCGAGTAACTCCCAAAGGGTTTATTTCACTCTGATTTTATCGTATCATTCTTAGACTATACGTCTGTTAGAGAATGCGATTCAATGAAAATATATTTTTTAATGTTTATTTTCGTAATGTCTTATTTCGTAGAAGCTATTACGATAAATTATGCGTCGTAAATATCCTGAAAATGAAAGTTATTTTTATGATACAATTCCCAGATGTGTCACACAATTTTTATTTCATTCCTTGTATACATGTCGAGGTTTGACAAAATGTTTTAACAGCCAATATATATATATATATATATATATATATATATATTAGAAATAATGATAACAAATATTTATATTATCGTGTTTCTTTGCTATTCCATAGATATCTATTCAATAACAAGTATTAAACATTTTTTATAATCTCTATAAAAAACTGATGAGATGCAAAATGTTAAACATTATAAAAAATCTCTTCACAGTAAAATATAAATAAATAACATATTGCACTCCCCTGAATAATACAGTGTTCAAAGAAACATATTAAATTTTTATTTGGTTCTTTATTTCAAATACATACGATTGTGTTTTCAATATGATTTTTCTATTTCGGCTTCACAATATTAGCCTGGTAATATGTAATTTATTGAGATACATTATCTTTCATACATGTATCGCTAGACTAGATAAGTTTAAATGCATTTGTCACTCAAACAATATTCAAAATCTCGATAAATGACAGAAGGATTTCTTTGACATCAAACTTTTTACATCATTCTTAGATTTTCGAGTCGAAAAAGATGCGATTTTTCAGAAAAAAATATTTTTTTTTGTTTAATTCATTAAGATAAAATATGCATTGTAAATCTTCTAGGAATGAATACTTTTCTTATGATAAGATTCCCAGATGCGTCATAAAATTTTTATTTGCATTCCTTTTTATACAATTTTACGGAGGATAAATGGTTATATGGACAATACGTTTAGTGTACATGTGATAGCTAGTTAAGTATACCTGCATGAAATGAAAATAAAATAAAAAGGGTATTTTTTGTTCCGAATGAAAAATTCCACATTTAAATATAATTTAAAAATTATTTTTCAGAAATATCATTTGTCTTCGTTTAAAGTTTCAAGATTTTTTTTAAATTCTATATGACCGTATTTTATTTCCCAACTGTTTAATAATTACATATTGGTTATCTCTTCGCTGAACAAATTAAAATAATTTTACACAAAAAAAAATCCAAATATTCGTGAAATTTACGAAGGAATCATTTGACTTTGAATTTATTAAGCCTTTCTGAGTTTTTTGTCTGTAAAATGTTGTGAAGCACAAGATGGAAGCAGATTATACATGTTAAAAATGTGCAGCAAACTGTCCAGTCATTTGACCGTTTATATAGAAAACAGTTACATAACCATAATTTTACAGTATTCTGATCATATTATTACCAATATTATGGTCAGAATAAAGTTAAATTAAAGTTATGTAACCGTTTTCTATAAAAACGGTTGAATGACTGGACAGTTTGCTGCAATTTTTTAACAGTGTAAGGCTTTTCTTCTAGTTATTACTGCTTATGAGCCATTTAAAGTGATAATTAAAAACATAATGTGGCGTTTCGCAATTTCATGTAAAAAATAACTTTTCTGTGTGCCTGTTGTACGCTTTTGTAGTTTCTGTTCAAAATAGCTATTGCAGGATGTTTGATCTACAGTAATTTTGATTACTCTGCTTAAGTCTTCTATTTTTCATCTAATGTAACTTAACATGTTTTAATAATTGGACACTTTTTTATCCAAATAACATCATCATAACATTAATCATAATGTTAACAAAGGATAAGATATTCACGACTTTAGAATGTTTGTATACTAGTCAAATATCCTTGCTCATTTTTCTTTGTTTAAGAAAATAAAAATCTTTTAAGGATTTGATAACATTTAAACAGAAAAAAAACAAATATTAAAAGTGAATTTAAACCCCGTACGAAAAAAAAAAAACCTTTTCCTTGTCTTTTTCTAAGCAATGATTTACTAATCTATCAGTGAACAAGCAATTAGTAAACGAAAATTTATTCTTTATATGCAGAGTGGAAATATTCAAAGTATTAAAAGTATTGAGGTTCTTAATCTTTGACATTGCAGTTTGATAAAAGTTCTGTAAGAGCATGGCATCAGAAAATATTCCTCTCGAGACTGACAAGCTGAAATGCAGAAATGAAATGTTTGATCCTGCTTCTGGAAGTCGTCGTATTTTAATCTTTTCCTTTGGACTAGATAATCGATACTGAAAATAACAAAGTCTCTGAGACGTGATTAATAAGAAAAGAAAAAAATAATAATGTAAATGTTTTAAAAATAGAAAAATAAACTTTTACAGGAAATCATTATGAGAAAATATTTTCGATGCAGATTTTCAACTTTAGCACGATTACTAAAATGCTCAAGGAAGAGCAAATGTTTAAGAAGTTATATTATTATATTAACAGAAATAAAACAACTCTGTAATTAATAGAAAACATTTATTTCACATATAATATTTGTAGCAATAATATTGCTATTATTAACCCGTTGCTTGTAATTCTAAATAAAAATTAATGTACTATAAAACTTTTACTTTTAAACTTATCATAAGTTAACATATGCGTGCTTTTAACATGTAGTGAGCGCAATATTGTGAGTGTGGTACGCAATATTTTCAAAATTTAAATATATATATATATATTATATTAAAAAAATGTTTTTCCAGAATTCTAAATCTCTTTAAATAAAATCAAGAAAATGACGAGTAATTTCTTTGACGAACGGTTTACGAAACAATATTCAGCGAAAATATTTTTTCTTTCTGTTTCTAAAATTACTTTGCATTGAACAATCGGGATTTATCAATAATTAAACGAGATCAACTTCTTTCGGATTTTGTATGAATTTTTATTCATTTATTTGTGTAATATTAAAAAAGGTATATTTAGCAGGACGGTCGTTCTGCCAAGCCAAACTTTATTTTAAAAAAAATATAAAAAAATATAATAACATGCTGAAAATTGTGGCTAAAAATTGGTTTGATATCAAATTTTAAAGCTTATCTTTTCGTACTTGTCTAACATTTCCCATTAAATAAGTTACCATATGTAAGTAAAGTGTATTTGTATATGGTGAGAGAAATCTTTTTTTTCTGTACTAAATACCTCATAACGTGTTTCTGAAAATTCTAATATTTTTAAATGATGCATGATGGCCTTGGCGGCCATCGTTCCATATTGTACACAAATTTCCAGCACTCAATCCGCACTTAAATTACGAAGTGCGGAATTGTTACTTAGCAAACATTTTAAGCTTTTTACGGACTTGTATACTGAGAAATTTGTGTGATAAGATTATGGTCACTTATCGTAAAGATTCATCTTATGATATATTTCTTAGAGTAATTAATCATTTAAAAGCAGTGAAAGACAATTTATTTTCTCAAAATAAGTCTTTCTCAATTTATTTATCCCTAGTTAAAATCAGACATTGAAAATTGTTACTAAAGCAAACTTAATTGAAATATTACTTTTTTCCTTTACTAACTTGGGTACTAAGAAATTTGTCTAAAATATGGAAAAATGGCCGCTAAGCCCATCATGCATAATTTAAAAAAAAAAATTGAATTTTCAGAAACACGTTTTGATGTATTTAGTACCGGAGAAAAGGATTTCTATCAACAATGGTACTTGACGTACATATGGTAACTTATTTAATGTAAAATGTTAAATAAGTACCAAAACATAAGTTTTGAAATTTGATATCATCAAACAATTTTTCAGCCACAACTTTCAGCATGTTTTTTTTTATTATTATTACTCTTGAAAAGTTGTTTTTGTAGATATAAAACTTCATTCCTTCATCTCTAAATTCCAAAATTTATGTACATCGAATTTTGGATGAATAAATCATTAGATATACAAGGCGCGTCTTTTGAATTATGTAATATTATGAGAGATATGTTTTATATACTGAATTTAATTTTCTATTTTTAAAAACAGCAGAGATATATAACCCGAAATTTTACTATATGGTTTTCGAATTTTAAAATTTGTTGTATTTTTAGTCTTATATACATTTCAGCTTTGGTTTATGTTTATGTTATATACTGTTTTTACTGTCCTGCAGTTTTACTAACAATATAGGTTTATGTTTAGAGATATTTATATTGAGAAATATTTTGCAGCAAGACTACTTTTCTCAAATTAACTTAATAAGTAAATAAAAACGTAGAGCTTTCTATATAATAATTTTTAAATTTTACGTTCTTTTAAATGCTTGTAATCAAATTAACAGAACGGGGAAAGCCGTACTGTTGGGTAAAACGGTATATCTCACTTGGTTTTTGAACTGGGTAATAGTTGAAAAACTTCGTTTATGGTCAAAATGTGACGAATCATTTACGCTAACTTCTTACAGGCATTTAAGTAGTTTCTGTGTTTTAAAATTTATCTTATAACTTTTTATTTAATTGTTTCTAGTTTTAAAATTTATTAAATATGCACATATTTGAAGTAACTGAAACTTTTAATATTATTATTTTTGTAACAAATTTAATAAGAATTTGTTTCCCACAATGAAACTGTTATTGGAAATAAAATTGTGCAGATAATCACACTGAGATAATACATAAGATGTCCATTTAATTTTAACACAATGAAGATAAATATTTGTGGTGTGTGTTTTCAAACCGAAAATAAATGAGAGATTTTTATATTAATTTTACATACCTCTTTAGAAAACAATTGTAGTAGTACTATTGCATTTATTATTAAATATATTTAAATTAAATGCAATAAAAACAATAAATCATTTATTTTTAAATGATGAGAATATAAGATATATATTTTTTAAAATTTATGTTTATATGAAAAAAAAACCAATTAACATATTTTTTTAAATAGAAGGTTATTTTTTTCGCTATTCAAAAGTCTTTTCAAAAAGGAAAAAATACTAAATTTCAATGGTTAGAAGTACTTTAAATGAACTAAATTCCTGGAAGCTTCATTGATTTTTGTCTGTCTCTAAAACCAAACTATTGATCTATCAAGAAATAAACAATGACGAAACAAAAATATATACTCTATATTTAGATTGGAAATATGTCAAAATTTACTAAAAATTGTGCTTCTTAATACTTGGCATTCCATTGTAAAACTGGAAGAAAATTCTGTAAGATTATGACATCACAAGAAACTTTCTCCCTAGACTGACAAGCTCGAACAAATAAATAAGTTGTTTGATTCTTCCACTGGATTTCGTGTTAGAATATTTTCTTCAGAATTGAATAGGAATTTGTAAAATAATAAAATGTGACTGAAAGGGAAGTATTTCATTGGAAAAACGCTTTTTAAAACTTAAAGAAATAGATTTTTGAAGTAAATCATCCTGAGAAATTATATCGGATACTTATATAATTTTCATTACTGCAAAATTTATGAAAAATGGCGTTAATTGTTATGTTGCTTTGTATATATGTATGCACAGGGTGTTTCAGAAAGGACTCCTCAAATTTGAAATCACATAACTGCGAAACAGTGAGAGACAGAAAAGTGGAACAAGTGGTACGTTGGGCAAACAGGTCTGGAATTTGTTGAACTCTGGATTTCAGAATTAGTTTCAAGATTGGACATCAGACGGCACTGAAGTCACAGAGCTGTGTCTTAGAAATAGTGTCTGGAAGCATGTTTCCTGAACAAAGGTCGAATCAAATTACAATGGTTTCGATATGGTCAACTTTCTTAGCAATAACATGAAGCAACCGAAGGGTAAAAATCGAAGTCACTCCTTGAAACTAAACCGGATGCGGATGCCTCACAGTTGAATTGTTGTTGCCTCACAAGTGAATTGTTCAAGCTGTTCCAACCGTTTGAGGATTCTTAGAGTAAGCAGTGTCTTCCACAAATAGAAGTCACGTGAATTGAGCTCCTAGGAATATGGAGGCCAATCCATACCAATGCTTGTCACTCTTGAATAATTGCGAGCAATGACTCGGTCACTGAAGTATTCCTCAAAGAACTGAAACACTACTGTAGTACGGTGTGGTCGGGCCCCATCCTGCATAAATAATGAATTATCTGGTGTATCCTCTAGAGCTTGAAATTTGGCAACAAATAGCTGTAAAATTTTAGTATATCGGAATGAGTTAATCATTTCCCTCATAAGAAAGTGTCTAAGGATTCCTTTACGGACAGCCTAGCCTAAATTGTAAATTTTGCACAGAGCAGTGGTTTTGCAAGACACACACACGGGTTTTCGGTGCCCCATATTCGCATGTTTTGTTTATTCACAAATCCCTCTAAATGAAAAAAGGGCCTCATCAGTGAACCATATACACAGCCGACATTAATTTGTCTCTCAGCAATCATCTGGAGAAACTTATTCGCGAAGTCTTCTCTTTGTATTTGTGATCGCTTGATGGCACTGTATTGTATAGGGAAACAGCTTCAGGCCCTTTCGCATTATTTTTTATTTAGTGATGTTCAAAAATTTCACTTCAACAGAGCCTCATCTAATGGATTTCCGAGGACTACATTTAAGAATTTCTTTGACTGCTTGAACATTTTGATTTGCCATGACTGATCGGCTGCATCCCACATTTCCAGCTAAATCATCGGCCACACTGCCTGTCCGTTCAAACTTGTTGAATAAATTACGAATTGTTTTCTGGTCTGAACTTTTTTTAAGATAATTTTGCTTTAAAGCTTCGCTTTGTCATCGTCGGACTTTGGTGATATCCTAATACAATAAAACCACGTTGCTCCATGGAATACGGCATGATCTTCTGCAATATAATAACTAATTCGATACAACTCCCTTACACGTGTCAACAATGAAACAGACTTACGAATGAACTTTCTGTACTTCTGAGTACTATTTAAAGCTTCGTGTGCTTGTGCTGCCACCTATTAGCCAATATTGGAACTATTTCTGCTAACCGGAGTGTAACAAGTTCCAGACCTGTCTGTCCAAAATACCACTTGTTTCACCTTTCTGTCTTTTGGTGTTTCGTAGTTATGTCATTTGAAAGTTAGGGAGTCCTTTCTAAAACACCCTGTAAATAAATGCATTGTGTAATAAAAAAAATATATGAAACTTATTTTCAAAATTGACGTGTGAAAAATGAGATATAGTGCTGATAACAAAAAAGAACTATTGATTTTTCACTTCATTAAAATTATTTCTATTTATAACATGGTTTAGATCATTCTTTTGTGGATAATAATCTGTAACATGTTAACATTTCATACTGAATTCTAATTAACAAGTAAGCAAAATATTATTTTTACTTTTCAGCAACTTTATAAAATGTGGAGAAGTAAGTAAGTTAAAAATTGAACAACAAAAAAAAAATAACACGCATTTTTGAAGAAAATTTGGAAAATGAAAATCATTAGAATACCTTATAGTACTAAAAATTATGAATGGTTTTTTTGATATAATATGTTTTGACACGTTTATCTCTACGTCACGCATTTCTATCAAAAAGTAAAACGTTTTAGTACAAACATGTACATGAATTTTAAACAAAGCATTCACTTTAAAAAGTCGCCTATAATAACATTTCGTTAATTGTTTTGTGCAATAAGTATCGTTTTTCAATAAATAATATTATACTAGATGGAACCCGTCAAAACGTGACGGAAAAAAAATACTATAACAATATCAGTAAAATAAGCTTCTTTATTATTTAAGTAGGGCTTCGTATGAAACAGTCTTTCAAATATTTTATTTTAAAACATCCCCCCCCCCCAGTGAAATGCTATTTCCGCAAACTCCACATGAACACTCCGTAAACAAATGTATAATGCAAATCAGTTTGACATTACCACCATATTCCCCATGACAAAAAAGAAAAAGGTCATGGACCTATAAAGTATCATAAAAATAGTCCTATCATAAAGTATCATACAAATTTCCTACTTTCATCTCATATTCAGTAAATAAAAGAACATAGTATAAGCACCCTCCCCCCCCCCCCTGTGATAATGCAATCGAATGAGCTCCAATGCGCAGATGTATTGCATCTGCTCAAAGGCACCGTTGAAATTCGACGTTAAAAAAAGTTTTAAAATGTTTAAATTAAAAGTTTTAAAATGTCCTCTTTAATCATTGTTCGTTTCAAATCCATATCTTCTAAAACGCATCCATTGTTTTAAGCTAATCAATTTTTATGTAAAAATGAAGAATTTTTGTTAAAAATAAATTAATATGCAGATGAGGGAGAATTTTAATGTTTTCAATTGTAATTTATTTGTATGGTTTCTTCTATCCCTTTACATAATCAGGATGATTATTCCTTTTCCATCACAGTCGGCCTCTTATACAGTTAAATATCCAATGGATCTTTAAAAAAATAATAAATTACAGTTCCTAGCACATTCTGATTCAACATATACATCAACGAATTCAACATATCAATTTTATGTTAATCATAAACTAAAAATAGTTTTTTTTCTTTTGACAGATTTTATATTAGAGCCAAAATACTCTATCTTATGGATAATCTGATCTTATGATTTATCAGGTTTTTATTATTTTTTTTTTTTTCACTTTTCATGAAGGTTAGGGATACCTATTTTCAATTGTTGCAACTTTCCAAGGGGCTATTTTACATTATTAAAACAAAAGGATGGTCATTGTTGAGATAGAATTGAAAAATATTTCATGCTTGAAAATTATTTAAAAAGTCGTTAAATTAAGCGGCAGATTTCAAATAAATTTCAACCGAAAGCTATTTTTTTTCTAATTGAGGATGTAAGAATTGAAATTGTAAAATGTAGTAAAAAATTAAATTTTTAGTATTTAGAAGTGATGTAAGCGCGATGAAAGCTAAAGCGATAGTGCCGTTTGTTGTCACAACCGTTATACATTTCTAAATATTGCCGTTTTGGTTGGCGTCCAAAAGTAGACTACCATTTTATGACATCGAAAGAAAAATTCACAGTGAAAGAAATAAGACTTTGCCGCTAATAAGGAACTGTTAAATGAACTTATATCATATTACTTTTAAATGCTAAAGGTGTAAAATTAACAACTATAATATAAATTAAAATAACTTTTATTAGTTGTTTTATGGTTACTTTAAAACAACTAATAAAAGTTATTTTAATTTATATTATAGTTGTTAATTTTACACCTTTAGCATTTAAAAGTAATATACTATTACAAGGTGTTATATTTTATTATATTGAACTTATAACAAACATACCAAAATAATTCCTATAAAATATTAGCCTTACATTGTTTATTCTAGCTAGCTAAAAATACAATCATTATTTCAAGTTTTTTTTCCTGAAATTCTTTACTTTTGTGGATTTTTTTATTAAAAAAGGAAATCTTAATAATTTAAATCCTATAATTCCTTTTACTTAATCCTATAATTTTAAAAAAGTAATTGTTAACATGTAATCAAGGTATGCAATCAAGATTAAGCAACCAATAAAGGCTCCAGTTCTAATCTTTAAAATAAAAAATTGAAATATCAGTTAATATTACGCCATGTTGACACAATCATATAAATTTTTCTTTTTAGTTTTATCAATGTTAAAATGCATTTCAAGCTAAGCATAACGTCATTTTCACCGGTACAAACTTTTCACACGTACATTTATGCTTAAGCACCATGTATACAAATAAAAATATATTTTGCATTTAATTGTAATGAAAAAATGGCATCAACAAAGTTATAATGCTTAATGATAAAATGAACCCAATGGACAATATGTCCGTGACGTCACAGTAAATATGAATTTTTATTTGCTTATAAAACACACGGATAAATATTTTTACCGAAATACTTAAACATTTTAACTATATTTTAACTTACAAATTAAAAAATTCGGCCTAAAATTCACGTGCTTTTAATATTTAGTATTTATTTTTTATGCTCGCAATCATTGAGTTCAGAAAATAAACTCTGTACGTCACAACAGTGGGCGTTAATCCGATTGCCGACTTTATGACGTTTATATGCAGAAGTAAAATTTTAATTTAAGATTACGGTTAATTAATTAAATTTTCGAACAAACGAATGTACGATAACAAATATGTGACCAAATATCTTTCATTTAAAAAAAGAATGATGTAATTTGATGTAGTAGTTTGTTCTCACGGATTGTCGAAACAAAACACTTAGCGTTTTAAATATATAGATAGATAACAAAAGGCATAATGATTATAGAGTTCAGAAAATATTTCTGAAAATCTGATTTTTTTAGGACGTATTGCATTTCTTTTAGATATTGGTGGTATCATTAATGTAAATTATTACCTATACTGACATTATGGCATCAATCAAGAGAGATATCAAAGGTTGTAGATATAACTTATAGTGAAATTGTGTAAACAGGACTAAACGAAGGATTTAATTACATGCCGTACTATATATGTATTCCATTGCTGTTTGTACAGTTGATCTCTTTTATTATAGCAGTTTATTTATATTTATTTCTTTCACTCTTAAGCGTTATGAGAATATGTTAATTTTGAGATAAACTTTTCGGTCATTTATTTAATCTATGCATTTTTTATTTATTTATGTAGGAGTCTATTTAATTAACACACAAAGAATGCAGAGTTTACAAGTTGCGTAAATAGTTCTTTCTTGTGTACGATAATAGTTCATTTAATTTTCCAGTCATAACACCATAACATATGTTTTGTTTTTCTTTTAATTATAAGTCACGCATCGAATATTGTAGATAAAACGAAAACTTCATTGTAGTATAATTAGTGTTAGTGTCTAAATTTCTTTCAAATTGTATTAATATCGGTTAGTATATATTTTTACGCACATCAACATACAGAAACAACTTTATTAAATCTTGTTTATCGACATACAAACAAAGAAGCAACATCTAATTAATCTACAGAAATCAAGTGTAAAGCTATGGATATATTTGTAAATATTTTTTATATTTAAATATTTTTTCTTTTCCTAAAAAAAAGAAATATATAGACATATTATTTCTTTTGCATTTAAATTTAAAGTTTTAACTTAATCAAAAATTACTTATTTTAGATCTATGCACATATTTTTAACTTAGTAAAATATATAAATATATATAAACATCTTTCTTTCATCTACAAATTCAGACATATCTGAAAGTCTCTTTAGTAATGAATAAGTCATTAGATTTACTGTGAGGCTTTTGAATTATTTAATAGTTTGAGATATATTTTGTATTCTGACTTTTTCTTGTCATATTAAAAATGCCACAGATAAATAATACAATGTTTTGCTTTGAAATTATTCTATTTCAAATTACTTTAATATATATATATTTAATTTTTGCTAAAATTAGGCTTTGTAAAATTTGCATCATATATCTATATGTTTTTTTCCCTTTTTTTTCAATAGTTGTATGATTATATGTACGAAAACATCTTACAGAATGTCATAATTAATATAAAACGTATGTAATGCTTCCGTAAAATTGTAACTGCGACTTCACCTAAATTTGGTATTAGTTTTTAAAGTTTGATTAACGATTAACTGCAGCTATTTATTAATTAATTCTTTTATGTATAAACAACGTATGTAATAAAAATATTAAACCTATTTTATAGAAATGAGAAGAATAAAAAGACAATGACATATATTGCAATTTCTCTACCATTGAATGCATTGCATATGTTACTCTGAAATTTTTTACTGTATGATTTGAGGAACAAATCCAAAATCTTCAAATTTGCGAATAATAATGATTATAATCGTTAATATTATTCTATTCTCGGCCTTCTGTTAATTTTATGTAATACGTAAAACATAATATACTTAAAGCTTAATCAGTGTTAAATCCATTTTTTGAGACGGTCTCCATAGCAAATGATGTTTGATCGAGAATGATATATGTTATACGTTTAAATCACATACAAAAACTACTGATTGTGGAAATAATCTATTTGTAAGAAAATACACTTTATTTCATACACTTAAGAAACACGTTGTAGTTTCTTCAAGAAACATCATTTGCTAATTAATCACCTTTGCCGTTAGGCAAAGGTGATTAATTAGCAATTAATTGAATGCAACGCATTCAATGGTAGAGAAATTGCAATATATGTCATTGTCTTTTTATTCTTCTCATTTCTATAATAATTCAATTTAATTTGTCTCAATATTTTTATTTTTATTTGCTTAAAACTTCTCTCTGCTTTCGATTTTTGACATATGAGACACTCAGTATGTATTTAAATGACACTTTTTACCTTGAATTCAAATATGTAATAAAAGGTTTTCCATCATTTACAGTTTTGCACAATAACCTTTTTAATTATTGCTATCAAGGAATCTTAGTCATATTTTATATGATGTAAAACAATATTTTAAATTTGACTCAAACAAATTAGTATTATTAATTCATTGGTTATGTATTTCTAAAAAAACAGCAGTGAAATAGGCAGATGATTCATGCACCGTTGTTGCTCAACATGGTGACATACATGGTTGTTGTGCCTACATTAGGTCATTATTTATAAACATACCATTATTGCACATACATTAACCTTATAATGTTTCAATCTGTTTTCCCCACTGATTAATATCCAGTGTTAAAATGATTTGTGTTAAATAGTGACATGTAATATGTCAAGAAAGTGTCTTCATTATCCCAATAACTCCGTTTATACTCGTATATATTGAAACATGACATTCAACAATGAATGGCTAAATTTTATTCCACTAATTAAAATATTATGATCTATATTTTGGGTATAAAGTGGGAGATCAAGTTAAGAAACGGACAACTCGTGTTTGCTAGGTGTCTTGTGTTAAACGTCTAATTGATTGTGGTAAGGATTTTTGAGACGTAAGCTTTGTTTAAGCTTTTGTGTGACGTGACCCACAAGATCCTTCATCAAATATCAAATATTGTTCGGCTGTATGTTGTGATTTAAAATGCGTTGCATTTTTAATGGGTTTGCAGTTTGACTCTATTCCAATCGGTTGTTTTTTTGTGCTAATTAACTAGCAGAGAGAAAAAAAATCATTATAATAAAAAAATACCTAAAGCACGAATCATTTATGCCTGTTGAGAAAGAGGATTTTAACCTACATTACTCAATCCTCACAATATTATTATACTTTTGCTGATGGTATCATATAAAATTAGCACTTTTCACAAAATACGATCTCTGATTAAAGAATATCCATACTAAGTAAAGCTGAAAAATCAGGATGCATTTCATTGAAAATTGGTATTATTTTTGTAATATCTGAAAGCACCAAACTACAGTGAGAGGATAGGTAGATTAATATCATGTACTACCGTGTAGACATATTCCAGATGCCAAATAACGAAGAAAATCAAGAGTTCTAATATTTTAGTTTATATTTTCATGTTTGCGTATAAATGTACTCATTTCTTCCACAATCATTTTAGGTGGCACAAAAACTAGTGGTGCTGGAGAAAAAGATACTCACATAATTAAAATTGAGAAAGAAAAAAAAAACTAGTCCTTGGGGGCCGCCGTAATACTTACCAATCATGGATATGCATAATATAAAATATGAAAATAAAACATATGTAAACTATTTATAAAATGCATTGCAATTCGAATAAAATCCTAGCTTGATGACGTCATAAACTTTAGATGCTCTATTACTGAATTGCGTAAAAGAAACATCCTTTATAACTCCAAAACTGATATTCATATTAACTAAAGGTTTACTGCGTTGGATTAAGCGTCTCATTTCCAATTAAAATATATCTTTGAATTGAAATTTAAATGAAAAAAAGGATCATGAAAAATCGAAGAGTGTGGGAAATATAATTACAAAAATCTCGACAACTAATTCCCGATCGACTTCGTTCTTTTTGAAAATAATACGTTTTTTATTGTTTCTTAAAAAAAACAAGTCCTTAAAATAAACAAGTTTGAAAATTTTTATATACCTTTCATCAGAACAAATATTTCGAGAATCCGAAAAAAATAGTTCAGGATAATCGAGGTTACTGAAATTCAATAAGCTTCTTCCCATTATTACATACTAAGTACATACCAAATTTCAAGTCTCTATCTCAATTTGTTCGGGAGATAGAGCGTTTACAGACACACAGACATACAGACAGCATTTTTTTTAAAATAAAAATATGTTTTTTTTTTTCGAATCTGCAGTGTCCTAAACGTGTAAATCCGTCATTTTTTTTCGATTTTCAAAACGATTACAAGACTTACCCTATACAACGTTTAATAGGTAAGTAAAATTGGATCTGGTATTTTACTTCGTGAGCAAGAAAAAATGTTTCATTTTGTTCCCCGCTGTTTTGTGAGTCTCTGCATATGTTAATTATTTCACCATACTAAAATTTAATGATACATAATTCTTTAGTAACAGACAAGAGTTGTGGCAAATTGTAATTTGCCAAGTTGATAAATAATCTCTAACATACATTACGCTGATAATTTTCGCAATTTTTTTAAAAAATCAAATACCGTTTTTTTCTTTCTTTTTTTCATTTTGTGAAATAAAAATGCCTTGATTGCTATTTAACATATTTGAAATTCAAAATGTCTTCCAGTTTGCTTCCAGTAAAGCATTCATAAATTTAAAACTGTTGAAAAACATAGATTATTCAAGAATAAGTAAATTTACGGGCATGGTAGAGGACATATTACAGAGAGAGCAAATATTAAATTATTACTGACGTCATGTTAAATTATTATAAAGAGTACTTGTGTCATTTTTCAGCAAAATATAAAAAAAAATATATAGAAGGGTATTATTTTTGAAAAGTTGTTGGTATATTCAAATTACGGGAATTTCCCAGGCTATCATTAATAAATTACAAAAATGTTTTTAATTTAGAATTTACAAAGAGAAAATATATATCCCATTAACAATTGCTTTTATAGATCAATGTTTTTCGACTGATTTGCCTGTCATTATTTCAAATGTTTAGTAATTATTTTATTCAGATTTTTTAATACCCTTTTTCAGTGTTAGGTATGTAATGTCGTTAATAAAAAACGCACCACCCTCTACTGCACTATTATGCCGCATATCATAGTATAAAAATGTGATTGCTACCAATATATCAGTACTAACGTCCATTAAATAAGTATATACTTAAATTGTGCATATGAGGTCGACATATAGAAATTGCGGCAAACATAAAATTTTTGGTACTAACACCTAATTTTGGCATCATACTAGGTTGCGCAAAAAGTTCTGGGAAATTTGTGAAAGTTGCGTTGTTATGTGCAAATTAACAACAAAAGCAGCAAGGACTATTCTTCAAAGTAGAGACCATCATAGTCCATGACTTTCTGCCATTGTTGTGCCGGAGTCCGGATTTGCTGGAAGTACCATGGTGGCTCCTTGTAATCGAAAAACTCTTCACATGCTTCTCCAACTGCATTAAAGGATTCAAATCGACGGCCCTTGAAAAAGTGTTGCATTGATAGAAAGAGGCCATAATCGGATGGAGCCACGTTTGGACTGCAGGCGGGGTGAGGAAGAATTTCGACGCCGTTTAACTGTGCAAACTTGTCCTTGGTCTTCTGGGCCACGTGTGGTTTGGAATTGTCCTGCTGAAACAAAGCGTGCTGTCGGCTGCCAAACTTGGATACTTCTGCACCAATTTGTCGAAGACGCGAACCAACTCCTATAGTTATACCACTAGTACTCCTATATACGATACAAATTCTTTTAACTATTAGATTTAAAATTTCCCAGAACTTTTTGCTCAACCTAATATTTAAATTATCCGGTAAACTTAATATTCGGATAATACACGGATAGTTATTCGGTTAAGTAGTTGAGGAATCATTGCGTTATTTTTTCCCAAGATTATACATAAAATTTTCAGGTTTCTCTTTATGCATAATTCAAATTTACTAAATATAATATTTTTAATATATCCTTAATAATGGTAACTAATTTTAAAATCGTTTAAAATTTTTTGGTAATAATGTAATTTTAGATTCTGTTATATATATATATATATATATATATATATATATATATTTAAAAAGTTTTTCATGAAAAATGACATTTTACTAAAACCATTAAAATTTATTTTTCGTAATCAAAAAATCAAACGCCAGTCATAGTAAAAACTAAATATTATATATTTTTAGAAAGCTGCATATAATAGAATATAAAAATTACTTTCGTATTATATTTTCCAACTTGTAAAAGTAATTTTAACAATTCCAAAGAAAAATGTAAACGGAGATAAAACAAAATTTACCTCACTTTTTACAATGAAGATTCGAGAGTTTCTAAGAATATTACAAGTCAAAATCCTTAATATGTTACAAAAATGAAAATATCAAGTAGTTCTAAGAACAAAACATAAAAAAAAACATTTTAATAAATTTTTTTAGAACTTAGAGAAACATATTTGTTTTATGTAGTATATTAGATATGATATTTTGAGTATAGAAAAATAAAAAGCATAATGGAATCTAATAGATTAAAAAATCTTTAATTATCAGAGAAAATTAATATACGAAGAATTTCCGAAAAACGTCTAGAAGGGCAAAGCCTGTCTAGTTATATATATAATATTATATTAAAATTGATAAGCTATTTTGTAAATTATTATGTACTGGTAAAAAAAATCTAGTTTATTTTCACACGAATATTTTATTTGTTCGGTTTTTGAAATAGGATTCCTTAAGTCAATGTAATAATTAAACAAATTGTCCAAAATAAACATGCCTTGAATAAATTTGTAAGGACAAGAAATGAAGTTGCATTGAAGAATTTACATTAATGAATGTTTGTGTTAAGGGATTTGATTGAATGTGACACGTGTCACTATACAACGAACGATTTATTAATTATTTTATACTTAATTATCGGTATGCGTTAATTTTACTATCTAATACGTTTATGATGTCTTTATTTCAAAAGTTTTCTCATGTTTATAAAAGTAAGGAGAATAGTTTAATTGTTTTATTTTTACATAGGCACTCAAAATATGTATTAAATAAATATATAATACTGGTATGGCTAATTACACTTGACGGTAGAGATATCCCTCCTGAAGAAAACCCATTTATTCTAATATATTTCGCATTACTAAATTAATAAATGACATCTAAATTATTGTACCGGGGACCAATTTTAAGAAGAGAGAACTTGCTTTTAAAATTTGCATACTTTAAAAAAAAAATAAAACTTAAGAGGAAATCGCGTAAAAATGCGCATGCGTTACATTATTATTTTTGTTTTTTAGGGTTTCGTTCATCTCACGAAACCCTATTGCTCCCGCTGCGTTGTCAGTCTGTCATAGAGCCATTCTCGAAAACTGTGTAACTTACAGAGTTGAAACTTTGTGTATAAATCAGAATATCAGCTGTGAAGAGATGAAAATATTAAAATTTGAAAAATTCGTATTATTTTAATAAATAGAGATAAAAAACCAAAATTCTAACAACCTTTTCCTTTTAAATTCAAACATTTTTCGTTATAGCCGATGCCAAAAATAAAAAATCAACGATAAAAATCTTTCTACAATAATTATTTTTCTATCAAACGATTTACACGTGAAAAATGAAATAAAAAGTTTCACCAATTGAAAAAAAAAGATTAATATGAAATAAAATTGATTGACGTCATAGTGGTAATAAAACATAAAACGGAAAGATTTCTCAATAATACAAGGAGTATGAGTATGTGTATGCGCACAAAACAGATTAATATCACGTCGTTAGAGAATTAAAAAGAAAATCTGACGTCATATCGGAAGTTTAACGGATTTTTCAAATGTTTCAGAATAATACAAAGCGTGTATCAATATGAGTAATAGAGAATAGTAAATATATGAGTTTGAGAAACATATTGAATTATGATAAAAATCCGATTATAGAAATATTCGCATATTTTAACATTTTGAAGGTGTACAACATGTTTAATTTTGAAATTATTTTTTTTAAATATCGCATTTAGTCCGCATGACAATATTACAGTGAGAGAATCTAATAGCGGGCTTAGACCGCTATCGGAATGGTTTAGATATTCGAAAAAAAGAAAAAAATAGACCGGTAAATTTTTACTTTATAAAAAACATGACTTTTTTTTTTTTTTTTTTTTTTTTTTTTTTTTGGCTAAATGAAATTTGTTTGAATTTATTAAAGAAAGCATAAAAGTGTTTTGAAAGGAATATTGAGCGATCTTCGATCACACTTACCCACTTGTTGTTTTTTGTTTTTCTGAGTCCTCTTCCAGTCATAATCTTCTTCCCCTTGAAAATGAGCGCGTGTCCGTCACGAAAGGTTTCGGGGCATGTCATCTATACTATTAAAAATATGTAACGCGTATCTATGTAACCTCAAAAACTCGAAAACCGCAGGCCGCAGGGCTACGGAAGTTTGCACACAGGTAGCTGGCAGGGCGGTCATGAACGATTGGGGCAAAAAATTCGAAATTTTTAAATAGATTTTTGAAAGATTAAATATTAATTAAAATCCATCTACAAAGATATCTCATCAAAAATACGCTTTTTTATTTTCGGTTGGTTGGTTGTATGGCTCTATATAATCTCCGCAGAAGTCATTAAATATATCAAGGCAGGAATCCAGAAAACTTTATTTAGCAGATTATTTGTTAAATATCTTGGCTGCGCACGACCTATCGGGTAATTATTTAATTGCACTTGATTATTACATTTTTTTAATAAAGAAAAACATTTTATCACAAACATCAACAAAACTTTTAATTCTATTTATATTCCCTTATTCCAAAGATATTGTTTTATTGTCTGCTGCCATAGCAACACGATAAATTTAATTTCATTAAAAAAAATTGCACAGTAGTAGGAAAATATCTTCTAAATCCAATAGTTATTGAACAACTCAACACTTTAACAGGGGAATTCTTGTTTCTTATTTAGATATTACCTAATTGTTTTTGTCATTGCGTTGTTTTGCTAAGTTTCGTGCTTTTTACTACGGATTTTAATTAAAAAAAAACATTGTGAAAAAGGGATCATAGACTTTTACATATATTTTACTTTTGAAAACAGTGAAAAACCGCTCACGGATTTTTACATATTTCTTTATACAATATTGACATATGTTTTACTTTTGAAAACAGTGACAAACCGCTCATGGATGTTTACATATTTTAGGTAGCTTTCAATACAAAAAAGTATAAAGCTACCTATTGCAGCCGTTCGGAGGAAAGCAGTTCCGGAAAATTTCGATACATTTTCACCGATCATGACCCCCAGACCCCAAAACCACCCTCCGTTCAAATGTTGATATATATATATAAGATGTAAAGTGTGTCGTTGTGCTGATATAGAAAATGAGGGTGAAGTGTTTGAAAAGAAATGTATGAAATTCTGTAAGGTATATAACTGTGTATATAAATTGAGGTGTAATGTGTGTAACCAGATGTATATCGGGCAAACATCCACTCCAATAAATAAGCGAATTAATAATCAGAAATCTGAAATAAGAAATCTTAAGACCAAAAAAGAGGACCAGGAGATTGAAATTACTCATTTTGCTGAGCACGGAGTGGACAATGTTAGAATATCTATATTAAAAATTGTCCCAAATAAGTTAGAAAGAATGATTTGCGAAAAAGAAATGATGATCAAATATGGAACGGTATACCCGTATGGTTTAAATGTTATGTTTAATCAGAATGTCCTACAGAATTTTAGAGATGGGAATCTGGATAACTCTATTTATGACAAAATAAAACATGATATAAGGAAAAAGCTTATCAATAGTGATATTAGACATAATATCAATTTGAATACTTCTAAAAATCTAAATACTTGTAAAGAAATAGAAAAATCAATATTTAATTGTGATAGTAATCGAAGAGAAAATGACATTAAGGAAATTATATTTAATATAAAGAAGAAATTGATTCCGGAGACTTTAACAACTTTACAATCTAGCACAAGAAATGTTAATAACGATTTGGGTTTGGATTTATTGCGGTATAGAATCAAGAAACAGGATCTACAGAGATATTGCAATTTAAAGAACTGTCACAAAAGTACAGAAGAAAAGATCTATTTTATATTGGATTATCTGGGTAATTGCTATAAAGGAGTTAATTTTGATAAAATTTTAAACAAGTACAATAATCTACTACCAGTGAGTAAAGTAAAAATAACTAAGGCATTTAAATATGATAAGCCTTTAGGCCGTATTATGTTTAATTATAATGGATATGCAAAAGACCTAAAGAGGGGTATTGATGAAAGTACATGCAGTTGCAATGATGGATTTTTTATTAATTATATAGATAAATACTATGGACATGTTATTACTGGTAATTTACAGATTGTAAAAGATCAACAGCTGAGAAAGAGGTTGGAATATGGCACAAAATATAGAATGAAACGAATTATAACGAAAAGTGCAGCCATTAAACGGTTTACAACTAACATAGATTTTTTTATACAAAAATTGACTTATAAATATAGCTTACCAAGTAATGTTTTTGATGAGTGGAAATTCTACATTTTAAAAGAGTTAAAGAGAGAATATGTTAGAGATTGTGACGGAGTGTCTCAAGAGGATTATACTGGGTTAATTAACTCTATTAAAGAACTTCAGAGTAAATTTATAATTACATATGTCGATAAAGCTAACACAAGTTATGCATTAATCTGTAAAAAAATTTATGGTGAAATATTAAATGAAAGTTATAATAATAGCGATAACTATGAGCTGTTGAAATCGAGAGTTTCAGTGATGGAAAACAGGGTTAAGGCACTATATAAAAAAGTTAAGTTAAAGCAGAAAAGTCAAACTTTCCCATATCTTGTTCTAGTGCCAAAGTTTCATAAAAAACCAGTGAAATTTAGAATTGTAACTTGTGGGTATGGTTCATACCTAGAGTCTGCTAATAAGAAATTGTTGGGAGTTTTGAGAGGTGTGTTTGATAGAGTGTTGAGTACGGAGTGCACATTTATTATAAAAAACAGTTACATTTTATTAGACAAATTGAAAAGATATCAAAATATAAAGAGTTTCTTTGCATATGATTTTGCAGACCTATATAGTACAATTAATCTACTGGACTTAAAGGAAAAGGTTATAGATTTTTATAATAAAAACGGCAATATAGATAGCGATAAAGATTGGTTTATTAACTTGTTTCAATTGGTAGTGCAAGAGAATTACTTGTATGAGGGGAGCAGAGTATTTAAACAGATCCGTGGAATCCCAATTGGGGGGGAGTTGCAGTTCAATTTTAGCTGACATCTACTTACATGTATATGAGAATAACAATAATTTAAATAGAGACATATTGAGTTATAGGTATATTGATGATGTTATAATAGTTGGATTAAATAACGAAAATGTAAACCTAGATTTTAAATATTATCCAAATACTTTAAAACTAGAACTCTCCTCCCGGAATATTAAAAACATCAATTATCTGGATGTGAATTTAGTGTTGGAGAATGACAATTTAATAACAAGGGTTTACGACATTAAAACTTTAAAAATCTTAAATTTTGAATCGAACGTGCATATTTCAGTATTTAGAAATGTATTTACAAACGGTTTAGTTCGTATTGAAAGGTTATGTTCAAGATTTGGCGATGCGGTTGGCGAGTTCATGGAGTGGATTGACATGGCATTGATGCAAGGTTACCCTGTGAACTTCGTAAGGAGAAACACGATCAATTTTATAGGTAGAAGTAAATATAGAAATGAAATGAATTCATTTTTGAATGCTAAGGGTGGTCTTGATCAGTTGTTGGATGGGTTCAGATAGAGTTGGTTGCTGCTGTGTGTAGCTTGGTATGTTAGTTGATAGTTTGAATTATTTTGGTCTCGGCGGGAGAAGGGGGACGTTGTTAACGTAAAAGCCGGTTTTAACCCTGCAGCGCATGTTGTTAGCCATGCCCTCCTGCCTTCAGGTTTAATTTTCCTGGTATTGATTTTTCGTTAGTATTTTGAGTTTGGTTATTTTTGTTTTATAATTTTAATTGGTTATAGTTTAGAGTTCAGTTGATATATTGTTATTTGTTTTTGGCTATATAGAGTGGTTAATGTAAATGTATAATTGTGTTTTAGTATATATATATATATATATATATATATATATATATATATATATATATATATATATATATATATATATATATATATCCATATATATATATATATATATATATATCCATATATATATATATATATCCATATATATATATATATCCATATATATATATATATATATATATATATATATATCCATATATATATATATATATATATATATATATATATATCTGACATATGTCATACGATAACGCTCGTATTTATAAATCAATTTTGATGAAACTAATTGTGTGTATTAAGCTCACCAATGTCTCGACCGAGTTCGTTGGCCAGCTTGGTCCGCCATTTTGTTTCAAGATGGCGGCCATTTAAAAATTTAAAACTAAAATAAATTTACAAAAAAGTTAAAAAATTCAAATTTATTTTTTAATTCAGTGTTAGGCCTTGAAACGAGAATTCCAGAGCATTTTTTGTTTTACCTCTATCTTAAAAAACGGCTGAGATAGAGCAGTTTGAAATTCTAGGGTGGCTGACATTTTGAAACAAGACAGCACATTACAAAAATTTTCATTGTTGTAATAATTTTCCCAATCAAACGCATAAAACTATATATTCATATCCGTTAGCGCCAAATTCTCGCCAAACTTGGCGACATTTGGCGAAATATCGCCAAATTTGGCGACCAAAATAAGTATTCATAAATGAAGCCAATTTGGCTATTGCTCAATAATTTGGCGAATTTCTTATTCAAATTCAGTATTAACGAATCTTTTGTGAACGTTTTATTTGCATTTTAAGTTGCTGTTTTCGTGTAACATTAGCTGAAATTTTAAAACTAAGATATAGGAAAGCTACATTTTTCTCCCGGTACGGGCCGGAAGGACTTTCTTTATTTAATATTGGCATATTTTTTAATATTTGATCACAATCTTTGATCTAATATTAAATTGAAATTTTGAAAATAAGATGCCTAAGCGCAAACAGTCAATAACTGGCAATTCCTCACGAAAACAGAGGGCTATAAGGCAGCGTGAAAGGCGAGATAATGAGACAGATGAAGAAGCTGCTGCAAGAAGACTCGCCATGGCAGAAAGAGACAGGGAAAGACGAATGGAAGAAACAGAGGAAGAAGCTGCTGCAAGAAGATATGAAGCTGCACTGCGAGCACAACAAAGACGTCACGATGAGGGTACCCAGCCACTGGCTGTGAGGGAAAATCGCTTACAATGTATTGCTCGACGTCGAACAACGAATAGCACAAATAATGTCGGAAGATGCGGATTACATTCAACAGTTGAAGAACGACAATGTGATGATATGGACAATGTTTGCACCAAGTGTAATGCATTTTATTTCAATGCAGAGAAGAATAAAAGAGGAATTTATACTCGCTGTTGTCACAACGGCAAAACAGTTTTGGAACCTCTTCAACCATATCCCGATGAGATGAGACAGCTTATAGATGGCAGGGATAGATCGTCAGCTCACTTTAAGGAACACATAAGGTCATCTAAGAGTGCGTTGTCTTTTGCGTCTATGGGTGCTCAAGTTACACCGCCCCCAGGTACCGGCCCGTATTGTTTCAGAATCCATGGACAAATTTATCATAATACTTCTCATCTTCATCCAGCTGAAGTAGGACAGGAAAAATATGCTCAATTGTATGTATTGGATTCTGATATAGCACTGCGGCAGCGTATGAACAGGAGAGAAAATTTACAATGTAAAGCAGAAATCATGAGCAAGCGTGACGATGTTATCAGGCGAGTTAACCCTTTTGCACATGCATTTCAAATGCTTCATGAAATGAAAGAACAAGTCATCGCAGAACAAGGACCTGAAGCAGCAGAAAGCGTGTGTATGTATATATGTGATAAAAATTTATCAGCGGACCAGTATCGTGGCATATCAAATGCACCAAAGTCAAATGAAATAGCCATGGTTTTCTATAGTTCGGATGTTGCATCACCCACCAATAGGGATATCTGCATATATCCGAAGGGGAATCGACTGTGTAGAATAAACGTCCTGAATCCTAATGGTGACCCCATGACATGTTTAATTTTTCCCACATGGAGAAAAGGATTGGAGTGTGGATGCTGGATGTTCTGAACTTCAATTTTACAGTCATAGGTTGTCAGTGAGAAGGAATGTTTTCAATCCCATGCTGTATGGCAGAAAAACTTTTGCAGCAGTATTGCGTCGATTCTTATGTCAAGGTTGAAGGAAACCGTTTGAATTATATCTGGTCTAACCAGAAAACATTAAGAGTCGAATCTTACTTAGGGTTAGCAGATCATCTTAATGCTCTAGCAGAACAATCTGGTTTGAAACCAGGTGTAATGGTTATTTTGCCATCTACATTCATAGGAAGTCCCAGAGCCATGCAGCAAAATTATCAGGATGCGATGGCAATCGTTAGAGAATTTGGTAAACCTGATCTTTTTGTCACCCTAACGTGCAATCCAAATTGGCGAGAAATCAAAGAGAACCTTTTCCCAGGAGAAAATCCTCATGACCGTCCAGATTTAGTGGCACGTGTGTTCGACATGAAGAAGAAAGCAATGTTGAACGATCTTAAAAAAACGGCATTTTGGGATGCACAGTCGTAGACATACATATTATTGAATTCCAGAAGAGAGGATTGCCACACATGCACCTTTTACTGATTTTAACTGATGATGACAAGATAAGAGATCCAGCCACTATTGACACCATCGTCTGTGCTGAATTACCTGATCCCACAATTGAAAATGGATTGCACGAAATTGTCAAGGCTACGATGATTCATGGACCATGTGGCGTCATAAATCCAAACTCACCTTGCATGGAAGACGGTGTTTTCTCAAAGGGTTATCAAAAGGAGTTCAGAAATGAAACGGCTGAGAATGTTGATGGTTATTCAATGTACAGACGGTGTGATGATGGCGTGATGATGTATTGATTTTTATTTTTAATTTCGATTTTAAAATTAAATTCATGAACTCCCGTGCGTAGAACGGGTTAAACAGCTAGTGTAAACCTAACATCTTTACATATAGTTTAGTATTTTATCACCTGTTAAGTAAATAAATATGTATTTTTAATTATTATGTATGTATGTTCTTTAAACAAATCAACAACATTTTGCCAATTTCCACGAAACGTGATATACATAAGTTTTAGAACTACACAAAAATTGTTGGCTACTTAGAAAGCATCCAGACCACTCATTACCCGTTTATTCAACCAACTGCCATAATTTATCTTTAAACAATATTTTAAATGCATATTTTTCCACAATTAACACACTTTACGAAAACTACGCTATAATTAAAGAAAAATAAGATAATGCTTGCACAATGATCAATTGAAGTTAAGTGTTTACACATGTTATTCTAATAATTGCCGAAACGTCAGTGAATGCTTACTGTGGAGACATGAAAAGTTTTTCGTTTCCGTTTGTTTGTTTCTCTGTTTGTCTGTATGTCTGTCTGTTTGTTCCGCGATAACTGCCACAAAAATGATCCGATTAGGTTGATATTTGGTTGGTATGTTTGTGAGGTACCCGGAATTAGCTGTATAGTTTTTAGTTACATATGGTTCATTCGTTCGAAAACTATAGAACATTTAGTTTTAGATCATAATGCTTTCCTATGGGAATGCAGACGATTCTTAAAAAAATCATTTTTAACTGAAATAAAAATCACATATTTGAATAATGGATTTAAACGTAAAATTACTAATAATAAATTTTCAAAATGGGGGTTTTAAATATATCCAATAGTTTTGAAAAAATGACGATACATTCATTAGAATTTACAAATTATTTTTTTTAATTATTGGAACATTTTTTGCATCTGTTCGGGGAATATAAAATAATTAGTTTCATATTTTTTACAAATTTTATTTTTTTTTTTTTTTACTTTACTTTTTAATAAATTAGTTGCTTAGCAACCCTATTTCAAAGAATATCAAAATAATAAAACTCAAGTAACTCGCACTGTTTTGCTACAATATTTTATTAGCAAAATAAATTATTTTCGGGAGTTTTTTGTATTTTATTGACATAAATGAGAATTTATTTTGATACATTTTTTTTTTTTTTTTTTTTTTTTTTTAATCTAAAAAATTAATGAATAAGGAGTTTATAAGAATTTCAGAATATCATTGCATAAACCGTGTTTAATTTAACGCTTCTAATTTCTGAAAACTTCGAAGTATTTTATATGCCTATAAATATGTATGTAATATAAAAAAAAATAAAGGGCGAATTGTAAAGTGCTAAATAATATGAAAAGTGAGATTAAAAAACAATGACTTTTAGAGCTGACGTTAACGCTGATCTGCAGACTTACTAGTAATTTAAATTATAAAGTCAATCTGTTTAGTTAGAGCACAGAACGATGATAGTCAAAAGTAGTTATATAATAGTTATTAAACTTTATTTTTTTGTGACTGAGGATTTTCATCGTACTTCTCCATTTATATCAATCTTCAAGTCTGTTTTTAAGGATCGGTACTTAAAAAGTAAAAACGGAAACATTATAAGATCACTCCTGTGTCTATCACAGCCCTTTTACTCGTAAAATATGCGACGTGGAAAGTTCAAACTTGGGAAAGTTATAAAGACTTTTTATCCACATATTTTCTTATAATTCAAATATGTTTAGGAAAAATTTAGGGGCTAATTAAGATGTTTAAAAAAAGATTTCTTTTTGTGTATCGTGTGGGGTATCGTGTGAAAGTTTTCGTAATACTGAACTCAAAAATATATTTGTTTTAATTTTATTTATTAAATTTTATGTATTATGAATGTATGTTATGTATTATGTATTATTCGAAAATTCACTGCAAAAATATGTTCCTCCACCGAATTCACTGAATATTTTTCCAAATTTACTGAAACTAAAATTATACAAAAATAAGGTTAGAATTTTTTTTTTTTTTTTTTTTTTTTTTTTTTTTTTTAAACTTGCTGGAAAAGTACAGCGATTTTCCTAGGTAACATAGTTTTTTAGAAAAATTCATTTTTCGTTACTCACAAACTTTATTTTTAGGGCGGTCACCGGAGGTGTTGACGGCGTTCGATGTATGTATCGACACAGAATAATCCAAGGATATTTGATAATAACTTTCGAAAAAAATATGTCGAATTTTCCGAAATATTTATTTACTTGCAAATTTATATATATATATATATCGTGTAGGGAATTGTTTAAAAGATCTTGTAACAACGATCTCAAAAATACATTTGTCTTAATTTTAGGTATTATACTTTCACAGCTTTGTCGAAAGTATACTGGAAAAATATGTCCCCGCCCCTCCTATTTCCGAATTTATTGAAACTAAAATTATGAAAAAATTAGGGGTAGTAGGAGTTTATTAATTAATAAATTTAATGTACGGAGCGCGAGTCATACTCGCACTTGACCAATTTATTTCATTTTCAAAACACTGTCTTTATTCTTCCGCTTTATTAATATCTTCAATTGTTTTTAGCACTTTCCAACCTAGTTGAAAAGTGCTTATGACTTCGGTTTGTCTGGCCGTATGGCCGTCTTCCGTCTGCCGTCTGTCCGTGCTCTAACTCCCGTAAATATGCTCGGATTGCTCTGCAATTTTTATATGTTATTGTCTTTATCTATAGCATGTTCCCTATTTCAACTGAAGTGTGTAGCACTGATAGTTTTTTTACAGGGACACTCAAAAGAATTCCGTTACATTGCGGTCTATGGGGAAAACCATTTGCGGTTTATTTAAATAATGTTTCACTATTTTAAACGCATTGAAATTTATATATATCACTAAGGTGCATTACAAAAGGCTTACTACAGAATAGTGTGTGTATAGCAGTCATCGTTCATTTACAGGGACACATAAAACTATTCTCTACTGTCTGTTAACAATAATTCCTGGAAGTGCGTTTTAAGTTACTGAACGCGATTTTAAATTTAACTCACTTTTTGTTTATTACGTGGTGTGTATAAATTCTGTAGATCATATACAGGGAAATACAAAAGTTCGCGAACAGATTTCCGTTTATTGACTGAACTCCAGAAGGAGAATTTATATATATCACTAAGGTGCATTAGAAGAAGCTTAATATGGAATAGGGTGTGCATAGCACTTATCTGGAGGCACGGCAGTGCCTCCGCCAAGTCGAGAAAGCACGGCCGTCAGCATACTTTTCTGGAAGCAACTCAGGGAACTTTTCACCCCCCCCCCGCATATCTCCGCACTGGAGTATCCCAAAAATTTGAAACTTCGTTTTTCTAGATTATTTGGCACACAGGACCAAAATTTAAAATTACAACTTTCTGTCTTTTCTAGTTCAGACGATATATGAACTCAAACATTCGATTTTTTGTCACTCACTCACTCACTCGTTCACGAGTCATGAAAAAGATTAGGTAGATCCCGTATTCCTAGACACTTGACATTTGGAAAAAAAGGCAGTGTTTAGGATACAAAGAAAGGAAAAATGATAAAATTCGGAAAATTCGAAAAAGAAAAACATCCGAAAATTCAACAAATTCCATCAAAATTGAAAATTGAAAATAATACGATCTTGTAGTCTTAGAAACTTAAGATTTGGTGTGAAGGTAGTGTTTAGCATCCAGAAAAAGAAAACATCAAAAACACCAAAAAAATCGAAAGCAAAATTGAAAAAATCGAAAATTTTCAAATAATCTGATTTTGTTGCGCTAGAAACTTGGAATTCGGAATAAAAGTAGTATTTAGGATAGAAAAAATTGAAAAATCCGGAAAATTCGAAAACAAAAAATTAAAAAATTCGAAAAATTCGAAAAAAAAATAAGAAAGTTAAAATAATTTGATCTTTTAGCCTTAGAAACTTAAAATTCGCGGTAAAGATAGTGTTTAGGATTCAAAATAAGTTAAAGTAAAAAACGCAATAAAATTCGAAAATAACATCAAAAAATCGAAAAAAATCGTAAAAATCGAAAAATAAGGAAATTTGAAAATATTTCGATTTTATAGCGCTAGACACTTGAAATTTGGAATAAAGGTAATATTTAAGATAATAAGTAAAAATTAAAAAATATGGATAATTTGAAAAATACCCATAAATTAGTGCAGACGATATATGAACTCAAAGTTTCGTTTTTTTGTCACTCACACATTCACTCACTCACGCGTCATCAAAAAGATTGGGTAGATGGCGCAGCCATAGAAACTTAAAATTTGGAATAAAGCTAGTGGTTCGGATACAAAGAAAGGAAAAAATATAAAATCGGGCAAATTAAAAAAAAAAAAAAAAAAAAAAAAAAACATTCGAAAATTCAACAAATTCGAACAAAATTGAAAATTGAAAATAACACGATCTTGAAAGTCTTAAAAACTTAAAATTTGGTGTGAAGATAGAATTCAGAAAAAGAAAACATCAAAAACACCAAAAAAATCGAAAATAAAATCGAAAAACCGAAAAAATCTTAAAAAACCGAAAATTTTCAAATAATCCGATTTTGTTGCGCTAGAAACCTTGGAATTCGGAATAAAGGTTGTATTTAGGATGCAAAATAAGGACAAATTAAAAAAATAAGGAAAAAAAATTCAAAAATTCGAAACATTCGAAAAAAATTGAAAAAATTAAATTAATTTGATCTTTTAGTCTTAGAAACTTAAAATTCGCGGTAAAGATAGTGTTTAGGATTCAGAAGAAGTTAAAATAAAAACGCAGTAAAATTCGAAAATAAAATCAAAAAATTTAAAAAAATCGAAAAATAAGGTAAAATTTGAAAATAATTCGATTTCATAGCGCTAGAAACTTGAAATTTGGAATAAAGGTAATATTTAAGATTACTAAATAAAGAAACATTACAACATATGGATAATTCGAAAAAAAAATCGAAAATTTGAAAAATTAAAAAAAAAAAAAGAAAGAAAGAAAGAAAGAAAAAGTGAGAAATTGAAAATAATATGATCTCGTAGTCTTAGAAACTGAAAATTTGGTATAAAGGTAGTGTTTAGGATTCAGAAAAAGAAAAATATAAAAACACAACAAAAATCCAAAATAAAATCGAAAAATCGAAAAAAAAAACGAAAATTTGAAAATAATTCGATTTTGTAAAGCTAGAAAATATAAAATTTGGAATAAAGGTAGTATTTAGGATACAAAAAAAAAGAAAAAATCTGTAAAATTCGAAAAAATATTCAAAAATTCAAAAAATTGAAAAAAAATTGATTTCGTAGCGTTAGAACTTAAAATTCGGCGTAAACTTATTGTTTAGGATACAGAAAAAGGAAAAATTAAAACACAATAAATTCGAAAATAAAATAAAAAACTCGAAAAAGATCGGAAATTTCAAAATAATTCGATTTTGTAGCGCTAGAAACTTGAAATTTGTAATAAAGGATACAAAATAAGAAAAAAATAAGAAAATCCAGAAAATTGTAAGAAAAATTCGAAAAAATCAAAAATCAAAAATAATTTTATCTTGTAGTCTTAGAAACTTAAAACTTGGTGTAAAGGTAGTATTTACTATTCAATAAAAGGAATAATTAAAAAATTCGTTAAATTCGAAAATAAAATCGAAAAATTAAAATATCTTTAAAAAATCGAAAATTGGAAAACAATTTGACTTTGTACTGCTATAAACATTAAGTTTAAGATAATTGTCCTATTAGCTAGTACAGCGCCCCTAATTGTTTTATGTTATTTCCCCCGAATTATGGTTTTCTTTTCTTTCGTTTACGAATTTTGTTATAGAAAAGTTCCGCTATAGGCGATTTCTTTATAGACAGATTTGTTTTCTTTCACAGGTTATACTCTATTTACTTCGCATATGAAATATGGATTGTTAAATGATGTTAGCCCCCCAAAAACTTTCACAGCTCCCCCTACCCTCCCGATATTACTGGCTGGTTATGGCTTGATAGTCCTTTCTAAATAAAATCATGGTGACTCTAAGATTCACTTGATTTATCTCTAAATTCAACCTAAATGATCCTAAGAAGACGTGTCAAAGAATTACTATATTGGCATGACAATCAGGTAACTTAGAATTAAAATCGAAAAATCAATAAATTTATAACAAGTCGAAAGTTTGAAAATAATTCGATTTTGTAGTCCTAGAAGCTTGACATTTGGCAAAAAGGTAGGGTTCAGTATACAAAGTAAGGAAAAATTAAAAAATCCGTAAATGATAAAAAAGACTAAAAAAAACAAAAACTAAAAACATCGGGAAAATGAATATAGTTAGATTTATTGGAAAATTCCGGAAATTTAAATTTTGGGTTTCTTTTTATACTAAAAAGTATTTTTATGCTAAATATCAAGTATCTAGGGCTGCGAGTAATATCTCAGATGGAAAGCACCTATCCTCGAAGCAATTGAGAGTACTTTTGACACTCCCCCTCCCATAACTTAGTGCTTGCCTAGGAACCTGAAATCTCTTTCTATCTACAGTACTTTGCAAACGAAACTAAAGCTTCAAATTTTTGAGACCTGTAAATAATAGGGACAAAGTGTGGGCTTAGCGAAAATCAGTGGATCATCTCCAAAAAGAACCCAAAATCAAGAAAAGGAGGATTACTTACAAAAAGCCAAGTCACAAAATAATATTTAACTAAAGATGTAGAGACTAGGAGTGATTTGTGAATGAAAATTTCAGAGTTAATAAGATAGCTAAACTTGGCTTTACTCGATCTCAGAACTTTTTACGGAAAAGAGTCACGAGACTTGGCTGCATTTTTTACAGGTGACGTTTTTGATGAGATAGTTACTTTACAAGGACAGTCAAAAGAATTCCGTTACATTACGTCTATGGTGAAAAATCGTCTGCGGTTTATTTAAATAATGTTTCACTATTTTAAACGCATTGAAATTTATATATATTACTAAGGTGCATTACAAGAGGCTTACTACAGAATAGTGTGTGTATAACAGTCATCGTACATTTACAGGGACACACAAAAATATTCTCTAATGCCTGTTAACAATAATTCCTGGAAGTGCGTTTTACGCTACTGAACGCGATTTTAATTTTAACTCGCTTTTTGTCTATTATGTGGTGTGTATAAATTCTGTAGATCCTATACAGGGCAGCACAAAAGTTCACGAACACATTTCCGTTTACTGACAGAAACTCCAGAAGGATAATTTTAAACTGTGCTACGCGTTTCTTAACTGAACTAAAATTTAGCATCCTATGTAGCATATATACAAATCTATAGATCCTATACAGGGCTTAATAAAAGTATTCGGATATTTTTCCGAATATTGTATCTGTTGGAAATTCCTGAAATTATGTTTTTAAATATGTTATGCGTTTTCCAAATTGTTTCCTTAGATGTTATCTTTTAGCTTATTAAACGGTATGTTTTGTAAAATTATTTTGGAAGCGTTGGAAAGTGCTACATAATCTATGCTTGAAGCATGATTTTTCGTTCTTGTTTATTATTGCCTTGATTCAGGATTGCCATATGACAGTACGTGTTTATAACTAATACATGGCATTGTCATCTAAACTGTTTCAAAAAGTAGACTATCATTGTTTTTTCTTTAATCATTCAATTGTATCCAAAAGAATTTATTTTCTAAACAATAATAATTCCAAACTGCTTCTAAAAAGTATTTCTCCCCTTTAACTTATGATTAACAATATATTGAGATTTTATTAAAGTTATACAGATATTCATGAAATTGAGAAGCTATGCCATAAATCCAGAATATATTCATTAAAATTTTGCGAATTTAGATATCACTATATATCTGAATATAATATATATAACCTTTATCTAAAAAGTATAATTCATTACCAAGGATTTATCTAAGCAAACCGGCTTTCCATCTACACACGCTAGCCTGAAATTTATATTTGAATGGATATGAGTAACCATGAAAATTCCGATAAGCCATATTCATTTATCCATACTAATGATGATGCCGTAATAAAGTAAGCAAGATCCCAATATTTTGAATTATTTACATTGCATATATTCCAGCTGTTCTAGGAATAAAGAGGATCTTAATATAATTAATAGGAGTTTAATTACTAAGTTTGTTATAAATTCTTCAATTAAAATTTGATAAGATTTTATTAAAAATAAACCACATTTATCAGATTTCAAAGGAAGCTTAGTATTTTTTCTCTAAAAACAAAGAGGTGGAATTCTCGTTATAAAATAAAATACATGTACTTAGTTTTACATCCGTTTTTAAACATTTAATTTTATATGAAAGTTTTAGAACATTTAAATATATACACTTAATCTGATTAATTGCTCTTCAAAAATTACGCACTGCACAGTTTTTTATGAAACAATGTGCATAATGTACATTAAATATTTTCCAGAAATATTTCGTGTTAAAATTAATGAACTCTTACGCATTTCATTAACAATAATAGGATAGTAGCATCATTTGTTGCTCACATTTTTGATCTATGAATTGTTTTCTACGGCACCAAACGAGACATTGTCTCTATAGCAGGATTTCGTCTGAAACTTGATAACAAAAAATATACATGGTCCACATTGTTTTTTAACATTACATATGGCGACATTAATGTTCAGTGCAATTAAAAATTATATTAGGCTATCATATTTTCCATAAATAGTTTATCAAACTTTATAGAGACACATGCTTTTCTATAAAGATTTCATTGTTTTACGAATTGAATTTGTTACAAAGTTTTTCACTTGTTTAGCCAAATTTGCAAACGGGGTTTGTAGAAATTAAAAATCAACTAATATATATTCAGTGTAGCCATAAAATAACGTGCAGTAATCTCACCCATTTAGTGGACAATCTATTGGTCGAATTACAATAACATTTGGTGTACATAAATAAGATCATGTGCAGTGTGCATGATAGAAATCAGTGCTGCTTTAATAATGAGTACATCACACTTTGAAAAAAGTATATTTCTGAGAATCATGAATAATTAACAAGGTTAAGAATATAAAAATTACGTCAAGCAACCGTCACGCTGATGCTTTTTGTTGATCATTTTTTAGTACATTCTTGGCTTGTAAAATCACCAAGTATTTAACTTTCATTTTGAAAACAAAAACCTTATGTTCTTAGTACACCATGAAAATGTAAATAAAACAAGACACATATACAGGGTAGTAGGGAAGGTAAGGCATATTCATGAGACTCAAGCTCTCGCATTCATTTAAAGAAAGTTTAATAGTTTTCAAATTGACGAAATATGCTTATTTTTAGGTGATTGAAGTATGCTGTATTATCGAAAAAAATTATGATATATTTAGACAAGATCTTACTTTTACATGTTATAAACTGACCATCATTTTCATGAAATAACCCTTTCCGTTGAAAAATGTAATTCTTATTCTAAAAATATTACATGAATAAACAATTTAACAACATCATTTCATGAAGTCTTGTTTTATATTTAACCCAATTTAAGAGTTCTGAAAAGTTTTCTTTTCAGAATATTTGAGAAATTAGATATGTTTACAAATATATATAACAGAAAGAAACTAAATTGTGGATTGTAGGATTTTAGATATGATATAAAATTATATATCGTAAAAATGTGATTTTTGCAGCTGACGTTCGGCACCCTGATCTGCATATATACTAATTAACTTCAATTTACTACAAAATATTCAAAATTATAAAAATATTTTAATGACGTGTCATATTAACATTATTTTAGCATTTCATTTTGAAAAGGTAGCAGAGTTCTACGTTATTCATATCGGAAAATTCAACTACTATTTTAATAGTAATTTTCACTGCCATTTTGAAGACTTTTTTGCTACTTTAGATAAATTTTTCAATAAACGGATTTTAGTTAAATGATTAATTAAGTAAGTCTTTTGAAATAAGCTATGAATCAATATGTTCGGCTTAACAAGAGCACTTTGATAAAATACGCAGTAAATTAGACGTTTTCTGATGTTCCCTCATTGAGCATAGTAATTGTTTATTAGTTTAAAATATGAGATGTATTTTAATATAGTTGTTATAATCGGCTTGATAAATTTGAATTAGTTTAAATAATACGTATGCACATTAATATTTACATTATTATACATGAATTGAATATAGACTTCTTTATTTCATTCCAGGTAGAATTTCAAAATCTCTATACAATCTATGGAATAAATATAATTTTTGTTTAAAAATGAAGACATATAATTAATTAAATTTCAAATTTTATTTTTAAATTCACAAAAGTGATATAAATCTATGTTAGGTGATTTCATATTTACATTCTAATATGATATACAATTGTTTATTTTTAAACATAGGTATGCGATGAGCGAAAATAATATTTGACATGTCACAGGCACAGTATCAGAATAAATAACATTTATGATGCAACTTTGAAAGCTTACATCAATTTTTAATGTCTTAGTTGCGACTAGATTGTAATTTTCATTGAAGAAGTAAACCGTCAATTGACACATACTGTCAATTGATAATGATTGTGCATGGACTGTTTTAATTTCTTCTGCCTATAATAGAAGAAGATATTGCGTACAAAATAATTTACGACTTCCGGTTTTTGATGGTTTTACACGTTTTAGGAGTCAGAGATTTCAAAAGACATGTTTTTACAAAATGTATTTCTGTCCGTGTGTCTGTGTGTTCTATTTGCACCAACAAAGAGTGTATGAAGTTATGCATACAACTGAACTGAATTTCTTAAATATAAATACATTTGGTTATAGCTTGCAGGTTGCATTTGAATATGAGGATATTACGTCGGAAGGGGTCGCTGTGATAGCGATTTTTCTGTCGTTTTCATTATTGTATCAACGAAAAGTGTGCGACGATATGCATAACAGAATATACATATGTTTGACCATGTTTTTTGTGTCGCCCACTCATGTTTTTCCATATTTATTCACAAAAATTTCAAATGTATGAGGTAGAAGAATGTTTTGGGATAGGCGCATCCGACTAGTTATGTATACACTTCCACCAATTCTACTATAAATCTGAAGTCTAAGCGATTATTGCAATAAAATTCTCATTTTATTTTCATCGAAATATTTCTATGAAATCACGCAGGTTTGACAACTACACTGTAAAAAATGATCAATGTTTCTTATTTTATGAAAATATTCTATAACCACGAATGAAAATATAATATAATCTTCTGAGTTATCCGACATTCCGAAAAGCGTGTTACATTGTCTTTTGAATCCCCAGAAAGCAATACATTTCCAAAATTTAAAGAATTATTTATAAAAACAAAATTTCTGTAGCTGCCCGTATTTTTCAGAAACGTTTCAGAATAGTTTTTATAGTGTATTAATCAGCTTCTTCATCCTGGAATACCTAGTTATCGAATGTCATCCATTTTCTAGTAAACGTTTTCAGCTGCATAAATTAATTTATACATGAAAGAGTAAAGAAATAATCTTAATTTTAATGTTAATGTTAACGCTGTTAATTTTGAATGTTTGTCTGTTAAACATATTTGTTGAACATGAAAATGTGTACTTGAGAATGAATAGCATCGGAAAAAACTATATTCCGGGCTTAGAAAACTGATTAATACTTTTTAAAAGCTACTCGTAAACGTTTCCGAAAAATTCGGGCAGCTAGAAAAAATTTGTTTTTTTAAATGATTCTTTAAATCTCGAAATGCCATTGATGTCTGAGGTTTCTAAAGATAAAGAAACATTGTGCAGAATCATGGTTAACAAGGATGAGATTATATTGTAAATTTATGCTTCATTATATTATATTTTCGTACATTCAGAAACATTCGTCATTTTTTACAGTGTACTGAGTTGCCAGTTGTTTCCCGTTTCTTGACATATTTTTCTATTTGTCCATTTTCCCTTATATAACAGAACATTCTTTAATCTAAACTAAAAACAGCAATGAAATCTACATTATAAACTAAACTTAAACAAACATTCTCGAATATAATCACGAAAATTTCGTTATTTTTATTCGTGTTAAAAGCGTTTGTAGTGGTTTCATAATATTACACAGTTTACAAATATATATAAAACAAGAACGAAAAATCATGCGTCAAGCATAGATTATGTAAAACTTTCCAACGCTTCCAAAATAATTTTAGAAATCATTACCGTTTAGTAAGCTGAAAGATAACATCTAAGTAAACAATTTGGAAAACGCATAACATATTTAAGAACGTAATTTCAGAAATTTCCAACATATACAATATTCGGAAAAATATCCGAATACTTTTATTCAGCCCTGTATATGATCTACAGATTTGTATATATACTGCATAGGATGCTAAATTTTAGTTCAGTTAGGAAACGCGTAGCACAGTTTAAAATTCTCCTTCTGGAGTTTCTGTCAATAAACGGAAATGTGTTCAGGAACTTTTGTGCTGCCCTGAATATGATCTACATAATTTATACACACCCAGTAATAGATAAAAAGTGAGTTAAATTTAAAATCGCGTTCGGCAACTTAAAACGCACTTCCAGGAATTATCGTTAACAGACAGTAGAGAATTCTTTTGTGTGTCCCTGTAAATGAACGATGACTGCTATACACACACTATTCTGCAGTAAGCCTCTTCTAATGCACCTTAGTGATATATATAAATTTCAATGTGTTTAAAATAGTGAAACATCATTATAATAAACCGCAAATGATTTTTACCCATAGACCGTAATGTAACGGAATTCTTTTGTGTGTCCCTGTAAAAAAACTATAAGTGCTACACGCTTCCGTTGAAATATGGGACATGCTATAGATAACGACAATAACATATAAAAACTGCAAGGCAATCCGAGCATATGTACGGGAGTTAGAGCACGGCCATACGGCAGACGGCCATCCGGACAGACAAACCGAAGTCATAAACACTTTTCAACTAGGTTGGAAAGTGTTAAAAACTAAACCTGTGGCGCTACAATCCATTAAGGGTCATGCTCTACAGTGTCCTCTCTGGTTTTATTGAGCATGGGCCCTGGGGTGTGCATATGTCCGGATCAGGCTGTCGACCTAACGCGGGAATCTCAGTGTCTAGTACCCAAGCCTTTTCAAATATAGAGCATCTAATTTTGAATGCTTCGAAGCAGTATGAAATAAATTCAAATAAGGATAACTCAAATGACTTCTTTAAATGGAGTCTATCTGCCTCGTTTTAATAACTGCGAAAATCTGTGTCATTTATTGTTGTTTTATGTTTGCAACATGTGCCTTATTTTTTTCTAAAAATATTTTATTTAATTTCATAAACTCCACTATATTTATTCAGTAACGTTTTAATATTTCACATTTTTTGAGTAGTATCATTGATATATCATTGATACAATTATTTTTCCTAAAGTTAAAGTTACCGAATTAATAATAATTTTAGATGTGTTTTCGATTTATAAAGTTTATTATGATTAATTTATATGATTTTGAAAGTTTTAAATTTTAGAAATCACCGTAACAAGTAATATAAAAACAATTCCTACTTAGGTCAAATAGAAATTTCTTTCCAGCGATCTACACGCTTCGCCACTGACGGTATTTATTCCTAAATATATATCCTGCTAAATATCTTACATAAGAGAAAATTTTGAAATGTATTAAAAATTAAATAAAAAATAAATAGCTAAAATACCAAAAATTAATAGCTCGAAAAGTATTTCTCACAAAATTGTTAGACAAACTGCATTAGAAAGTTTAAAAAATTGTATTTTTCTTGATATAATTTTAAAATCTAATGATTATGCCTGTTGCCGTTAGAAGCGCCGTCTATGTAAAATGTAAAAAAAAAAAAAAAAAAAAAAAGAAAAACTTGTGATTGAGTTGCGTTCGAGATGCCGATCTGAGGAGTTGTGTAAATCTCGGCTCTCGACCCTTTTTATTTAGTGTTGTGAATAACTAAAAAGTTATTAAATGAGTTTCAGTCCGCTATTGAGTAATTTATTGAAATTGTGTGTTTTTCTTTCGTAGTGATAAATATTATTAACTGAGCTATCGGCGTACCCAATGCCGTTTTTCAAATATTGAATTTCACAAATTACCAAACTTCACAATAAAGTGCCATAGCGATGTTACAGTTGGGATTATTATTTAAAATTGAGGAATGTGACAGATTTCGAAACTTTAAAACAGTTAATAGTTTCTGGTAAGATTTGTCAAACGCTTGATAAAGATGTCCTGTATTTTATAAATGTTAGACAAGCAGAATCGTGGTTTTCTCCCATTGAATTATCTCGGGAAATTGATTTATATTATACGTCTAAGGGAAAACCCGTGGTTGACAATTCTAGAGCGAGTAATAAAAATACTTATTATCGAAATGTTTCTAAAGTTTTTCTAACTGACGTAAAAAATTCTAAATGTATTTTGTCATGTAGTGAAAATCATCCTTTGCATAAATGTCCTGTTTATAAAAACATGTCAGTGGGTAATAGAGTTGAGCTTGTAAAATCCAAAAATCTTTGTTTTAATTGTCTTATGAATCATAAAGTGATTGATTGTAAATCTAAATTCTCTTGTATTATTTGCAAGAGAAGGCATCATGTGACGTTGCATTTCCCACTTGAACAAAAAATAAATAAAGGTGAAAATCCAGAGATAATTTCACAGGAAATGAGTTCTAAAAACGAAGTCGGTAATAAATCTAATTTGGATGCTTCGGCTCCAGTATTCCAGCCTTTCCAAGCTAATAACCAAAGCAATTTATTTTCAACGATATGTAATTTGTCTAACGAGTTAAAGGCAGGCATTCAGATGTCCGCTTGTTTAGGATCCTACAGTAGAGATCTTTAACCCAAACTTAAGGAAGGATCCTTAAAACGCTATTGAGATCGTCCATCCTAAACTGCTTCGGCTTTCCTTATTTCCGACTCTGGCTTCGGCAATTTTCGGAACATGATAGTGATTACACAAATGATAAACCAATCAGCATACAGAATCGCTTCGCTGCAGATCAATCAATCAACCGTGCCCTTTATTTGCCGTTCTGGACTTTGCACGTTTTTTTAAATTAGATTTTTTTTTTCTGTCCATCCCCATCATCAACATTGAATTAAAAAAAAAAAAAAAAAAAAAAAAGATAGCATGTAAAAAAAGAAAAACAGAACGATATAGCGATTAAGAATTAAATGCTGTTTGTTTTTTTAAATATTATTAAATAATGCAATTAATAGCTGCACAGTTTTCGTTTTATTTCCTAAAATAATTCTTTTTTAAATATTCATTTTTATGTATTAGAGTACATGTTTAAAATTTCATACCAAAAGGTTTTGATTCTTATAAGCCACGGCTAAAAAATATATAAGAATCAAATTTATATATACACATATAACCAAGATTTTCATTAGCGCGCAGAGGAAGAGGGAGGTGGGGGAGGGCATTACACTCACTAGAGGTTTGGAAGTTTAAATAACTTATATATATATATATCTGGTTAGTTAAAGGGGGAAAAAAGACAGAGGTTAAAGGGAAAAAAAGACAAATTAGAATAATAATAATAATAAAAAGGAACAAAGAATTTGTGTCGGTGGGGGGGGGGGGGGGAATCTGAACTCCCAAAAATCTTGTCCCTCATTAGATTTTTTTCTAGCGGCACCTATGTTTCTTAATATTTCAAGCTATATCTCACTTTTTTCAGACTTGTAGGGGTGGACCTTCTCCTGTGTATGCTTATATTTAATTAGCTTGCTATTCTTAAAGTTCATCTCGGATCCCTTTTTATAGGGAGGGGGAGTTTTGATTAAAATCTTATTAAAAATACACAATGTATTATTATTTTATTTTTTAAATACAATCCACTTTAAATAAGTAGTACTATTTTAATTTTGTAAAATAAATGCAGTATACACAAAAATTTCTAAAGATTACTTGAAAAATATATTTTTTATCTGAAATGTACAGAAAAATACTTTTTTTTTTCCTACTCAGACATTTGCAACTTTTGTCCTGCATAATAGAAAACATGTAAATATTAACTGCTTTCAATAAAACAAAATTAGTTTTACCAATGCAAAACTGGAATTTTATCAAATTTAGGATTTTTTTTTTTATATATATAATCAGCATATGGAAAAATGGAGTGTGTTTATTATATGAACAATTATATTATTACTTTCAGAAAGATGCAATTTTTTTAAATATATAAAGTTAAAACCAGCAATGATAAACTCTTAAAGATTTGCCATTTTTTAAGAGGAAGAGGGGGGGGGGGATTTAAAATAATTTTAAAGCTATAAAAAATTGCAATTATTTATAAACAAATACTTTTGAATGAATCAAGGGAATAATATTTAACATAGTAGCATTACTATAATTAGCAATTAATTGTCCAAATTTAGCATGAGGACATTTTTATCTTCCTCAGTACTTTTAATTACAATTTAATTACAACAAAACAGCCAAACTGCAGAAAAAAAAGAAGTGTTTTTGCTTTGCCTCCTTCTCCCCCCCCCCAATGCCTAAACACCTCCACTCTCCTTTTTACTTTTTTCTATGTAACATAATAAAAAAGTATTAGAATCATGAAAATTTTCAACTTCTATTATTTGATGAATTGACATATTTTAGGATGCTTGATTAGGATTTGATAATTTTAATAAAATGTCTGTCTATGTCACAAATTTTGTGGATTCTGTAGCTCAAGGACTAACACACAGAAATTCATTGTTTCAGTTAGATCTAGACTCAAATTGTTTCTGACTAAATTTCAGTGTATATCGCTCAACAGGTAGCACTGCTATGCTGTCTTTCTTGATTAAAATGGTGCTGTGTCCAAGGAACAAAGATATACTCACAGAACCGGATTTCAAGATTTCCATATTCCTTAATAACTCTTGTTCGATATATATTACACATGATATATTATTATATGTGCAGCCATAGATTTCTGTGAATTTTGTGCCAATATTTGTACTTGGCACAAAGTTGTGTCCCATCTAATGGAAAAGAACCGAATATTTCTGTCAGTGCCTAACGGTTTTATAATTTTTGTTTTCACCTTCAAATTTTTAATAAAATAGCCGTATTCTATTTAAATACACTAATAAAGGCATGCTTAAAATAAAAAATACTTTAATTTTATTTATGCTAATTTTAGTATGATTTTTTCAAACAATCAATTTATATTTACAGTCTTTATTTAATCTAAGTGATTGTTCTAACTAATACACAATTGACTATTACTAAATTCCCTTAAAAATTAATCAGTATTAAATCAGAAAACATTAAATTGAATTCACTCTTACATTATATAGTATATAGAAACACAAATAATATAAAAAAAAAAAAACAATAAATGACCTACTTTTCATAAACATAGACAATAAAGCAATCCTCAGCAAAAAAAAGCTACCATGCTGCGTAGAAAATGTGATTTAGCCTGCAAAGTTTGCACCTAAGAGACTAAAGATTATTTGTAACCTATAGCCACCTAGGCGCATTCCAACGGGCCAACACAGAAGTAAGCACCCTATGATCCAGCACCTTTCTGCACTGACCATCATATTAAATCATATCAATATAACTACTGACGCTCCTGATGCACAGATTATCCAGATTTGCTTAATATCTACTCGCATCACCCTTGTTGCATCTCTGTTCAACTGTAGCAGCTATAGCAACTAGAAAAACTAAGAGAAAAAAAAATGTAATACATGCATATATATACACACAGAAATTAGTTTTTGAAATGCACTTCTGAAAAAACAAATATTATTTACTAATGAATAACTAACTATGAATTAGCCAAGAAATTTGTGTGCTTGTTTGAAACAATTTGAGAAAAAAGAATTCATAGCTACACTACTGTACTATGTAAATATTTATCATGGGATGCTAATTATAATATTTTAAAAATGTGACAAATATTTAAATACATTTATTGCATGATATTTAAAATGTTACGATACTGGAAAAAAGTTCTTTATTAACTATTTCTTTTTCCACTTCATAAGCTTAAAAAATAATTTTAACCACTTTAACTAAAATAAGAAATTTGTAACATATGTTTTTACTCGGTAATAATGAAAGGTACATGATAAAGGTAGAATTTTCTTCTGTAATAGTCTGTCTCTTCTTTCTATTTTCACAATACATTTTATATAGCTCCAGAGATGTCAATCAGAATTTTCCACTATCTTAACAGCAGAGAATCCCAAATGATAGCTACTTTGATAATAACAAAACTACACATCAAGGAGTCTCTGCTAAATTGTATGAGAAAATTAAACAGCTTCCCAGTCACCCAAAATATGAAATCAGTCATCTCTCCTCAATTGAAAATGATGAAAGGTAGATGTATCTTTATAGGTTTGGTTATATTAAGAAAAAATTACTTGACCCATCATTATTTGAAGAAAAAATAGTACTTATGATTGTTATTCATGACAGGACGATAGATTGGCAGAAATTATCAGTCATCAGTTGTTTAAAAAAAAAAATTAAGTGTATAACATCGTTAAAAATGACCAATATAACTTGCAAACTAAAAAAATACAAAAAAGTAATGATGTATACATTTATTAAATACATAACATGTTTGAGGCTATTAGCGATGAAGGATATTTTTACTTCCAGTGGAATATTATGCTCTCCAAAATGAAAATACCATTACAGATTATTTTACCATTTATGAATATGAAATATTGCGAAATGTGTAAACAATTTAACCACCGCTAGATAGATTGGAAGAAAATAAACACAGGATAAAATCAATATTTTAAAATGGTTTACTCAGATATTATAAAAGCTAAAATCATCGATCTTACCTGATGTCTGATAATTTCGCTTACATGTAAATTAAAAATATATCATAAATAAAGTAAAAAAACACACGAGTGAAAACTTCACATGTTGATTGTTGAATAAAATGGTGATGCCAAACAACTTAAGATATTCTTAAATAACGATTAAAAAAAGAAAAATAACTTACTGAGAAAATAATATAAACTGTAGTCGTAAGAAAAAGTACTTTAAAACTTACAAACTTCTAAAATAAATATAAGCCACGAAGGCGGTAACACTGAAAATAGCAATGGCGGCCAAAATACCGCCGTTCCTTAAGTTAAGGACAGGGTTTTAGCTCTCCTTAAATCCGAGCTCTTTGGATGCTCGTTTCCTTAGATAAGGATCCTTATTCGGACATCTGAATAGCGATTTTGAGATTTCGGTCGGGAATAAGGATTTTGGCTCACTTAGAGATCCTTAACGGACATCTGAATGCCTGCCAAAAGCTGTGTTACTTAGCACATTTGTTTGTTTAATAAAAGATGAATAAGGTAATTTTTATGAAGCACGTGGTTTATTAGATGTCGGTGCAAACTCTAATTTTATGAGTAAAAGGTTAGTAGATAAACTAAATTTGAAAAGATAAAAGACTAATATTTCTATTTCAGGAATAAACGATTTGTCTCTTAATGTTAGATCTAGAGTTAACACAACTATTTCGAATAAAGATAAAGATTTTTATTTAATATTAGATTTTTTAGTCGTTCCGAAAATTACGGAATTCACGCCTTCTAGACCTCTTGAGATTTGTATTTCATCGTTAAATAACATCAAATTAGCTGATGAAAAGTTTAATGTGCCAGGCTCTATTGATTTGCTTTTGGGTGCAGAAAATTTCTATGAATTTTTAAGGCCAGATCAAATTTACCCCCAACCATTAAACACTAGAATAGTGTTACAAAACAGTGTTTTCGGTTATATTGTTAGCGGAAGCCTTCCGGCTAAGGGTGAAAGTAATATACATTGTGGTTTGATAACAGATAATTTGGAGTTAGAAAGAGTAATTCGAGATTTTTGGGAAATAGAAAACATTGAGAGAGAGTCTGAAGTTTCTAGAAAGAAGGAATCAGAAATTTGTGAAGAACATTTTCTGAAAAATTATTCCAGAACTGCAACAGGACAATACATAGTAAAAATGCTATTTAAGGAAGACCCATCTTGTCTTGGAGAATCAAAGAAAAAGGCTATGAAAGTTTTAAATTCATTATGGAATCGCTTAGTTAGAGAACCTAAATTTAATGATCTTTATAAAGTCTTTATGCAAGAATATTTAAGTATGGGGCATATGGAAGAGGTGATAGAATCTGAAGAACCAGATATCACTTATTACATACCCCATCATTGCGTGTTCCGTGCTGAATCAAGTAGCACACCATTAAGAGTTGTCTTTAACGCTAGCTCCTTAACTTCTACCGGAAAATCTTTAAATAGTTTGCAATATAACGGAGGAAAAATCCAAGATGACTTATTTAGTATAATGTTGCGATTTCGAAAGCACAAATTTGTTTTTGTAGCAGATATTAAAAAAATGTACCGTATGATATTGATACATCCGAGTCAAAGAGATTTATTAAGAATCTTGTTTAAATCTGAGGTGCATGAACCAGTTAAGGTGTATAGATTATGTATGGTGACTTATGGCACAACGAGTGCCCCTTTTTTAGCAACAAGAACCCTTACCCAGCTAGCTAGAGATGAAGGAAAGGAATTTCCTTTAGCTGCAAATGTATTATTTCCAGACGTATATATGGATGATATTTTGACAGGTGCTGATGATCTAGACACAGCTAAAGAGATCCAACAACAACTGATGTCTTTGTTAAAGAAGGGAAGCATGGATCTTCACAAATGGTCAGTAAATAATTCTTCTCTTTTGTGTTATAATGCAATATCTGAATATTCATTTTCCAATGAGACAAAAACTTTAGGAATATTGTGGAAACAGCAATCAGATTGTTTTGGATTTAATTTAATTATAGAGCAAAGTGAAAGGTATACCAAACGCTCAGTATTATCGCAAATTGCTACAATATTTGACCCGTTGGGTTTGATAGGTCCAATAATTACGAAGGCCAAGGTTTTCCTCCAAAAATTATGGTTGCTGAAAATAGATTGGTGTGATTATCTTCCAGTGAAAGAAAATATTGAATGGACTAATTTTCGTACTTCCTTAAAAACTGTAAATATGATCTATATCCCAAGATTTGTATTTGTGGAACAATCTAATTGTGTGAAATTGCATGGTTTTTCAGATGCTTCTGAACTTGCTTATGGTGCGGTCGTTTATGTAAAATCTATTAATTCTTATGGTGATTCTGCTGTCAAACTGCTCACTAGTAAATCTAGAGTGGCTCCTCTAAAGCATATTACTATCCTCGCCTAGAACTTCCTGCCGCACTCCTATTACCTAAGTTGATGCAAAAAGTGTGAAGTGCTCTAAAGCAAGAAGTTTCTAAAACTTGTTTTTGGACAGATAGTACTATTGTACTTGCATGGTTAAAAAAGGAGTCGAATGATCTAAAGACATTTGTCGCAAATAGAGTATCAATTATACAAAGTTTAACTTCGATTGATCAGTGGAATTATGTACATTCCAAGCAAAATCCTGCAGATCTCATTTCTAGAGGCCTAGATCCCATCAAGATCCAGCAATGTGATTTATGGTGGTTCGGTCCATCATTCCTACAACAGCCTGAGATGATGGAGTCTCCTGATATTATTTCTGTTGAAACCAGTGAGTTGTTTATCCGTGAATTGAAAGCACCATCAGTAACTCAAGTATGTACCTTAGTTAACATTGTTGAGCCTTTAGACATCATTAATAACAGTTCTTCATTCATAAAGCTGCAAAGAGTAGTAGCATGGTGTAATAGATTCATCCATAACTGTAGAAATCCCTTGTATCCCAAAGGTGGAACTTTAACCAGCAGTGAACTCTCTCAGTCCTTATTCTGTATAGTAAAAAACATCCAGAAGACTTCATTCGTGAAGGAAATGCAGTATTTGGAAAAGAGTAATGCAATCCCTAACAGTAGTAAACTGAAAAACTTGTGCCCGTTTTTAGATGAAAACGGTGTAATCCAAGTTGGTGGTAGACTGAGAAACAGCAACTTAATTGATCATCAAAAATATCCAATGATTATTCCTTCAAAACATAATTTTACTTTTTGTGTTATTAAATATTTTCATAATTTGTATTTCCATGCAGGTGCTGAGACAACTCTTTCTCTCATCCGAAACAAATTTTGGATAGCTAGAAATAGCTATCTATAGCTAGAATAATATCTGCTAGAAATGTAGTTCGTAAAATCCTTTTCAATTGTATGACTTGCAAAAAGGTAAATTCTAAGAATTCAGAGCAACAAATGGCTGATTTGCCATCTTCTACAGTAACAATGGCCCGAGCATTTATGCGTACTGGATTGGACTACTGTGGTCCCTTTGAAGTGAAAAACTTCGTGGGTAGAAGTACACAGGTAAAAAAAAATATTTATTTGTGTATTTGTTTGTTTTACTACAAAAGCCTTGCATTTTGAAATAGTAAATGATCTAACAAGTGACGCATTCTTAGCAGCACTTAAACGCTTTATAGCAAGGCGGGGCAAACTTTCTGATATATATAGTGATAATGGTCGAAATTTCGTTGGTGCCAATAAAGAATTAAGAGCAATTCTCAGATCTTTATTTAAAGATAAAAGTGAGGAGGAAATAGAAAATTATTTAGCTAATGAATGTATTAACTGGCATTTTAATCCCCCTTCAGCTCCTCACTTTGGAGGTTTGTGGGAGGCTAATATCAAATCCCTTAAATACCATTTAAAACGTGTTGTAGGTAAAACTATTTAAGTTATGAGGAACTCTTGACTCTTATTACTCAAATTGAGGCAGTTCTTAATTCTCTGCCACTCTGCCCCCTTTCGAATGATCCAAATGATGTTGAAACTTTGACACCTGTTCACTTCCTTATTGGTTCCTCTTTAATGGCCTTACCAGAACCAAATTATACAGAAATTCCTATGAATAGGTTGAGCAGATGGCAATTGGTTCAAAAATTAACACAACATGTTTGGAAGAAATGGTCATCAGAATATTTGAACAAGCTTTTAAATAGACCTAAATGGTACAAGGGAAGGGTAAAGATAAAAGAGGGAGATTTAGTATTAGTAAAAAATTCTGATAATTATTGCCCTTTAAAATGGCATTTGGCCCGAATTATTAAAATTCATCCAAGCCAAGACAATATCATAAGAGTTGTCATCTTGAAAGATAAAAATGGCACATATAAAAGGCCAGTCACAAAAAAATGTTGTTTTGCCATATGTGAATGATGGTTTATTAACTACTTAAATTCATACATTTGTTTTATTAAGCTATATATTTTCCTGCAGTGTATTGCATTCTTGTGTTTATATTTGTAAATTTAGTATTTTATTTAGTGTAGTATTTTTGAGAAGAAAATGTGTTTTTTTGAGAGTGTATTTTTCATTTAGAGATTGTGTTTGAATTATATTGCAATTATATTATTGAATGTTAGCAACATTCAAGGCCCGGCGGTGTGTTGCCGCTAGAAGCGCCGTCTATGTAAAATGTTTAAAAAAAAACTTGTGATTGAGTTGCGTTCGAAATGCCGATCTGAGGAGTTGTGTAAATCTCGGCTCTCGACTACTTTTATTTAGTGTTGTGAATAACTAAAAAGTTATTAAATGAGTTACAGTCCGCTATTGAGTAATTTATTGAAATTGTGTGTTTTTCTTTCGTAGTAATAAATATTATTAATTAAGTTATCGGCGTACCCAATGCCGTTTTTCAAATATTGAATTTCACAAATTACCAAACTTCACAATAAAGTGCCATAGCGATGTTACAGTTAACGATAATACAGTTTTTTTCAAATATTAATTGATTAATTAAATTTTATTATTTAAGTAAAGTGCTCAACAACAAATCACTAACTTTGACTGTTGGTATGCATCAACTGAATACGGGCTCTGTACTTTTATTAGGAACATAAATTTAATTTTTACGAAAACTGTTATTCCAAAATAGCGGTATCATCTATTTAAAACAGCGTTTAAACGTTAAGGGTGAAGCAAAAAATGTTAAATTTCTTAAATGTAATTAATTCTGTTGAAATCAGAGCAGTAGATTTGGGTCTATCAATACGGAGGGTCAATTAATGAAAAAATCACCGCCAGGTGGCGCGCGGTCAAGTAAAATATATGTGATATTTATTACAAAGTTGTTTACCCCCATCCCTCCACATCCCCCGCCAATTTAACAAATAATCTGTTAAATAAAGTTTTCTGTATTAATAATCTCTATCATACTAATATATGTCATGTAAAAAAACCCTTAAAACCAGCTAATTATCATTCATTAAGTCGATAAAATCTTTTTAAATTAAGTTTTTAGCATTTGGCAACGGTCAATAATTAAGTTGATTCTCTACATCTCATATAATCGCTGATCTATCCATTTTAAACACTCAACTGGCAATTGCAATGATCCCTACCTAATGTTATTTAATCATTTCTGCGGAGATTTTATACAACCAACCAACTGAAGATTACTCTGTGAAAAAGCGTATTTTTGATGAGATCTCTTTGTGGATAGATTTTAATTAATATTTAATCTATCAAAAATATATTTTAAATTTTCGAGTTTTTTGCCCCGATCGTTCATGGGCCCTCTACCAGCTACCCGTGTGCAAAATTTCCTAGCCCTGCGCCCTGCGGTTTTCGAGTTTTTGAGGTTAAATAGATACGCGAACGGTTTTTAATAGTATAGATGCCTAATCTTCTAATAACATTTTTCGATTTAGTTAAATAATGATAATAATACAATATTTGCAGTTGAATTATGAAAAATTCTGAATATATTTGATTATTCACTGTTTTAAATTTTTAAACATTCATGTCACTGCTTACTGTATACAAAATTCAGATCCTTTATTCAATTCCTACTATTAGCTCACACTCTCTCTATATTTATATATCTTGTTCAAATTTTTAATCGTTAATAAAATATTTTCTATTCATCCTATCAAGTTCAAATAATTTTTTATAAACTTGTACTGAATGACAATTGATGTTAATACAGTTTTTTCAAATATTAATTCATTAATTTAATTTAATTAATTAATTTAAATTTTATATTTCATTTCTGTTCAAAAGTATAGACTCACTGCAAATTTATAGTCTCCTTCGCCCGCGAGCCGCCTGATCTTCGTCCGTGAACAGCCCCATTATCTTTTTACGTGTGAAGGTGAGACTATAAATATGGAGTGAGTCTATACTTCTCGTACTCTATACTCTTCGTACTGTATTTTTCTAATTTTCGTTTGCAATACTTTTTTTAGCACTTTCCAACCTAGTTGAAAAGTGCTTATGACTTCGGTTTGTCTGGCCGGATGGCCGTATGGCCGTCTGGCCGTCTGTCCGTGCTCTAACTCCCGTAAATATGCTCGGATTGCTCTGCAATTTTTATATGTTATTGTCGTTATCTATTACACGTTCCCTATTTCAACTGAAGTGTGTAGCACTTATAGTTTTCTTACAGGGACACTCAAAAGAATTCCGTTACATTGCGGTCTATGGGGAAAAATCATTTGCGGTTTATTTTAAAAATGTTTCACTATCGTAAACGCATTGAAATTTATATAGATCACTAAGATGCATTAGAAGAAGCTTAATATGGAATAGTAGGTGTATAGCACTTAGAGTTACTTTACAGGGACAGTCAAAATAATTCCGTTACATTACGTCTATGGAGAAAAATCGTTTGCGGCTTATTTAAATAATGTTCCACTATTTTAAACGCATTGAAGTTTATATATATTACTAAGGTGCATTACAAGAGGCTTACTACAGAATAGTGTGTGTATAGCAGTCATCGTTCATTTACAGGGACACACAAAAGAATTCTCTACTGTCTGTTAACAATAATTCCTGGAAGTGCGTTTTAAGTTACTGAACGCGATTTTAATCTTAACTAGCTTTTTGTCTATTACGTGGTGTGTATAAATTCTGTAGATCCTATACAGGGCAGCACAAAAGTTCGCGAACACATTTCCGTTTATTGACAGAAACTCCAGAAGGAGAATTTAAACTGTGCTACGCGTTTCCTAACTAAACTAAAATTTAGCATCCTATGTATATATACAAATCTATAGATCATATACAGGGCTACATAAAAGTATTCTGATATTTTTCCGAATATGATATATATTGAAAATTCCTGAAATTACGTTTTTAAATATGTTATGCGTTTTCCAAATTGTTTACTTAGATGTCATCTTTCAGCTTATTAAACGGTAATGATTTGTAAAATTATTTTAGAAGCGTTGGAAAGTGCTACATAATCTATGCTTGACGCATGATTTTTCGTTCTTGTTTTCTTTAACCTTTCGCCGGGCGCGCAAATTTTCATCACATGAGCGGGCGCGCTTTGTAAATTGTACAACAGGGGGAAAATATTCAATTATTGCTGCTTTATTTTAATTTCACAGATAATTTAGCATACAGATATCATATATGTTATCTCTGATCACAATTTATGAAATTATTTCGCAATACACTTGCATTTATTTTGTTAAAATATATTAAATCAGAAGTTTAAATGTATAAAAGGCTATTGACCACTACAATAAAAAGGATAAAAAAATAATAATGAATTACTAAACAATAATTAAGTAATTTCTGACTTACAGAATTAGTCATACATTTCATCTACATTATTCTCTTCACATGGTAGGCATAAGATTTGCTTTTTTGAATGCTGTTTACAGATAAACCTTACGCATTTGTTGCACTTCATTGTAGAGGAGGAATTTTTTTTTTCGGCCACACATGTAACAAGAACATCTCTTTTGTGGACAGATAAACTTATTTGAAGTTTCCTCTTTCAAATTTTCTGTGGAACGATACATATCAAGGAAAGCCGACACATCTCGAGATAAAGACGGATTTTGTGATCTGGATATGAGATGCTCTTTCATAAGGGATTTTGAAAGTATTCTGAAAAAAATAATTCTTCGGCTTGGCTCTTCATCAACATTATTCAGTAGAAATAATACACGTGAGTTTATCCCAGCAATGTTCATCATAGTATAAAATATGACGAGAGGCCATGTTCTTGTTATTCGAGATACAGAATAAGCTGCACACATTTTATCGCAGGTGTCAACACCTCCTTTGGTCATGTTGTAATCAAGAATTAGTGCAGGTTTTCCGCTCTCTGGATCAATTTCAGCTTTATCATGAAGGCTTGATACTAATAACACTGCTGTGTTCTTTTTAGTACATATGAAACCAGTGTTTTATTTTTCTGAAAACCAAAGATAGAAGTACCCACAACTCTATACTCTATGTCTGCCTGGTAAAAATTCTAAGGGAATTTCTTTTTTATTTTTCTTTACTGTACCAATGAATGTGATTTTCTTCTCTAATAAGTAATCAACTAGTGGAAAACTTGAGTACCAGTTATCGGTTGTAAGATTTTTATTAGAGTTTTCAATAGATTTTACTAAACTGTTTACAATGTCTAATGGTCTGTTCTCTACAGTAAAAGGTCCAGGAGGCTGTTTACCAACGTAAATTTCCATATTGCTGCAGTAAAATGTTTTAGCATCACATAATGCGAATATTTTGATGTCATACTTCGCAAGTATGCTTGGGATATATTGAATCCAAGAGTAACGTCCTCTAAAAGGATGTAACATCTCATCAATTGTTAGAAATTCGCTTGTATTATAAGATTTCAAACAATTTTGAACAAATTAATCCCAAATAGAACGGATAGCAGCTAGTTTATATGATTTCCTTCTTTCAGATCTAGTATCTATGTCATCGAAACGAATGCAGCGAAGTAAAAACAAAAACCGCTTATAACTCATAGCTGCTCTGAGTATTTGTATTCCAGTCCCATCAGCAGCCCAGAGTTGATGAACATTTGCATGTTGGCTTTTCATTGTGACTATAAAATAAAGCAGTGCCATAAAAGCCATAAACTCACTTCTAGACTTCTGTTTACAATCACGCTTCTGATTATACTTAGCTTCAATTCTTTCTATATATTTATTAGTGCAATCAATTATTTCATCAATCGTGTTCAGATCAATCAATTTTAGAAAAGTGTCGATTTCAGAAGCAGTTCCTTTCGCATATGCAGTTGGTCCAGGCATTTTCTTTATAATATTTTTGTTCTTGGTTTTGGAGGTTTTTACGATTTCCTCTTTTTTCCATTTTGTGACTTTATCTTTTCCCGTATAAAAATTTTCGTCATTAATATTTTCAGTAATCTCATCATCTGATGCATTTAGTTCAGAGTCACTACTGTGATTTTCCTCTTCTAAATTTTCATCGCTCAAATCTTTGTCACATTCAGGAAATTGCAGATCTTCTTCAATATCATCACTATCAGTGTCTTCATTCAAAATTTTCGTTAAATAATCCACCATTTCTTTGTTATCTTTGAAATACCGTTTTCGTTTAGACATTATTCTAACTCAAATCCCACTAAAACAACTTAGAAATAATTTCACCGAGAAAGATTATACTGAGAGAGAATTTCACAAGCAGGCGCGCGTTGCATAAAGTACAACACCGCAGATGTTCACAGATTAAAATGACAGGTGCAGCTAATTGAGCAATCTGAAATGCGAATAACTTTCCGGAAGTGGGGAGGGAGATCCAATAGACGAATACAAATGGTTATTGACACCCTCTACTGCCTGAATTTTGTTTTAAAGAAAAAAGAAAGCTAATGTTGTACTTTTTACAACCGCGCGTCCGGCGGAAGGTTAAAAAATAAATAAAATTTCATGTGGGAACTATCTCTAAAGTAACGTAGCGAATGTTCGAAAAAGTTAAATGTTTCAATGGAATCCCCAACTCCACTCCTTGTATATAAGTAAATGTATATCACATCTTAGAAGAGTCCGGAAAAATGCATAAATATAGCAAAAAAAGTAGATTTTAAATGTTAATACTAAATAAAATGTTTATTGAAGAATACTGGATGAAATCGTCTTTTTTTACATTGAAGTCATGCTTCAAAATCTACACTGTTCAAAATTTGCAGCAAACTGTCCAGTCATTTGACCGTTTTTATAAAAAATGGTTACATAACCGTAATTTAACTCTATTCTGACCATAATATGCGCAATAATATGGTCAGAATAGAGTTAAATTACAGTTATGTAACCATTTTCTATAAAAACTGTCAAATGACTGGACAGTTTGCTGCAAATATTTAACAGTGTAATCTAGTGTGATTCCATCGAGAAATTTAAATAAACAGTTACATGTTATTACTTAAAATAGATTTGGAAATCCGGGTTTCACTTTACTCTTTATTTTGAGGGGAATAAATTTAATGTATATATTTACTTATAAAATATTATAATAAAAATAATATAAAAATAATTTAATAAAATTTTTGAATAAATTGTTTGTCAATTAAATTAGTTTTAAATGCAGACTCACAAATTTACCTGTTTGCATAAAATGATCTTTTCCAAGAAGCATTAAATTTATTCCCCTCAAAATAAAGAGTAAAGTGAAACCCGGATTTCCAAATCAATTTTAAGTAATAACATGTAATTGTTTATTTAAATTTCTCGATGGAATCACACTAGATTAGATTTTGAAGCAGGACTTCAATGTAAAAAAAAGACGATTTCATCCAGTATTCTTCAATAAACATTTTATTTAGTATTAACATTTAAAATCTACTTTTTATGCTATATTTATACATTTTTTCTGACTATTCTAGGATGTCATATACATTTACTTATATACAAGGAGTGGAGTTGGAGATCCCATTGAAACATTCTACTTTTTTGTTGTTTCGCGACGTTACTTTAGAGCTAGTTCCCACATGAAATTTTATTTTTATTTTTTTAAGAGAAAAACAGTATTGTAAACGAAAATTAGAAAAATACAGTACAAAGAAAATAATTTAATAAAACTTTTGAATAAATTGTTTGTCAATTAAATTAGTTTTAAATCTACAATGCAGACTCACAAATTTACCTGTTTGCATAAAATGATCTTTTCCAAGAAGCATTAAATTTATTCCCCTCAAAATAAAGAGTAAAGTGAAACCCGGATTTCCAAATCTATTTTAAGTAATAACATGTAACTGTTTATTTAAATTTCTCGATGGAATCACACTAGATTAGATTTTGAAGCATGACTTCATTGTAAAAAAAGACCATTTCATCCAGTATTCTTCAATACACATTTTATTTAGTATTAACATTTAAAATCTACTTTTTTTGCTATATTTATGCATTTTTCCGGACTCTTCTAAGATGTGATATACATTTACTTATATACAAGGAGTGGAGTTGGGGATTTCATTGAACCTTTAACTTTTTCGTTCATTCGCTACGTTACTTTAGAGATAGTTCCCACATGAAATTTTATTTATTTTTTAAAGAAAAAAAAGTATTGTAAACGAAAATTAGAAAAATACAGTACGAAGAAAATAATTTAATAAAATTTTTGAATAAATTGTTTGTCAATTAAATTAGTTTTAAATGCAGACTCACAAATTTACCTGTTTACATAAAATGATCTTTTCCAAGAAGCATTAAATGTATTCCTCTTAAAATAAAAAGTAAAGATATTTTCTTGATTATGTAGTAGTATGTATACCTTATTTCCGGAGATACATACGCACCACTTTCCGGAAAATAAAGAAAGACAGAATAGACAGCTAATTCGCACAATTGGTTACTTTTATTTAATAGTATTTGTCTGCTTATTTTACATTGATTTAATTATTTTGGTTTGGGTATTAATAAAAGTTTATCTGCGTAAAATAAAAATATGTCGTTCAACGGGAAGAAGAGTGCCAAAATACGAAAAACAGGAATTTTACAAAATATAAGATTGAAGTATTTCTATAACATTTCGTTGACTGTGCACCAACAATATAAAGATCACACTAACTATTTAAACACTTGTGAAATAAAGGGAACTTTTAGTAAAATATGTGTTGATATCATACATTTTTCTTTGGGAGGGGTTTCTGCATTTCCTTAGGTTTGGGGAGGGCATTGTTAATTTCCAAAAAGGGAAATTGCACTTATAGAACATTAATAAGAATAAACTCCCAAATCTTCTGTGGAGACATTTCGATGACCAATCCCATGAATTTATCGATGATAAACCTTAAGAAATACGAAATAATGTTATCTTGAATATATTAACATTCGAATAAATTTAAGAATATCTGGATTAAAATATGTTCTGTCCTTATATATTTTTAGACATTAAATAGCGTTAGTCTTGAAATATATTAGAACATAAATTTATTACAGAATAAGCGAACATTGTGATTATAATTAAAATTTAATGATTTAATATAGTCTGCAACAAATTTTAACAGTATACAAGATTAATATTAAAAAAGGGCGATTAACACCATTTAAAAATAATAAAGTTAGAGAAATACAGCATTTATCTCAAAATCATTCAAAATACAACCCAATCTCGTTGATCTATAATTATTGTTTTATTCAATATAATATTAAATTATAACGTATTTAACAGATTGGAATATCTACTTTAACGCAATATAAAAAAGCTCGATTTCTCAGCCTGTACAAGGATAAATTATTTAATAAATTTATTTAAAAAATGTTTCAGGCAATTCATAAGTTTATCTTGTACAATTTAGAGTTCAATTATTTAAAACCGTATTAAACTTTCAAGAGTTAAATTGAATAAATAATGGAATTTAAATTACTAATGGGGACTTATTTTTAATCTTTTGAAATTTCTTCAAATAAGTAGGATTATTTTGACTTATTATATATTTGTTACTAAAATGTTATGCCGCTCGAATATTTTATCGCATAAGTTTTTGCATGCAATTTATATTTTAATTTTCAATTAGAAATTGTGCAATATTATTACTTTAAAAGATTTAAATAATAAACAATTATGTACAAGAAAAAAATGACTTGTTTTCTTTAAAGAACGAGAAATTTAAATTAATAACCAATATACATATTAATTTGATTTAAATGCAGTGTATTTAAATTTAACGCGATGTTGTTTATTTCTAACTGCTTTTAGAAACGAAAACTCTCTTCAGTGTATGAAAGCAATTAACTCTTAAAACTTTACATGAATATTTTTTCGTCGTCATTTTTAACCAATAAATTTATATATTGTGTCTATTATAGGAAAATAATAACCGTAACTATCTTCTAAAAATAAAAATAGATAAGGAAAGCACGAATATTCCCACTAACACAGCAGAGCTCTATACGTTAAAAAATAAAATTATTCCACAATACAATACTATATAAATGATATGGAATGATGCACATTTAAACAACAGAAATGTATATGGAAATTTTTGAAAAGTTTAGTAGATAAATTATATATTATTTGTTGTGTAAGAAATATATGATTTTTTGAATGTTGAAGAAAAATATTTTTATTGTAAATTTTATTGTTTTATTTTCATTGTGTTGCATACGTTAAATATGTAATCACGGGATACTAAATTATACAAAAACATTTTAGCATTTGCTTTTCAAATGTTTAAAATTATTATAATTATTAGAGTTGTAAATTTTCGAGCTGCCTAAAAAAGTATCCAGGCTGGGTTTTCAACCCAGGACCTCGCCTTAAGTTGTCAATGCTATGTGTATCCAACTAAGCTATCATGGATAAATATAGCGAACACAATTCGCTCAGACAACCCTTTGACAATGACAATCTGAAACAACTCAACAGAATAAATTGCGGGTAAAGAAACTCCAATAAGCATTACATACGTAATTATACTTCATTATTAATAGTGATCATATGTAATTACGTTTCCAACATTTATTGGAGTTTCATTAACTGTGACTTATTATGTTGTGTTGTTTTAGACAACAGACCACATGCCATTGCCAAAAGGTTGTTTGAGTGAATTGTCTTCGCCGATTTTGTCCAGGATAGATTAGTTTGTAAAGCTTTGGAAGTTTAAGCAAAGGTCCTGGGTTCAAATCCCGTCCTGGACACTTTTCACTCAGTTGGCAAATTTGCAACTCATATGATTTGTTTAACAATCAGAAAGATTTTGTTAAGATAAATGGTAATTATAAATATTATTTCAAACTTAAATTTTTAAATACTTATAGATTAATACATAATATCATAACTCAATTAAAATCTATTCAGAAATGCTTTAGAATACCTCATAACATCGCCACCTATAAAATGAATCATTTATCTTCTGGAAAAAATAACATTTTATTCCACTAAGATTTTCATTTATTGAAACATTTCAAGCTTTTTGTTCCCGAGCTGAGATGTATAAGACTTAAATTGTGATGTATATTACATTTATATAGTTGAGATCCAACAACAGTAATAAAATTCATTGTTGCGAATTACTCACATTATTCCCAATTACAAGAAAAAAGATACATTAGTATATATTTCCGTAATTAGTATCAACACATTCCGTGTTTTTGTAGATGCTACTTAATAAATAAATGTTAATGTAATATCTATCTATGTATTTTTCTATAATGAGTGATATTTCTTGAAGTTTACTTTATACTCAAGTTTCTTATTTTTTTAACTTAATACCACATATAAAAGAGACTTGGAGACGATATAGTGGACCAATGGACATTTTTTTATTTTTTTATTTATAACTTTTTTTTACATTTTTTATAACGGTTTACTATTCTACGTTTATAATTTCAAATATGATGTATCTACAGAGGTCATTGAAATTAAAACTTCTAAAATACCAGACATTATCTGTTTATTATTTCTACTACACAGTAATTTTACTTACTAAATTCCTTTTTAAAGATATGGTTGTTTGTTGAAAGTTTTAGTAGTAAATGTTTATTGACATAATCTATGTAGAAATAATTACATAAAAAAGAAAATTGATTATGTAAATGTTCGTCATTAAAATAACATTCAGTCTTGCAATCACCCAGCTTGTAAACTAGGTATTTTCAATATAAATAAAAAAAAAAATCTGTATGCGTTTTACTGATATATAGTCTTCTCTACCACATATTTAATAAGCGCAGATTTAAGGATTCTGAAGATTAATGGAAAAGGTTTTTCTTTGATTTTTCAAAGTTCAAGAAATAAATATAAAACTATTGTGCATTTTTCACATGACTTTGTGTATTATAAAATACATATGTTCAATCACCAGATGCTTGAATTTTATTTGTAATATACTCTTTGTTAAAGCCGTATTCGTGGACAAAAATGAAATTTTTATTAAAGTATATAAACTATTACTTTTTAATCTTTATTGCAATACAGATAGATAAAAATATTTTTATTTGTTATTTGTAAGCATGGCTAACATGCTAAATAGTGTAGTGCAATACATGTTTGAATTTTTATCATGGTTGAGATTTTAGATTTAAGTTTTGATGCTGCTATTTTTTGACAGATGTATGAATGTTTGTGTGAAATAAAATCCGATAGCTTATTATATTTTACATCTTAAGCCATAACTAGCGACAAATTAATATGAAACGTGCGTAAATACTATGTACATATCTATGTTCAATAATTTAAGTATACATATATGATTGATTCATCACATTTTTATTCATGAATGCTTTTTTAGCAAAGATAAATAATCCTATCTTACCCTACCGGTGGAATGAAACTCCATTTATATGTTAATATTATAAATGAAAAAGTTTATACTTTCTTACGAAAAACACTAAATATTGCATTTACAATTTAAACAACGGATGTCAGCGGCATGTTTTACACATATTTTGATACACTTTTGATATACAGTCATACTCCGATATAATTTGAATACCAACCGGTAAATTTTAACATATAAATGTTAGCGGCAGTCTAATTTGGGCAAATAAATTATTTTTAAGTATGCTATACGCAATCATATAAATTGATTCCGTAATTTTAAGAATTCATACAGGCATTTCTTTTTAAATCTATCAAAAATTGAAAAAAATAAAAAAAGATAAAACAGTCATTTAAACACAGAAATTACACAAATGAAAGTTTCAAAATACCACAATGACCACTTCGTCTTGTCTGTCACTAATTATTACATCCGTTTTGTATTCGACGGATATTCATTACTCAATTCATGTCAAAACTGAGATATCCGTTCTATACAGTCTAATCCTATTTCCCCCTACATTAGAATATAATACATATAATATATATGAAATTATTTTTGATTCAAAACTATATATGGAAATTGATTCTATAGACAAGTATGAATGCAACTACCATTATTAATTCATAATGATAAACAAATAATCTTAGTAATATTGTTTAGACTACTTCCAATATCAAATTCAAAGATATAATAATGTTTCAAACTTTAATTCTTATCTTACTGTTTCAATTTCAATAACTGTATTTACACTTTTAAAAATTAAAAACTAGAAAGGGCATTTTTAAATTCTATTGACGTGTTAATATAATAAATAAAAATAATTTAAATTATGAATTCAACAGACTGTACGATTCAATTTATCTATCCCTGTTCGGAACACTGGACTTAGTAACCCTAGGACTAAACAATGGCACATTTGCAAGAATAGAATGGGTTATCCGGAAAGTTTTACGGTTTTTAAAGAGAAAATTGACGTTACACAGTTCATGAGCTATCACACATACTAAATATTCCAAAAAGTACAGTGCATGATCATTTAATAGTTCCTTTAAAATGACTTCTTCTTTACAGGTGATGGTCACCATCACAGCGGGCATCATATTCGAGGCTTAAATTTCCGCTCTTAAACTTCCCAAACCACCTTCAAACTGTGTCATCTGCAACGGTACTTTGACTATATTCAGAATAAATTTTACGTGAGCAGTCTGACTAATTTTTTACATTTCTTGAAATAGAAAAATATAATATGACGACAATGAACTTTTGGTTTCTCCATTATTAGCGCTGCATTAAAACAAACATTATGCCATAACACAATCGAGAATTATGCAGCTCAAGCAGCACAAACCCAATGTATATATTTGGTTCGTCCAAGGTTACTCCATATCGCTAGTAGCAAAATAACTAGACGAAACCGCGTTCCACTTTTTCAAAAACCACAGAACATTCCAGATGACCAAATATATTTCTGAATACGGGTATTAATGTAATAAAAATGTACTTACAAAAATGCCGATAGGGACAAATGGGGCGTAGTGATCATTATTATGTAATGCATGTAAAACGGCGCTATCAATAGAAACAATAGAATCTTAAGAAGTGTCATCATATAAATTTATTAATTCACACCATAAAATAACAAACTTTAGATCATGCATAGACGTGGGCAATTTTTGTCGATTTAGCGGATGTTTTTATTAAGAAAATTTGGTTTCATACTAGAAATTTCAAATGGTAATTTATGTTTTAGTTATAGCAGATATCCGAAGATTAAATACAGGGAAAATTTCGATTCGGATTTTCCGACAGTGAGAGGATATCGTGATTTCGGAAACCATGCTAATTTTTATGATAGTTTTTGTATGTTGTCCCATTCATATTTACTAATTCATAAGGATCACATCGCTACTATTAAGTCATTTTTTTACCCAAACTCTTTATTGCACCTGTCATTTTCCCCATGGTATGATATTGTATACATCCAACAGCTGTCTCCCCACAGTGTTCCAAATAGTTACTTTATTTTAAATCACCCTCATACCTAAGTCAAATAAGAGGCAAACAGTATTTTGAAACTGTAAAAATTAAAGAGTAAGGACTATTAATAAATCAGTAAAATTTTATGTTTGCTAAACCCATGGACTACATTTTAGCCTTCAAGATGTTTGTAACTTTAAAAGCATGAAACGTTAATGCTGTTTTATCAATTGTATATAATTATTTATATATTAATATATGGTTTAAATTGTGATATTTTAATTTAAAAATTATTTTTATATTGAAACTTGATTTGTAGATTCACTGATTAGCATTGATGAATCAATTTTAGTAATATATTTCTCTTTGCAGAAACATATTTCTTTACAATTGTTTACGTATATTTATTCAAACGTATATTCTTTAATGTTTCGAAAGCATAAAAATTTACTATCATTTTATCAAAAAACGTAAACGACATAAACCAGAGAAAAAAGCCCTTGAAAATTATTCGATAGATGCATTTTCGTTATTAGGTCATATACCACAAAATAATGCACATAATGTATTTTTCTAACATCATCATTTTTATAACATTCATCTGTGTACTTGCTATATTACAGAAATTGAACTTAATCAACTTAAGCCAAGCTCTAGTAGAAAATGCAATTTGAGAATATTCCGCCATTTGTTCTTAAGACACAGCTGTAGTAGAAATCGAAAGAAAAATGTAACTCAGCAGCGCTGCATTTTGAGCTATGAACACCGCAAAACGATCCCATCTACGTGTATTAAAGACTAAGTGAAAATGAAGTTACGTCAAATTACGTCCAACAGATTCCGAGATGCAGCCATCACAGAAATCGTGAAAAACACCACATAAAAGCATCGTCTTTTGGACGATATACACACAAACCTATTTAGCACCAATTTATGGCCGAGTCTAACGGAATTTGAATTTTGATTAAATTTTACGAATTTGTTCTGGAGATAGAGCAACCAAGATAATTATGTCACACACAGAGATACAAAGTATCAGATATGCAAATATTTTTCACAAACACTAAAATCGTGTTCAGAAAGTCCCAAAACGTGTTAATGCATCAAAAAATGCAGGTCGAAAATTTTCATGATTACAATGCTGTACTTTTATCTATATAAATAAAAATAAAAACCGGAAATTCAAATTAGTTTTACTGCTATCCAATTATGAAAATTAAAATTCTTGTAAGAAAATAAATTACATTATGTATTCACATTAATAGAAGAGAAAAACACATTTCCATGAAAAATTGAGTTTTTAATCCTTATTAACCCAAAAACTTGGAGTAAAAGATTGTGTAAAAGATAATTAATTTTAAATAAATATTCACTTTAAGAAGATTCTTTGGTATTGGATATTTTTTTCTTAATCTAATTTAAAATTACTTCACAGTACATGAACGCATGAAATTATAATTAAAATTGGCTGAATTTATAGGCTTACAACTTTCTTATACATATTTAAACATACAGTAATTATTTTCGAGTATTAAAAATTTAAACATGTCTAGAGATTTTTTTTTGCATTGTTACTTTTGATTTGATATAAATTTACACAACCAATTATACAAATTTACTTAGAAAAAACTGTTCAAAGTGAATGTTTTTAAAAGAAAATAATTCGTGTGCCTAAAAGTATAATTTATTTAATAAATATTTTAAGTTTTATCTTATTTTCAAATTGTATTTTTAAGCTATCATTGTTACAATCTTAAGAAATTTAAAGGAAATGCATTATGTTACTTATTATGTTCGCGATATACCAGTTTTATGCTGATGACAATGTGAAGCGTCTAACTCAATTTTTTTTAATTTTATTTTGTAAAGTCAACAAACTTATAACTTACTCATTTCTTTTATGTTATACAACTTTTACCGCATGTAAAATATTATATATTATTTTAATAAATAAAACAGAATTATTTTAAGGTTTTTTATAAAATATTGACTCTACTTAGTTTTGACAAGGTATTACGGAAAAGAAATATATTCTTGTCAGAGATTTTCTTCGTTTGCCCTATCTTTGTATTTGTTTGTCCCTACATCTCAACGAAAATTAGGTTTTGGAATACAGCAAAATAAGCTATAATTATGACTGAGTTAGTTGATTCCAACATTTTTCTGTAGTAAAAATATTTGTAACACTTTTCCCACAAATTTGTTCCATGTGATATGAATTTTACCCTATCTATTAATTAATAAATATTTCAATATTTATAATATGTGTTTCTGAATAAAATAGCAATTATTTGCTATTTTAGATGGTCTCACGATCTACACACTGTTTTAGTAAACGCTATTATTTTCTAACTTAAGACTTCTTACTTATTCAACTTCAATTTTTCTTATTTTCTTTCTGTATAAAGCAATACAGTATTTTCTCAAATATATATTTCTACAAAAACATTTATTTTTGTTTTTCTTCCACCGAAACATTTTTATGTAAATACAGTATCAAATTCCATAAATAATTAAACACAATTAGTCAAAAACCTTATTAGTTATTCTAATAGCTCATTTTACAAGATGGTTACAGCTTAAGCTACGATTTCAAACGTTGTAACTGAAGATTCAGTAGTGAAAATGACGTGATATACAGTACAGTCAACGTTAAGCTACAGAAATTTGTCTTCTAAAGGATAATAATATACAAAAACAAATGACGCTCGAAATATTAATAAAAGGATCAATAGTGTTTCAAAATGTAGGATTTTGGATGAACTGTAGATTTTTCCAGCGATCATCACACAGGAATTGAATGAGGAACTATTTCATCCTGAATGCGATTTTAAGTTAATATATGTTATTTTTCATTTTTTAATTGATAACAAACCATGGTGGGCATTTGCTAATATTTTAACATTGAGTAATACGGAGTATTTATGCAATTTGTTTCTGTTCTTTCCCTGAAATTCTTCTGACTGTTACGTGAACTCTCGTTTTACTGTGTGGTACGGTAGGCGTGCGAAAATAAAGCTATTGCTACAAACTTGTTTATTATTCTTTTCATACCCAGATCTATAGTGTTCCTTTATATTTTATATTTATTTTATGAAACAATATTCATTCAAAGTTCGTTGTTCATTCATAACGTATTCAAAGTAATTATATGCAGTAAGCACAGTCTTTAACATAAAAAAACACCGTTCCAAATTTGTAGAAGTAGTGAGATAGATTTTTCATACAAAATGAAATTTAATTTAACCGTGCTCACTAAAGTTTGTGTTCTCCACATAAAACTTTACATAACTTATTTTTACTTATCTTTAAAACGTAATGTTTGTGGTTTATTCTATTAAACACATATATACATAAGTTTTTAGAATAATCTATCTATTATTAAGGAAATAAATTTAATAAATTGTATTATTTTCTTATAAGTCTAAATTAAAATATATAATAATCGACATTTCATTCTTGCATGTATAATAATTTAACATGAACTTCTTTATTAAAAACTTACATGTGAAGGAGTCTGTTGCACATATGTTTCAAAAATAGGTGTTATATATACATTTTTTTTTCTGTTAGCTATAAACTTTATGGTTAATTAATTCAAAAGGAATTAGCTAAAAACCACAAATTATTTAGTAACAAAATTGACAAAGTAAGTATTTTTGAATGCAACATGCACTGCTTAAATATTTGCTGATTTACGTTATGTACTAATTTCGGGTATTATTCATATTTAAAAACGTTTGTTTGATTTTTTTAACAGTTTTTGTTTCTTTCAGAAAAATGGTATTAGTGCGCATTGAAAAGAATATTTTTGTATCTACTTAATGCTTAAAAGGAAATAACGAAAAAAAACTTGTTATGGTATTTCAAAGAACATAGAATTAAAGAACAATACAGAAAATAACATTTTTATTATTTTACTTAAGATAATAGTAGATGTTTATTTTGAATTAGGAAATCTACAATGTTTTTTTTAATTTGTTGATTAAAACAAGTTAAAATTATAATACACTGGGACTTAAGAAAAATCAGCTAAATTGTTATTAGCAGTTATAAAAAGATTATTTTTTGTTTATGCAGTACAAAAATTTAATAACAAAACAATTTGTCATTCCATGGTTCAAATTATTTCTTCAAAATAAAAGTTTTTAGAATAATTTCTATATTATTAAGGAAATAAATTTTTAATTAATTATTTTCTTTTAAGTATAAATTAAAAAAAAATGAAGAGCCTTTTCATTCTTGCGTGTATCATAATTTAACATGAACTTGAACACCTTCTTCATTAAAAACTTACTGTTGCGCATATGTTTTAAAAATAGGTGTTATATATATATATATATATATATATATATATATATATATATGAGTATCGTTGAATGACACTGCAGTCCATAGCAACCGCGATATACACAATAGAGAGGAAAAGCCATAACAACTGACCTAGTCAGCAGTTCCACTGTGAAGTCAAACCTGCGCATCACACCGATTATGCCAAGTGTTGACGACATAGGTCACTACGACACGCGGAGTTTCCCGTAATCAAAGGAGATCTCTACGAACACACCCGACGGCTTCTTCACCGGAGACCCATAAGAGGAACCAGTCCCTAGGCCACATGCCGAGCTCTCCTGACAACTCTTGCTTTCCCGCGGCGTACGAATATCGAGTCCTAGGGGAGGAGAAACGTCTAGCTATTCTACCGCGGGCTTCTCGCCAACCCGTGACCACGAAGAAACTTGGTCTCTGACGCATAGACAGGCCTTGGCTAGGATCTCCCTCCCCAAAGAGCTTTGTTATCGGTGAGCTCCCGCAGCAAAATACGGGTGGTCCCCGATCGACTCAAATAGAGAGGATCATGCACATGTAAAAGCAACACAACCCAAACACAAACACAAAACAAAATTACAACAAATTTTAAAACAACGGAAAGTCAGGTTTAGAACCATTACTGGACTCTGCAGGGCATGGAAAATTCCCACAAGAATGCTGGAGAGGCGGTCCCCGGTCTAGGTGAGAAACTTGAAAGTTAGGTGAAAAGTTAGGTTAATGATTTATTTTAATTGTATTATTCAAGGACGAGGAAATGCCAAAGGAAAACGGAAGATGAAATGATGTATAATGATGGACGATGAAAATTGTCAAAAACGATGATCATAATAATGCACAATGAAAAACTTCCAAACAGTAGTAATGATGTTGTGACGGTTCTGCAATTATTTTTATTCACTTTTGTTTTTTCTATTGGTTTGGAGTTGTAATTGTATTGTATATATATGTATTTTTTATGTTTGTGTCTGTATACTCGTGGTTGCTATGCAGACTACAAGGTAGGTCATTCGGTTGCCCGAGTATTAGTATCACTGAATGACACTGAAGTCACTGAAGAACAGCGATACACACTATAGACATGAATGACCTAGTCAGCAGATCCACTCTGACGTCAAACCTTTCCTTTAGGAATGGCGCTGAGACAGCAGTTAATGGAGCAAGCTAAGCTAATTCTCTTAACTCGTACTGATCGAGTTGAACTAACTCCTCTTTGTGTAAAACAGCAAAGCCAGCTGTTCTTAAAACTATAAGTAGTAGTGTAAAAGTATTGTGTGACGCAGAATTATGCAGAATTGAGCACCTATGATGATTTACGGAGAGTTGTACCAATGTTTTGTTGTAAGCCCACGAATTCCCTATTTTTATAAATCCCTTTGTAAAGAATTTGTACATAGTTTAGAATAGTTATTAAAACCTTAAAATGTTGTGAATTTGTAGTCATTTTACCTCCAAACACCAAAGTACGAAATCCCACTCGTACTTACATATATATTTTTTCTATTAGCTATAAATTTTATGGTTAATTAATTCGAAAGGAATTAGCTAAAAATCACAAATTATATTGTAAGAAAATTGAAATAGTAAGTATTTGTGAATGCAACGTGCACTGCTTAAATATTTTCTGATTAACGTTATGTATTAAGTTCGGGTATTATTCATATTTAAAAACGTTTGTTTCATTTTTTTAACAGATTGTTTATTTGAGAAAAATCGTATTAGCTTGCATTGAAAAGAATATTTTTGTATCTTTTTAATGCTTAAAAAGAAATAACGAAAAATAATTTTTTTATGGTATTTCAAAGAATATGGAATTTAAAGAACATTGCTGAAAATAAGATTTTTATGCTTTTACTTAAGGTAATCGTATATGTTTATTTTGAGTTAATAAATGTAATTTTTTTTAATTTGTTGATTAAAACGAATTAAAATTATAACACATCGGGACTTAAGAAAAACCAGCTAAATTGTTATTAGCAGTTATAGAAAGATACTTTTTCTGTTTATGCAATAGAAAAATTTTAATAACAAAATAATTTGCCATTCAATGATTCAAATTATTTTTTTCCTTAATGTGATATCTGCCTTATAATCCATTTTCAATATACAGTTTTAGAGCAGAAAAACAAAAAAAATCTATATTTCACTATACCGTTTTGAAGAAACAATTTAAACACATTGGAGTGTCAAGAATTTTTCTTTACTTTTATAACCTATTTCAACAGAAGATTTTCAATAAAACTTAAGTGCTGAAATATCTCCCATAACCCTTTGATTACGGTCCAGGACTGGAGTTCAATATTTTTATATTGAATCACACAATAATTTTGAAAAGAAATCTGGTAGAGTTCTTTCGAACATATCTTAGTAGAAGTGTATGGTGGAAATAATTTATCAAAAGTAACACGATAAGAATAAAAAGTAGAATACTGGGACGTACATGTACCAATCCGTAATCAAAGAGTTGACGTCTACACGCACGTGATGAGTCCCCTGTAATAGACTAAAGTACTGATGCGAAGTCACAATGACATAAAAATGTATATCAAAAGTACCAGACACAGTGTTATAGAAAAATTAATTTGTTAATTTGCACAATACCTGACCTATACTTAGAGGAACAAGAATGGTTTGCAATGAAGAAAATGAACCGGGGTTTGATCGTGGATTACAAAGTCTGTAATTAATTTAGACAGTTATTTATTTGGGAATGGATTTATTTATATTTTATAAAAATAAAAATATATTTGTTAAATTGTAGAAAACAAAAACTAAATTAATCTTGGGACAAAATTAATCTTTGAAAACTAGTTTTTCCACGTTTGTGAAATCAAGAATAATTTTTTTGAGTCATCGTTTCTTCTTTATGCTGCTTATTCCGTTGTCTCTCGGTTATATCTAAAATAATAATAATAATAAAATATAAAACATTTAAAAAGCGTGAATATTCATAATATCTTTTGTTAAAACATGAAAAAATAAATATCCTTTTGTGTTTGTTTATGTTTCAGGTGTATTTTGTAGCGAACATAGTGAATAAAAGTAATCGTGACAAAACTGCTGAAAACATGTGTTTTGAAATAACTGAATTTAAAACTTTCCACTTTGTAGATTTCGTTTGTAGATCTTCGTTTAAAGACTCATGTCGCTACGGCTCGTGGATTACACGTGTAATTATATGGAATATAATGATAGGATTTTGACTATCGGGCCAACTATACGGCAATCTTAAATGTTCAAGCATTATTAAAACAACAATAAAAAATACATTTTTTGCGTTTTTTAAATTCTTTCCAGTTTTTTTTACTATTCCAGTCGGCATCATCATAATTATTTTTTACGTGAATTGATATCATCACGTCACACCACATTGGAAAAGCAGATAAGCTACTTTATATCTGAGAAATATTTAAATAGTCTCGTAAACTAATTTCGTAATACATTTGTGATTTGTTTGCTTCAGTTCGTCTCGTTAAAAAATGGCCATAAAGACGACAAAATGATTTTGGCCTTACTATTTTTAGCGGTGGCAGATGCCAAAAGCATACATAAACGAAGACACATTTTAGTTATTTTTCTGTAAGCCTGACGACTCTGTATATCCAAATTCTTATGTACGAAAGTAAGGTTAAATGCTTTTACATAAAACAACCAACTACTAAATATTTACACTCACCAACTGACAATCTGCAGAATCTACAGTAGTGGATTAGAAAAAAATAACGGTATTCTATAAACTGCCAAAACTGAAATACTACAGATTGTTTGACCTATTAAGATTGTTCACTATATTTATACAAAAACACCTATACTTAAATTATGCAGTAATTTAATTTTATGTTGCTCTTATTATAATTTTACTGGAGAGAAATTGAAAATTACATGAAAAAGAAACGAAAACATAAGTTAAAATAAAGTTACAGGCTTCATTCAGAAATGATAACTAATTACATATTGCCTACGTATTTTAGATAAAATCCCAAGTAATTTTATTTATGAACAGTTTAAATTTAAAAACATTTGTTCAAATTTAGTACACACTGTTACAAATCTGCAGCAAACGGTTCATTCATTCAATCATTTTTAAAGTTAACGGTTACTTGGCCATTTTATGAAGAGTATCTTACAATACTGTTGATCATATTATGGTCAGAATAAAAAGGACGAACGACTGGACAGTTTATTGCAGATTTTTAACAGTGCATCAGTAATTCAAAAATCCATTAATTATTGTTTTAACGATAATTAGTTTTCATTGATTTTTCATTTTTATAAAATAAGTAATAATTTAATTATATAATGTTTCATTTTTCGACAAATAAAACTTTCTTTTAAATGTGAAATTTCTTAAAATGTCTTTGACATATACATTTTTGAACATTTTAAGTACAATAAAGCGGACATGAATTTAAATATTAGGAATTTAAAAAAAATCACAAATGAATATAAAATCATATTGATAATTTAATGCTAGATGAAGGAAACTTACTTTATATTAACAAATCGCAACTACTTTTTCTATTGTTATTTCTGCATTAAACTCTTGAAGTCAAGGAAAACATATTTATGTCAGCTACAGTATAAAATGATGACAAAACACGTGATTTCGCTGTTAACACAGTAATTTATCTTGTGCAGACATAAATAATTATTTCTGGTTAAAAAAAATGAAAAAATGGAAGAAAGAAAATGAAAAAAATAAAACATATATATAAAGGTGCTGGATTCATTTCTGGCTTAAGAAGTTCTCGAAGCGTATAGAAGCAATTTCATTGTTTCAAGCATTATTATGAAATACATGATATAGAAGAGTAAAATTAAATTTTTCCACGACCAAAACTCACCGGATTATGATATGCTAAATATTATGAAATTTTAGAGTACTAAAAGTTTACTGTACTAAAAACGGACATCCAATTTATTAGTGCCTGTAAATTTTAAATTTGTTTATATATATTTATATTATTATTATTCTATAAATATTTTATAAAGTATTTTGATTGTAAAAGAAACAACAGTTCTCACATCGTACACAGGAAATCTTCTTCTGGCCCCTTACATTTTTTAAAGCGTATAAATAATTATTTTAATACATAATTCAAAGATTTAAAAATAATGCAGCGTGTTTTGTACATAAGATTATACTCTACACACTATTAAATTGAGAAACTCACATTTTATACATTTCACTAAAAAAATCATGAAATCCATCTTTTTAAAAATTAATTTTTATTTTATTAAAATAAAAAAAATATATAATTTATATCTAAATAAAATACTTTATACGTATTAATTGTAGCATTATATCTTCATATTTTGGAATTTCTAATGTATTTGCAACATAATTTCTTTTATGAATAAAAGTGTTAGATTTGGAGCATGTAAGTATTAATAAAAAAAAATCCATTTTTTAAATATGCACCTGAACTATAACAAATAAACTGTTTTACATTAAGAGAAGCTTATATTGCAACTAAAATGTTAAATACTTTTTTTTTTATCTGATAAGGTGTTGCGTAAGTTTCCGGCTAAATCCTTGGAGATAGAAAATAAATATAAACAAAATTGATTTCCAGACCCGATATACACATGACCATAATATCCTAAATTATTAACATTTGTTATTCCATAGAATAAAATAAAGTTTCAAATTGTTATTATTTGTAATAAGAAAATTGCTTTATACACGATGTTTTATTAAGTTTCGTCTCAAATTAGTTTATGAACGGCTATTATAAAGCAACTTTAACATGTTTAAGGCTTCGAAACCACACTTTTATGCAGATAGTTAGGATAGCTATAACAAGATGTGCTTCTAACTTGGGTATTTTTAAAGGTGACGCTTTGTTAGAAAAACAAAAGAAGATTTTTTAATATAGCAAATTACACTATAATTCTTCCTGTTTCGGCTATTAATAAATACACAAGGTCAAAGAAATATTCGTACATAAGTATTATACGTGATATTAAGGTAGATCGACAAAAATGGTTGTCAATCTCCGTCAGTAAACATTGCTGTTTATCACTTCCAATCGCCAATCATGTTCAAAACAATAAATTTTCGCTTATAAATAGCCATCGAAATATTTAACATTTATTATATTTAATTGCACTAATATTGTTTCTATATATACTCTTTCTTTCTCAGATGATCTGATTTTTCTTCTCTGACCTGTGGCTGCAAGGTTCCTTATTATTCAATAATAATGCAGAGGAAAGGCTAAGCATAAAAAATTCATGAATCCGAAGAAAGTGCTGGTTAACATGCTAGGTCATATGTGTCAACTGATATTGCTTTCACCTCATTGATTCTGAAAGGCAAAATCATGTAAACTAATAGCTTCATGAAATATTCAATCTCCATCCATGATTTTGTTTTTGTTTTTCGATTGTTAGATGATATTTTTTTTTCAATTTTTTAATAAGAAAAAATAGAATGGACAAAATTATTGGAGATAAGACGACTCTACTGGCATTACTTCACGAATGAATAAATAAATAAATAAATAAATAAATGGAAAATTGCTTGTGATCAAGTGGTTCTTTTCATCTTAACTATCGCGAAACCTTATTCTTAATTTCTCGACTGCGAGGACCAAACGGTTTAGCGCGTGAAATTGCTTGTTTTATTTAACATATTGAATGCGAGATTTATAAAAGTAATGCATATACATAAACATAGGAATTCATACTGCCGTTGAAATGTATTTGGCCACAAATAATACGGTATGCATGACATTTTTATTCATGAAATTTCGAATGAATGTTTGAGACCTCATTATTGTGAGAAAAAAACTGCTCGTACAATTCAAAATCGACAAGATTCAGATTTAAACTGTTAAAATGCATATTATTTGTAAAATTTTTGTGGAAATTACACTAAATATAAAAATTAAAAATAAAAGAGATATACTGCTATATCCTACACTCAGAAAAAGGATTAAAACTACAAGACATGTTTTGTTGAGTACATTTTGGTTGTTTTAGCAAAATTCAAGTAAAATTGAACCATTTTACTTGAATTAACAAAACATTTTTCGCTGACGATACAATTTTTTTTTTTTTTGAAATTGCAAAAAAAAAAAAAAAAAAAAAAAAAAAAAAAAAATTGTTGATTTCAACAAAATTTCCATTGACCTATATTTAAACAAAACTTTTGTTTAAATATAGGTAAATGGATATTTTGTTTGAATCAACAAAAAAATTTTTTTTTGCAATTCCAAAAAAAAAATTTGTATCGTCAGCGAAAAATGTTTTGTTAATTCAAGTAAAATGGTTCAATTTTACTTGAATTTTGCTAAAACAACCAAAATGTGCTCAAACAAAACATGTTTTGTAGTTTTAATCAATTCTTTTTCTGGGTGTAGAGTTTGTACAGGTGGTAATAGATTTATCGGAAGAATAAACTGCAGAATTCATACTAAGTACTTTTTATGACGCTTTAAATTATTAATTTTAAAATGTTACCAATATTGCCAACAATAGTATGGATTTTAACAAAATTACGCATTATCTTCTCTATTTAAAATCACGTGCGTTGTCTTTCCCATTAGAAATTATACTTACAACATTTACTAAAACAAACTCACTAAGTACGTTTTCAAAAACAAAGAAAAAATTGAGAATTTCTATATCAGAGAATGATTCTGGAAAGACAGTTGGCTATTTCCAAAAGTTAAACACATGTTCCTAAACTATAATGACAGACTAATATGAAATTAATACTATAGTGCATATATCACACTTTTATATTATTACAATGTGATTAGCAAACCGTATAAAATTAAGAACCTGTCCTCAATAAATTAAAAGAGAAATTAGCAATGAATAGTAATCAAAAATTGCGACATCCGACGATGATTAATTCGAAATTTAGATATATACATGGTGATTAAAAATTTCACAGTCTTAAAAAAGTGGTATGAATATTACAACACAATTTTTTATAGGGAACTACGACCACATTGCAGTTATTTAGTCAAATATGCACTGAAATTCGGGTTTTTGTTGTTTATTTTTACAATAATAAATGTATTTTAACGAAATTTATAATGGACTAACTTTTTTTTTTTTTTTTTTTGCAACGGAAAGATTGCAACGGAAAGAAAAAATGGTAAAAGTCAGGTACAAAAAGATGTTTGATATTTCCGAAAGTAACACAAGGTATCACCTGCCGGAATGCTGGACAGATTTATCAAGTGTCTTAATATTATTGCATTTGATTCAAAGACAAAGCAAATATGTTTAATTTAGTCAAAGTTATAAACGACAGCTCTGGTCAAATTACAGTGCGACATCCTTTGATTTTCGATGAAAACCTTGAAAATGAATCATATACTTTATAAAGTACTAGCTGACCATCCCAGCGTTGCCCGTGCCCGTGATAAAACTTTAAATAAACCCCAAATTTGTATTAATTTATATATTTTACTCGATTTTGTATAAATTTATATCTCTAATAACGAAATCGCAAAATCGTAAAAAAAAAAAAAAAAAAAAAAAAAAAAAAAAAAAAAAAACATTTAAGTATGATCAATATTCGTCGTCCGATCTCTCTGAAATTTTAATCGTTTATAAATATAACTGTGTCCAAGTCCTCTATAAAATTATGTGAAAATATATACATTCTAAATAGTGAAAAGGTTACCAGAAGCCTAGAGTGACTGCAAAAAACATCTCATTATTATGGGTTTTCGCCGAAAATATCTCAGATTTAATTTTTTTTAAATATTTGTTCTCATCCGAACGCTTCGAATTTGTTGTAAGTGATGTGAATCTGGTCTACCGAGTTGTTCTAAAAAAATTGTGTCGAAAAACGAACGTTTAGTAACTTTTAGAGCAAGAAAAAAAAATTTCTGGTGAGGCACTAAATGACCTGCGTTTGCTGGTGTTTTTCAAAGGGTTAAAACACGTATTTTAAAAAAATTATTATACCGCCTATTAGAAGAAGGTTTCAGATTTAAGAGCATATGTTTAGTTTGTCTGTATCTCTAAAATTGTTCTATTGAGAGGCGTTGACGTAAGAGAGAAAACTAAAGCCTGGGAAAATGACACTTTTTCAAAAATGTTTTACAGAGAGTTAACGTTTTTTTTTTCAAATTGATTACGACATTGGAGACGTAAGAGTGCGATCTTTCAGAATATGCTTTTCATTTTTAAATAAACCAAACGGTTTAGTCGATATAATTTAAAACATAATTGCGAAATAAACGCATTCTTCATGCAAATGTTTCTTCATTCCCGTCCGATGTTCAAAATCGGGTTCTGGGCATGCGCGTGATCTGAAAGCCGGATCGCAAAAAATAGATGAGTTATTGATCAGTTTTTAATTAATATTTTTGTCAATTTTCAAAGTATTAAAATTCTGAAACTCAGGTGCACATGGTCAGACCTTGGACTATCCACACCTAAATTTTCAGACTTCTAGGTGGACTAGATTTTCCTAGCCATTGCCAACATACACACAGACACACACACAGAGCAAAACTTTCTTTTATTAGTTTTGATATCTGGAATTTTTGCCCAGAAAAGACGTTGACGAATTTTTATGATTCGAAATCAAACATCTTTAAGTATTTCGCACCAATATTATTATTGCAGAGAATAATAAAAACCTAGCATCATCTGAAAAAACAATGTTGTCAATATAGTAAAATTAAAAAGTGAAGTTTGGAGTTTATTACTGGTATTAGTTACGAATTTTAAACGTTGTTGTTGGACTTTAACAACATCGTGGAAAGACAAGTGTAGCTGCATATATTGCGCGCAGAACAAGACATTAAAACAAAGAAAATTTACGTACTTTTTAGCCACAAGTATAATGAAAATGGAAGCAGGTTTTGGTTATGTATTACATTAAACACGTTATGTAATTTATTTTTTTTAATTCCTTAAACTAGTTATATATATATATATATATATATGTATATATATATATATATATATATATATATATATATATATATATATATATATATATATATATATATATATATATATATATATATACATTCAATAATCTTTAGTCAATTTTCTTTTGCATTGTTCATCCTAGATATAACATTTTTATTTAAAAGCGGACATAGCTTTATCCACCAAATAAAAACAGATATTGCTAACATGAAATATTCATGAATCTTCTGCTGAAATAATCCCATCTACGTTTTATGTATCAAACGAAATCGCGTTCCGTTTATTGCTTCGGAAACGCCAAAGAATGTAAACGAAAACGATGAGTTCATTCTTCGGAAACTGGGAACTAAATTGAAACGAATAACAACGCTTATACCAAAAGAGAAATAATGGTGTTGTATTTGTTAATCATTACTGTACAGTCCTTTCAAAAAGAAATGCGCATTCTTTAACTTTATAATTATCACTCTTTATATAAAAGAGTTTTGTTTTAAAATTTGAAATTGAAAACTTTTTGCGGGTTATTAAAATTTAATAGAACTCACGAATTTATAACTCTTTTCGTCGCATTTTTGTCAACGACAGAAATGAAAAATATGAAAAACAAATAATTTAATATTTAAATACAATTTTTCATTGAAGATAGAAAATTGTCGTTTAATGAAAGTACAATTTGTAACACGAAATTTTTGGGATTTCGTCCTACTAGTAATAAAAGAATTTTGCAGTGCCCCTACTAAATAATAAATATGTTATTTTCTCCGACAATCCCGTGCGTTATTAAAAAGATGTCCACTTAAAACATATGTGTTATATTTCCCCAAAAATTATCTCTGTGGTATTAAGTTTGATAAGTGAATAACGTTACCACAACAAGTATTTTATTCGCATATGAAGAAGAAGACAAATGTTTAGTGAGACATGAAATATACAAATAGATATCTAATACACAACGTATAGAAGAGTGTCTAGTGGATTAGCACCTACCTTCTAAAGGCATTCTAGTGTTTTGAATGTGAACGTGATGTCATAATTTGACCTGTGTGCGCAACAGTGACATGTGTAATATATTTTACTCTAATTTTCAAAGTATGCATGTAACCTTCGGAGTTTGCGGCTTCTGTGTTTCGCTGTGTGTTTATGCAAATGTTAGCTTCGTTGGTCAATCAGCAAAACTATAAAAGATGTAACGAAAGCTTGTATCTGCGGATTTGGGTCGGATATCTCCCCGTTCGGTGACTTAAGACCTGCTCTGAGAAGCGACTATCGTGCTTGCAACTCGCATCAGGGTGTGGAATTCTAATTGAATCAAAGATTAACAAATATGTGGATTTTATCCATCCCTAAACTGAGCGTAAAGCCGACAGAGTGAAAAATACCCTAAACCGGGAATCGAACCCGGGCCCTCAGAATAGCGTTCTGTGGCTCTACCACTGAGCTACAAGGAAACGATATCCCGACTCCGCATCTCTCACTCCCATATATGTCTGACAGGCTGCAACCGGAGCACAAGATGGAAACTGTCATCCAAAGCACACAAACCCTGTGGCAAATTTTAGACGATATTTTAAAGCCACATACAAGATTAAAACCTCAAATCAAAGATTAGCCGTTGGTAAGATATTTTGAGTTATATTTTAAATAAAGCTATTCAGCAGATAAAGTGTTTCAAAAGTAAATATTTTATTAACGGTTTTTGTTAGTGCTTCGTAGTTTCAGACGAAAGCATCAAGTGTACGGTGGATTTAGTAGTTTATTATCCAACCAGTGTTTTTCACGTAAGTGGAACTCTGTTTTAGTAATACCTTTTTGAATGATTGAATTTTGTGGAATGCCTTTTAGTTTAGGCAAAAACTTGCCATATCCCTCACCGCATAGTTTAAATACAAATATTTTAAATCCTAAACTCGCCGGGAACGGCCTCAACACGTGCGTTATCAGTGTACTTATGCTTCATTTCTTCGCAGCTAAACCAATCCAAACTCTTAAGCCTTGCGTTCCTCCTTTTTCTAACTTATCGTCGTCGATGTCCTTTTACTACTGATCTGATTCGGGAGTTTATCACAGCCTGTGGATTTTTGCATTTCGTGGAGTTGATACTTTTTGTATGAACGTAGCTGTTCATTCCAACATTCATAATTGAAAATGTGAATTTATTCAACATTAGATTGTTCAACAAATTTGCATGTTTTCGGGAAGAGACTTTTGATTAGACTTATTGCTGATATTATAAATAACTTTAAATATTAATTGGATTTACTGGTTTTCAAAAAGTTACTTTAACTAATTTTTGATGTGGCTTTTAATTAAAAAAATAATTACAATTTATGATTTAATGATATTTTAATATATTTCTTAAAAGTAGGACACCTGTTCGTAAGAGCGGTAGCTGAGTACATAAATTCAAATGTTTCGGAGGACTATTTACATGAAAAACTTGTTTTAGAAAATTTTTCTTATTTCAGAGTATTAAATATACGCTGTCATGTAGTTTTACCATTTTTAGTTTTCGCTATATTATCATATGATTAACATTATCGTTATTTTTCGTTTATATTACAGGTAGAATACGATAAGAGCACTTATCAATGAAAGAGACATTATCTCTGTTTGAAAGCCTAGGATATTCAGATATTGAATATGATATTTTTGAAAAGTGGGTGTGGTTCGGAAATCGATTACTATAAAAATGTATATGTCAAGATTTTGATGGATGGTTAGAATAATTTGTTGCACATTAGGATAGGATACTGTAGAGTAGAAAATTTTAAAAAGAATGCCTGCATATATATATTCTTTTTTTAAAGAAATTTTGATGAAAAATTACATTTGAAAAGGCCGTATTTTTGGAAAATACTCGAAGGATTCGTCAGAGAAAGCCCCTAAAAAGTCCAAAAAATACAAATCCAAAATTCAGAGGAAAAAATCAGAATTTAAGACTTCAAATACAGATTTTAAATCGCCAGTTTCTTACGTTAAGAACATATCTTCTAACACCGCTCCAGTGTTTTCCTAAGTATTCTCCCGCGTGCTTTTTCTGAATTCGCTTAGAAAACATATAATTTATATAGCATATTAACAGCAGGGAATTTCTTTGCAACAAATGAAGGCGAAATAAAATGTGTATTGCGCATTACTTACTAATGACATACTTCTGTTTTCTCGACAACATATATTTTGAGAAACATTCCGTAAAGTTAATTGACATTTCAGATGTTACATCTTGTTTTCTGAAAGAAGAAATATAGGTATGAATTAGAAGGGTGCAACTTTAAAACACATTTTCTGAGAAAGGTTTTACACCTTTCTCAAAAAACGTTCTTCCCGTATGACATCGTGACATTACGACAGAACATGCACATTAATTATATCTAAAACTTATATTAAACAATTATAAAAAAATCGTTCAATGAGCATTAAAAATATAATATAATATTAATTCTATGAGTAAAAGAAAATAAAGTTATATTCAATATTCATGTTTGAAAAAAACCTGTATAAAATTGAACATAAATTAAAATAACCCGTAATATACAGTATAAATTATTCCAAGACTTAATACTAACAAGGGTAATTCAAACATTAACCCATATTTTTAAAATATAAGAAGAAAAGTAATAGTTGTAGTTTAATTCTGTATACATACAATAAGTGAATGAAAAACATATTTTAGTATAATATTTTGTATAATCGAAGTCTTAAGTAATAAGATAACTTCAGTTTTATTAGTATTATTATTATTAAATTGATATACTAGCTATTCTAGGTGCGGTAAAAGTTTTTACCTGACCGTGTCAAAAATTGTCATACAATATAAGTCAAAATTGTAATGTGTAAAACATTACATAATGAAATATACTCTGCTAATAACAAACATTAATTATATAATCAACTTACGTGCAATATACAACGAAGAAAAAATAAAACTATGTTTTTTCTCTGCATATTGTAATCAATCATTAATATAATGAAATTTTCATTTGGAAATTTGCTTTAAATATTTTATGGATATCTTTAATATATCATCTTAAACATAGAGGTAGATGCTCCCCATCATAATTCTAGGAATTCAGTAAACTTCGTAATGCAGTATCAATTGACTATCCTTTAATACTGAAACAATATTAACCTATTCTCATAGAAGTAATGCAGTTCGATAATTTTTAAATGCTTTAAAATATTTCACACTAAAATATAATTTTACTGTGTACTTCCTATTCATAAATCACTAATTCAATCACTATTAATACTCACTAAGATGATATTTTGCGTCTTATTTTATGCCTTCTGTAGCTTGCGCAAAATATTTTATGAAAAGAGGATGGATGATAACCGGTTGTCCAAATAATAATTAAAACATATATATAAAGGATAGATACTGATAAAATGAAATATTCATGATTCTAGAAGAAGGTCTGCTGAAGCAATTCTTTCAGTATTTTTATCTATAAATATAATTTTCATTCAACCCATTGCTTTAGAAACGGAGTTCCATGTGAACAAAATGGAATACTTGTATTTTAGGAATCCGGTCTGTAATCGAAACGAATTCATTTATATATGAGACAAGATAAATTATTTTTTGTTGCTGTTTAAGCGCATTCCAAAGCAGACGAATAATATATAAATTCGTACTCTCATATTAGATGTTTGTTTGCGTAATAAAATATATTTTTTAGGTTATTGGACAAATTATTGTGAAAAATAATAAGTATTTCTTAAATATATGTTTGTTACATCGTAAATTGGTATACATATACTTTAACAAATATAATATTATATTATGCATTATAATATAATATAATATAATATGATTATATATAATATTATACATAATTAATATATATAAAATATTTTGAAATATCTTAAATAATTTTAGAAGTAAAAAATATAAATGTTAAATTGTAATCTGCGAATATATTAACTTAAAATAAATTTGTAGAAGCTTCAAAAATACGAATTTAAAATTACATCTCATTCTGCCAAGAAGTGTTTAAGTTATACTTAAAATTCTATCTGAATTGCAATCTGTTTTTCAACAAATATAAATCCATTTTAACATTTGAAGTTTTTATTTCATATCTTGAAAATTTCTTAAACTACTTTGTCTATTATCTCCCCGTTTGGAAACTGAAAGTAAAATTAACTGAAGAATTCAAATGTGAAATAAAAAATTGGTGATAGTGTTGAAAATTGAAAATTTTGTTAAAAATTTAAATGTAGATGACGCTTAAGCGAAATTTAAGTATTGCATTAATAAATGGACGTTATTTCTAATCGATAGGTGATAGTAACATGTTTATACTGTGCGTTCTTACAGAGATAGTCGGGGACATTAACCCTTTGAATGTGTCGTCATTCAATCCCGTATCAGTGTCAATGGTTTCAACCACATACATGGCCGTAGTTAAAGGTTTAAATGTGGCAGTTATATTTATTTGTAAAATTTTTCTTAATGAATGATGTATACAGGTGAATGTTGAACGGCTGAAGATTACGGTTTGTCTACTGTATTTTTCCGTATATATAATGTAATTGTATCTCGATTGTGAATATACATAATGAAATATGTGAGTCAATTTAATTATGAATAGAAAATATTGCATTTTCCAGCAAAAATTTAAAAATACTTTAAAAAGTCTGCTACTTTATGACGTAAATTTCTGTGTTGTTTCTTTCATAATTTCGTACGGAAATTCTAAAAAGTTTGTACTTAATTATTCTGACACAACATTTAAATCACTTTAAATACATTTATTCGTAAAATATTTTTTACTATATTGAAATATTTCTATATTTTTTTCTATAATTAAAGAATGCTTTTCCAAGTCAATGGGCACTCGAAAGTCAATGTTAATTTTCGTTCGTGGTTATATTGTAGAAACATTTTTTTTTTTTTACAGTGTACGAAGATTATGTGCTGACGATATTATCAGTTCAGAATAGAGAATACGTTTGTGGAAATTAGAATTCTCAAAAATATTAATGAGGATAATTAAAATAATCAATCAATGCTATTTGAATATTTAATTAAATATAAGGGAATTTAATCTGTCACATAAATTAATACAGGGTATAAAAAACGCAAACATGCACAAACAAATTTCTTTAATTTGAATAAATTTATATTTTAGCCATCTTTCGTTTTATATTACAAGGTTAAAAGCGAAAAAGTAGTTTTCGAAGTGTGTGCATTTATATGGAAAATATATTCCAAGTGGAATGTGATGGAGAGAATTTGAATAAGAAGATCCTTTCGCAACTGAAAAAAAAAACATTTCCTACAAAACAAGTTTTTTTAAAGCTGTTTTCTTCCTGGATAAAGTACTAAAATTAAAACTCACAAGGCACATATTAAATCAATTTATTTTTAAAATGTTGTATTTTTAAATAATGTTACACGGCATAAGGAAAACAAATGAATTCATAATAAAAAAGCAAAGTTAGGATTAAAATATCTAAATAAAATATTGTATTTTACTTAAATAGAACATTTATGCATAACTAAATTTTTCAAATATTCACAAAAATAAAAATATTTTCATTTCTTAAAATAATACGTTAAAGCATTTTATTTTCTTAAAATATACACTGAATATTGCAAATTATAGAAGCTCGTGCTTCGAAATAATTTGGAATATAACAACTATGGCACAGATGTCACATACGCACCACATTGGCGGAAACTTTGTTTTTGAATATTAGTTACAAATAGCATGAAATAATAAATAAACAGTTATAAATAATAAACATAATCTCTATAATAAAACCGTAAGTCATGTGACTGTCATCAACAGTTCCGTTTCACTTTTTCATATGCCAGGCGGCCATTTTTATTAAAAATTATTTTTTCGAATAAAACTTCATAAATGTGACATTTTTAGAAAGATCGTTCAAAATAAATTAATATTTGAGAGATGACTTACGTTCAATTATGTATATATTCTCCAATAACTTCAGTTGAAATTAGCTTCGGAGTTCAAATTCTCTATCCGTGAAAGTAAACAAAAAAAAAAAGATTCATTCGTCGTGAAGGTTTAAAATATTAAACCATTAAACCATGGAGATAATCATTCGTAAAGTTAGTTTTCCGTGAAAGATTTTTTGGAGCGCTGCCTGGTGTCAAAAAAATAATTCCTACCAGTGACACAATCAAAGTTTACCATAATTATGTGCTATACAACTCAACTTCATTCTTTATCTTTTCTTGATGTAAGCTGACTGTAAACAAATACAACTCATGTAATGATATTTATTGAATCAAATTTCGAAACAAATTGCCAGTTAATTTGGTATTTATGAAATGGTTTTTTGGTATATACGTGAAAGGAAGAGAGACCACCGAAAATGATTGTTAATCACCAATCATATTTACCATTATTAATGACCAATCGCTTTCAAAACAGTAATTTAATATACATTTACAAAATACATAACATCATTAAGTACTTTTGTGTTATTTGGGAGCAAATCTCGCCAATAGAATTTTTTAAATCGCCAATACCAGCTTTTATTTTTCGCGTGTGTGCAAATTAGAAACGATACTTTTATTTTGAAATCAAATGTTCTGATGGAACAGCTGTCGTAGACGCACCGGTGCACTATATTAACTATAGAGTTGCAATATAGAGAGAAAAAACGGGTTGCTGTAATTAGAATTATAGGCGGTAATGTTGGAGTGACATACTTACGTGATTATCAAAACTGGCTACCAAAAGTTCAATGTTTCACCAAACCATACTCGAAAATTACGTGTTATAATATGCACTCCGATTATGTCACATTATTCAAGACGTTTTAAATGAGAATAATGATAGATTTTCTTCTTGATTCTCCCGTAATCAAGTCTACAGCCAAAGTTAGCGAGAAACAAACAAACAAACAAAAAAATATTGGCTACAATATGGTTCAGTGTAAATGGTGGATATCATTAAAGACTTTCACAAAATAGACTTCATTGCACCAAATCGTATTAACTAAAATACGCCATTTGGCAATGGATCCAATTACGGAAAACTACTTAATATGTTTAAGAATCTCCTCATTAGCAAGCATATTGCAACTGATAAGCAAACGGATATGAAGCATAAATGCTTAAGTTGGTTAAGCGGTTTTTGTCAAGAAAGATGAAATACATAACAACAAAAAATATGCGAAATGCTACCATGATCGAAAAAGTTTTTGATTTGTCTATTAGAATCTTCCGGTTTGGCGAAGGATTACGGAAAAAAATAAATTATGAATAAAAGTAACGTGTTACAGTGCTTAACATACATTTAAGGGAGACCAAACTGGTCGCCAGTGGCGGCTAGTAATAAATATAATAATAAATATCAATATAAATATAATAATAAATATCAATATAAATATAATAATAAACATAAATATAAATATAATAATAAATATAAATATAAATATAATAATAAATATAAATATAAATATAATAATAAATATAAATATCACAATAAATCGTAAATATTAACACTTATTAACACATAAACAAAATATCGGGTTACCATGCTTGGCATAAATTTACCATTTCGTTGCAAGCGCGCCAATGTGGTGCGTATATGACATTTCTGTCCAATTATTGTTTCTTTTTTGTCTGATGATGTTTGTTCATAAAAATCTTTCATTCAGCATACTGAAGTAATCTCTTGTCAAAATCGGCAAAATAAAAATTAATATATACATGTTACATTTAATAATAAAGTAAAGAGTAAAATGAATTTAAATTCCATATTTTATTAATTTCGGAAAAATTTTGGAAGCACTAAGTGCTACCTGATGACTCCGTTTGCTACTTATACATTACTTTTATTTGAAAATTTATTTAGAGTGAATACTGTGAATACACAACAAGTTAGTTTTTTGTTTCAATTCAGTTTTTTCGGCGTTCGGACTTGACTTTGATTTGTATCACTTATTCCTGTTAAAGAACTATATTTTTATCTTAATAATAAAATTTTATTCAAATATGTTTAATTTTCCTTACAACCTCGATAAAAATTTAAAAAAAAAAGTTTTGAAATTTCTATTAGGGTTGTCATTTTAACAGTTTACATTAAGCTCAGAGAACAAAATCTCATCAAATTCCAGTTTACAAACACCACCTTTAAGGAAATGAACTAAAAAAAAAAGTTTTGAAATTTCTATTAGGGTTGTCATTTTAACAGTTTACATTAAGCTCAGAGAACAAAATCTCATCAAATTCAAGTTTACAAACACCACCTTTAAGGAAATGAACTATAAGGAAATGAACTAAAAAAAAAAGTTTTGAAATTTCTATTAGGGTTGTAATTTTAACAGTTTATATTAAGCTCAGAGAACAAAATCTCATCAAATTCAAGTTTACAAACACCACCTTTAAGTAAATGAACTATTGACAAATTATGCATCGATCTAATTACATGACATACTCACCGATACACATGTCATATCAATTGCGCTGAAATTAATTGTCATTAAATTAATTAAACATATGGATTGGCATATTTATTATACATGCTATTTGTAACTATCAAGATTTATGTTGTGCAATGTCTTCCAAACATGTTTGGTATCTATGTGCTATCCTGAAGTCAAGTAAGCTAAAGTGAATTTTGGATGAGGATGTATAACATTTATGTAAAAACCTTGAATTAACACATTACATATGGATATCTTATTTATAATCGTAATTAAATATTTGAAAGCAAATAATTAGTTGATTTATTAAAATATAACTTCAAAAATAAAAACTAACAAGTGTTCTTACTAGTGAGTTAAAACAATAGCAGATTGTGTGATTCTAAATTTTTAAAATTGTTAAAACCATTCTAATATGCATTACATTGCAGAATAGTTACCGACCTGCATAATGTTTTAATTCAAATAAAACCAGATATTTTAATGTAAATAAGTGGATTAATACATAACCACATACTATCAACAAAGCTTTTATTACATAATTATCTCTTGTGCAGACTATGTTGGTATGTATGCTGTAGCGAATACTTTTCTCCAAAAAGTATTATTTGCATATATAGAGAAAGAACAAGAGAGAGAGAGAGAATAAGTTTTAAATTGCTTAATATTTTGGAAATGTTGATCTTCAAGTCATGTTTAAATATAACGTAGTTTCTCATAAAGTTTATAATATAAGTTTAAATTTCGAATCTTAATCATATATTATAATGCGAGGAAGTCTTGTGTGTGTGTATATGCAAATTTTATCTTATAAACGGCACTAACGATTTTGACGAAATTTTATATCCTACCATTTTGGGGCACCAAAAGACCATTGGTCAAGGTCACATGTTCGAGAAAATTCGATTATTGGGTCATTTTGGGTCCTTATGGGTCAGGGTCAAGCTAATTATATCTAAAAAACGGCTCAAGCAATTTTGCCTAAATTTTGTATACTACCGTTTTCGGACACGAGGAGATCATTAGCTCACATGTTCCAGAAAATTATATAAGTGGGTCATTTTTGTGTCACCGCGGGTCAAGCTAATTTTATCTAAAAAACTGTTTGACCAAATTTTGTAACCTATTGTTTTCAGGCACGAGAAGACAATTGGGCTGGGTCACATGTTCGAGAAAATTCGATTAGTGGGTGAATTTTGGCTCTCTACGGGTCAAGCTAATTTATCTAAAAAACGGCTCTAACGTTTTAATAAAATATAATTTTATAAAATTTTATCTAATTTATCTAATTTTTTGTAATTTTTTGTAATTTATCTATTTTTTTGCTGAAGCAATTTTGACATTTTTTTTTATTCTACCGTTTTCGAGCACGGGAAGACCACTAGGATAGGTCGCATGTCAGAGAAAATTCGATTAGTGGATCATTTTGTGTCACTATGGGTCAAATTAATTTTATGTAATAAAAGGCTGAAACGATTTTTACGAAATTTTGTATTTTACCGTTTGGCTAAGTCACATATTCGAGAAATTTCGATTAGTGGATTATTTTTGAGTCACTACGGCTCATACTAAGTTAATCTAAAAAATTGCTCTAATGATTTTGACTAAATTTTGTATCTTACCGTAGGGGATTACAAGAAAACCATTGGGTTAGGTAAGATATTCGAAAAAATGTGATTAGTGGGTCGTTTTTGGGTCACTGCATTCCAATGTGAATGAAGGTTGAAACAGTTATTAAGTTGTTGAACAGATGACAGTAAAGAAAGGCTGAAAGTTGGCAACATCGGCGAAATTTGGCGGGAAATTGACTGTGAAGATTAGCAATGCCAAAACATATTCTTGGTGCCAAGGGAAAGAATGTCGCCTATTTTGGCGATATTTGTCAAAATTTTGACAACTTTTGGTGAAAAAATTCGTTTTTAGAAGTGAAGAAATGTCAAGAAATTCGCAATGGGAGCGTAAATAGATGATTCAAACAATAATTCATAATACAACAGAAAGCACGATTCTGGTAGTTTAGAACAGCCTGCACTGTATTTATTGTTATACTGAACACGACGCTTAGTTTAACACAAAGCTAATTTTAACCGAGTGTAGTTCGCAATTGCATTAAAAACTCACAATAAACTTCTTGACAGGTAAACATGACAAATACGCATTTAGTTCACCTAGATCACCTATATCCCGACCGAGTCCCAAAATTGTAGTATGGTGCTATGTAAAATGCAAATTTGTTGATAATGTTTAAATGATTACAAGTTGATTAAATAATATAAACTCAGATTCAATTCTTTGGAGGTACAAATTTTTACAATTCGCTATACTTAGCCTTTCAAATATATCAAGATAAATAGTAGACATCGTAATTTACACAATCACTTCAGAATGTTCCACGTATGTCTAACACAGCCAATTACTTTATTAACCACATTGATTTATAAATAAAGGAAAATATATAACTGAGCATTTCTGATTTTGAAAGTCTAAAGTTATGCTCGTGATCCGTGAATTTTGTTTTTGCATTTCATGCTTTCAAAACATTGACAATAAATGAAATCCAGCGAGTTATTTAATTTATTTATAAGTCATAAGTAAGATACATGTGTATCCTACAGATATGTAATATATATATATATATATATATATATATATATATATACACTGCTCAAAACAATTAAAGGATATTGCAGTTTTAGGTGGATTTTGTATATGGGAAACTTTTTAGCTGATTGATACATGGTCGACAGACATAGTAGGTTATATGAGAATAAATTACACATGTTTGGCAGAAAAAAATGCATTTTATTGCGCATTTGTGTACAAAAGGAAAAAAACACAATTTGTGCATATGAGAAAAAAAGAATAAGAAAAGGTGTTTTCTTCAAAGAAAATCATTTTCAGTAGGGGGTATGGTTTCCACGGGCGGCCAGCAACGTTGAACACCTTTGAGGCATGGACTCAATGAGGCTATTAATGACGAGTTGGGGTATTCTGCCCCACTCTTCCAGAAGAGCTCTTTCCAGTTCTTGGAGAGTTTGTGGGGGTTGTTGGCGGCCAGAAACTCGTCTTCCTAGAGCGTCCCAAACGTGCTCGATTGGATTCATGTCTGGAGAACACGCTGGCCATTCCATTCGAACGATTCCTTCCTCGAAAAGAAAATCCTCCACCAGGTTTGCACGATGTTGCCTGCAGTTATCGTCCATTAAAATGAAGTTATCTCCGATTGCTGCAGCGTAAGGGACTACAATAGGTCTGAGGATCTCATCCCTATATCGGCAACCAGTCAGAGCTCCATCTCGAATGATGTAGAGGTCAGTGCGCCCGTCAATGGAGATGCCACCATACACCAACACTCCTCCACCGCCAAATCTGACACTTTTGTGCACAAACGCAGGATTATTCCTACTGCCACGGTCCCTCCAGATGAAAATACGCCTATTATCCGGATGCACAGAAAAACGGGACTCGTCAGAAAACAGAATATTGCTCCATTCATTTCTCCTCCAGTTGACATGCTCGGTTGCCCACTCCCTGCGGTCGCGACGATGCCTTGATGTTAATCTAACACATACCATCGGTCGGCGAGCATACAGACCTACAGCATGGAGCCGGTTTCGGACAGTCTGAGTTGAAATCGTGGTACCTGTAGCCGAGCGAAGGTGTTGTTGGAGAAGAGTAGCGTTCATGTTTCGGTGTCTCCGAGCTGTTAACACTAAATACCGATCTTCATTGGGCGTTGTTGCCCGTCTACGACCTTGCCCTGGTCTTCGGCCTGCACATCCACTCTCCAAAAAACGGTTTCAGATCCTGGAAATGACACTTTGTGACACTCCAATGGCTTGCGCTACTTCGGCTTGAGTTTGGCCCCCTTCTAACCTACTACTTCTAACTTCTACTACTACTAACTTCGCTGAGACATCGTACTCATCGAAACAAAGCAATCACTGAATGCCGATCATCCTTGTCTTCATTCTCTTTTATTCAGTTGAAAGTCAAATTTCATTCGCTGCCGCTGAAGCGACGTTTTTGACGTCGAACTCAAAATTTACATACTCCACAGTTTGAAAACCAGAAAAATTTGCATTTGTGATTCTCTTCTTCTATTTTCGGCAAAAAAAAATTCGTTTATATCTTTATTTTATATAAAACTTCAAATATCCTTTAATTGTTTTGAGCAGTGTATATTGCTTGTTGGTACTGAAAGAGCACAATTTAAACACATTAGCTTTTCTTCTTCATTCAACAAACTCGCTAATAAAGGTTCTGTACTATATATGTACTATAGGTTAAAAATGTGGTCGGTACTATAGGTTGATATGTGGGCTTAACACAATTTAAACACATTAGCTTATCTTCTTCATTCAACAGACTCGCTAATAAAGGTTCTGTACTATATATGTACTATAGGTTGAAAATGTGGTCGGTACTATAGGTTGATATGTGGGATTAACGAGTTGGAGAGGTGTGGTTGTTGTTGGTTCATGTAGGTTTCGTTGCTTACGTTTCTTGTGCCAATCGTCTGATTGGTTTACATGTGCAATTATTTAAACTAGGGAATCGAACCCGGGCTCCCCGGGTTACAGAACGCAGGCGAAAATTTTTTCCCTAAATCTAATAGATTTTTCATATTTTTATTTGTCAAAGTTGCTGCATTTACTGATTTTTTTTACTGGTTTCTTTGTTTTCCTTGTGCGTGAAGCGCTTATACATGCGGTATCCATCCAGTTTTTTTTTTTTGTACTAAGCGTTCATACATGCGATATAGTGATCGCGACATTAACGAATTTCAAGGGTTTTGTTTATTTTTTATTTTTTTGGTATTATTAATACAGGGAATTCACTGCATCCAGTGATGCTTCTTTGTTAATTTATTATTCATCATCTTATGCATGCGATATAGTGATCGCGATATTAACGAATTTCATGTTAATAAAATTTCAAATATCCTTTAATTGTTTTGAGCAGTGTATAAGGTTTAAGCTATTATCTTAATGAAATACAACAAAATCGTTTTCTTTAAAAATGTTCAGTTACATTATGAAAAACTTGGTTTCGACAACGAAATTAAATCAATTATTTTCAAGTTTTAGTTTTATTTTAATTAATATTTTGTATCCGTTAACCTTAAAAATCACTTAATTTTCTACTTTAAAAAACACCTTTAAAAGAGTTTTAATTCGGCGTATAATAAAGATTCCGTCTATAATTTTTTTATATCACTACTTTCACCTTCAAATCACGAACTTAAATTTCAAATTTTCTTTTTACTTATTACTGTAAAAGCTTCACGCAAACAGAAAAGAAAAGTTATAAGATATTTTTAGTAAATAAAATGGAATGCTGTGTGTATTTGGATAATAGCTAATGATATCCAAATGCGAAAACAAATCACATTTGGATGCCAGCGGTTTACTATATTTATATGAATAATAATTTTAAAAAAACTAGCTTAAATTTATATTTCAATATATATATATATATATATATATATATATATATATATATATATATATATATATATATATATATATATAATATTATAATAAAAACAGAAACAAAGTATATATTTTCAAAATTCGATATATATTTTTCTTATAATATTTTGTTATTATTCTACTGAGTTTAAAAATATTAATGAAAGTTATTTTTGGTCTAAGATCAAAATAAAAAATATATTTTTTATTTGTAATATGGAATATAGCTCGTAATTGTAAATTCTATGCTAAAAAATGTAAAATATCAAAGATTATTTACAGTGATTTTAGTGCAGAAGGACCCACTAAAGCCAATTCGCGTGCCAATGCAGACTTATGCATGAGTTAAGCTATTAAATATGGATGGAATATATGGTGTATGTTCAGTATGTTTAGTATGTGGAGTATGCATACTGTAAAAATATGCATAAATATGTTTTTATTGCTTTATTCAAAAATGCATGACCAATGCTCATAAAAATGTGCCGGTCTGCATATGCGAACTGGTTTCGGAAGATGAGTTTCTTTTGCGTGCAAATCTAATTATGTGTCATATCTAATTCAATATCTTGTAAATGTTTATTTAGAATTTATGTACTGCACTAAAATAATTAAGGTAAATGTGACAATAGTGAGCCACTTAAGGACATTTACTGAATTGTAATTAAAATATTACTGAACTGAAAAGATAAATATTGCTTTAGCCTAGTACTGACCTTCCTATATCAAAATAAACATTCCAAATATGTGCTTTCAAAAGGTTGAAATATAAGAAAGCGTCACTTTCAACTTTGCGCCACAGAAACTAAATTTCCGATGCACTAGTGGGCCCTCATTTGTGAGCATCTCAATTCTTGAGTTAATGTATACCATACAGAAGACACAATTTGTTTAGCAGTTTTAGAACTGAACATACACAACAACTAAATCTTCATTAGAAGTTCAGACGGTTACAATACATAATTTCACTAGTAAATCTGCAGATCAGTGGTCTCAACGTCAGTTGTGCAAATCATTGTTATTTTGATCGCACTTTACACAATATCTAATGACAAACACACTTGAATGTGATTTATTTACAATGTATTCCTTTTTATCGTTCTAAAATAGTTAATTTCTAAGCCACTGTTTTTAGAGGTTTAGTTCCAACTTCGGATATATTTAAATTGTTGTTCTTTACCACATGAAAATTCATGTACGTCAACATAGTAACACTTTTAAGTTACGAATTTTTTATTTTTATACGGTCCCAAGGTCATATATCTAGATGAACAATCTTCATTCTCTGACAAATAACAGAGCAGAAATTTAAATCTTCTAGGACTAAAACTTATCGAGTCATGATATATTGAATTTTATGAATTTTGAGTGTTTTCTGTCAAATACATTTTTGAATTTGTAGTGCAAGAATAGTAGAAGTAGTAAGGAAAAATCTATAAATTTGCATCAAGCATTACACTGTAAAAACATTTGCAGCAAACTGTCCAGTTATTTGACCGTTTTGGTAGAAAACGGCTGCATAACCGTAATTTAAATATATGCTGAACGTATTATTGCTCATTTCATGGTCCGAATATATTTAAATTACGGTTATGTAACCGTTTTCTACAAAAACGGTCAAATGACTGGACAGTTTGCTGCAAAATTTTAACAGTGTAGATCAACTCATTTTTGTCGTAAGACGTTATTTTGAAAGAAATTAGTCATGCATTATTAACTATTGGGGATTTTTTAAAAGTAAATATTACTGTAATTTCAGAGAAGCGTGACTTAATATTAGTTAAGAAACTTTACATATGAAACGACTCTTTACCCATAGATTTGCAAATAAAATATTTTAGAGTAATTAGAAACATTTTTCTGCATAAATTTAAATGGATAATTTTCTTTACAATGAAACATATTTTAGAAATGTTAAATGAATATATATTCAAAATTTCAAGATTAATTTTGCCAATTGTTAATGCAATTTTTTGAACTAGTTTTCTAAATTAATTTAACTCACAAAATAAACAGCCGGATTTAATAAAACTAGAATATACAAGAATACTGGAACATTTTACAGAAATGAAGTTATTTTAAAGTGGAGATAGTATTATGAAAGTTTTGTAAAGTTTAGTATCTTGTTTGAAAAATTTCGTTCCATTTTCTCATTGTTTATAAAATTATGGGGTTTTATTGAAAGCATAATTGAGCAAGAAGTATAAAGTATTTCACTATCATTAAAGGATTTTGGAAATCTCCTTTAGAAAGATTTATGGTTTCAAGTATTTAAAAATAACGGTTTAAATGGAAAATTAAATATGAATAAAGTTTGAAATTTTAAGAATGTAATTCTCAAACATTTTACCCACTTAAAATACATTTATCATCTGATTTTATGAAATGTAACACAAACGAATACATTTTATAAAATAAGATGTGAAAAATATCTTTCCAATTAATTCTTATAAATATGTTTCATCATTTCTTAAATACAATTTACTTTTATTGTATTAAGTATTTGGACCATTTGTTGGCAGGTATAAAGGATCACCAATAAAACAGCCCATCAGCAATAAAAAAGCCGTTACTGCGGTCCAGAATGACCAATTTTTTTCATAAATGGTATAAATGTTTTGATGTTTTGATAGGGGATAAAAATTGCATCTTATGATGGCTATTTTGATTAGTAAAATTTCATTTGTATAGTGTCATTGTTATTTGAGGTTTATTTTTAAAATACCACATTTCGTCTCCAGCAGTCTAATAATTAATTTATTTTTACATATAAGACACTATTTTATACTAAATCAGGGACACTCTACGTTTTTTAGGTGCATTCGTAAATAAGTAGCACCTATAGTCGTCGTCTGGCTTCTCCGTCTGTCTGTCCGTCTGTTCGTCCGTCCTTATTTTGCAGTGCTAAAACTACCAAACAGAATGGTTTAAAAATTAATATTTTTAATCATTGCAGAAATTTGTGGAGTCATTTCAAATTTTATCTATATCGAATCACAACTTAAAAATATATAAATAAAAATTTTATTTATTTTATTAAACCCTATCGTACGTAATCTGTATAGTAAAAACGCAAGTCATGTGATTGAGGAAAACAAATACGGGCAAACCACTTCTTTTGTCATGTGACACACGGCCATTTTTATTAAAAATTATTTTTTCGAATAAAATTGCATAAAAGTTACATTTTTAGAAAGATTAGAATTGTTTTCTTTAAAAATGAGTTTTATTAAAAAATATATAGATTCTGAGATAACTTCAGTGGAAATTAGCTTAACAGCCGAATATCTCAATCCATTAGAGTAAACAAACACAGTTCATTAAGAGTCATTAAAATATTAAACCATGGAGGTAATCATTCGCATAGCGAGATCTCCATGTTGAATTTTGCAGCGATGTCTGGTGTCGAAAATAAAATTCGCATTTGTAAACGTGGCATACGTAATAAGAAAAAAAAAGGCACGCTCATTTCGATCATAGCAGGCGATATAATTCATTTCACTGAAATAATAAAGACGATTTTTTTACATTGTTAAACCAGTTATAAAACGAACGCACCTCATATATCACGTTTAACGTTTAATTCCCAACTTGTTTTAATTGTGTTTTGTTTTTTCCTGTTTTTTGATATAGATATGCTATCTCTGCAGTTTACCTCTAGATGGCGATGTAAGCGGTCTCATCGCGCAGTTTATAAAATATTTTTCTATACAAGGACACCTAGTTCATGACTATAAAGATCACCCTTCTTAAGTTTACGAGGGTTTAATTACTGGTAATCAAAAGTTAATGGGATGCAAAACTTTAGTAAGTGCTCCGTATATGTATATATATTATATATATATATATATATATATATATATTCATATTTTATATATTATTATCCTTTCTTATTTACAGCCACATAAATGTTTTTCATATGAAAAAAATTCTGGATTTTTAAATTCAGAAACAATTACCCCACGGAAGTTAGACTAACAACAAAAATTATTAGCGCAATCCAGATAAAAAATAATCTTCTTCAAATACTGGCATTTCATGGTCATAACCTTTGCCACACACTATGGATTTAGGGCACACCAATTTTCATTACTGTAAACGACGATATTTGATTGGTCTGTAGTTTCGAACACACAATTCCCTAAACAAGAGTCCTATGTTCTAATATTTTAGCCATGACGGCATTAATTGAAGTATACTTCCCCAGTGTATCCATATTCAAGGATGGTTTCTTCTCATTATTGAAACTAATCCAAAAGCTTTATTAATACATTATATCTGCATTTATATCTCATGTAAAAATAATGTATACATTAGTTAATATTACTAATCGTACAAATTATATCCATAGGAAGTAACTGATTCAATAAAAAGGTAGTACATAATTTTGAAAAAATAGAGTTACATATGTACTGCGGTATAACGCATTTGGTCAGTGAAGCTCGTTAATAAAATAGAAATGATTATAGCGGTACTTCAGTTGTTCTATACAATTATTATTTCATGAAATAAGTGTGTAATGTAGAAAAAAAAGTGCCATAACATGTATATAATAATTTAGCAGAACTTGAATAATTTGCATAGATATTCCTAATTTATTTGAAGAGTATTATGTACAATATTAATGTGTTACTTCCAAACTATCAAATAAAACGTTTTATTTCGAAAACCTATCACAAACGTTCAAAGACTCTGAATACGACTTTTGCTACAAACGTTCAAAGACTCTGAATACGACTTTTGCTACAAACTACAGACATTAAACGGCGAACTCATTAAGATTGATTTAAGATCTAATCTCAATCTTTTGAATTAACATTCTGACGCTTTCAGATAATAAGTAACCTTTTATTGAGAAGTTAATTTAGAAACTGAAAGTGTATAAGACCTTAAGATAAACGATTTAGTTAACGGGAATGCATTAGTAAAAGTGGAGATAATTTAGAGAACCGCTTGATGAAAAAAAAATATTGACGTTTACAAATCAAGTAATCACTTGCAATTATTCTATATGATATGAAAATGTGTACTTTTTGCATCCGTTTTACATAAATATAAAAATAAAACTAGTCACAATTATTGGGATATTTTTAGTTAAATAAATTTTAATGTTTTTAAAAAGCGCATGGGTTAGTACAGAAACTACGAGACACAATAATGTAATTTGTACTTATATGAAATATTTCATGTCAATATCTAAAGTATCATAGTAAATGGCTTATTTCGAAAATCTACCACAAGTACTAGAAGAAGCACAAAGTAATATTTTCTGCAAACGAAAAACAATAAGTTGAGGACACATTACGATTTGCTTCCGAACTTATATCAGCCTTTTGAATTAAACTTCAAACATTCTTCAGACATTCTTCAGACATTCTCGTCTTTATTCAAAACGTTTACTTAGAGTAAAGAAACAAAAGTGGAAAAGACCTTAAACTAAATGAATAATTTAATGATGATCCTATTTTAAAGTGAAGTTAAGCTAGAGAAACGCATTAAATATATATATTGATGTTCAGCCTTATATAAATGAAACACTTTATGAATGGTCTAACAAAATCATTAACCGGATTACATGGACAAAATAATGTATACTTTTGGAACAATAGAGACCAATAGAGAATAACACAATAGAGAATAAAAATGTGTTCAAAATTTGCATTCTTAAAATAATTTCATAAATGTTAAGACATTTTTTATAAATAATCGGCTTTTTAGCCATAATTGCATAAATTAAGACAAAATTAAATCAAATATACGATTCAGGGGACACACAACCAAACATTATATGTGAATTTTTAAGGGGTGCCTTCGAATCTATCATATTAAACGTGTTTTTTATTTAAATCTTCCATAACCTTTTAACGTAACGATTTAAAACGTAAACAGTAGATTTTATCCCGTTGATTACGAGTCAGGACAGGGGACTATTTTTATACTCAGTTTGTGCCGCAATTTATAAAACTTTTTTGTGGTTGATTACACTGGAAAATATCCTAGTATAAGAGAATTGAGGAGATTATTTTTCGATAAGTATAGAAGAAAAAAATCACTGTGACGTACATTTTCCAACACTTAAGGGTGTATTCATATCCAAACTGCTTATTTTGAGACACATTTGTATAAATTCATTTTTGCTCTAAAATGCATACAATCGGCAGGTTCTCTTATTAAGAAACTTTATAATGCCCGTATTGTCTCGATTTTTTGATAAAAGCAGAATATATTTCAAAAAATGCTGTCAAAGTGGACATTTTGAACCGATTTTCCCAAAGCAATAGCGCTGGAAACAAAAAAAAAATGATCGCACTGTGAAAATAATTGTCTGTAAATCAATTTCTAATTAATTGAACGCAAAATAAAAACATGGGGCCCTTATAATTGTCTTTATAAATCACGCCGCCAAGTTTCCTGTTGTTACTTTTAAAAATGAGTCTGATTATGTGTCTCAAAATTTTGAGCTGTTGAGCGTGGAAAAATATTTTTTTTTTAATACCGCCTTAATCAAAGCGTTCAATGAGGACCAATTATGAGTTGCATAAGATTAAATCTCAGTCTTTTTAATTTATATTCTGACGCTTTCAGAAAATAAGTAACTCTTTATTTATAAGGCTTATTTCGAAACTGAAAGAGTACAAGATCTTAACGTAAAATGATTTACTTAATGTGAGTACATTAATAACATTGGGATCTTTGCACAACCAGACTATTGACGAAACATAAGTTGAGGCGCAATGTAGAAACAGGAATTTTTTTGGGTCTTAATGTTTGTAAATAATATTATTTTAGAGATGCTGTGGGTATATTTGTTTATTTCAAGATATTATTCTATGTTTCCAGATTTATATAAACATCATATGTCGTTTAATATGTTATTATTAGTTAAATAAACCATTTTACTAATATTCGAGTGTGGAAAAAACTGATAAGAAACGTATTAAAGTAAAGTGTTTTTACTGTATAAACTAAACTTATATAATATACTAGCAAGCTACGCCCGCTACGCTGGTCAATTTCTCTTAACGAACTTTTAATCAAACAAAATATTGACATTTCATAATTCACTCTTATATTTTAACAGAATAATAAGGCTACTATAATTTGTGACTCGTGCCAATATACACGTCAGGACACGTCGCCCTTATCATTATCTTTTTACGCATGAAGGTTTTGCTATGGTACTATGTGAAATTTGGTAATTTTTGAAATTCAATATTTGAAAAACGGCATAATCATTAAATTTGAAATTTATATCATGAAAAATACAATTTTTTAAGTTTCAAACGCAGTTTGTCTAACAATTTTCTGACAAATACTTTTCGAGCTATTATTTTTTTCAGCAACTTCAAAGGTTTCATTTTCCTAGATTAATCTGTGGCAACAATTAGCGGAAAACCCAGTCGTCAGCATCGCATAACTTTTTACTAAAGAGGCTGTTGGAACAGGGATTGTCACCATCAATTTGCCACCATCACTTTTGAAATTTGTTCTGTAGTTCCAGAGATTACATAAAATTTGTAATTTAGAATGATTTTAGAACGCTTTTCGATCATTTCACCCTTTTAAATTTCGATTTTTTTTTAAATTATTCTTAGAGAGCATTTACATCTTATAAGTAACTACAATGCCAAATTTCAAAATTCTAGCTCCTTCAATATAAAAAAAGACGTAATTTTCGCAAATGTTTTGCTCCTGCACCCCATTGGTGTTAGTGGCGCCGACATAAAATATAGCCTATGTTGGAGTAGGGATTGTCACCACCAATTTGCCACCATTACTTTTGAAATCGGTTCTGTAGTTCCAGAGATTCCATAGAAATTGTAATTTAGAATGTTTTTAGAACGCTTTTCGCTTATTTCACACTTTTAAATTTCGATTTTTTTTTAAATTTGCTCCTAGAGAACATTTACATCTTATAAGTAACTACAATGCCAAATTTCAAATTTCTATCCTTCGGTATACAAAAAATCGCAATTTTAGAACGTTTTTAGCTCCTGCACCCTCCTGGGGTTAGTGCAGAGGCGGATTACCAAATAGGCTGAGTAGGCTGAAGCCTAGGGGCCCGACAGACTAATCGCCCGGCGCTAAGTTTGTGACTTTTTTTTTTGTTCTCAAAATATGTATGTATATATATGTATGTGTGTGTGCGTGTGTAAGTTTGTATATACATATATATATATATATATGTTGTATATCAATGTATATACATAGAACGGGAGGGGGCCCCCAATGTGTTAAGCCTAGGGGCCCGGTAGGTGGTTAATCCGCCACTGTGTTAGTGGCGCCGACATAGAATGTAGCCTATGTTGGAGCAGGGATTGCCACCATCCATTTGCCACCATCACTTTTGAAACCGGTTCTGTAGTTCCAGAGATTCCATAGAAATTGTAATTTAGAAAGTTTTTAGAACGCTATTCGCTTATTTCCCCAATTTAAATTTCGAATTCTTTTTTAATTTGTTCCTAGAGAGCATTTACATCTTATAAGTAGCTACAATGCCAAATTTCAAATTTCTAGCTCCTTCGGTATACAAAAAATCACAATTTTAGAAAGTTTTTCGCTCCTGCACCCCCCTGGGGTCAGTGGCACCGACCAAAAATATAGCCTATGTTGGAGCAGGGGTTGTCACCATCAATTTGCCACCATCACTTTTGAAATCGGTTCGGTAGTTCCAGAGATTACCCCCTACAAACAAACAAACAAAAAATCTTTACTCCTTTATAATATTAGTATAGATATAGACTAGCAAGCTACGACCACTACGCTGGTTAATTTCCCTTCACGAACTTTAAATCAAACGAAATATTGACTTTGAATTTTATCTTGTGTTTAAAAACCATATGGACCTTTACTTGGAATGTCTTTCTGACAAACGATACGAACGCCATTGCGTTATTACATTTTTAATGTGTCAGACGAAAAAAGGACAAACTCTTTTTGTTTATCACTTACAGTAGGATTTGGTAAAGAACGATAAAACGATATGCTATATACTATAACCATCCTTGAAAACTCATCTAACTAACAGTGAAGGCTCCTTCAAAATCCATTTGGCAAAATATTTTTAAAAGGCTAAGCTTTCATAATCGGGTTAATTTGATTATAAAACCTTCCACCATAATTCTATAACTAAGCAAAGTAGAACAATATGCGAGATACGAAATTCATCTCTGATGCATTATATAACTAACAGTGCAAGTCCCGTCAAAATCCATTCCGATAAGTTAGTAAACATTTTTTTTGAATCAGCAAAAAATGCAAGTTACAACTTTATTAAAAGAAAAGTGCCCAGTTAAACTAATGGCATTCAGCTCACAGGCTATTCACACTAATTGTATATTATACTCTTATTTCAAGGAATAATGCCCCTCGAAAAAGAAAGATATCGACAATAAATTAATGGGGGGTTAGCCCCCCGTTTCCCTCCTTTATACTTAACCAATGAACCCCCAAAACTAATCAGGGAAGCGCCTTACAACAATGAACCTATAAACCAGATGTTAATCAAACCGGATAATTTGGCATGACAAACACATTTATCTAAATTAAGGGGGGATTAGACCTCCCCGTTCCCCTCTTTATACGTAACCAATGAACCCCCAAAACTAATCAGGGAAGCATCTTATCCCAATGTACCTATAAACAAAATTTGAATCAAATCGGATAATTCTGCATGAAAAACCCATTTATATAAATTAAGGGGGAATTAGTCCCCCCCCCTTTATACTAACCAATGAACCCCCAAAACTAATCATGGAAGCGTCTTATAACAATGAATCTATAAACAAATTTTTAATCAAATCGGATAATTTGGCATGAAAAACACATTTATCTAAATTAAGGGGGGGATTAGCCGCCCCCCGTTTACCCCTTTATACGTAACTAATGAACCCCCAAAACTAATCAGGTAAGAGCCAGATCCCAATGTACCTATAAACAAAATTTGAATCAAATCGGATAATTCTGCATGAAAATCCCATTTATATAAATTAAGGGGGGATAAGTCCCCGTTCCCCCTTTATACTTAACCAATGAACCCCCAAAACTAATCAGGGAAGCGCCTTATCACTATTAACCTATAACCGAAATTTGAAGCAAAACAGTTATTTCTATCAAGAGTTATTGCATTACATACATACATACGCACATACATACATGTACGTACATACAGAACCGGCGGGCGCATTAGACACGCTTAGTGCACTAAAATTTGCTATTTGTCAAGCACATTGGCGTTTCCAGGCTTTGATAGCCTGTGAGCTAATAAAAAGTATTTACGATTCAAAAAATAGTAAATTAAAATGGTTGGCATGCTTACAATTAAATAATAAATTTCAAAAAAGAGATTCGCGTTGAAGCAAATCACAGTGCTTGGCACAGTTTGAATTAAAAATTATTTGCACATTCAGGGTTGAAATAAATGGCGCATTAGCATACATTTTAACATGCTGTTGGTATAACGGAAAAATACCAAAAGGTATCGAAATAACTTCTTTCCAAATTAGGCCAATTCTCTGTAGACTCTATTATGGAATAGGTCAGCTATAATAGAAAATATAATTGTGTTACATTATGGTGCCTATAGGGTGTACATTACGTTGTCTATGTTGGTTTAGATTAAGTTGTCTATGGGGAAAAATCATTTCTTTTCATTTTAATGAAGTTACAATACTTCAAATATAATGAAATTGATATGCCTCACACTGGAAAAAAAACTTCTTAAACTAGAATAAATAGTTAGATTGTTCTAAATCCCTAAACTATAAATATAGAAATCCGAGCAATGCGAATAGGGTTAGCAACTAAACTGATTAGACGAAATGATCGAGAATTTCTAGTCTCTTGTGTGTTTTCTAGTTGTTTCTATGTTGTTTTCTAGGTGACGAAACGATAATGAATCTTTTAAATTGCGAGAAATTATCACTTTATTTTTGGAATGGATTTATAAACTATCATTATAGTTACTAAATTTAGCGTCTTGTGTTCGCATCTATTTGCAGACATTTTAAAATAAGTTTGATCACTTGAATATAGGATAACACTCTTGAATTCTGATAAGACACTCTAAAACTCTTTGGCAAAGGGAACTAGAATTTATAGGGATGACATGGAACTATTTTTTCTAGAGCCACAATTTAGATTCTAGTTGAGAAGGGCAGGTATTTTTCTTAGTGCACTGAGTTTTCTTAGTGCACTAAAATTTGCTATTTGTCGAGCACATTGGCGTTATCATTATCTTTTTACGCGTGAAGGTTTCGCTATGGTACTCCATTGTGAAATGTGGTATTTTTTTAAATTCAATATTTGAAAAATGACATAATCATTAGATTTAAAATTTATATCAAGAAAAGTACAATTTGTCACCTTTCTAACACAGTTTGTCTAACAATTTTCTGACTAATACTTTTCGAGCTATTGATTTTTTTAGTAAATTCAAATGTTTAATTTTCCGAGATTAATTTGTGGCAACGATTAGCGAAAACGCCAGTCGTCAGCAACGCGTACCTTTTCATTAAAGAGGATTACTAACTCTCACTAGAAATAAAATTCCGTTACGTAGTAAAAAAATAATGCATCGTAAATTAATTTCCTCTGGTCTGTCCAGACTCTGGTTACCTCTGGTCTGTCAAAATCGTAGACGACGACGTTCTGAAAATTATACAGGAGGAGTTCAGATTTCATTTCGCAGAGAGTGGAGGATAGAATGTTTTTTCCCTATAGTTTCTATTCTAACCTGAAAAATGATTATTCCTGTTAGATAGTTCTCCCAAATATACCAACATTCCTTTGAAAGGAATATTTATACCACTGATTGTAAGTGCAGTTATGTGCTATCCACACAGAGTAAACAGCTGTGCCCAGTTTAAATGATATCACACTTACAATTTCTTAACAGCCCGAATACAACAATTCTATTTCATGTCAACACGCACCTTGAACCAAATTTTACAAAAGCAAAATTTGTAATTCGAAACACAATCCGAACATGACTCACTTGAACACAAAACAAGCCGAAATCCGAATTAAAGGGACAATTTTTCACAATTTATTACAATTATAGAAAGACAGTCTACAATTACATGTGCAATGTCAATTTTACATCTTATGTTGTAAAATATATAATACTCATATATAATACTCATTAAAGTTCGATTAATATTTTTTTCATTTGAAAAATATTCGAACTTTTTCTTGAAAAATTTTGTCAGTCAGACCATAACCCAAAAGATTCAAAACCGACCCGATCCTGAAATGAATAAAATTAACCCGACCCGAAAAGAACTAAATTAGCATAAATCCTATCCGACACGCGGTTCGGTTCCGGTCCCTTTAATATAAAATCCGTTTACTGGACCCGAAGCATGATTCTAGTACAGATCACGCTCGATACTGTTTTACTTCATTAATAAACGATGCTTTACCACTGACTGATTTTATTTTTCTAAGTCGTATTATTTACATTTATGTATATATATATATTAAAGTATTCTGAATGAAAATAAAATTTTTAAAATATGTTTGGAAAATGTTTTCTTTCTCTCTATTTTAATATCACAAAGAAATAATTTTCTGTGTATGCATTATAAAGAAAAAATCCCTTTTATTGTATCTTTTTATTTTATTAAATTTAGACAGAAAGAAGTATCAATCTTTTTTTATTCTTTGATATTTTTATGAAATAAAAACGAATTTAAAAGATAAAGGTGTTTAATATTTTAAGTGAGGTTTATCCTTTCTTTTATAAGGATAAAATTTTATAGACAATTTTGTTAAAATGTTAAGCTTTTATTCAAGTATAAAGATTATATTCCATTATATATTTAATAAAAGTTTACAAGGTAAGCGAAAGCTTAAGTTAAGTTTCTACAATTTCATATAATCCATTTATTGATAAGTAGAAAAAATTATTATGTTTTATTTTTATGCTACTAAAGTGAAGAATACTAAACATCATAAAATTAAACAAAAAAAATTCTCTGTTTCTTTTTCAGCAAATCTTATGCTTAAAATATAAAGCAAAATTCAAAACAGGCTGAAAAAAAATTTCAGAATTATTAAAAAAAAAAAAATTCTTATATATAATGTTTATATCTGGGCGTTACACGCTGAAAGCAATTGCCCAACTTTAAAGTGTTTGCTTTTAGCAAAAATTTTAAAATATTCATTAATTTTATTGTGTATATTTCCACTTTAAAGTTAATATTTAAACAATATTGTATTTCACTTGATGTATTTTCTGTGAACGAAATAATGGTGTATCATTGGGCACAAAGGTAACCACTATAATAACAAGTGGCTTGCTATTAGAGTAAATATTTAATATGCAGACTAACATAGTTATGAAAACAAATGTGTCTTTACAACATGATCTCAGTTGAGTGAAAAAATAAAATATAAATTGCATCTAATGTACAAATGCATTAATCCTTGATTTTTAAGTATAACTGAACGTTTTTGTTCATTGAACAGTTGCATTGTCTCGATTACTTACTGTTTTGCAATTTTTGATTTGAAAACATCAAAGTTGATGTACATTAATGTATTCTGACAACAGGGAGTCGAAAAATAATTTTTCCCTATGTTGCTACAAGCAGAGTCGCCTTCAATAAATTAGACTTTAAAGAAAAAAAACAGCTTAATTTATGTTTTCCATAACAACTAATAACACTAATGCGTTTGCACAATTATTCTCCTGGTTTAAAAAACACCGTTGAAAAAAAGATGTGTCCTAATTTCAATAAATTAGATATATGCTGTATCCATTTCTTTATTAGTTCTCTAAAATACTTCTTATATGCCGAAAATGGACGCGTTTGGTGCCAGGTATGGGATGTATGGCAGTTAGATAAGTAAGATGTTTTCAACAAATGGTTGCAATGACACATGGACCATTTACTTCAACGAGCCGGATATAGATTTCATCACGCGAACTCCCAGTAGCTTACTTGTACTTCTTAAAATCTCCCATTTGCTCTTTCGTTCTCGGTTGCAGTACAAGCCTGCAGTCCATAACTGTCGGTTTCAAAATGACCCGCTGACTTAATCGCTTTATATGCTGTACGACGTATGTCAGAAAAATATGCATGAATACTTCTGGTATAAAAACGACCTATTGTCTGTTTTTCTTGCTATGTGATTCCTTGCGCATAAAATAAGTGCGAAAGCTTATTTTTCGATTTCTCCTCATGTTAACATATTAACACGTTGACGGACACTTGCGGCTATAGCCGTCAAAGCGAAGTTCACTATGTGGCATGACGGCAATAAACGCCCAAAACGAAACGGTCGTTTTTAGACACTACGGCTATAGCAGCACAAATGTGCGTTTACCGGCGTACAAGTAGAAGCCCAGTGTCATGTTTTTGGAAACATTTTTTTAGGTTGAAGATCGTTTTCCACCTGTTATACGAGTTGCAGCTTCAGTATGCACGTGCAGGGTGGCTAGTGGTCAGGGAAAAATACAGTAAAATAATTACTAATATATTCTTATAGAAAAATTCAAATTGAACGAACACCGAACAGATTATAACTTCAATGGGATACCTTTTTGGAAATAACAACTCCCTGTAGATGAGTAAATGTATAGCATATCTTAAGGAGTCATTTGAAAAAAGTATATTTAATTTAAAGTAATAAAAAAAGGGAAAAAGAACGCATAGAAATACAATATGCGACAGTCTAAAACAACGAAAGAAGATTTAAAACTTAAAAAAGAGACAATTAGTGCGTAGGAAGAGCAATGGATGGCGCAACATGTCCAGTCGTTATTTGATCGAATAATCAACATAAATTTTTCTATAAGAATATACTGGTGTTTATCACTTTTTTGACTGTATTTTTCCCTGACCACTAGCTACCCTGTCGTGGATGTGAAGGGAGTAGTGCAACCTAATTAAAAGTGCTGAATTAATCAAAATTAAGTTTATTTAAGCAGAAAGAGAAAAACAAAACTTCTACTATCCTAAAAATTACAAAAACATATAGTGTCAATTTTCGAACTTCACTTGTTCCTACTGTCCGCCAATGTGTTAAAAAAATTCTAATGTTTTTATGTTAAAACGAATACTTAAGAAAAAGTATGTTTTCTTATTTAAGTGCATCAAAATATTGAAAAAAAAAAAGATTTTCTAGTTAAAAGGGATAGATTAAAATATGTCATATAGTTTATGTGATGTCTAGGCAATATAAAAGAGGTTTTTTTTAAAAAAAGTTTTAAATTATCTGAAATTGAGATGTATGTCGCTATTAGAATTTAAAAGTTTTTTAAAGGTTGATTATTTTAGAAATATATTTAGATGGAAAGCAGCATAGCGTTCCGAATTAAGAACCTCAAAATTTTCGGACTTTTTTCAGTATTTCGCAAATAACTTAAGAACCGTTCACTTTACAAAAAATATCCTGGTACACACATTGTAGAGCATTCAATTCTGCGTCGATTGAGTACTACAGACTAAAAATTCCACCAATAATAAGCGAACTATGATAAATCAAACAAGTACATTTTTCCAAAATTTTCTTAAAAAACTCATAAAATTGGTGTTTTGAGTACCAATTGTCGGTTAAATGAATCATTTCGCTTACAAAACAGTATAATTGCATAAATCGCCGAATGTGCTGTAAAAATACACAATGAGAAGGTATCTGTCGATCCAGAGACGATTTTTCGCCGAATTTCTTTCCACTGGAAATCAGACGAAGAACTTAGAAAAATTCTTTGAATTTGAATTGGCTCCATATCCGACTTCTCTGTTTGGTAATGTTGGGATGAGGAAAACGCGAAAATCGGTATTTTACGATTTATTCACTCCTCTCGATGATTTAGAACGAACCATACAAACTGTCCATGTGATTGATGGTGGCTTCCTGCTTCATCGAGTGAGTTGGGAACCAAGAGAAAAGTTCTCGTCAATTATTTCCAAGTACGTTAGAATATTTGAAAAACAACTATGGTAAAACTGCAACCATTGTATTTGACGGTTACCCAGAAGAATCGTCAGAACATGGCACCAAGTCTGCTGAGCGTTTCCGTCGAAAAAATAAATACATTGCAGCAAGTGTTGACTTTGACGAAACTATGTCGCTCACAATGCAAAAATAGCACTTCCTTGCAAATGAAGGCAATAAACTCTGTTTATAAAAATGCTCATTGAAAAACTGGAGCAAGACAATTTTACTGTGAAACAAGCTGCTGAGGATGCAGATACTACCATCGTGATGGAAGCCATCCAACTTGATTAGCAGTCAGAACGCGTCATCATATTTGGGGAAGATATTGATCTGCTTGTGCTTTTGACTGCATTTGCTCCAAACTCATCCACGGTATACTTCTTGAAATCTGGGAAAGGACAGTCAGGCAATGTTTTGTATTCACCATTAAGTTTCAAGTACTCGCCGATTATGAGGAATAACATCATATTCCTGTATGCTTTTAGTGGCTGTGATTCTACATTGGCCTTCTTCAGGCAGGGCAAACTGAAATTTGTCAAGCTTTTGGAAAAACATGCTCACTTACAGGATGTTCCAACAGTCTTTAATAACCAATATGCTACGTCTCAGGAAGTAAGTGCTGCGGGGCAGAAATTTATTCCACCTTATACAATCCCCAGAACGACGAAGCCACAACACTGCACAAATTGCGACACAACATATTTGCAAAATACCTTATGAAGACACAATTTAACCTCGCTTCTCTGCCGCTGTCTGAAGATGCAACCAGACAACATTCATTCAGAGCTTTTCTTCAGATCAATATTTGGAATGGAAGGCTGATGAATACCTCTGATTGGGATTGGAAGTCATTCAGGCATGGCATACCTCCAGTCACCACGAACGTTGTAGCTGCCCCACCAGAGCTCCTAAACACTCTGTCATGAAAATGTGTAAAGGGGTGCAAAGGTGGTTTATGTTCTTGTAGAAAGAATGGTATTAAATGTTCAACTATATGTTACCCCTATAAAGGTGTGTCGTGCACAAATACCGCAGAGAAAGAAGACCCACATACCGGATACGACGAAAAAGTAGATATGGACGAGGAGGCCTTCCATCTAGAGGAAGAAGAAGAAGAATGGGCAACTCAAGGTCCAGCAAAAAAACGCTCTAAGCTCGATTTTCCATTGCTTCCCTCAAGTAAATTGAGTTGCTTTTATTACCGTTGTTTTATACTAATTTTTTTAAATAAATTATTTTTCTTGATTTCCTATTATTGTATTTTTTCCAACATTTTGTAAAATACTTAATTTTAAGTACACATAGAATTATTTCATTTTTCAATTACCTATCCGTTATATTCATCATTTCATTGGATTTTCAAACTATAATCATTTATGCACCTCAAAAAATAATGTGCTTACAAACGACAGAATTAAAATTTATTTGGAGAAATTGGTTGCATTTCAAGTGTAATCATCTGTTGAAAAGGTTGGTGAAAATCCCATATTGATGTAGTTAATTTTGGAAGTTGTTAGTTAAACAGTACCATTCGGCGATTTATGCAGTTATACTGTTTTGTAAGCGAAATGATTAATTTAGCCGACAATTTGTACTCAAAACACAAATTTTATGAGTTTTTAAGAAAATTTTGGAAAAATGTACTTTTTTGATTTATTATATCTCGCTTATTATTGGTGGAATTTTTAGTCTGTAGTACTCAATCGACGCAATAATTTTACGTTCTACGATTTGTGTGCAAGGATATTTTTTGTAGAGTGAACGGTTTTTGAGTTATTTGCGAAAAACTGAAAAATCCGAAAATTTTGAGGTTTTTGCGGTGCTACATCTAAAGCTCACCAGGAAAAATGGTACAAACTTCAAATCCCTTCATTTGGATGTAAAACAAAGTGATTAAAACAATTTCCAGCTTTCCGCGAATTTTTGGTTAGAAAAATCCTATTTTTACTGGCCTACATGTAATGCTAACATATTTATAAATAACAAGCTTTCAATGGATGACATATACAGCAAAAATGTTGTTTTTCAATCTTTCTCTAAGGTATGAAAGGTACAAATTCACCTTCCTATCTATTTGTTATACATAAATACAACATTGAAATCTTTTTTGAAATATGAATATTAAAATCACATTTCGAAATATTTTTATAGTAATTATAATGTTTTACTTCATTTTAATCTGAAATATCAAGACAGCATATATTAAATTCACTCGGATTCATGCTCTCTCTACCGATGAAACAACACAGAGGAAAATAGGAATGAGTGTTGTCCAATATTCAGCGTACGCAATGCTAGACGTTAACAGCTAGAAATCTCCTTTCAAATGTAACCAATCACTGTGAAAGAGTGGCGAGGCTTCGCTTCACCAAAGTTGTGGTTTTCGTTGTGGCGAAAAGCGATATTTTACCAATAGCTAAGCTCTGGTAATATTATCGACTCCGACTCGTATATATTTTAGCGCTTCTTTACTAGTCAAGACATATCAATATGTGTGAAATATAGCAATATGTCTAGACCAATAGCAGCGACGGTATTGAAACATAGACTATAACAGTAAATAACATGTTCAGTAAAGAACGGACAAAGGAAAATGCGGTTGGTGGGAATAAAAAATGAAGAAGTGAATGTATCGGGAAATATTGAGATAACAACAAAAGAGAGATAATCATTAGAAATAATATCCGGCTTTGAATGAAGCGTGCAGCGAATAAATGCATGGGAAGAAAGGATTATTCCGATATTAGTACGGAATTTTCAGCGTTTTTTCTAGGATTTCAAAGTCGTGCTGCGTGAAAAAAAATGTTATTGGAATATATCAGCAGAGTCAGAGCTTAGCTATCGTTATTCGGATATAGCGTCAGAATCAGAGCTTAGATATTGTTATTGTGATAGTTAGAACATATCAATATTTGACTGATATATTGATAAATTATCCAGCCCTAATCCTCATGATCCACATGATGCTACAGCTAGATATCGTTTTGTGTATTGTGATTTGCAGAGTGATCTAAAATATTATTTATTTTATTCAATTTGTTGTTGGTCTTCTACTTGCCTAACGTGATTAAACCTGCTTTGCAAAATAAGAATTCAAATGTATTGTTTAAATTCCTGGAGTTCCAGAAGAAGTTGTCCAGTTTTCTCTAGATATTAAAAAATATCTAAAATCGAATGCGTCCGGTGATTTTTGGCCGTATAATGTACATCATGAATTATTTAAAAAGAATCATCTAATTACTGAAGTAATGCAAATAAGTAGAAGAACGTTTTATAATTTAATAATTGATTATCAATTTCTAAACTATAAATTCAGGCAAACACTTTTTCGTTGAAAATATTTTTATCAGTTGTGTAAATCAAACAAGATAACCTATTTTCAAATGCACATAACCCGCTTCGCTTGTTATTGTGCCTTGTTTAATTCACTTAGAATTTCAACGTTGTCCATTTTTATTTATTTCGAAATTCTAAATTTAGAGATAATTTCATTTTTGCAAAGTTGTTCATTTCAATGTACTGAATCATACGAATATTTGTTTCATGTTCAAACGAACTTACCATATCTTTATATGAACATCAATGACAAGAAACACAATTTTTTTTAAATTAATTTTCTTCACTTAAATATATCTCAGCATTGTTTATTTTCCTCAGAACAACTGGAAGAAAATTTCCATATATTCCATATATTTTCTTCCATACATTAAAAACTGTTTTTATATCGTGATTAAAAAAATGAAACTATATAATTAAGTCAGAAATTGAAAATTTCTTTTCTAATTTATATAGAAGTACAAATTATATTATGTTTCGTAAAATGGATGTGAAAAGTTAGAAACTTACATACGCACAATAAATACATACGCAATTAAGTATTCAAAATATGTATCCATTTTATATTTAATAAAATATATTTTTGTATATTTATATGATTCTTATACTGTTTTTTTGTTTTGTTTGTTTGTTTGTTTGTTTTGTTTTTAGAATTTTTTTCAAACACACAAGTTCAAGATTCATTTCAAACATTGGATGCGCTATTAAAATTTGATCTAAGTAGTTATGAATGTTCTTTTCCTAATGTACAACATTATTTATAATATTTAGAGGTGAAAATAAGAGTATGAAGACAATATAAATAACATTATATGCACATTTCAGCCACCATATCGAGACAAAGAAATCCCCACTCTTTTTACGAATGTAAGCATATCTTGTCTGTACATTCAAAAGAGCGCATTTGGCAATAATTGTCTCAGACAAGTATACATAAAGTGTTACAGCCTAAACACTCCTTAAGGTAAAGCCAGGAGAGATGGCGCGGTCGGAGAGATTGCGCACATAGAGGTTCGGGGGGAAGGAGTTGAGTGAGCGCGCAGCGACTGCAGGTAGTTGTACAACAACAGTAGTGGAGTGTCTACTTGAAAGTGCACGTTGATTGCTTTAAGTGTCTAAGATAAAGTATTGCTTTTTTGTTTTGTTTTCCCAAAGTAAATGCGTGAATTTTCATAACTATTCATTAGAATTTCTATACAATGGCAATAGTACAAAATATTTTTAACTTAAACAATTTCTCATAAGCTACTAATATAGACTAACAATGTGAATATCAACTGTTCGTTTTAGAAGAGGTCATGTTTAAATAAAAGGCCGCACAATCTCTCCTATCGAAATTGGAGAGTTTGCGCATCTGCTACTAAGGAGAGATGGCGCAGTGTTCCCATAAGTTTCCATGCTAGGAGAGATTACGCAGCTTATTGGTAAATTTGCATAAAAAATGAAAAATGAAATGGACAAATTTTAAGTTAAACGTGTTATTAAGTAACATAATTTTATTTTGTAATCTTATCTGGACTTGCTTCTTCTGATTCTTTAATTTTTTCCCCTTTAATTAAAAATTTTTAATCGTTTTTAAAATTATTTCCTTTTTCTGATTCTTTAATCATTAGGTTGAAATATTCACTCCTAATACAATAATATTTGTTCACAAGAACCTTACGGCAATGTCATTTAACTGTAATTATTATTGTTAACAATTTAATTGTAGTTATTATTAGTAACAATCTCTCCTACCCATGTGCGCAATCACACCAACCATGTAAGGAGAGATTGCGGAAAATAACTTTCTTGGTTTTATTACAACTGTTCTATTAAATTGCAACATAACAACAAAATAGCAATTGAAATGCATAAAAAACAAATGAAGTAAAAATTATTCATGGATCGTTTAGCAAAAAATTAATATTTAGATTTTTTATTGCTATTCTTTTGAATTGTGTGCAGACTATCCTAGCTTTACCTTATAGCTAATGAGCAGAAGGGGCAATGTAATTGCTATTTTTAATATGAAAATACCACTACAGCTAAAACATTAAAACAATAGCAAATAAAATTAACGTGTCTCACTTGTGTTATTTTAATTTATTAAGATATTTTTTTTTTCTTAATAAGAGATACTTTTGAAAATATTTAATGAGAAGTCTTAAAATCATTTTCACCCAATACTTTACCAACAAATACCCATAAATGAGCCCCTACAATTTTCAGAACATGTGTCGTTTGAAATTTATATAACATGAAGGGCAAACTAACATGTTGTTCAGACTTTGAAATGCGTGATTGAATCCAAAATTTATAGAAATGATTTAAGTATTGAGTTGTCCGGAAACTTCGTGCTGATTAGGAAAATCAAGTCGTACCGGAAATTTCTGCCTTTAATTATTAGATATTAGATATCGGAAGCTATATATAATAATTACGTGGTACAATTTTCCGGTACGAATTGATTTTCCTAACCGGTACGAACTTTCCTGACAACCCAAAATAATGCATGGATCAAATAAAATCCTTTAAAGCCAAAATTTGCTTTAAAAGAAATTTTGAATTGCACCACTTATTATATTATTTAAGAAATCTGTAACTTTTTTTTGGAATTAAAATCGATGTAAATTGAACACGTGAAAACTAACTTGCTATAATTAAAAAATATTATATTGAAATATAATAGGGCGACAAAAAACTTTCGTTAATATAATGCAAAATAAGATTACAATAAAATGCCTCTTTTACATTTAAATCAACGAAAATAAAATTACAAAATATAAATAAAAGTAGCATGTCATTTGTTAATGTCAAGGAAGCGTTTTCTTCGAACAAATTTATCACTTAATCAGCCGGTTGGTATGAATATAAGTTTGGGCTTCTTTAGTTTGAGTCCACCATATTCTTAATGCGAGAAATTCTGCGATTTAGTAAAAAGAATATTACTATTCAGAAATAACAGTACCATAGACCCGCCCGGCTAGTTAAATGTTAGTACAATAAAGATAAAAAGCAGCGAGAACCATACGATTCTACGCAAAGGTTATTCTTCGCGTTTGGAAACGAATATCTTAACTGTTGCTATTTCGTGCTCTTCCATTCTGCTGTTTGTTATGAAAAAATGATTGTTTTTGGAAGCTGTCAAATGTCTACAAGAGTTATTCGCTTTATTTGTATTTTTAATTTTCAGTTTCTTGTAAAGAAGTTCTTTTTCAAACTAATCTTCGTATTTTTTCATTGAACAACGCTCATCAATTAATGAGTACCAATATACTAGAACATTAGTCAAGATCGTACCTCCGCAAGGTTTTTAAACATCTTTAGAAAACAGCTAAATAACGTTTCAAAGAAAAACGTTTCTTCCAACATTTACATACCAAAACCCTTTTAATTGCAAAACTAATATATTAATTATTTTTATTTTATCGAAAGATGGCATTGGTGTATTTCGGATATTTTTTTATAAACAGTATGGCAAAAATGCTCTTGGAGAAGATAATTTGAAACGAATTATTCTGGTTCTACATTACCTGACTACTTTATTTGAAACTCTACTTTTATACTATTCAAAATTATTATTTTTGATACGGTAGTCATCAAGTCCTTACGGCAGTTATCGGAATCTTTATTGGCGATATTATAGTGTAATTGTAATGAGTAGAATTAAAAATAATTTCTTCTAATTATAGCGCAGTGAAATAGCGTATCTGGAAGTAGCGTCTCTTGGTGTATGAGCACGCAGAGTTTGCAGAATAGATAGACATAAGGCATTTACTTACAATTACACGAAGACAAAATATATACAGCTCAAGTGCGACCGAGCACTGACATGTTTCTTAAAGTAACAACAAACTCTCGCTCCTAGAGCGGACTCTATGTATCGGAATCTTATGCGCATGCGCTATTTGTGCGGAGAAGAGAAAATGAACATTGCATTCCAAAAAGAAATAACACAGTCTCTGCCTTAGGCAGGAATGTAAACTAAACATATGTGGCAATCTGCAAAAAAGAGAAGGCAATGAAAATGTCCACAATATATGTTAAATAAATTTCAATATTTTCATGCATATGTCGTATTTACAATATTTCAAATACCCCAGATTCTTCTATTTCAAAAACAACCAATAATCCGATTTTTAGGCTGGATGTGCACTCTAATACTGAAACGACTGAAACGGGGAGTGATAACAATAATTAATCAATATTAAATGTAATTTTCGTTATTATAAAATTCTGCGTTACACTTGTGATTAATCTGCTTATATTCCTTTGTTTTTGGTTAACCAAAAACATTTAAATAATCTAAATCCGTTATCAAATAAATATTACTAATGCATTACAATCAGAAACTCCATTGCTACAGCCCATAAGTATGAATGTAATATTAAGATTTGGAATTCACCCCAAATTTTGTATTATTGAATTTAAGAATTGTTTAATTTTTGTTTCAGCTTTATTATATTTTAATGAACTATGAGACTGCAATGAGAATTAATCTGAATGCTGATTTTAGTAAAATTCTAGCACTCTACAAAAAAAAAAAAAGCCCTGTGATTACTTATTTTAACAGTTTTAAATGCAATTATTATAAAAAGTTTTATTTTAAAAGTTTTAAATGTAATTTAAATTTAATTGTTTTGGTATACCAGAAAGTTTTTATCCATTGCTGTGACTCAGAAGAGGTTTGAAAAACAGTAAAATAATAAATATAATTCAGCCTACATTTTTTGTACATATCAAGTTTTGACACAAATGCTGACGTCGTCACTATTCATAAAGAATCATCTTTCTTTTTTAAACAAAAATATAAACTGATTGGAATGTATCATAAAATATTTTTTATCAAGTTTCCTTGGGTAGCCAACGAATATATGTGTACAACTGTAAAGGACTAAAAACTTTGTCATTTTTCTCACATTTTGCTTTATATTACTTGTTATATTGCGATTTGTTCTGTGATCAAATATAGTTGGGTTAAAAAGGAAAACGCCTAAATTGTTTAAATTTATAAAAGTAAATGTGTACAAGCTAGTGCATAATCCTTTAGCAAAAAAGAGAGCTTTAACAGTTTATAGTAAGTCCTAGAAATAGTAGCGTGTGTACAGATCATGAAATATTCCCTGATGTATTCTAGTTTTCTTTGAAAAACGTCTTTATCACTTATTAATAAAACTTTTCTGAATATTTTGCAACTATCTCACCAAGTGGGTTACGGCGATTCCCAACACTCGTGTGTTATGTCTTGGATCAATAATGACTTTTTAAATCTTCTCAGTGCCCGCTAGTTAGCGCCACACCATTTGGTAATCACGAACTTATATGAAAACTTTAAAAACGATGATTTCCTCTGCATTCATTAGATTTGTAATTACCCACAAAAAAAAGTAATTATTCAATCAAATTGTGCAGCTCAAAAGACTTCAATGCAACAATTTAAAAAAATATTTTCTGTAACAAAATATGCAATTCTTGTTGTAGTAAAAACGGTAAAGTACAAATGTAGCATGGAATAAGCAGATGCGCGTACGTACATACATCCAACTGTAAATGGAAACTTAACTCGTGGATTTTTTAATGTAATCTGGTTATATAAAGGAATACAAAATGAGAGACAATTGAAAAGAAAGTTAAAAGTCCATTTCCAAGTGTTACTTAAAATATTATGGGTGTAAAATTTAAATCATTATCAATTAATTGATGAGGGAGAAAGAGTACAATTAATCATATTTTGTTTAAAAGGTAATATATGAAGATCATAGTTTTTACATACTTGAATAAAAGAAAAATGAAAAAGGCACAATAAAGAAACATGCAAATATGTTTCGGGAAACAATTTGTTCTTTTCAGATTTTAAAATCAGGTTCACATATTTGTCAATTAAAAAATAAGTGAAAGATGTTGGTTTTACCATTGGAAAATGGTGCAACCGGTTGGAAAACCTTTGGTTTTCTCAGTCTCTTCGTCTATGATGTAGATAAATTACGTAATTATAGTTGGCAAAACGTGAAATAAAACTTATTTTGGATTCACCGCTGTATGTTTTCTACTGAAAATAGTGAAACAGTAAATACGAAAACAATATCAATATCTAATTACTGATATATGTGTATTAAAATATCTCTTCTTTTTTTAAAATTCTATATTTAGTTATAAATTTATATGCGTCATTTTGCATTCCAATATATTATATTTTGCATCTTCAAAAATTACAATTACTTACAGATTGTTCAATTAAAGAAAAAAATGCGAATTCTAAAATAATTAGCTATGTTGTAGCATTGTTTTTTATATATTTTTTTTTTCAAATAACTTTTGACGTAAGCTACAAGAAGCTAAGCTATTGACGTATGTTACAAGAAAAACAAACCTATAATCACATTCTTTAAATGAATTTTACTTTGTTTCGTTTTAAAACATTTTTGTTTTTTTTTTATAACATCAAGGAAATACGTATGTTATGAATGGTCAGTTTAAAAAACTATTATTGAAGATAATTTTTGAACTTTTAATATTTTGTAAAGGATAGAAAATACTGTTTTGAATTCAAGAAATTTTCATAAAATATTTTGTAAGCTTTTCACATAACAATATACAAATTGTAATTATATACAGATGTTTCTATTAAAATAAAAACAGTGAATTCTAAAATAATAAGCTAAGTGGCAGTGATGTTTTTCACGACAACATAATTCCTAAATACGTTTTGATATAAATGAATTGCTTTTAGGAAAACAATTCTATAATAAAAATCTTTAAATGAATTTTATTTTGTTTCGTTTTGTAACGTCATAGAAATAGTCGGTTTAATATAATATTGTTAAAAAATATATTTTTAAACATTTAATATTTTGTAATGACTTGAAAATGCATTTATAGAATTCAGAAAATTTACATAAGATATTTTATAAACTGTGTTTTTTTTTTATCTCTTCGATTTAACTGTTCATTTAAATGCATTATTCGAATATTTTTTTATTCACCATTATGTGTTCAAATACCGAAGTTTCGTGTTAAAAAGAAAACAAATTGCGCATTTATACTTTTAAAGTGTGGAATGTTTGTGATTTAAATAATATTGAATTACCAATAGCTGGTATAAACTTTTGAAATGATTTAATTCAGACGCTATACAGAGGCAAAGTTAATATATTAGACTTGAAGTACAACTTATTATCCTGGACAAAGACAATGAAATGATTCAGCAGCTTAATAGAATGTTCAGTTAATTTCTGTTGCAATAAATTGCATCCACTTTCTAAAGCTCATTGTAGACATCTGCGTCTGACACATCCATATATTCTAAGGCAGGGTTTAAAACAGAATTATAAACTGAGTTGGTATACTTTGTAACAGAAAATTATACATCCATAATGACAACATTTGAAAGTTTATTTGTATAAATTGATATTTAAATTAGTGTAACCATATATTCTACCACAAACGTCAGTATTTTCAGAAAACCGTTTCGAAAAAAAATAAATAAGAGAGTATAATTTGCTTTTTTTATTAAAATTTAGTTGTAGAATAAAAATAAAGAACAAAATATGCTAATGTATTATTACTGAATTTATCATTCTTAAGCATAAAATGTGTTTTGGAAGACAATTTAACATACTAAATGGCTTTAAAAATGTGTTGGAATACGAACGCATGGATAATCCTTCTAAATTAAGATAAAATTTATAAAAATATTAAGTAGTAGAATATATAAAAGATGTGTACACAGCAAATATTTTGTAAATGAGTAAGAAATCATTAACTGTCCTGACCTATTTATAAAATACATACATACATACATACTAGACACTAGATGTGATGCAGCAAATAGTGCCTTAATTGTTTTTATTGTTATTTTTAGATTAAAAAAAAGTGATTTTTGTACGAGATTATGTACTATATGCGTATAGCATATATTTTGTTTTTTATTAAATTTGGATTTGAACAAAATAAATTTATATCTTTATTAATAATAAACATTTATAAACATAAATAAACACAATAAACATAATTATTTTTGCAGAAATATATGAACAGTAATATATAGAATATGCATAATGATAAAAATATAATAATATAATATAATATAATATAATATAATATAATATAATATAATATAATATAATATAATAATAATATAATAATAATATAAAAATATAATAATAATAATATATGCAGAAATATATTAACAGTTTGTAACTGTACAAAGAAAAAATATATACAAATAATGAGAGAGAGGGGGGGGGGATATCCTATTAATGTTAATTCGGAAATTATCTCAGTAGTAAAACGCACATTGCCATATTATTGAAAATTACGTTGTCTTCTTGTTTTAAACACGAAACTAATATTAAGGTGCTGACTAACAATATTTTTAGCAAAGTTTGAAAATTTCAGTATGAACACTCAATTTTGACATCATAAATGAATTATTTGGTAATTTGTCCCATCGAATACCAAACGGAAATATATTAGGTGAATCAGTTTAGGAATTTTGCTGTTATAAATTTTGAAACTTTTAACGATAAATTCTTTTAAAAAAAACTTTCAAAACAAACTACAATGCAAATAGTCTTTAAAGCATATCTCAAAAACTACTTGATTGTAATTTTAAATTCGTATACATATAGTTATAGAACTCGAGTACTGATTGTTTTCTTAAATATTATTTTCAAGTTATCATTCTATATTTATTAAATTATTATCAAATGTATGGTTAGATGATTTTTTTTCGTCTGGACGATTGTACATGTTTAAAAGTACATTGTACCTACATGAAATTTTCAAATTATTAAAAAAAAAGTCACCTGCTAAAACTCAGTACTATATTAAAGCATATGATTTGAGCTCAAGAGACTCTAGGAAGACATCAAAATAAATTTTCAATTTGTAACTTAAGATTAATTTAAATTTGTGTTTAAATTTTGTGCAACGTCCCTGAAATTTAGGGTTTACGTAGCTGTATTCCCATTCATATGTCTTTGTCCTATTCATTTGTAATTTACATTTTTTTTTTTTTTTAATATTCACTGTCGGACATCTTTCTAATTTTGGTTCGAGACATGTATCAAGATTTTTCAGAAAAAGTCCATAATCGGGGCCAGGATTAGAGACAGTAAATATGAATTTATTAATAAACGATATTAACCATTCTTTTATACAAAAAAAATGCCCTATGACACACTAGAATTAATAAAATATGCTACACAGTTCAGCAGAGAATGTTTAAAGCCATTTCAATTTACGTATTAGACACTAAATATTGCATAAAATAAATTGAATATTTCCATAAACTCAAGGTACAATTATCTGCAGTAAATGATCGCCTCCGTCATTTTTTCAGCATATTTAATTTCAGGCATACTTTATATAACTAAAAAGCTGATTTTATTGCAAAATTAAATCATCTTTTACAATTTGAAACTTTTGTTTAACCTATTAAGCTGTTTGTTAGAAATGCTGGCATATCATACTCTCCGTTAAATTTGTTAATGTTCTTGAATGATCAAATACTGCTATGTCTATTTTTTATGAGTGATTCTAAAAATAATTATCTATTAAAATATTTCATTAAATTTCCAAACGCAATTCCATAATACATTTCACATCCATTTTAAAGGAATAAAACATTTCAAGGCATATTTATTATATAACATATTTATTATATAACATTTAGCTTTAAAATATAATATTTGAGTAGCATTTTCAAGTAAATGCAATTAATCGGTGCAATTTTAAAACTATGAAAATAATTAAATAACTGAGATAAAATGTTCTAAATTTTATTAATTGAATTCTAAAAGTAAATTCTGAATATTGGCTGAAATTTTTAACTTAAAAGTTATATCTATATTCTCCCCCATAAATTATTTTAGCGAAGTAATATCTTTGTTCAAAGAACGGTTAAATGATTATTTGAAATATGTATTGATAAAGAAATAAAAATACTTCAGCATAATTTAAAAGGGTAACATTAAGTTTAATTACTTTGTTAGCATTTTTTTACAGATAAGAAAAAATTATGTAACTAAAATTTGTAACTGAAGTATCTAAGAAAAAATAAATATAGCTTTAAATTATTATACACTGATGTCCAGAAATTAAGGGGCAATGTTCAATTTCAGACGTTTCGTTGAATATCTACTGAAACTCTTGAGGAAATGCCCGAAATTCCTAGGAACTTTGAGGATGTAAAGAACATGTTTTACTTCACATTTTTCAGTGAAAATTTTGTCGCGATGACAATTAGGGGGGGGGGGGTAATAATAATTTTGATAATAAAATAATATTTTCGATCACTCACGTAACAGAAAATTCTATAAATGGTCTGTCACTGTAGCAAATAACTATGTAGCTCCTGTTCAACATTTGTGTAAGCATAGAAATTTAACGAAATTTTCTTTCACGTTTAAGTTGATTTAATTTCCAGCTGAACATGTAATAATAAACTGGCTATTTAATAAAATTTGTATTAAATATTTTGTATTTAAAATTATCAATACAATTTGTATTAAATAAATTATTATACTTTATTTTTAAATTTCAATTATAAGGAGATTTTCTTCTTCTATTAATAATGATTTTTTAATAACAATTCTCTATGTAACTCCTATTTACCAGTATTAAAATGAATAAATGACATTTTCCTATAATGAAAACAAAAATAAATATTTTATTTCAAAAATTTAACTATATATAAAAGTTTAAAAATATTTTTCACAATAATACTTATAAAGACAATAAGTACGCGAAGATATTTGAAATGTTTTTCCTTTAAAATTTGCGTGAAATTTAAGATGATTAATTTACGTAAAACCATTGTTATATAAATGAAATATTTACGTTTATTATTTGATGCTACCAACAGAGAGAGCATGATGACAAAAAAATTTTTTGTCATTCCAGTAAATACACATGTGAATATGTTTAAATTACTGTCTGTGTCTCTTTCAAATGTTATATTGATTGTTGCTATCTCCTGGCAGATTATTATTTTATGGTTTGTTTTATCTTTTCTGTATAAATTTGAATACACTCACCAAAACATATTTTATTTCCACTCAAGTATTTGGATGAATATTTGATAGAGGTTATTTATATGAAGTTATTAGATTATTATTAGATTATTATTTTGGCAAAATTTAACAAATTATATGAGGGCAATTTGTTTTATGATTTATATACGTTAAATGTTTCACAGACGCTTAAAACCGAAAATATTTTTATCGAATAATCAAAAAAAAGAATATATAGCTGTGAGAGCATATACGAGATCATGTGAAATGAATTAGTCTTTTTCGATTTTGGGGCTAGATGCTCCCTAAGATTAAAACTAAGGTAGTATAAAATAAAACACATTTATGGAAGACCATTTTTTAAAGCGCATTGACTGTGGATACCCTGACACCAGCTATCTCGTTATATTTGTTTATAATGTACATATTTCAAATTGTATGGGAAAATGGTGTATTTATCAGTACAGAACTTCAGAATGGTACAGGTATTGTGTGTACAAAACTAGTCGGTTTGTTCATTTAAAGGTGTTTTTTAAGTCTTTCTGTTCACTGTAATCATATTTAGCACACACATATATATATTTAACCATTAAACATATTTACTGAGTTGTCCAAATAAGCGTACTGTGCAATTTAATCAAAACTGATAAATATTTATAGTATGCATTTAAGTAGAGAATATTCTCCCTACGGCGAAGAAACAAACCAAAACTTAATGGTTTTTATTTGTTACAATTTTATCACCAGTCTTTATTTCTAAAACCTTTTCTTTCCGAATATCATTTGTCTTCTGATGTAATTAAAAGAAAGAAAATAGTATCCGAATGGCAAAAACACTGATTAAAGTAAAGACGAAGGATTACTTCAATAATTAGATGTCTATATTGAATCTTACAGTCAACTAAGTATTAATACTTAAAATAAACGTGTATCGATGGGAGAATGGGAATACTTTATCATATGGGATACATGAGCAGAGACTTTTTGTCTACAGTAGCTTTATTTTTATTTCTAAAGTTGGCAACATATTAACATATTGATAGTTTCTCGCATGTAAAAAAAAATCAAATATCTTGATGCAAATTCGAAAGTGTAATAGTAAATGCTTCTTTTTTCTGGAATATTTTGCAATTAAATTTTGTTTTTAAGAACACTACATTTAACATACTACGTTGCGTAAATTTCTGCGACAAATTTTTAATACTCTTTTTCAGCTTATTTAACTGAAAAAAATATTTCTAATTCTACAAATAAATATGGTGATAACAAATTTTGAGATTTAATAATTAAATAGAAAGTTTCAGTCTGAAAAAGTAGTGCCGACTACTTGGAAATAAGAAAGAGTGTACGCATGTTGCATACCAAACACTGAGCTTACATAAAAATCACCGAAAATTGGTACACATGTTTTTTTCGAAAATTGAATATTAAAAATTAACATTTTAGTTTGCATAAAAAAGTATATATTTTTTACATGAATACATGTGGATTTTAACACGTTGACGGGCACTTGCGGCTATAGCCGCCAAAGCGAAGTTCACAATGTCGCATAACGGCTATAGCCGCCCAAAACGAAACGGTCGTTTTTAGACACTACGTCTATAGCAGCACAAACGTGCATTTTCCGGCGTACAAGTAGAAGCCCAGTGTCATGTTTTGGAAACAATTTTTTAGGTTAAGGTTCGTTTTCCACCTGTTATACGAGTTGCAGCTTCAGTATGCACGTGCAGGGTGGCTAGTGTTTAGGGAAAAATACAGTAAAAAAATGACAATTTCCAGTATATTCTTATAGAAAAATTCAAATTGATTATTTGATCGAATAAACAACATTAATTTTTCTATAAGAATAAACTAGTGTTTATCACTTTTTTTGACTGTATTTTTCCCTGACCATTAGCCACCCTGACGTGTTTGTGAAGGGAGTAGTGCAACCCAATTAAAGTTAAAGGTGCTGAATTAATCAAAATTAAGTTTATTTAAGCAGAAAGAGTAAGACTATACTTCTAATATTCTAAAAATTACAAAAACATATAGTGTCAATTTTCGAACTTCACTTGTTCCTACTGTCGGTCAGTGTGTTAAATTCAAAACTATAATATATATTTTTCGAGTGATTTTTTGTAGGAAACTGACTGAAAAAATATAAATTGAATGGTAAAATAAAAGTGAAATGAAAATATATTGGATAGACTAATTTTTATCTATAAAATATATTATATAGATTATAAATGAAAATTGAAATACTAAAACTGTCTTCATAATGTATAAAAACATTTTATTAAATTTTTAGTGTTTCGAAAATTATTATATTTAAATAACATATAACACATTAACCCTGAGAAAACTGGAGACTAGAAACTCAATAACGTTCAAAATACGGCGAACGCCCCAACGTGAAATATGCTTCATGATTATTTATTCCCCTTTCTTCTACCTGCCTACTTGTCAACAGAACAATAAGAGGTAAAAGTGGAACCTCTCGAAAATGACTAGTACACAACTCCCGACCCGTTGATTCCCCTAAAACCCGGATATGCTACAATAGTTGGGTATTTACGGGGGGGGGGGGCAGGCGTTTGGGTGGTCTGCCAGTAGTTGCTTAAACGGGCGTGTTGGGCGGTTTAGTCATAGAAGAAGGAACTTAAAAGTTTAATAAAATAAAACTTACTAAAGGAGCTTATTGTTTATTCTATGGGTTTAGTAGCGAAAGCGTAGAAATAATCTACACCAGCACCTATGCCGAATATTTCTCTCGAAGCATAAATAAGTTGGAATATTATTATTAATTCCATTAATATTTAATGGAAAATATATCTGTTGCAAGTCATTTATTTTTAATTTAATTAAAAACTTAATTTAATATCTTATATTTATGGAATACAAATTCTAAGCAATTCCAGAACTTATATAAAATCAGACATTTATTTAAAAGAGTAATAAAGAGGGGAGTTTGGAATACATTACCTTTATCCTCTCACGGGGAAGAAATATCTGTTTTATATTATAACTATACTTAAGTTACCCCTCTATAGATAAATTTCGTTTGTTAAGAAACAAAGAAGGCATTTTAGATGTTTTTAAATGCAAAAATATTAGGTCTAAATGTAGCATAAGCAGCATACACTGATAAGCACTTTTTTACATCATTTTACTACAATCATTTTGTGATCATTTCAATCTTATCTCCTGAGTCTTTTCTACATGTACGTTTCAGGTAGTATATAGGGAAATGAATAACTAGATTAGTTTATAGGTTTGATTGTAGAATTAGACCTTATATACATTTTCCGTGAACACCTATATAAGACACAAAAGTCTATAGAAAAAAAAACACATAAAGACTATAACAAGTTAATCACATGTGCTTTAGTACGAAATCAAAATATGGAAATTCTATAAAGAATACAATTGGCTCTTTAACTTGTTAATAGATTTGTGTTAAAAAATAATATTTTGGTGAGGAAGCGTTTTTCACTTCCAGGAAGTGAAAAACTGGAGATGAAGATAACTTATGTAAAAGCAATGTGAATTAATATCATCAACCTATTTAGAGAAGCTAGAAATAAAATGGAGTCATTATACATTTCACTTATCTTGTTTAACTAACCCAGATTAATAAGTTTGGATTCAGTTTTAACAGGTTGTTTTTACTTTGCTATGTCAACTTCTGATTGGTTGTTTTTCTACTTTTTTCAACTTTTCTTATTTCATTTCCGAATGCACTTCCTGTATTTTGTTTCACTCTTGCTCCTTCTTTTAATAAAATATCTAAAAATAATTACGTTAACAATAACACACATTTTAAATACTGCTATAAAGTAGCTGAATACAGAAGGTCGTTCGCACTTTATGGAAACGTTTTTCCAATTTAATATTCTACACATTAATGGCACAGTATTTGGAACAATTTGACTTTGTTGGATGGCTTTAACTTTTTATTATAGCTCTGGCTTGAAATTTCTATAACAGAATTTTCTTGTTACAGTCATGTCATATTTTCTTCGATACCTCTTGTAAAATCTTTCCAAAGTATTTTCAATGTGTTGAATTCAATTAAATAATTCAAATGCAGAAAAAAACCATTCATGAGGGAGGGGAGGATGCGTCACACGATTGTACATGCATTTCTTTAATTGTTACACAATTTATTTCAGTTTGGGAGTCTGTCTTTGCTAAATATGCGCCAGTTGATTTATGGAAGAACGGCTGAAAGACTTTGTTCAGATGCAGTTCAATTAATGTCTTTTTTCGTATAAAGTTGGAATTTCTTCTTCAAAATATGGGTTCTAAAATATTTTACTGATAATAAAGTGAAATTATCTTATCCTTACCTCATTTTTAACTTTAAGTGAATTTCACAGTAAAATCCAACAGCAATCCTGAATTCTTTTGAAAATTTTTCCTTACATGCACAAACCTATTTCTTTCATTTTTCTATTAATTGATAAAAAATTGATCATCTTTTGATACAGTCATTTAAATAAAGCCATGTTCCATCCAGTGTTACGATAAATTTTTATTTATCACCACCTATGTGTTTGTTAAAGCGCTATCCACAGCACATCGGTAAACTTTGGAATGTTTTACAATTGGTGTGGGAGAAAATTGATATGATTATACTAAGAGAAAATCAACTATGATGAAAATTTCAATCCAGAGATATAAACAAGAGTCAGAGCTATACAGTAGAGTAATTTTTTTGAAAAGAATATGTCATTTATGCATAGAAATTATATATAAAAATCGTTACCATAAAGTGTGAACGACCTTCCGTAAACGGAAAGAACATAAATGCACCGTAGAATGCAAAAATAACTATACATTTCCAATGAATAAATCTTTTTTCTTCAGTAGAGTCCTCCCATTTATTTTGTATATTGTTTATTTCTTTATTAATTAATTGATTTTTTAAATGTTTTTTTCATGCACTTTATGTTTATTTATATATTTACTCTTCCATTCATTTGTGCCTTGTACTTTTGTTTCATTTGATTTATCTTCATTTGTTTGTTGTGTCAACGTGTAATTGTTTTTTTTTCTATTTTTCATTTTATCGATTCCTTTCCAATTATCCCTCTTTCTGTTTCTGTATTTTGTTTCAATCTTCCTCCTAATCTTAACCCGGGAGAAATCGCGCATACCTAGGGTATGAATAGTTTTTACTTTGTCACCAATAAATACAAACAAAAATTCTCAACTTATTTAGTCAGTCACAACTATTACAAATTGTAGGATAAAATACGCTAAAGATTACTTTTCAAAAAGTAGTGGTGATAATTGTAAAATCCGTACGAACTCGGGGTATGTCATACCCCATGCGACTTCACCCGGGTTAAAGTGATGTCACGACTTTTTTTTCCTAGAAAAGAATTTTAAAAAATACAATGTAGTTTTTTGCTTTGCTTCATATAATACTTATAAAATATACTAAAATAAATAAAACTGTTTTATCACGAAATAATAAATGCTAAATAAATCTTTAAAAAGACAGAAACAATTATTTTCAATGAAGCTACGTTCGTTAATTTGACAAACATTTCCATTCTATAATAAATGACAAAAATGTGAACGCATGTGTCAACACAAAATGTAACTGTCAAACTTATATGAAAAAAATAATTATTTAGTAATTAGTTGTCAGCATCCCAAAACATTCCTATATCAAACAAGAAAGTACATTTGACATATTTCACAATTTGTGTTACATTTTCATTATTTTTAGTTATTTTATACACATATGACAAAAGAATTAAATTTAAAAAAATTCTAAAATGACGTTTCATTTCTATTTATAATTATTAGTTTCATAAAACCTTTCGCCAACTTGAAATTTCATTTTCTGCCAAAGAAATGTAATATTTCAAAGAAAGCGAAGCATTATGCGTTTTCTTTTTCAAAGTTGATTGTTCATAAGTCACGTAAAATGCATGAAAATTATTGACACTCTTTCATCCCGTTTCTCCACAAAAAATGCTAACGAAAATAATTTTGAAACAAAAATTATCATATTGCCTCATACGTGACAGTTATAGAAAGCTGGTTATCGAGTTAAAAAAGGTGATTTGTATATTTAAAAAAAATCTTTTTTTTTATATTTTATAAAGAATTTTAGAAATCTGCTATCGTTTCGTTAATTGTTAAAATTTTATTTTCGTTGTAGTTTAAATAGTTTGTTGGTATTTAAATTATAACAACTTCAATTTTTTGAGGACATAAGGCCTATGTATATATTTTAAGGCAAAAACCTGTATAAAAGTAACACTGACGTCATCTTTGTGGTGAGAATTTCGGACAAATAAAATTCGCTTTCACTGCAATTTTTTTTAACTTCTAGACGTTACACAATTTAATTTTTTGCACAGTCGAATAGGGTAAAACATACTTTAAAATGCATTTTTTTTGGAAAACTCGATTTCAATTTAATAGTTTTTAAAATACTTTTCAAGCGTGAATTTTTATACATTTTGTGCAGCCTAGTTACGAAAAATTAAGCCGTTTGTTTTAAAATTATATAATTAGTTCAAGATTTGTTTCAGGTTAATATTATCTAACTAAATTAAAACTTCATCAGTAAATAAATAAATTAATAATACAAATGAAACACTAATTTAGAAGACATGCATTCGTAATCAGAGCTAAATCTACTGAAAATACACTGCTCAAAACAATTAAAGGATATTTGAAGTTTTATATAAAATAAATATATAAACGAATTTTTTTTTGCCGAAAATAGAAGAAGAGAATCACAAATGCAAATTTTTCTGGTTTTCAAACTGTGGAGTATGCAAATTTTGAGTTCGACGTCAAAAACGTCGCTTCAGCGGCAGCGAATGAAATTTGACTTTCAACTGGATAAAAGAGAATGAAGACAAGGATGATCGGCATTCAGTGATTGCTTTGTTTCGATGAGTACGATGTCTCAGCGAAGTCATTTGACAGATTCCGAAGCTTGGAGAATTGTTGATAGGTTAGAAGAGGGACAAACTCAAGCCGAAGTAGCGCAAGCCATTGGAGTGTCACAAAGTGTCATTTCCAGGATCTGGAACCGTTTTTTGGAGAGTGGATGTGCAGGCCGAAGACCAGGGCAAGGTCGTAGACGGGCAACAACGCCCAATGAAGATCGGTATTTAGCGTTAACAGCTCGGAGACACCGAAACATGAACGCTACTCTTCTCCAACAACACCTTCGCTCGGCTACAGGCACCACGATTTCAACTCAGACTGTCCGAATCCGGCTCCACGCTGTAGGTCTGTATGTTCGCCGACCGATGGTATGTGTTAGATTAACATCAAGGCATCGTCGCGACCGCAGGGAGTGGGCAACCGAGCATGTCAACTGGAGGAGAAATGAATGGAACAATATTCTGTTTTCTGACGAGTCCCGTTTTTCTGTGCATCCGGATAATAGGCGTATTTTCATCTGGAGGGACCGTGGCAGTAGGAATAATCCTGCGTTCGTGCGCGAAAGTGTCAGATTTGGCGGTGGAGGAGTGTTGGTGTATGGTGGTATCTCCATTGACGGGCGCACTGACCTCTACATCATTCGAGATGGAGCTCTGACTGGTCGCCGATATAGGGATGAGATCCTCAGACCTATTGTAGTCCCTTACGCTGCAGCAATCGGAGATAACTTCATTTTAATGGACGATAACTGCAGGCCACATCGTGCAAACCTGGTGGAGGATTTCCCTTTCGAGGAAGGAATCGTTCGAATGGAATGGCCAGCGTGTTCTCCAGACATGAATCCAATCGAGCACGTTTGGGACGCTCTAGGAAGACGAGTTTCTGGCCGCCAACAACTCCCACAAACTCTCCAAGAACTGGAAAGAGCTCTTCTGGAAGAGTGGGGCAGAATACCCCAACTCGTCATTAATAGCCTCATTGAGTCCATGCCTCAAAGGTGTTCAACGTTGCTGGCCGTCCGTGGAAACCATACCCCCTACGAAAATCTTTTACGAAATCTTTCGCGATTTGTTCGGCGATTAAAACCTGAAATGCGGCTAATACGAAAGCATCGCTTCAGATAGACTGGCGGACAGATAAACCGAATGCATAATCACTGCAATTGTGTTGGAAAGTGTTCAAAAGGCGAGATACAGTACTTCAATAATACAAACACATATACCATTTTACATTGTCAAATACGCTGAAAATTAAATCCTGAAAAAATATAGAAGAAAGTATTAAATTAAAATTAAACATTTTCAAAGTGGATCAGAAAGTGACTCTAGGTTCTCCAGTCTAGGAATCTAACTGTGTTTCATACAGCCGTTAGAGATCACGGAAATGCATGACATAAATTAGTATCCGGCGTTGTACAGCGTACGGAATCAAATAAATGCTGGAATTAGTAGTTCAAATTAGAATATAGTTAAAAAATGGGAAAAGTTATACGACTGTTCAATGAGAAAGCACCTAAAGGTTCTACAGTTGTTGGATTTAGCTTTGCTTTTATTCCAAACAATATTTAAGAACAATGTACCGTTAAAATTTGGAATAATATCAGTTTCGAAATAAAAAGACTGTGTTAAGTAACTATGCACAACAAATTAATCCCCCCTAAATATTTAACATGATATTAAAAATGAATGTGATGAAATGAAAATGATATTAAAAAGAATATTTGAAGTAATATAGTATAATGAATTAATACCATTGATTTTCGACATAAATGAAAGAAATGCAAAATGTTATAAAATAGGAATTTTAGAAAATGGAAAACAAACGCTTCTATACACATTTTTCATCTTATAAAATTAGAAATTATTATAAAAAGTAGAAAGATGGAATTTTTCGAAAAATGAAACTACAAATGTAGATTTTGGGGCGTAAAACATAATTTCGCTATCTTCAGTTTATTTTAGTCAATTTTTTGTCAATTCACAAGATATTAAATCCGCTTAAATTTATTATAAATCCTCTTAATATTATCTACAACTTTTATATTGACAAATTTTTATAGGATCAACCTTTACGGCAAAATAAATAAATAAATAAATAAAAAATAAAAAAATCTCTCCCGGCTCTGCCTACAGACACAGGTAGATTTTGAAATGGGCGGTCCCAACTGTCGCATCATGGCAAAAAGGTCATTTCTTCTGCAATTCCCAATAAACAGGCGCCCCACGTCTTCGAAATCTACCTGTGCTTGTAGGCCGAGTCGTCAGTGATTTTTTTAATTTTAAATATTTGTACATAGTTCTTCTTTTCAAAAAGACTTTAAAAAGGACACGAAAAATGGGTATCTGAATATATCATAGATGAAATAATATAGGTGTAAAAAATGTGGATTTGAATTAATAAGGAAAAACTGCATAATATGAAGCTGTTTTTAAATATAATGTACATTTATATTAATGCACAATGTAATGTGTTTTTGATATAATGTAGATTTGATTGTATTAAAGGAGTATAGCATTTTAAAAATATAAAACTAAGCTATTTTATTCAACGAAATGTTTTATAAAATGAGACCTTCTTTTATGCACAATATTTATATCTGCTCTTATTAACTTTTGCGTAAATTAATTAACCTTACGAAGATAATTGATAAATGTTTAAATACATTGTATATTCTGTTAATTATACTACATAGTGAAGCTTGATAAAATGTTTCTTTTTCAATATATTCATAGTAAGGTAATTATTTTCTATAATTCGTTAGCGTCTGTTAAATTTTGAAGACGATTAGTTGCATCATTATATAGTAATTCCTACGATTATTAATTTGTTAAGTGGATAAATTATTCTTTGAAAAGATATCCCGTAAGAGTCTATGATTTATTGCACAGATTTGTCCTCATAAATAAAGTATATGGCAATTTTCCCAGAATTTTTTCTGAAACGACTACATAAAGAAAAATGAAGCATTCGGTATAAATCGTTCGCGCGATGCAGAAACATGGAAAACGAAATGAAAATGACGAATGCTGAAATTGGAAAAAGTTATATTCACTTAATTAGCCAATCAATGTAAAATATTCTTCTTTGAACATCAAAATTGTTTTGGTTCTTTTTCTAGAAAGTTAGAAATGGATTTATTGGATTATTTTCATACAAAATTATCTGCGATTCTTCTATTATACGAAACAAATTTAAATGTTTAATTAGTGTTCGTTTTACTTAGATAAAGTCATTCGTTTAAAATTTAGCATCAATATATATTTGCATGTTTTACTAGATACTTTTGTATATAGATTCTTTAAAAATTTAGTTAACGTTTTACAGTGCTTTCATTGACATTATTCTACCTGAAATTAGATAAAATGAAATGAAATCCAGTGACATGATCCATTCTATCAGACTTTGGATGCAACAGTGTTTTTTATATACTTTTGTTAAAATAAATTACAGAAAAATCCATGAAAGATATTTGCATTTTGGCATGGTTCACACATATAATTTTTAATAATCAACAGTAATATAAATAATCATACACTGTAAAAATCATTCTATACATATTCGGGTGATTTTACGCGAAATTTCTATCTGTTAATGAAAACTCTCTATTTTGATTGGGATTCGTATATTTTCTTGCAAACGAAATGGAAAATTATCTTTTTATTCTCATTAGTTCAATGTTAAAAACAGAAATATTCCTCTCAAGACAGACAAACGGAAAATTTCTTTTTCAATTGAGAGAAAACGGAAAAATTCCAGTTATATTTTCGCAATTGATGTTTAGGCTTATAACCAAGGCTTTGGATGTGGCCCGTTGGGAAAGATAAGCCATAAAGAAGATAAGCCATAGAGAAAAGATAGGGGTGGAGTGCACTTTCCTTCGTGAAATCCCTTGAAAAGTGGTAGGAAAATTACCAGTCCTACTCATGTAAAAGTTTCTAGATTTGGTGGTAATTGCTTGCTTGACAATTTCAAAATTGTTACCTGCCATGAAAAAATTATAAAAATTGTCAATATCCAGATTATGTATGTGAAGTGCAAAAAAAATAATAATTTGTTGAAAAGATGTTCGTTATTTACTAATACATATACTCCTGTCTATAAAAGTCTCATTTAAATACGTGATCTATATATAAGTACAATTTTGTTATCTAGTCAGTGTTGGGCATTAATTAAATTTTCAATCAATTAAACAAATGATAGATTCAAATATTTAATTATTTTTCACAACATGGTTTCTCATGTTATATTACCAAATATATGTAATGATGTTAACATTAAACTGTACAAAATCAAATCAATAAAGGATTTTATTTTACTAAAAAGGTGCTAAATGTTACAAATATGTTCTAAAACTTAAAATTATCATAGTTTTATGACGTTCGGAAAATATAGTTAATATATATGTTGATGACTGCACTAGCTGTAATAATAGATAAAACCTTTACCATATAAAAGTTTAAAAAAATCCTCACCCTTTGTAGAATTTAGAGAAAAAAGAACACAATTACAACACAATTAAAAGCGAATTTTTATTTACATTTCATTATTTATAAATGACATTTTCAAATGAAAACAAATTCAGAGCAACCTTTTCTAAGAATATAAATTAAAAATACAGCAAATGAAACTACGGAGTAAAATAGTGTAAAAATATAAACGAAGTATAACAAAGCAACTTAAGATATGTTTTGAAATTGTAAAAGAAGCTTTTCATTTTAATTTAACGATACTGTCATTTGTTTTCTTTTCGCAAACATATGCTATTTTGTGAAACTTTAAAAAGTTCATCATTGGAAATTTTTTCTTAAAGTTGATGCAGTGGTTGTAGCTCCTACTGTGGAACGAATACTTTCTCCAAATTTTAAAAAGTTCACTGCAATTTCACGCCGGATGTCTTTTATCGTTTTTTTTCTATTTTCGTCTTGAGTTAATTTGTACAAGAAATATGAATTTATAATATACATGCCAATAATTCTACTAAAAATGCACCAATACCATTCCTGCCCCCAGTTGATAATGAGTGCTTTTTATAAATACCAGTCATCCTGATCGATTCCTCCCATATAAGTATTGTAAATCGACGCTATAGATGGTTGTGAAACAGAAATTGTTTATATCTTTATCCTAAACCAGTACTACACATGCACCACTGAATCTATTTTCTCAAAATAATTTCCTGCTGTGACAGCTTTGATTTCACTCTATTTACCTATAAAGATTTCATTTTCTTTATTGAATTGATAATCGTAATATCCCCTAGCTGCTTCATCCACTTTGTTCATGGATTTTATTAGACACTTTGCAGTTCTACTATATCTGATAGTACCCCAAACCTTTTATCTAGAGCTTTTATAACATAGTTAAATAGGTCATATCTACTAAATACGTTATCAAAAATATAACACGATTTGAATGGTTCTAAACTTTCAAAATGTTTAGTACAACCTTGTTTCCTAATTGATGTTTTTTTTATTTTCCTTTCAAGAGGAGTTACAATCATACAGATTAAAATTGTAACAGTATCCAATGTTTGAAAAGATTACTCGTAATTTATCGCCAGATCTTATTGGTTTGAAACGAATGAATTGTTTTAAACAATGATGTCCAAAATGACTGATGATCATTTCGTAATTGAAATTCTGCAGTACAGGCAATATCATTAACATTAAATAGCTATGGCATTGATGTCATGGACAAAATGTTCTTCATCAGTTATATCATCAACAATCAGAGAGATTGAAGTATCTGCATCAATTTGATTGGAACATTTGCACTCGTGTGTCTCTTCAAGAGTATTAAAATTTTCCGAAACATTTCTTTAGATTTCAAAATGTAAAAAAAAAAAATATATGAAATATTGTTAATGAATCGTTCTTTATTTTTAAATTAAAAAAAAATTACAAAAACAATGCATTATTACACATTTATAGCATTCCGCCCAAATATAACACAAAAGGTGGAATAGAAAGAACATGTTTATCGAAACGCCTAGCAGCGAAAACAGCAAAATATTACGCAATTTTTGATAAAACCAAAGCCTAAAAGAAAACACAAAGGTAATAAAACTTATGATGGGAATATAATTAACAATAATGTAGAGAATATTTTCATGACTAGGAAAATGAATAATCTAATATCTCTAAATTCAAAGCAGTCCACGTGTTTGCAAAATCATCGATATAACAAAGAAGCTCAAAAGTTTCAAAAACACCTACCCGCTGAATGACGAGTTGTAAAATGTTGATTGTGCGTCCATCTACCATTGCATACCAGAATTAGTTCCTTCAAAAGGAACAAAAATACCTTTGTGAAAATAGGGTTTTATAACTGTCCACAAATGAGGACACTGGACATTAATAGGTTAAGTAAATAAGGTTACATTTATGAAGTATTTTCAACAACAGGATATACGTGAGTTACAGAATAATGGTTTGCTGAGGAACGTTAAAGAAAATGCAAATCATGTTCCACGAAAAAGGGGTTTTGCTGTTTCAAATAAATTAATAACGAGTAGTTATCTGTTTTTATTTATGGTAATGTAACCAGAGATTACTGGAGCCCCAACGGTCACTTCAGCCAATCTGTAAGGCATATGTTCATGCTGATTTGACAAGCGTTTACCATTTCCAGTTTGATTACTTTTAGTCACACAATTGTATGAAATTACGCTCAAATTATTTTTTTAAGGTGGAAACAACAACATTTAACAATTTAAGTGAATAATATCTAAGTACAGATATTGATTTATTTTATGTTAGCTGTTTTAATCTTAATGTTTACCCTTATTTCTAACAGTAGTAATATTCGAGTAATATGAACAAGTCCATGATATTCCCTGATCCCGAAATTTACTTCATTCGCCTATTCGCTTTAGCAGTTAAACTCGCATATTTCTTTAATATTAGATTTCCGTCTATTGCTATTAAATTCCCATCTTTAGATACTTGAAGTAAGTTAAGTTAAGTAAAAGAGTGTAAAAGAGAGTTTCAAACCAATCATTAATAAATCATGAAAATGCACTTTAAAGCTCATTATATGAGATGTAAGTATATGATGCATTCACAAACATTTTTTTGACATGTTTAACGATGATTTATGAAGTAAACAATATTGTATCATGTGTGCATTTTCTTAAACATTATCCAAGATTTTTTTTAGGATTCAAAAATTTGCTTGAAACAGATTAGGTATATTTTCTTAGTTGTTTCCGTGTGGAATACTCAATGTACTTAATAATGATAAACTAAATATTAGGAGTTAGGAAACTTGTATTACTCTGTTATAGCTTAATTGTTTACATCCTTCAGAGAACGGAACATTTTAGCAGATTCCATAAAATAAAATAACAAAATATACCTCAAAGCAGCTAATATGAAAATATACGTATATGAAAAATTCGAGAACGTTTTCTTGACATATATAATAACGAGAAATGCGGTGAGACATTGTGCATCTTGTCTGCACTGTCTGAAAAAAGCTACGTTTTTAATTAATTTGCTTTTCTTTTAATATGTACAAAATTGTTGTTTTAAAACAAAGAACAAAACACATTTTCTTCACTGTTTCTTCACATTTAATTTACCACATTCATAAAACAAAAATCAGTAGCAATCATTAATAAACTGAGAACATATATTTTAATGCACTTAATAAGATGTAATATGTATATGATTTATCACGAATATTCGCTTGACATGTTAAAGATGATAAATTAATCACACCATATTGTATCTTGTCTGCACTTCTTGAAAAATGTCATTCGATATTTCCATGGATTCTGAAAATTTTTCTGAAAAAGTCTATATTTGCTTTGGTGGTTATTTCCATGTAGAATGTTCAAAGTGATTAATTAATTTAATCAAAAGAATAGGCTCTACGCCAACTTGCTTTTTTTAACAATTTCTAACATAGTAGAAAAAAGTTTATGATTTTGGTTTGTCTACTATACACTGCCTACCTGATGCCTGCCGTCTATCCGCACTCTAACTCTCGTAAAAGTCCTCAGATTACCATGTAGTTGATACCATGGTTGTTAATTAGGAGTTCTTTGCTATTGAAAATGGAATTTATAGGAGGATTAGTTCGTTTACAAGGCACTTAAAAAGAATGCCGCTATATTATAGCCTGTGCCTTTTATTTTAAGTTAAAATATTTTAAACATAATGAAATTGATATGCATTTCTAATGTGTACTAAATCATGTCTTTTGTAGAATATTGAGTGCAAGCATTTGTCGTTTATTTACAGGTAAAAGAAAACAATTCTTTTTTAATGTTCTACTGTGAAAATGGTTTGCAGTGTATTTTTATGATGTTACACTATTTCAAACATAATGAAATGTATATATACATTATTTAGGTACACTACAAGAACAGTACTGTCTCTGAGGGATAAATGCTGGAAGTGCATTTAGAGTTGTAATATGCATTTTTAAGTTTCTCAAAATATTTGAATACTACGTGGTGTGCATAAATTATATAGATCATATGCAGTGTTATACAAAATAATTCGTAATCATTACTGTGTAAAAGCGTGAGTTGCCAAAGGTGGTTGTTAAAGAAATATTTTTTCCTGCTAAACAAAGCGAAATTGTCCGACACATTTTGTTGCTCATTTTTGAACATAAGAGAATCATTCTGGCATGATTATAGAAATTATTTGCAATGTTACGGAATTTTTAATACTCCATTAAACGAAATAAATCTGGAGTTATAAGAGATTTTTTTTCAGGTCGGCAGTTTTGATTGCATTTCATTCGCTTTCGCGTCCGAAAATACCGTTTAAAACGCCAACTTTGACATCAATTTAAGAAAAATCTTCTTTGTTTACACACAAACAAAGAGAAGAGTTCCATTACATAGTTTCTTAATAAGAGAGAGTGTCAACATGAGATGTTTGCGAACAAAAATGAATAAAAAATGTGTAAGCAAGTAACCAGTTTGGATTTGAGAAAAATTCTAAGGGTATGAGTTGTGCATTTTCCTGCTAAATTATATTTAGTATACTATAACACCCTTATATAATGTAAATAAAATTTCACACAGGGTTTCGTAACGAACTAGATACATTACCGTGTATTGATGGTAATTTCTAAAAGTAAATTTTCAGTTGTGTTATGCATTTTTGTTTATGAATTAATTTTTAATTTAATATGAGACGTGAAAAAAAAATGTTGTAGTTTAGCTAATATAACATGGCTGCACAAAATTATTCGAGTAGAATTTTGTATTTTGATGAAAGTTGCTAAAGGTTAATATTTGACTATTATGTGCATTTTGGAAATACGCTAAATTATAGCACACTACGTACTGCATATACAGATCTATAGATAGTGTCCAAAGATGCACAGAACAATTGAAGTACCTTTCTGGTTATGAACATTAATTGCCAAAATCTGCTTTTTAAATGTTTTGTGCGTTTTCTAAGTTCTTTACTTAGATATTTTTATTTTACCATTTTAAATGGTAATTTTTTGTTAGAGTAGTCTGAAAGTATTGAAAAGCTATTCACAATCTATAATTGGCGCATGATTATTTATTTTCTTGTTTTATTATAAAATAAATATTACGAACTAGCTGACCCGCCTGGCGTTGCCCGAGGCCGTGTAATACACTCAAATCTTTTAAAAATCGAAACTCTGGCCAAGGTTTTCGATGGCTTCGACACCGTATACCGGGCACGCTCGCACGCTCCGGAAAATCTTTTATTTCCCCCTTCCACCGCCAGGGGAGCAACCTCTTTCGGAAATAACCTCTAAGACAGGTCAACGTTGCCTACGGTACTGTATAGTAGGCGTGCGACAAAATTGAGCTGGTTTCGAGAAGATGGGGATATTATAAGACGAGTTTTTGAAATAAGGCACAGTTAGAGAAAATAATCATGAGTGAGGTGCCGAGTGCAGGGGATGTTCAAGTGTCCTGCAGAAAATGCCTAATTAGGAGGACTACGATGCATCTTTAAAAATTCGTTGGTTTGCTTAAGCTTGGAACTTAATTACAAATTTGCCTTAAACTATTATTCGGAAATAGTGGTAACCGCTACTCATTAATTTACTTTAATGTTATAGAAGGTGACTATTAAGTTAATTATAATGTTTAGAATCAGTTGCGGGAAATCGGAAAGATAGTTGCGAAAATACGGAGGATGTTCAAGTTCCCTTCAGCAAATGAATAATTAGGAGGACCAATATGCATCTTTAAAAATTCGTTCGTTTGGTTAAGCTAGAAACTTAATTACAAATTTGGCTTAAACTATTATTCGGAAATAGTGGTAGCCTCTACTCATAAATTTAGTTTAATGTTATAAAGGGTGTCTATTAAGTTCATTATAATATTTGGAATCACTTGCGTTCGAATCGGAAATATAGTTGCTGAGATATGGAAACGGGGCATAGTTAGGTAAAAAAACCTTGAAGGACGGGTCGGGGGAGGATGTTCAAGTGCCGTTCAGTAAATGACTAATTAGGACAACCACTATGCATCTTTAAAAATTCGTTCGTCTGGTATTAGAAATTTAGCTTAAACTGTTATTCCGAAATAGTGGTAACCGCTACTCATAAAGTTAGTTTAATGTTATAAAGGGTGACTATTGAGTTAATTATAATGTTTGAAATCACTTGCGTTGAAATCGGAAAGATAGTTGCTGAGATATGGAAACGGGGAATAATTAGAGAAAACTTTGAAGGAGGGCCCCGGGGAAGGGAGGTGGCGGTTGTTCAAGTGACCTTCAGCAAATAACTATCTAAGAGGATCACTATACATCTTTAAAGATTGATTCATTTGGTTAAGCTAGCAACTTAATTTGAAATTTGGGTTAGGCTATTATTCAGAAATACAGGTAATTCATTTTTAGAAATACACCTTGAAGCAATGAATGCTGATTTTTACGATAATTTAGTAAAAATGGAATTAAATGGAGAAGTTCGGAACATTATTACTGAGATATTACTGAGAAACTGAGATTTAACATACCGGTATTCTGTATATAAAACAACAATTAAAAACTACGGGTAAAGCTAAAAATGTTAAAATTGTTAAACGTAATTAGACCCCTACCCCTCGCCATTCCCGCAAATGTATAACAAATAATCTGTTAAATAAATTGTTCTGTATTAATAGTCTCTATCATAATAATATATGTCCTGTTTTAAAAACCCCTTAAATCCAGATAATTATAATGAAGAAAAACGTGCCTGCAAATGTCTTAAACAGGTGGCGTTTGTGTAATTTGCCGTGAGTAGATGGCGCTACATTAGCTTGGCTATATGCAGGTAACATGAATCCATGTTGGCACTATTTCGTTATAAGACCTGATCTATGCATCGTTACTCTGATTTATTTAATGTGTTCTGAGAAGATATTCTACACAACCAACCAACCGAAGAAAAAAGCGTATTTTTAATGAGAGTTTCCTGTGCATTTTAATTAATATTTCCGAAAGTAATCAAAATATTAAAATTCTGAAGTAATGGTGCACCAGGAGAGAGTTTTGACTACCTAAATCTACATTTCCAGTCTTCTAGGTGGGGTAGATTTTCCTAGCCATTGCTAACAGACACACACACAGAGCGAAACTTTCTTTTACTAGTATAGATTAAACATATTATGTATAATATATTAATAAACGTTTCCTGTTCAGAAACATTTCCTATCAATTTGGTAATTTTATTATCATAGAATTTCTGTTTTATAACAAATATTAAACAAGTGGATTACTTTGTTTAATTATGTACTTTGAATTTTCGACATTATTATAAAAAGCAAATTTAAGTAGCAGCATAAATAAACCAACTAATTGTATTTTAAAGCTGAACATAGGAGGATATAAGCACATGATATATTCACGAATATTTTATTGATAGGTAAGAAGATGAAAAATGAAGTAAAGTATATTGCATCGTGCTACTGTTTCTGAAAAATTATGAGACCATTTTTTTTTTTTTTTTTTTTGGATTACAAAAATTGCTTGATATAAATTATGTTTGCTATCGTACTTGTTTTCGTGTGAATATGCAAAATGATTAAAGAAGGTAAAGTAAATATTAAGTTGTAGATAATCGTTGTTTTTAAAATTATATTCACAGTATCATAAAAGACACTTATTTCTGCAAAAACAGATATTTATAATAATTAACAGTTTATATATAGAACTATTTCGAGTCAATTTGCAATTTTTTTTTAATTGAGACATAATATTAATTTTAAAACACATATTGTAAAAATAATAATAATAATAATAAAATAAATGTTTCTTGATCTAGCCTAAATGTTTAAGTAATATAATATAATATAATAATAAATATAGTATATTTTTTTCGAGTTACTCACGATTCCGATAACTAAAAAAACTAAACTTTTATCTTTAGAAACCATAGAAACCGATATATTACCGTGGTAAAAATATGGTAATATATTCGATTAATTACATTGTAATAATTAGATTTCTGAAATATAAGTGTTTTTATTTATGCCCGTTTGCTTCGGAAACGTTTCCGTGTATTTTATCAGTTTTATCAACCCATTATCTACGTGAAATATCAGTTTTTCGTATGCTATCAATTCTCTAGTGAACAATTTCATGTTCATCAAGCATGTTATACAGACTTACATTATAAGCTCACACCGAAGTATAAACATTATTTTATTACGCTTTCATGTACTTCTTGATTCGAAGCTGAAAATGTTTACTTGAAAATTGATAGCATAAAAAAATGTGACATTTTGTATTAATATTGTGTTGCTAAAACTTATTTATACACTGTAACAATTTGTAAACTTTTAAGAAAATTAGGAGTAGTAAAATAAACTTATATTACAGAAATGCTTCTTAAACAATATCTAACTTTAGTTCTCAGAAATCTATTGGTTTACGAGGTTTATAAAGAAAAAAACGTATTTCGAAACGTGGGTGACTCATAAGCGGTTATATTATATTTTCGAATCCTTTGCTAGAGTAAGAAACTGTTTTCTTTTCTACGTAGTAATACACATGTATTTTTTTCCTTACTTTCTATTATTTATTTACCACATTCCTTAAAAAAAAAAAAAAACACCAACTTGCAGTAACAACCATTTATAAGCGAAGAAAATTTATTCATTGCAGATAATACCAGGCTATAAGTGTATGATATATTCAAGATCATTTCCTTGAAATTTAAAATGATGATGAATGAAGTAAAACATATTGTATCGAGGCTGCTGTTCCTGAAAAATGAACCGACACTTTTCATAGGGTACACAAAATTTTCTGAAAATAAATTATGATTTCTTTTATATATGTTCGTATTGGAATATTTAAAATTATTAATAAATATAATTAAACTGTACGTTATACATAAATGGAATTTGTATTAACAATTAACAAATATCTACATTTAGTTCTCAGAAATCTATTAGTTTACGAGGTTTATAAAGAAAAAAACGTATTTCGAAACGTGGGTAACTGATAAGCGGTCATATTATATTTTTGTATCCTTTGCTAGAGCAAGAAACTGTTCTCTTTTTCACGTAGTAATACACGTGTATTTTTTCCTTACTTTCTATAACTTATTTACCACATTCCTTACAAAAAAACCAACTTGCAGCAGCAACCATTTATAAGCCAAGAAAATATATTTATTGCAGATAATACCAGGCTATATAAGTGTATGATATATTCAAGATAATTTGCTTGGAATTTAAAATGATGATGAATGAAGTAAAACATATTGTATGGAACCTGCTGTTCCTGAAAAATAAACGACACTTTTCGTAGGGTATAAAAAATTTTCTGAAAATAAATTATGATTTCTTTTATATATGTTCGTATTGGAATATTTAAAATTATTAATAAATATAATTAAACTTTACGTTATACATAAATGGAATTTGTATTAACAATGATTAAAAATATATATATATTTGTTCTGAAAGACATATATGCTTATGATGTTATTTTCTTTTACTCTCCAGAGAGTATATTTCCTTTAACAAATAATTTAGTGCATGTATTTTTTCTTTCATGCTTTCATTGTTAATTTACCCCTTTCCAAAAGCAACTTACATCAGCAACAATTAATAATCCAAGAATATTTCATTTAAAGTACTAATATGAGGCTACAGTGTATGATAAATTTTATAAAGATTTGTTTAACATGTGAAAGGATGATAAATGAAATAAGGCATATTGTATCATGTCTGCAATTCCTGAAAAATGGTCCGAGATTTTTCTTTGTGTTGTACAAATTGCTTGAAATGACTTACGCTTGTTTTCATAGTTTTTTCACAGTGACATATTTAAAGTGATAAATAATGATGAACTATTTATTATGTTCCAGATAACTTGATTTTCCTTATTATATTAAGAATACCATGAATGAAAAATTAAAAAATAAATAAATTACACATATATTAATCAACGATTCATATCTACACATTATTCTTAGCATTTTCCTTTATTTTAATTTGCACAAACGAGGACATATACACCTCGGTTATCTTATTACCTTTTGGTTCCAGAATTCTTGAAAAAATAACCAAATTTCAGCACCAACCATTATTAAACCTATAAAATGTATTTTAAAGCATATAGTATTAGGATATAAGTATATTATACATTCACGAACATTTGAGTCATATGTAAAAGAATAATAAATAAAGTAAAACATATTGTGTCTCGTCTACAGCTGATGAGAAATGATCGAAGAATTTCTTTATTAAAACATGTTAAATTCCTTTAATTTTAATATATATATATATATTAATATTTACTGGGGTAAGTGATATATACTAGGATACTTTCATTGATATTCAATGAATAGTTTTAGCGTCGGAATTATATTATAGCATAGTATCATCACATGTTACGACTTTTTATAAATCCAAAATATTAGGCCAATTGGATTCAAATTTCAATACTCATGGGTTTGAAGGAAATATATAAGTGCATCATGGTATAAGAATTACAGACGGCGCAATAGCTTTTAAAGTTTTTTTTAATTTATAGAGTTTGAAAATGTTTCAGTAAAAAAAAATCATGATTTTCCAAAATCCGAATAACATTGTTGTCAATGAGACTTCTATTTTCAGTTAATTACAAAGGCATGTTAAAATTCTTCGATTTCAATAAAATTTGTAGAAGTTGTTTACTTTGTTAGGTGAGACACATTAAAAAATTCCGACGCCAAATTTCGATGCCTTCTCTGAAGGTTCTGTGCTCAAAAGTCATTTGAGCGTCTGAAATATATTATAGTTTTCCACAAATGTTTAACAAGTTTGATATAATTACCTCATACACATCCAATTACATTTGTTAAGTAAATAAATTGTCCTTACAGATTACTTTTGTCGCCAAAATAATACTATTTGAAGGAGTCAGATTATTTTATTTTATTTGCATTATGTATGGCTTCTGTACCTTAAAAAAATCAATCCAGTTTTTGACTAATATGAAAAAATAAAATAAACACAAAATGTCTGAGTCAGAATCATAAACCAATAAAAATGCATTAAAATTAGTAATTACTTTTATGTTAGAAATGAAAGTATATCTTTTTTTTTGTACTGATGAATCGCTTTGGTAAGTATAGCCCAAAAAATTTACAATGTTCTTTTACCTTGTATTTTGTGTGATTTTACTAAAACTTTGACTTTAATGGGTTTTTTTCCTGGTTTTTGAATAGAAAATACCTGTTTTATTTTTTAATACGTGTATTTTCCATTCTTTACAAAATACTAAATTAATGGTAATTCGTTTGCGATTTTATGGCTCCAATGAATTTAATTACCTCGATCCTTCCTTACTTTAATTACATATTTGCCGTCTTATTAAATTGGTTTCAAAGAGTTTAAAAAAAAAATCTGCTGATAATTTTTTACTTCATAAGTAATTTTAGATGAAATTTCCTAACAGCTAGAAAAAAATAAACAGATTTGCTGCTTTATTTCGTATTCTCTACTTCGCTTTAAGAAATAATATTGTTAGATGTTCAGAAATAAATTTTATTTGTCTGTTTTACAAGAGGAATATTAGATTTCATTCAAAAAAAAGTTAAATAGAAAATAAAAATCCTTACATTTTCTATCAAATAACGTTTGAATAAAACCATTGTAAGAAAATTGCATCAACATAAAATATAATAAGGGTTAAACAACCTTTTTCATCGATGAATCGAAATATTGTTTTACGCTTCATGTGTTAAAAATATTCATAATATAAATTTATAATAAAAACAGACATCAGAAGGAATACGGAAAATTTAATATTTCATATAACGAATTGCAGAGTAAAATAATTTAGATCGCAGATAATTATTTCCTGAATTGAAATATTAAAACATTTTTTCTTTTTTTTTCTCTTTTAGAAAATGTGACAGTACATATTAAAAAAATATTTCATGAGTGGAATGTAGATTCCAGAGCAGAAGTTTTCAAGTGTTTTATTTTTCATCCAGAAGCATATATCATGAATTTTATATTTCTTTTGTATTGTGCTCTTGTAAAGACTTTCATATTAATTAATTGACGGCATTTATTTCTGGTCTCCTTTTTATTTTTCGATTTTTACATGTCTTCCTACAAAGCCATTTCTCCATTTGTGTTATACATGAAATGCTACTCTCTGCATATTCGAAGTAAGAATAATGAATACCCTGAGAGCTGCTAACCTCCCAGTTTTTTTAGTACCAGTATTTTTAGAACTCGTTCTCTATTTATTCGCAGAACTTTTGTGTTAATAAAATAAAAAAATCGTATTCGAAATCAGTGATATTCAAAAATCCGAAAGATTTGTGTAGAATAATAAGACAGAACAATGTATATTAATAAATATGGAGCTTGTAATAAATTCGATCTTAACGATTTAGTTTATGAAAACATTATATTACATTATATTACTTTACATTAATTTATGAAAGTATAGTGGAAGAGTTTAATGAAATAGAAGAATGCAAATAACCTTAATTTTCAATAATGAATCAAGAAAGAAAAGTATACTTTTAAGTAATCAAATTATTTATCACTTTTACTGCAATAGAAATTATAAACATTGAAACATTACATTAATTAATTAACATACTAAATAGACACAAAAATATTGAAGAAAATACCTAAATCTGATTCTGCTGGACTAAATGTTATTTTTAATAAAAATTAAAACAATAAATGAAAAATGAAATGAGTTTAATTCAGACATATTATATGCATATATATATATGATCAGACGTGTATTCGGAATTAAATGAAGTACGACTTGAATGAATGAATTATATATATTATACGATGAACACAAATATTTACAAAAATATATACATTCTATAAGATAAAGAGATAAAAAATCATTTGTAATTTTACATCATTCGTCTGCGTCTTAAACATATTTTCTCACTGCTCACAACTACTTTTCTACGCGCCAAAACATGACAGACTTTCTCTTGATTCTCTTGACTTTCTCTTGATATGATTGAAAATCACTTCATTTCGTTCGCTTGCTCTTTAGCTATGCCCAAAAATTCAGTAAGTCGTAAAACAAACTACGTATGACCTAGTGGAAAGGAATTATCCTTCCCATATATATATAACAATAAATAAATAATAAGTAATAAGATCTTGTGCACATGTTAACAGAATGGCTTTGGTGTATAAACTGGAATCAGCATTTTGTAATGTCCGCGTTAGGCCTTCATTGATATGCATGTGGATCTCATTTAGATATTTTTTATTCAATCTTTTATCATCATTTAGCTGATATTCTATTAATTTGATTGGAAAGACGATGTGTCATCACTTATGAATATATCACTCTTTTTTTTTTTTTTTTTTTACATTTTAAGTAGTGACATTGACACTTGTGACCAAACGTCTGTGTTCAGAAACGAAGATCAAGCGGCGCGCAGGCGATGGAGATTAAAATATGGAGTGAGTCTATACTCTGATTGAAATTGAAGGGCCCGCGTTCATTATCATTGATTTGGACATTTGACTAATTTGCGTATTTTAATGATATTTTGTTGAAATCTAGAAGTGAACTTGGTGGCGGAATGGTTAGAGCACAGCTCTTAGTTCTGGAGGTTGCGGGTTCGATTCCCCTAAATTTTTATTTGATTTTTCTATTTTTTCATTTAAAAATGTTTTATCAGTTGCATTGTATTTTTCATGATTAATGGAATATCTATACTAATAAAATAAAGTTTCGCTCTGTGTGTGTGTGTGTGTGTGTGTCTGTCTGTCTGCGATGGCTAGGAAAATTTAGCGCACCTAGAAGTCTGTAAATTTAGATTTAGGTAGTCCAAACCCTCTTTGGTATACCTGAGTCTCAGAATTTTAATATTTTGATAATTAGCCTATATATTAATTAGATTATAATTAACCATCGCTTCTAAAATGACATCTTATAAATCAAAATGGCGAAAGAAACGAGCCGGTGCATTGGATTTGCAAACGGAAATGAACGAATTCGAAATTATTTTACTAATTAGCGAATTCAAAGAAAAGTAATTGAGATATCAATTTGGAAATTTCTGAGCATATGTAAAAAAATATTCTGCATCTGACTATGTGATTTTTGAAAAATTCGGTTGGTCATTTATTTTAATTTATGCAAAAAACTGCCAAAAATCTGCCGGCGCCAGTGAAAACGATCCGAGAAATTTTCAGACAGGGATCTGCTTTCATTAAAAACTGAACTACAAAGAGATCTGTTTCTCGGGCCGATCCCTCCATTTAGTTTGCGAAAATGAAAGGAAATAATTGCCAATTTTTACTAATGAACAAAAATTTAAGTAACTAATTAAGATATAGATTTGAAATTGAGGTCGGGAAGGGGGGTCATCTGCTGGCTATTTTAGCGTAGCGTCTTCGTTATGTTCTAATTATCAGAAAACATGTAATTCTTTTTTTAATGATTGCGTTAATGTAGGTGACGGTGGTTCCCTTGAACAAATTATTCATTATATTTGCGGGTATCGGGAAGGAGGGGGTTAACGCCTTTCTCTGAGATTGTAATTATCTCGGGACCGGGTAACGCCGGGCGGGTCAGCTAGTATTTTATAAAAGTAGAATTTGATATTATTCACAATTACTCATTTAATTATATACGACAAATTCAGTCATTTTACGATTAAAATTTTACATTACAGTGCCTTTTAATATTTAAACATTATTATAATTATTTTTTCTTTTAGGAAATGTAAAATAAGTAATGAAAATATAATGAATTTGTACGAATTTCTCCAGGTTTTAATAATGAGTACTTCAACAGGGAATTTTTAGTACGAATAGAATGCAAAACATGTTTTACAATGTAAAAATATTATAAAAATAAAATGTAAAGGATATACATTATTTAAACTCGAAATATCAGTACCTATTTTTGTAAAGAGGTAAAATACATGTGGTTTACCGTCTAGTTCCGTAATGAATATTAATAAAATATAGTTAGAATGTTTATACATTTTCTACTGAATGTATAAATATTTAAGCATTTGTTTCTCGTGTTTTATTATGTTTATTGCAATATAATAAATAATGCAATTTACATCAAAAAATTAATTTCACGAAAAATATATTTTTAGAAATTAATAATTATGTTTCAACAATGTTGTTATCGACAATAGTATATATTAATAAAATGTTTAAAAGCTTTTTTATAAAATTTTATCAGAGATTTTATTTTACTATTACAAATAAAGAAACAAATCTTTTAACATATTGGTATCACGACCTTGATTTATTAACAACCTATTTATTCCAAAAAATATAAAGCAACTAATAAATCACTTTTAAAATAATAAAAATAGGAAAAAAAAATCTGAAATAAACGGCGAGCATAGACTTTGGATCCCTACGTTCCAGGTTCATCTGTGAAGGACAACCCAAACGTCAGTAAAGTACGTAACAATTTTTGGTAATTTTCGGTTAGCCGGGTGCCAGTGAAAAAAATATAAATATATATATATACATATATATATTTACATATATGTTTGTGTATATATGTATGTATATATATATATATGTGTGTATATATATACTCATATTTGTTTCACTGGCGCCCGGCTAAACCGAAAAGTACCTTTTTTTTTTTTTTTTTTTTTTTTTTTTTTTTTGAGAAAGAGGTTTCATTAATTTTATTTAAACCAATAGTGTGTTTCAGGAATCCGGTTATCCTAACGTCCTCTTCCTTGTTAGTTAAAGGTGCACTGGTTAGTATATATATATATATATATATATATATAAATATATATATATATATACATCATACTTTGGTATTCTATTATTTTTATGTTGGATCATAAGGCTTAAAAAATCATTTTAGAATGTTAAAAAGTTGAAATTTTTCAGATATCCGATCATGCTGCTACATCTGAATCAATCAACCTACCAAACCAAGCAAAACTATAAACACAAACAAGAACGAAAAATCATGCGCATAGATTATGTAAAACTTTCCAACGCTTCCAATACAATTTTACAAATCATACCGTTTAATAAGCTAAAAGATAACATCTAAGTAAACAATTTGGAAAACGCACAACATATTTAAAAACGTAATTTCAGGAATTTCCAACATATACAATATTCGGGAAAATATCCGAATACTGTTATTCAGCCCTGTATAGGATCTATAGATTTCTATATATACTACATAGGATGCTAAATTTTAGTTCAGTTAGGAAACGCGTAGCACAGTTTAAAATTCTTCGTCTGGAGTTTGTCAATAAACGGAAATGTGTTCGCGAACTTTTGTGCTTTCCTGTATAGGATCTACAGAATTTATACACACCATGTAATAGACAAAAAGCGAGTTAAAATTAAAATCGCGTTCAGTAACTTAAAACGCACTTCCAGGAATTATTGTTAACAGACAGTAGAGAATTCTTTTGTGTGTCCCTGTAAATGAACATTGACTGCTATACACACAATATTCTGTAGTAATCCTCTTGAAATGCACCTTAGTGATATATATAAATTCCAATGCGTTTAAAATAGTGAAACAGTATTTAAATAAACCGCAGATGACTTTTCTCCATAGACGTAATGTAACGGAATTCTTTTGACTGTCCCTGTAAAGTAACTATAAGTTCTATGCACACCCTATTCCATATTAAACTTCTTCTAATGCTCCTTAGATATATATATTAATTTCAATTCGTTTAAAATAGTGAAGCATTATTTAAATAAACCGCAAATGACTTTTCCCTATAGATCGCAATGTAACGGAATTCTTTTGAGTGTCCCTGTAAAAAAACTATAAGTGCTACACACTTCCGTTGAAATAGGGAACATGCTATAGATAACGACAATAACATATATAAATTGCAGACCAATCCGAGCATATTTACGGGAGTTAGAGCACGGACAGACGGCCAGACGGCAGACAGTCATACGGCCAGACAAACCGAAGTCATAAACACTTTTCAACTAGGTTGGAAAGTGTTAATAAAAAGGACAATCACGTGATCAAACCACCCACAGATTTATTCCTGGGTGCGTGTATGTTCCGCGCGCAGTGCGGACGAAAATTTTGCGCGTTATGAATGCTGATCGGGATAAATCAGATCACGTGATACATTCATGAATATTTTGGATTTTTTCTGAGTAAATATAGGCATGTATTCCTATTACGAGAGCCATTGTTTTGGAAAGATATGTAGTCGTTGTTTTTACCTGTTCTGAACTATAAAAGCATGAAATAATTAAATTATTACAAATACTTGCTTTGATAAGACTTTGATACGCAAATCTTCTTCGCCCGCGCGCCGCCTGATCTTCGGTTCTGAACAGAGCCATCGTGACGTGTGGCTCTGAAGTACCCGTGGTAAGTGACTGTGAAGCTGCAACAACGAAATATTTTAAACAATATCAAGTAGAAAAAATGAACAGTGTAATATTTATCTACAAAAACAACTTTTCAAAAGTAAAAAAGGCCAAGCGTAAAAAAAAAAAGGTTGTGGCTAAAAAATGGTGTGATATCAAATTTCCAAGTTATTATATTGCTTATTTAACTTTTTTCCATTAAATAAGTTATCATATATATAAGTCGAGTGCCTACGTATATGTTAATAGAAATCGTTTTCTCCTGTACTAAATACATCCTAATGAGTTTCTGAAAATTCAATTTTTTTCAAATTATGCATGATGGGCTTGGCGGCCATCTTTCCATATTTCTAAGCACCAAAATTTCTAAAGTAAAAGCGTAATATGTTTGCAATGTAATATGTTTATAAAAATTTCGAACTTCAGATTCTAATTACGGACAGATAAATTAGATAAGACTGATATTTTGATAAATTGATTTTTACTAGTTTGAAATTAATAATTACTCTAAAAAATAAATCATAAGATGAATCTTTAAGATAAGTCATCATTATCTTAAGACACAATTTTCAGAGCATACAAGTCTATAAATGAAACTCTTAAATATTTGCTTAAATAACAATTTTGAACTTCGGATTTTAACTACGGATTTGGGTGGTTAGAATTTTGTGAATAATATGCAAAGATGGCCGCCAAACCCATCATGCATAATTTGAAAAAAATTGAATTTTCAGAAACTCATTAGGATGTATTTAGTACAGGAGAAAACGATTTCTATTAACATATACGTAGGCACTCGACTTATATATATGATAACTTATTTAATGGAAAAAAGTTAAATAAGCAATATAATAGCTTGGAAATTTGATATCACACCATTTTTTAGCCACAACCTTTTTTTTTACGCTTGGCCTTTTTTTACTTTTGAAAAGTTGTTTTTGTAGATATCATTTCTTTTTTTTTAAATATATTGAACATAATTTAAATAATCTAAACATGAGAAATAATTTAAAAATACATTTTACTTTCAGTCATTGTTTAAAGGGTTAGCTAGAAATACCAGTAGATTTTTCAATTAAATTAATTACACTCTTAAAAACAACATACTAAATGTGGCTTGTTATAATACTTGTTACCCTCCGTTAAAAAATATCACTGACTAATCCATTAAATGAATAAAAATAGAATATGTACATAGCGTGTCAGCGCTGCATTGGGAATCAAACGTGATATCACGCTCTTTTATTATTAACACTAGCTGGCTTCACCCGCCATCGGGCCCCTAATTTACACCGGGGCCTCAATCCTTTTAAAACCTCGAATAAGATAAACCACGAACCTCCGACCTCGTTCCACGCTGCCTTCGGCACCGGATAATCCCTAAATTTGCACATCGAATTGTATAAACCTGTAAACAAACGAACTTCCGACACGGGTCCCCGCTGCCTTCGGCACAGTATAGCAGTCGTGCTGCGCACGCTCAAGTCCTATCTTCCACCACCAGGTAGCGCAATCTGTTCTATACGAACCTCGGGCACTGAAATCGTTAAGGCTATAGATGTCGAGTCGAATGAGCTATACCCCGTCGTGATCTAGCCCATAGAACCAGAGATAAGAAAGTGCCCCTGGTGGTGAAAAAACGAACTAAAATCGGAAAGCTCTATAGATGTCGAGTCGAATGAGCCATACCCCGTCGTGATCCGACTCATAGAAACAGAGATAGGAAAGCGCCCACTGGTGGTGAAAGCTAATCGGGTTTGGGGGGCAAAGGGGGGGGATGAACACCGGAGATGCATAATAAGATTAGGCGGTCACAGACTTTTCCAACGATGTATCACATGAGGGATATGTGCAAAATTCAGAAAATACCCCCCCACCACCTGCATAATTTGATTAAGCGTTCACAGACCTTTCCAACGATATATCACATGAAAGGTGTCGGCAAAATTTAGAAAAGTGCCCTCTTTGGAGGGGGGGGGGGTGAAAGCGGGAGGATGGACCCCGAAGATACATAATATGAATAAGCGGCCACAGGCCTTTCGAACAATATATCACATGAATAGTGTCGGGGGGGGGCGCAAAATGTGGGGGTTTCACCTGTGATGCATAACATGAATAAGTGGTCACAGCCCTTTGTAACGATATGTGACATGACGGATATCGTTAAAATTTAGAAAAGTGTCCCCCCCCCCTTTGTAGGCAAAACGCGCTCCGCCCCTCCCTATAATTTTTGACGCAGCTTTATTTTTAAAATTTATGTTATGTGTTATAAAATATCGTAAAGTTTCAAACAGATAGCCTTATTATACTTCCTAATTTTGTTCACGCTCCTCCCCATCCTCTCCCCGAACTGTGACGCGCCATTCTTTTTTATATATATATATTTTTTTATCATGTGTTATAAACCATCTTAAAGTTTAAAACAGATCGTATTGGAATTTAATATATTTGCTGAAATTACTATTATATGTAGAATAATATAGAAATAAACCCTCCTTTAGATTGTAATTGAGATATATGAACAATTTTTAGAATTTATGAAAGCTGATTTTTATTTATTTATTTATTTATCTATTTATTTATTTTTTGTTTATTTGTTTATTTTTTTTTTTGCATTGCCCTGTGCATGTTTGGAATTTCTTAGCAATTTCTTAGATTTACATTATTTTATTCAATTAAACATTGTACTGTTACAATAAATTTAAATGGAAACTTCACTTCTAAAACAAAAATAATTTAACAACTGGATTTCATTAATTTATAGAAAAATGACGTGAAAGGTATTCCTGCGAACGAAATGCCTGTCCTTTACCACGTTTTTTTTAAAGAAATAAATGAATCACCTTTAATTCATTTCAAAAATTTTGTTTACGTTTGGAAAGAAATTTTAAATGCCGATAACTCTTAATGTATAAATTTTAGAAGGTACATCTTCCCTCAAAAACTAATTTATTTTTAAAGATCTTTCAAAAACGTATATTATATATTTAAAATATTTTTTATGCATAAACACTACGTCTGATTACTTTATTTTACAATTTTAAGAACACGCATTTTATCAGACAATTAAATGCACTAAACAAACACGAGTGAAAAATTGACCTGGGCCAGGACTCGAACCTGGGACCTTACGCATACCATGCGGACGCTCTACGACTGAGACACCCAGATCGACACGCTTGACGGGAATTTCTCATACTTATTCTTGTTGGAAACAGTCATCTGCCACAGTTTGCACTCATATTTAATTGTTTGATAAAATGTGTGTTCTTATAATTATGAAGTTTTATTTAAAAAAAATATCTTCAAAAGAAAATGGCTGACTTGCAGATGAAATTTGATGTTGTTATAACTTGTAACTGATTTGTGCTATTATAATACAGACTAGCCGCCACTGGCGACCAGTTTTCTCTCCCTTAAATATATGTTAAGCACTGTATCACGTTACTTTTATTCATAATTTTTTTTCCGTAATCCTTTGCCAAACCGGAAGATTCTAATAGACAAATCAAAAACTTTTTCGATCATGGTAGCATTTCGCATATTTTTTGTAGTTATGTATTTCATCTTTCTTGACAAAAACCGCTTAACCAACTTAAGCATTTATGCTTCATATCCGTTTGCTTATCAGTTGCAATATGCTTGCTAATGAGGAGATTCTTAAACATATTAAGTAGTTTTCCGTAATTGGATCCATTGCCAAATGGCGTATTTTAGTTAATACGATTTGGTGCAATGAATTCTATTTTGTGAAAGTCTTTAATGATATCCACCATTTACACTGAACCATATTGTTGCCAATATTTTTTTTTGTTTGTTTGTTTCTCGCTAACTTTGGCTGTAGACTTGATTACGGCAGAATCAAGAAGAAAATCTATCATTATTCTCATTTAAAACGTCTTGAATAATGTGACATAATCGGAGTGCATATTATAACACGTAATTTTCGAGTATGGTTTGGTGAAACATTGAACTTTTGGAAGCCAGTTTTGATAATCACGTAAATATGTCACACCAACATCACCGCCTATAATTCTAATTACAGCAACCCATTTTTCTCTCTATATTGCAACTCTATAGTTAATATAGTGCCCCGGTGCGTCTACGACAGCTGTTCCATCAGAACATTTGATTTCAAAATAAAAGTATCGTTTCTAATTTGCACACACGAAAAATAAAAGCTGGTATTGACGATTTTAAAAATTATATTGGCGAGATTTGCGCCCAAATAACACAAAAGTACTTAATGATGTTATGTATTTTGTAAATGTATATTAAATTACTGTTTTGAAAGCGATTGGTCATTAATAATGGTAAATATGATTGGTGATTAACAATCCTTTTCGGTGGTCTCTCTTCCTTTCACGTATAATACATAAATACCAAATTAACTGACAATTTGTTTCGAAATTTGATTCATTAAATATCATTACATGAGTTGTATTTGTTTACATTCAGCTTACATCAAGAAAAGATAAAGAATGAAGTTGAGTTGTATAGCACATAATTGTGGTAAACTTTGATTGTGTCACTGGTACGAATTATTTTTTTGACACCAGGCAGCGCTCCAAAAAATCTTTCATGGAAAACTAACTTTACGAACGATTATCTCCATGGTTTAATGGTTTAATATTTTAAACCTTCACGACGAATGAATCTTTTTTTTTTGTTTACTTTCATGGATAGAGAATTTGAACTGCGAAGCTAATTTCAACTGAAGTTATTGGAGAATATATACATAATTGAACGTAAGTCATCTCTCAAATATTAATTTATTTTGAACGATCTTTCTAAAAATGTCACATTTATGAAGTTTTATTCGAAAAAATAATTTTTAATAAAAATGGCCGCCTGGCATATGAAAAAGTGAAACGCGCATTCCGGAACTGTTGATGACAGTCACATGACTTACGGTTTTATTATAGAGATGGTACATGGTCGTTGGCATGTTTTATCTCTGTTTTGGCATAATTTTTTAATCGCCAAGTTAATTAACAGTTTTTTGCTAATTAAGGATAGAAAATAATATTTTTTTACACTGAATTTTATAAAAGCACATAGATTACGTAATTACTTGTCCAAAAATGCAATCTTTTTATTATTCTGCCGAATATTAAGGTCTGTAGGTTGTTTGAAAAAAAAAGTTTGACGAAGAAAAAAGTGATCATTTTAAGTAACTCGACGTTTTTTTAAAAAATCTATATCTCTGTTTATAAATCACTTATGACGATGAGTTTGGTCTTAAATTGAAGAAATTCTTCATTAGATTCTTCTAGTTTTCGTTTTTTTTTTTTTTTTCTGCGACGCTTGGTTTATTTGTTATCTGATATTTTAATCTGGCGTGTTTTGTCGATTTAACATTGCGAAGTTGATTTCTATAAATAAGCAGTAGCGGTCTAGTTCAGTTCTTGGCGTTGTTTGTGTGGCGTTTTTTTTTTAAGCTTGGCTTGGCAGAACGACCGCCCTGCTTGATTAGAAAAATACGCTTTAACTAATTAATAGCTTTATATTACTGAAATTATATTACTCTTGTTGTCATTTGGTTTGAAAAAAAAAGAGCGAGAGAGAGATGAATTTTTTTTTTCTCCAAAATTCATTAGTTCGAAATTTCTATCAAGCGTAAAAAAAATGGTGAATTGTTCATACTTGTGTTCGATGCCTACATTACATTAACGAGTTCAACGGGATTTGTTTGGTAAAATCATGAAGATAGACGGGATTTGCAAGATAATCATTGAATGTTTGTTAAACAGTGTACCTAAAAGAAGGTATCTTTACTTTTATACTTTTTTAAATTAAATATTTATTTGAGGGAAAATTCCCATAAATATTTCTCTAAAGTTAACCACAACATATTTTAAATATTATTACATTTAAATCTAGGTACTCTTGAGTAATTGCAAAACATGTGTACACAATTTATAGTAATTTATTGTGCCATCATAGTTCATATTGGACAGATTCTATAAGCAAAGTCAATAATGTTTTGGTAAGCTTTGGCATTTAATATTTGTATTTTTCGCCTCATTTGTTTGTATTAGTAAATGTTTGCAAAAATATAATTCTTTTCCATATGGACTGTAAAATAATAATAATAATAATATTTCCTAATCTAGGAAAGTATAATATAACCGTAAACGAAAATATACAATAACCTCTTTCGCGTTACCCATGCATTTTGAAAGCGTGCTTTATCTTCAGAAACCACAGAAATCACTAAATTTTCGAGATATAAAGAAGCAATTATAAAAACAAAGTTACTGCATTGCTTTTCGGAAACGTTTTCATGTAATAATTATTCTGCATTAATAATTTTTCTCAAACCGGAATATCCGTTTTAAGATGCTATCAATTATGAATTAAACATTTCCAGCTCCGTAACGGAATTTATTCATGCAAGAGTAACAAAATAATATTAACGTTAGTGTTAATGCATTTCTTTCAGTAAAACATGTTTGCTGAACATGAAAAAGTTTATTTCAGGATTGATAAAATCGAAAAAACCTGTATTCCAGATTGAGAAAACGGATTAACACACTATAAAAACTACTCAGAAAAGGTTCCGAAAAGTAGTGACAGCAAAAGAAACTTTGTTTTTATAAATGCATCTTTAAATCTCGAATATATACATATTGGTTAATGAAGTTTTAAAAGACAAAGAAAGCTTTTCGGAATCGTGGATAATACGCAAATAGTTATTATGTTATATTTTCTTAGATTAAGAAACATTTGTATTTTTTTACAATGCATATAGTAAATTATGCGTTAATTTATAATTCAAAATATTGATAGAGAGTCAGTTATTTCAACAATAAAATATTTATTTATTCTGAAAATTTTGAGAAACTAGGTTGTGGAAGAGAATTCCAAAACCAGAAATAAGCATTAAAGAAGAAATATGTCTCGAGAAATATAGTTATATTTAATAAAACTTTCTCTTTCTAAAATATTTTATAGCCACCTTTACAGATCCGTTTCTCCTGCCGTCTTCTTTTCTTCAGATATGAATTGTGTGCTTTAATATTCTAGAATCATGGTAACTTAGAAAAAGCTCTCTCCGTCAAAGTCTAAAATGCTATAAATTTAGGTTTTGTAAAAGATTTTATTGCAAAAATGCATCAAAATACTTTCGTTGGAAACATTTTTTATGATATGATCCATATTTTAAGGGGGCTCAGGGCTTGATAGATACCGAAAAACATGTAAACAGAGCTCTCGCTTCGAGTCCATATAAAAACAAAAGTATTCAATGTAACTAATTTAAACTTTCTCATATTTTTAAGGTATGTTTGTAGTCTTATAAAATTATAAAATGAAGTACTTCAATGTAATAAAATTAAAAATATAGCAAACTTTATATAACACAATTTTCGAAAAAAAAATTAGGTGTCATATAACTATCCGTAAGATATCTTAACGTTGAATTGACCTAACAACCTAATTTTTGCTTTAAAATGATCAAGAAACTTTACTCTATAGAATGAATTAACCTTTTGCTTACGGGGGGATTACCGTAATCCCAAGAAAAATAATGTTGAAAAATACGGGGTTGGGATTACCGTAATCCCGAAATTTTCCACCCCTCAAACATGGCGTGCAGGAAGTAATCAAGAGCGTTAAGCTCAACAGGGGTCCGACTGCGTATCGGAGAAGGGAAATTATGTAGGGAAGATATTATTTATGCTAGGGAAACGAGGGGGAAATTTCCGCAGTAAAGAAAGTAAACATTGTTTACTCAGACGTCTTCAAGCTTTTTCTGTCTCACTTTTTCACTTTTTTGTTCTTAGAATGTTAAATCTCTCTCTCTCTTTTTTTTTTTTTTCAGTTAATTGAGAATAATATACTAGATGTCTTTAAATTATTTAAGAAACTTTATTTATTAAACTGAGCGAAAATAAAATGATTATACATATTAATACTTGAATAAAAATACAGTTTAAAAAAAAAACATTTCTTAATTTAAAATTAATCAAATAAAAATAATTGTTTTTGCACAGTATAAACATATTATGAAACGTTTAATTTTATGCGCAAACACAACTAAATAGCTCGGTTTATCTCCTGCATATGCAAATGTATTTTGCCTGTTTAAGAATGGCATTAAAAATTAATCGAATTCTAGAGTTATTTACAAGTAATTTTTTCCGCAATCGTCTGATTCGAGCAAAATATTAGTTATTTTGCAGAAAATAATAAATGTTACATTAATAATTCCTTATATATTTTACAAATACATGAATATTTTTTTAAAAATGTAAATGAATGGGCGAATGAAAGTACTAAGCACTTCTCAGTAAAGTTTAAAAGGCAACAGCTATTTCTAAATCCTATAAAGATCAACTGTTATTGGCGTACGCTTTTTCTCGAAAACATCTGAAGCGATTTCAATATTTTATTTTTTTTATTAAGACATTTTTTTGGAAAATTCATTTTTTTAATAAAGTTGTCAAGTAATAAAGTAAAATTAAAAAAATTAAATATGTGAAATCGCGTAGCTGTTGCACTTTTTATTTTTATTTTTTGCAAACGATCAATTTATAGTTTAACAAATACCAAAAAATTGCAAATAATGACTATTTATTATTATTATTTTTTTTCACTACAATATTTTTACACCCATTTTAAAATCACTTCAGTAATTGTCGAGTAAAAAAATACTTCAATATCAACTAATATCAATATGATTTAAAGTGTTGTTGCCCGCTTATGTATTATTATTTTGGGGGTGAGGAAAACAACAATAAAAATTACTTAGGCGCAATATCTTAAAGGTACGCTTTTAAAATTAAGAAGACATAATTGAAATTCAACAGAGCGCTATTACATTCCTTCCCTTACGGGAAAAATTACGTTGAGTTATTGGAAAATAGCACAGCACACGCGTAAAAAAGTACATCTTTAGTCTTATTTTCTTTTGAATTTTTCTTGAAAAGACTTTCTCCTGTCTTTTAACATTCAGTTTACCACACCAATAGATTTTTTAGTTATCTCCTCTCATTTTCTCTATTACAATTACTTTTTTACATCCATGTCTGGTGTTAAAGGGGGCGAGGTCAGGTGACTGCCTGCGACAAGAAAAACAAAGGGGTGGAAAATTCACAAAATAAAATACTTAGCGATAACTTGATATATGTATTTTTTTTTTCTTAAGAATATGTCAATTGTTGAGGTGCAGAAAAAAACATCTCACTCATTGTCAAATGGCTACTAAAACCGTCCCTGCTTTTACCCCCCCCCCCCCCCACCTTCCCATCCAAACTATTTTCCCTCGTCATTTTGCCATTTCTAAACCAAAAAATGCCGCCATTTTTTTTTTTTTTTTACATCTAGATACGGCCGTAAAAGTGGTCGGGCGACTGCACGGAACCCTAAAGACTAAGATGTGGGAAATTCACAAACTAACAAGTAATAACTTAAGGTGGTTCTCAAATTCCTTGCTGAACAACGTGAAACTTTCTGACTCATTTTCTAACTCATTTCTAACGTCAAAAAATTAAATTGGAAGACCTAACTATGGAGGTGATTGGAAATCGTAAATAAATTACTTATAGAGTGAAAACGATTGTTGTCACATGACGACCAATTTTCTCCTTTCCCGCGTTACCGCGTCCGGAAATTCTATTTAAATCGCCAACTTTGACAGTATTTTCTCAAAGAAATTTCTTTCTTTACCAAAAATAGAAAACGCCATTCGATTACATAATTTCTGAATAAGAACATCCTCAATTTATTATTTGATTTACACTCAATTGTTATTAAACTTAATCACTCGAATTTAATTACATTTACTTCACCGAAAAAATATAATTCACAGCGCTGTATTTTTAAAATAAGGTTCACATTTGCATATAAATTTAGTTACCGAAAATGATCTATTTATTATTATTTGATTTACACTCAAGTACTGCAAAACGTAATCACAGAAAAAAATCATTTCAAGAATCATGACAGGAAAAGATAATTTTCATCTCGTAGTATGTCATTTAAAACTTATTTACAAACAAAAAATTACTTCATTCAGGTAAACTTTCTTTCAGGGAAAATAAAATCCCCAACGGTCCCACGAACCACTAATGATGACCAGATGTGCCTACTGGTTGCTTACTGATTGCCATACTCTGATCACCTGCGGTGAAGAATCATTAGAGAAGGGGGTTGAAATTTTGAGATTCTCCCGTAGTTAACGCATATGTAAGGAATTTATTTCCCGTAAGCTAAACGTTAAGGATATAACCACCACTCAAAGGAAACATTATTAAAAAAACTCTTAAATTTAAAAAATTTAAAAACTTTAAAAAAATACAATTTTTTTTTCATAAAAAATACTCAAAATATTAAACTATCTAAAATATATTAACTCATTCTATAGAGTAAAGTTTCTTGATCATTCTAAAGCAAAAATTAGGTTGTTAGGTCAATTCAACGTTAAGATATCTTACGGATAGTGATATGACACCTAATGTTTTTTTCGAAAATTGTGTTATATAAATTTTGCTATATTTTTAATTGTATTACATTGAAGTACTTCATTTTATAATTTTATAAGACTTCAAACATACCTTAAAAATATCAGAAAGTTTAAATTAGTTACATTGAATACTTTTGTTTTTATATGGACTCGAAGTGAGAGCTCTGTTTAGATGTTTTTCGGTATCTATCAAGCCCTGAGCCCCTTTAAGCAATATATTATGCTAAAAATCAAAAGTTTCAGTGGAATGTAAAACAATGTATAAAAATCTGTGATAGTATCTGTTAAAATTCCTATTTTGCAGAAGAAAGGCCTAACTATGCATTTTTTTCTAAATTTATTTATTTTGTGTGTATTATAAATAAAATAAATCGATCAAAATTTGTATAAAGAATCCAACTACTACAATCAAAGTACATGGGAAAGTTAGTTTTAATGAGTCACGCAGTAAACATTGAGAAATTAAAGCATGCGCATGCGTAAACTGTCTAAACTCTTTATTACCAAAAAAATTTAAATATCAGTGTAATACGACGACGTTTATGCGTGTTTTACTTTGGAAATAAAAATAAAAAATCTAAGCTGATATTTAACCAGTATTAGTATACTCTGCAAAATCAGCTCAACATTATATAAAATCGAATAATATTCGAGATGAATTTGATAAGGTGAAGCTATGTTTAGGTAATATTTGAGTTATATTTGGCAATATTTTATAAAGACTTTTAAAATGTTCATATATTGCTTGACTATATTGGCTATATATTTTCATATTCATATTGCAGTATACCATTTACTTCTATATATTTGTAACATAATGTGAACTATTGCAGTAGTGACGAAATAAAAATCCAATGTTGTTGCTCACACATATTTAAAAATTTAAAAGACAATTTGGAATGCAGAGAAAATAAAACAAGATTATCCTTGTTCTTCACATTTTACAGATAGTAATTCGAAATGCGTTAATCTGTAGTTAGAACATATTTATGTTGTCGAAAAATCACTTCAGCTTTTTGTATGAAAATGGTTATAAAACATCATTTATACAATAATCTTTCCTTCAATTTAAAATCATTTTCAAATATATTAGTGGCATTGTAGGCATTTCTCCACAAATTATCCTGAAAGCCACAAACGTGCATTATTTTTGAAAATTGTATTTTAAAAGGAGATGTTTTCAAAGTTTATGCAAACATGGAAGTACACTAATAACAAGTCTTTAATTTATGTTTATTTCCCTTGGAATAAAGTTGTTCAATTGAATTTTCTTCAAACCTCTTTACTCAAAAATGCATATAATATCCATTTATGCATAGCTGCCAACCTCCCGTTTTTTTTTTTTTTTTTTTTTTTTTTTTTTTTTGTTCATCCAAAAATTATAACTGGAGCTAGAAAATTTATTTAATATAATTATTTAATGATGTTCCCTGTTACTACCGATTTAACTAAGGTACTTATTTAATTAAATTTATTAAGTAATATATATACCACAAAGTATGTTTATTAGACTAAAAAACGTGGAATATTGGCAGCTATGAATAACCTTATATGAAAATAAGTTATTTTCATATAAGGGCGAAACCATTTTTGCATGAACTTATTGCAATCGAGAGCAGGACGAATAACAATTCTGTGTGCCACTTCTAAGAGAAAAATAATTATTATTTAGTTTTGAAAGAAATATCCGACCCATGTTTTTTTTTTCTATATTTGTTCTATATTTTTCCTGTTTAGTCCTGAAATACGTCCTTTTTAGCTAACTTTAAACAGACTACATTTCTAAGTATTATAAGAAATATGATATTTATTAGTTTTTATAATGCAAAGTTTACATAGTTAACATATAATAATTGTAATAATAGTTTTATTCTAATTAATTAATATATTTATTTATTAGATAAATAAATATAATTTAACTTTATATTTCATCTCATAGAAACCGTTAATTTTTTCTTTTCCTTTTCTTTTGTATAAGTAAAAAAAAAGTGTGAAAATAAATATTACATTTTGCAAGATTTAACTGCTTTTATGAGTATAATGGCTAATTAGAATAAATTCACAAAGTATGTAATATTAATGCAAGAGGAGAAATGTTTTTTTTTAGAGGTGTTTATTTCTTACATTGAATGTTCAATGTTATTTCCATGTGTGTGAATTTACTCTGCGTGATTGTTATTGAAAATAATGAAAAAAAGATGTTTCTTTTACAATTTTGTTTTATATTACTGTCTTAGTTAGCAAATACTTATTCGCAATAAATATTGTTTTCCTATCAAAATTAATTTTTTAATTACTATACTATGTATTCGACGATTAAAATTTAAACAGTTTTAAGTTTGTAATATAAAATATTTTTAATATATTGTTTTTTTATTTATTTATTTAAGTAATTGAATATACTACGACACTTCTCGGATACTCCAAGAGAAAGACTCCTTTTATACATTTATTTAATTAAATTACGTAAAACTAATATTTAAAAATATAACTTTTTAAATTATTTTTAAAGTAGTAATAAATTTAATTGGAAATAGAATGAATAATAAATTTGCCTAACAGATTTCAGATGTTCGAGAAAATTTCGAAAACTTTGAATTCAAAATTAAATATACATCATACAATATATACACATCACACTAAATAACACAAAATAACAGGATAAACTTTGCAACATATTAGAAAAAATTATTTTTACATCCACAACGGTGTTTGAGTGTTTTCTGTATAAAATCTATTATATTATTATTCAAAATATAATGCATTTATTACAACACCCCCCCCCCCATCCGGTGCAAAGTCGACAATGGTAGTAAAATGACGAATTTTGCATGGTATCTGTCAAGCTAGACAGAATATATTATTTTTTATGATATAGTGCTTTTCTAGCTGTCTTGTCTTATTTGATTATCAAACAACTAAAAATTAAATGCATAAATATTTAATGAAGCAAAATTTGAAAAATGATTGTATGTTTCACATTTTTTAAACACAATGCAGATTTTCGTAAGTAAATGTTTGAAAATAGAGTAAAATCTTTGAAGACGGAATCATTATAGTCCAGCAATAATTCTGTTCAAAACCGTTTACCGTCTTAGCAGGTAGTGGTATGGTAACGTGTGTATGGCATTTCTTATGTCTAGCCTATGACATTTCTTTCGCAACACTTTGATTGTGTCTTCTTCGGTTTACACAGTATGTTTTGCACGCGATAAAGTGTAATGTAATGTACTATGCAGCTTCCGGATTGGTCAAAATGATTGCATTTCATATTTGCATTTGAAAACGTATTAAAATAAAAGCAGACATAATAGCTGCATTATTAAGTATTTGTAAAGAATCCAGTTTGAAGTTAAATGAGTATGTAAATGCCAGGTATCTTGCGAAATATTGTAATGGATTTTTAATAATACAACAAGTAATATTTTCGTTACTAAAATCGAATAATTACTATTTATAATCGACAATGTCGTATTTCGTCCGCTAGGAACTTTGCCGTCGTCGTCATAAATATGTTATTCACGTAATATTAGAAATACATTTTAAAAAGTAGTTCGGTATGTCAATTTCATTGCGCTGATGCAACGGCTTCCGCTATGATTTTCTCTTTTACCACTTATGCATGACTTGTAAATTTTGCATAATTTCAATTTTTACAACAAATTCGTTTTAGATTTTTCATAAAATTCGTTAAAAACTTTAGATTAGTTCATTGAATGTTTTTATAAAAATTTTAAATAATTCTCAAGCATGTTTTGAAATTTAATTAAAAAAATGAAGATACGTTTGCTACAATAATGAATGAGCAACAATTGGCCAATTAATGCCCAGAGTAAATTAAATAAATATATACATATTGTTTTTTCCATATTGTTTATACATATTGTTATATATACATATTGTAAACCTCGCAACGTTGCCATCAAGGCTACAATGTTCTTTAAAGTGAATATGGTTAAAATTATATATTTAAAGAACCACTATTGCGCCAAATCAAATTTGCCCAAATCCTCCATTTGACTGTGGACATAATTATAGAATTATGGCCATAAGGTACTGCACTTCGGCGCAAAACTGAAATCTGTGGACGAACATATTTCCATTTTATGTTAATCATACAGTTTACATCTGCTAAACTGGTTAAAAAAATTTGTTGCATCAGAATATGCTCAAAATTGTATATTTGATTGTAATGTTTTAATTCGATCACTAAAATGAACATCTATTTTAACAGTCATCAGATTTTTTAATAAGATATTGCGGAATAGTCGCAAACAATTAACACTAATTTTTATATAATCCACCAGATATTTCTAAAATTCTGGCGAAATTATTACTTTTATTATTTTAAGATCTTCTATATAATCTGTAATTGAAATGCATGCTTCTATCATAACAAAAAAGAAAGAAAAAAACTTGTACCTATTATTTGAGGAGAAAATTATCTTATACAAATTGCATTTTTTTAAGGGTAATGAAAAAATGTGTACGAGAATATCTAAATCTTCTGTTTTATGCTTTATATGAATCAGAAGAAAAACATTTTTCTTTCTGGAAAAGTTTTCTTATGAAATTTTTGCTCTTTACTTATTAGACTTTTTTTTCAATTGCGCCAGATTATTTTTAGCTTAGTAAAATAACTCTCTCCTTAATTTTTAAAAGTATATAATTACTTTGCAATTAGCTTTTTAAAAGTTTTTTTTTTTTTTTTTTTTTTTTTTTTTTACTGTCATTATTTTCACATTATATATAAGCTTTAAAAAAAATTCTGACAATTTTCCACAAGTACCATTATAATAATGATGAAGTAATGACTTTCTAAATATTAAAAATGAAATCACTCTTAAACAAATACTGAACATAAAAAAGTGTATGTTTCTGGAATTATTATTTTTTAAGACTTTAAAAATAAATATCTAAATATATATATATAAACAACAAATATGTTCATAATTTAAAATGTCTGTAATTATCAACAAAAAATTAAAAGGTTTTTAACAGCTATACTAATTATTTTTTATTAAAGCGTACTGTTTACGTGCAGATTTTTTGTAATTAAATGAACTATATTTTAAAGTATATTTTTTGCTCGTAAATAATAATCTGCAAAATGTGTCTTTTAAAGTTTAATTTTATTTTCATAAACATCTAAATATTTTATGAAGAATGTAAAAGTAACGCAATATTTGTAAAAATTATTTCTAAAAATATTACAATATTCGTGGAATAAAAATTAGTTTGATTTAAAAAAATGCAAAATACATTTTATTTATTTTCATAACTTTTTCCTAAATTAAGGTAAAGCTAGGATAGTCTGCGCACAATTCAAAAGAATAACAATAAAATATCTAAATATTATTTTTTTGCTAAACTATTCATGAATAATTTTTACTTCATTTGTTTTTTATACATTTCATTGCTATTTTGTTGTTATGTAGCAATTTAATAGAACAGTTGTAATAAAACCAAGAAAGTTATTTTGCGCAATCTGTCCTTACAGGGTTGGTGTGATTGCGCACATGGGTAGGAGAGATTGTTACTAATAATAACTACAATTTAATTGTTAACAATAATAATTACACTTAAATGGCATTGTTGTAAGGCATTTGTGAATAAATATTATTGTATTAGGATTGAATAAATCAACCTAATGATACAATTCCAAAGATTCAGATCACCCATCCTCATTGCCTAATATTTTTTAACAAATTAATTTATTGCCAAATTTTGTTTCGATAATTTCGTGTTTTTCAAAAATTATTTCACAATTGATTCATTCATATGTTTTACATGTTATTTGTAAGTATATACAAATTTATTGTTAAGCTGCATAATCTCTCCTAGCATGGAAACTAATAGCTGCATTATTAAGTATTTGTAAAGAATCCAGTTTGAAGTTAAATGAGTATGTAAATGCCAGGTATCTTGTGAAATATTGTAATGGATTTTTAATAATACAACCAGTAATATTTTCGTTACTAAAATCGAATAATTACTATTCATAATCGACAATGTCGTATTTCTTCCGCTAGGAACTTTTCTGTCGTCGTCATAAATATGTTATTCCCGTAATATTAGAAATACATTTTAAAAAGTAGTTCGGTATGTCAATTTCATTGCGCTGATGCAACGGCTTCCGCTGTGATTTTCTTTTTTACCGCTTATGCATGACTTGTAAATTTTGCATAATTTCAATTTTTACAAAAAATTCATTTACGATTTTTCATAAAATTCGTTAAAAACTTTAGCTTAGTTCATTGAATGTTTTTATAAAAATTTTAAATATTTCTCAAGCATGTTTTGAAATTTAATTAAAAAAATGAAGATACGTTTGCTACAATAATGAATGAGCAATAATTGGCCATTTAATGCCCAGAGTAAATTAAATATATATATACATATTGTTTTTTCCATATTGTTTATACATATTGTTATATATACATATTGTAAACCTCGCAACGTTTCCATCAAGGCTACAATGTTCTTTAAAGTGAATATGGTTAAAATTATATATTTAAAGAACCACTATTGCGCCAAATCAGATTTGCCCAAATTCTCCATTTGACTGTGGACATAATTATAGAATTATGGCCATAAGGTACTGCACTTCTGCGCAAAACTGAAAACTGTGGACGAACATATTTCCATATTATGTTAATCATACAGTTTACATCTGCTAAACTGGTTAAAAAAATTTGTTGCATCAGAATATGCTCAAAATTGTATATTTGATTGTAATGTTTTAATTCGATCACTAAAATGAACATCTATTTTAAGTCATCAGATTTTTTAATAAGATATTGCGGAATAGTCGCAAACAATTAACACTAATTTTTATATAATCCACCAGATATTTCTAAAATTCTGGCGAAATTATTACTTTTATTATTTTAAGATCTTCTATATAATCTGTAATTGAAATGCATGCTTCTATCATAACAAAAAAGAAAGAAAAAAACTTGTACCTATTATTTGAGGACAAAATTATCTTATACAAATTGCATTTTTTAAAGTGTAATGAAAAAATGTGTACGAGAATATCTAAATCTTCTGTTTTATGCTTTATATGAATCGGAAGAAAAACATTTTTCTTTCTGGAAAAGTTTTCTTATGAAATTTTTGCTCTTTACTTATTAGATTTTTTCTTTCAATTGCGCCAGATTATTTTTAGCTTAGTAAAACAACTCTCTCCTTAATTTTTAAAAATATATAATTACTTTGCAATTTGCTTTTTAAAAGTTTTTTTTTTTTTTTTACTGTCATTATTTTCACATTATATATAAGTATTAAAAAAAATTCTGACAATTTTCCACAAGTACCATTATAATAATGATGAAGTAATGACTTTCTAAATATTTAAAATGAAATCACTCTTAAACAAATACTGAACATAAAAAAGTGTATGTTTCTGGAATTATTATTTTTTAAGACTTTAAAAATAAATATCTAAATATATATATATAAACAACAAATATGTTCATAATTTAAAATGTCTGTAATTATCAACAAAAAATTTAAAGGTTTTTAACAGCTATACTAATTATTTTTTATTAAAGCCGTACTGTTTACTTGCAGATTTTTTTTAATTAAATGAACTATAATTTAAAGTATATTTTTTGCTCGTAAATAATAATCTGGAAAAGGTGTCTTTTAAAGTTTAATTATATTTTCATAAACATCTAAATATTTTATGAAGAATGTAAAAGTAACGCAATATTTGTAAAAATTATTTCTAAAAATATTACAATATTCGTGGAATAAAAATTAGTTTGATTTAAAAAAATGCAAAATACATTTTATTTATTTTCATAACTTTTTCCTAAATTAAGGTAAAGCTAGGATAGTCTGCGCACAATTCAAAAGAATAACAATAAAATATCTAAATATTATTTTTTTTGCTAAACTATTCATGAATAATTTTTACTTCATTTGTTTTTTATGCATTTCATTGCTATTTTGTTGTTATGTTGCAATTTAATAGAACAGTTGTAATAAAACCAAGAAAGTTATTTTGCGCAATCTGTCCTTACAGGGTTGGTGTGATTGCGCACATGGGTAGGAGAGATTGTTACTAATAATAACTACAATTAAATTGTTAACAATAATAATTAGACTTAAATGACATTGTTGTAAGGTTTTTGTGAAAAAATAATATTGTATTAGGAGTGAATATTTCAAAAGAATCAGAAAAAGGAAATAATTTTAAAAACGATTAAAAAATTTTAATTAAATGAAAAAAAAAACATAAAGAATCAGAAAAAGCAAGTCCAGATAAGATTACAAGATAAAAATATGTTACTTAATAACACGTTTAACTTAAAATTAGTCCATTTTCATTTTTCATTTTTTATGCAAATTTACCAATAAGCTGCGAAATCTCTCCTAGCATAGAAACTAATGGGAACACTGCGCCTCCTAAGTAGCAGATGCGCAAACTCTCCAATTTCGGTAGGAGAGATTGCACGGCCTTTTATTTAAACGTGACTTCTTCTAAAACGAACCGTTGATGTTCACATTGTTAGTCTAGATTAGTAGCTTATGAGAAATCGTTGAAGTTTAAAATATTTGGTACTATTGACATTGTGTAGAAATTCTGATGAATAGCTATGAAAATTCAAGCACTTACTTTGGGAAAACAAAACAATATAGCAATACTTTATCTTAGACGCTCAAAGCAATCAACGTGCACTTTAAAGTAGACACTCCACTACTCTTGTTGAACAAATACCTGAAGTCGCTGCGCGCTCACTCTACTCCTTCCTCGCGAACCTCTATGTGCGCAATCTCTCCGACAGCGCCATCTCTCCTGGCTTTACCTGATGCATTTGTGTATTGCATTTATTACGTAAAAATATTCCTTTTATTCTAATTTCTCAGATTTCTCACGTCTTCTATTTTTTGTACTGAATATATATAAGACAAAATTCATTAAACAGAAAAAAATATCCTGATACCTGTAATAAATTTAACATTTAGAAAAACTTTCCATTTGTGAATGTAGAATTTGTTTTTTATTATTTTTTGTCTACCTATAAAAAAGAATTGTTAAAGAAAATTGTGATGTGTTATAATGCTACTAAAACAGTTTTTTATTAGGATGATTAAATAGGGAATTAAAATGGTATTTTTTATGAAGAGGTTTTTTCCTTTATTCCAATTGCTAAATAAAAATATAGTTACTATTATTTTCCCTTTTCTTTTAGTTAATAGTTGGCGTAGGATACTTAAATCAAAATGTCTGTCACTAAGAAGATTTTTCTCACATTGATGATTTCCTGAAATTTTAAAATTTTAAACACTGCTTAATAAATACCAACTGCTTGAATTGAAATAAAAAAAAATACCACGTTTTCACATTTTTATTTATTTATTTTGGTTTATGTTAAAAGGAAATGATGTCTAAAAGGTAAAACAAACGACAATTATCATGCACGTTCTGTTTTATATGCCTATGTTAACATTTATTTAAAAATATTTTATTTATTGTTGTTTCTCAAAACGATACGAACGCCATTGCACTATTATATTTTCTAATGTGGAATCAAAATTTGAGCTGTTAAGGACCAACTTTTTTACTTTTATCGTGTACAGTAGGATTTGGAAATGAACAATAGAACTATATGTAATATACTAAAATCATCCCGAAAAATTTTCTAACTATTCAGTAGAAGTTTTTAAAAAGACTAATTTTTCGCAATCGTGTTCACCTGACTTATAAAAACTCCGCACATAACTCTTTGACTGAGCAATCTTTAATGATGTACAATATATTAAAATCATTCTTGAATAACAATATCTACTTAGCAATGCAAGTCTCATTAAAATCCGTTCATTAGAACTTTTTAAAAGGTCTAGATTTTCTTATTCGACTTCACCTGATTATAAAACTTTCCCCATAACTCTATATCTATGCAACGTAGAACGATATGTTATACACTAAAACCTTCTTTGAAAGGATATAAAAATATTGATCAGTAAAATTTGTGAAACTGCAAACTATTTCTCGTTGTCTTTTCTGAATAAATTCTGCAATTGCGTCAAAGTGAGATTCTCATTCCATAAATAGCGAGTCGCAATGTTTGACCCTGTTTGCAATAAAAATTCTTTGCATTTTCAGAGTTAAAATAAATGGCGCATTAGCATATATTCTGGCATGCTATTGGTATAACAGAAAATTACCAAAATTATCCAGAAAACTTTGTTCCAAATTACGCCAATTCTCTGTAGACTCGATTATGGATTAAGTCGACTTTAAAAACATAGAATCAACTTAACCGTTTTTTTTAAGTTAATTATGCGCCAAACAACGCCCGGTAATTTACGACAAATGTAATTAGACTCAGTTATGCGGTTATGTATTTTATCTATTTAATTAATGAACATGGTAAAAACTACACCGACTTTCGAATCAGGATCAGTGGTTACGGCTAAATGTAAATATCTCTGATATTGTCGTGGTATTTCAGTTTGACCTACGAAATATTAACATAACATTAAATATTATCAATACTTCTGACATTATTAACACTTTTCAGAGCGCTCCTGTTTGGGCCACCAATATATAATTTTTATTTATTGATAGGTTACTACAACATTTGCTAGGAAATGTTAGCCGGAAGCATGGATGTGATAAGCCAAATATTATTTCCATCGCCATCATTTACTATTTTATTCATTTCATTTAAAATATAGACATTTCGCTCATTTAATTTAAAATACAAACGTGTGAAATACACACATTGCATACATTTAAAAGATACGCCTTTCACAAATTTCATTAAAAACACAAAATAAAAAAATAAAAGAAATAATGCTATATACCAAAACAGCGTATTTCATCATCGAAGTAATGTTTCCAATTTAAACACAGACACACACACACACACACACACAAAAATAAATAAATAAATAAAAAAAAATCCAAGTAAAAAAATGCTATTAGCAAGATTTGCGCTCGGCTAACATAAAAGTACGTAATCTCTTCAAGTAGCGGGGTTTTACGACATTTGTCAGAGAAATATTAAAAGAAACATTTTGTAAGGATATAGCGATGGTCATAAAACATACAATTCCGACGCGTATGTTAGTTATTTACAGCCTAGTATGTATGGCTCTCAAATATCAGCCAGTAATTGATTGATTGGACTCATTTACGAATATTTCCTCATTAACCTTTTGCTCACGGGTGGATTACCATAATCCCAATAAAAAAACGTTGCAAAATACGGGGTGGGATTACCGTCATCCCGAACATTTCCACCCCTCAAGGATGGAGTGCAGAAAATCCTTAATAGCGTTTGGCTCCCACTGTTTTCGAATTTTTGCCTAAATTAAGTACAAAGTAAATTATAAAACAATTTGGAAGTGGTGGTTTATTTCTGAAATAAAAAACTAAATGACGAACTCTATTTCCTTTGGATATAACTTTATTTTTCATTACTGTTGTTTATAGTCATATATTTATTTTTACATTTTACTTCTCACGGAATTTATTTTTTGTTATAGCCAGAATCGCGATAAAAAGGAAATAAATGTTTATTTAAGGACATTATTTTTATTTGCTTATTAAATTTTTAAATGTATCAGAAAGTTTAAAGCTATTTTTAAATAAAGAATTTTTTTATTAGCATACAATTTTATTCTTTTTTCTTTCATTATAATATTTGTTTATTTTTTTTTTAATTCAGATTTCTGCTACTATTCCCGAAGAGTAATATTACCCTAATTTAGGTACAAAATAAATTATAAAACAATTTGGAAATAGTGATTTATTTCTGAATTAAAAAATAAATGCCCAACTTTATAGAACTTTATTCTTCGTCACTGTTGCTTATACCTATTCCCATATATTTATTTCTACATTTTCCTTTTCATGAAATTTCTTTTTTTGTTATAATCTGAATCATGATAAAAAAAGAATAATAATTGTTTATTTAAAGAAATTATTTTCATTTGCTTATTTAATTTTTAAATGTATCTGGATATTTAAAGCTATTTTGATTTAAATTTGAAACATTTTAACACATTTTGAATTTTTTTTATTAGTATACAATTTTATTCTTTTTTCCCTGCTTTCGCTTAATGTGTTTTATTCAGATTTCTGCCACTATTTCTGACTAGTAATATTCGCCTAATTAAAGTACGCAATAAATTATAAAAGAATTTTGAAATAGTGGTTTATTTCTGAATTTAAAATTTAAATGACCTTCTGGGAACTCTAATTCCGTTGAATATAACGTTATTTTTTGTTACAGTTGTTAATAGAGATACCCATACATTTATTTCCAGATGTTTCTTCTCGTGCTTTTTTTTGTTGTTGTTATAATCTGAATCGTGATGAAAAAAAAATTGCATTTAAGGAAATTGTTTCCATTTGTTTTTTTAATTTTAAACGTATCTGAAAGTTTAAAGCTATTTTTAAATAAAGTATTTTTGTATTTGCAATATGTATACGTATACATTTAACGTCTGAATGTAAAAACTATTAAAAAACACCAATTAAAATATATTAAGACAGACATAAGCTCACTTTAAAAAATAAAATTTTATAAAACATATACTTAAAAACATTTTAAAATACAAATAAGTAGACGTTTTGCCATGCGACACGCAAGGCATCATCAGTACAAAAAACAATCCAATGCATAACAAACCACTGAACAATTCAAGAACAGTTAAAGTTACTTTAACAACAGACAATATTCACTCGGTACGGCACGAGCTTCATTCAGTGTCTCCGATCGCAATTCAGTGAGCCAACCCTCAAGGAATAATCTACCATGGTAGTTGTTACAGCCCGATTTCAAAATGCCGGCGTTCGCAATTAGCGGGATCTGATTCGTTTTAAGTGAATGCTGGACAATTTTTGAATTCAAATTACTATTTTTTAAAGCAGTAGTATGTTCTTTTAATCGAATTTCCAATGATCTACCTGTTTCACCAATGTAGACACTATTGCAATCTTTACAGGGAATAATATAAACAACACCGGGTAATTTAGACTTATCATATTGAAATTTATGCTTAGTGAAAAAGGAACTTATTTTATTAATTGGTTTAAAAGAAACCCCAATACTGTATGATTTTAGAATGCCAGAAATTTTATCAGAAATGTTTTTATAATAAGGGATACAGATAAAACTATTTGGTTTACTACGTTGGAAAGGGGGGGGAGTAGAATTCACAAAATTTAAAGTATTTTTAAAGATTTTTTTAACAAGACCAATAGGATAGCTATTATTAACCAAATCGCGATAACTTTTACATTTCTCAATTTCAAAATCATTACTAGAACTGCAATATCTAATGGCCCTGAAGGCTAAAGTTTTAATAACGGCTATTTTATGGCTGAAAGGGCATATTAAATTGAAATTAGTATATTGACCAGTAGATGTAGGTTTTCTGTAAACAGTAGTGGTAATAGATTGAGAGATAGCAGCAGTGTGTCTGCGGATTAGAATGTCGAGAAATGGTAATTCAGCATTATTTTCAATTTCAACAGTAAACTTAATAGGGTTACCAATAGAGTTAGAAATCGTGAGAATATTATTTAAATCTGCTTCTTTCACTATCAAAAAAATGTCGTCGACATAATGTCTCCAGAAAAGAATACGTGGACCAAGTTCAGAATTAATCTTATTTTCAATATTCTGCATTACAAGTTCAGCAATTACAACAGAGAGGGTGGACCCCATAGCGGTACCAGAAATTTGACTATAAAAGAAATTATTAAATATAAAACAGTTTGAGGTCAAACAAAACTTAACTAATTCAACAATTTCTTCGACGTTAAAATCAGTAGGGTGTGTAGGAGTAGGCCAGACATCTTTAATTACTTTACAGACCAGATCAAAAGGGATTGAGGTAAACAGCGAAACAACATCGAGAGAAGCCATGATATAACCGGTATTGAAAACAAAACTCTGTAAATCATCTAGAAATTTGTAAGGTGAATTAAGACTGTAACTGGAGTTAAGCGTAAGAGGTTTAAGAAGGGTGGATAAGTAACTAGAAAGATTATATAAAGGGGATTTAGAAAAATCAATAATGGGGCGGAGTGGGATAGAAGGTTTATGAATCTTTGGTAACCCATAAAAGCGAGGGACAAGACCGGTATAACATTTCAATTTTGAAGCAGAGTTTGGGGGGATTTTCTTAAGTTTTTCAAATTTAGAAATAATACTGTTCATCTTACGTTGAATGGAAGGAGTTTTATCTTTCTTAAGTACAGAATATGTATTTACATCGTCAAGTAGTTCATGAGCCTTTGAATCATAAGCATCCCTATCCTTAACTACAGTAGTTCTACCTTTATCGGCTCTCGTAATTATAATCGAATTGTCAGATCTCAGTCTCTTGATAATACGCAAAGAATCTTCAGTACCAGCAGGAGTTGAGTGCGCTAATTGCGAACGCCGGCATTTTGAAATCGGGCTGTAACAACTACCATGGTAGATTATTCCTTGAGGGTTGGCTCACTGAATTGCGATCGGAGACACTGAATGAAGCTCGTGCCGTACCGAGTGAATATTGTCTGTTGTTAAAGTAACTTTAACTGTTCTTGAATTGTTCAGTGGTCTGTTATGCATTGGACTGTTTTTTGTACTGATGATGCCTTGCGTGTCGCATGGCAAAACGTCTACTTATTTGTATTTTTAAATGTTTTTAAGTATATTTTTTATAAAATTTTATTTTTTAAAGTGAGCTTATGTCTGTCTTAATATATTTTAATTGGTGTTTTTTAATATTTTTGTATTAACATAAAAAAATTTTCTTTTGTTTGGGATATAACATAACATTTTGTTTTATATTCTCCTTTTCAAAATATATACCACTATTTAAATCTTCAATAAAAGTGGTCTTCTGATTATTTTTAAGAGACATCACTCAATTATTTCAAAACCTAATCACTTAACTTTAATGACTTCAAAGAAAAAGTCCAATTTTCATGTCCGTATACCATTTAAACCTTATTTACACAGATAAGCTATTACTTTTGACAGGTAAAAAGCTTTCCTTTAGGGAAACGTAAATCCCAAAATTTCTCACGATTGAAAGTCATTAACGTATGTACATAATGATTCCAGATATTTGAACATCACCTGCGGTGTGCACCACGTTAAGGAAGGGGATTAAACGGTAAAGTTTTTCGCGTAATCAGATGATATTTGAAGTATTCATTTCCCGAAAGCTACATGTTAATCGACGGTGGTTAGTCAAATAGCAAATCTGTCATCTGAGATCTGTCATAAACGGGTTCACCTGATTACAGATATTAATCCCATTGTTGTATAACTAAGTAATGAAGAACAATATATCATATACTAAAAGCTATCTTTGTAAAATTATCAACTTGCAACTATCAGTGCAAGTCCCAACAAAAAACGTTTATTAGAACTTTTTGAAAAGGCTAATACTTGATAAAAGAGGTAACCTGATTTTCGAATTTTCCCCTATAATTTCAGAACGAAGCAACGTAGATTGATATGTTACATAATAAAACACTCCCTAGAAAATTATCTAACTAAATGTGTAGATTCTACCGAAATCCATTCGGCGGAATCTTTTAAAAAGGCTAATGTTATATAATCGTGTTCATCGGATTATAGAACTTTCCATCATAATTCTATAACTAATCTACATAGAACGATATAATTTTATAATAAAACCTTCCCTGGAAAATTATCTGTGTAACAGTTTAAGTTCTATGAAAATCCATTCAGCAGAACTTGAGTTATAAGCAACTCGAACGAAATTTCATATATATAGTAGGAGTAAATAGAAGTAGATTGCAATTAATATAACTTATATTTGAATTAAAAGAAAAAATACTCAAAAAATGCTGTCGTACACATGCAAAAACACCTTTTAGCTTAAAATCAAATTGTTTGACGACAAAAGTAAAATTAAATCACCAAAAACAAAAGATAAATCGCCAAATATCGTTTCAAATCAATCTTGCACAATGAATAATTTTTTAAGCATTACGAACATTCCCATTAATGTTTAAATTAATATTTTCGTTTTATAATATTATCTCTAATCAAAACTGTTTTCCTTTTTGTTTCTTTTCTTTCTTTTAAATAACTTTAGTAACAGCTTTCTCCAACAATAATGGTCGCGAAAAAATGACAAATGGTAACATTTTCGTTCAAAATAACAGAACTTTCCATCATAATTCTATAACTAATCTACATAGAACGGTATGTTTTATAATAAAACTTTCCCTGGAAAATTATCTGTGTAACAGTTTAAGTTCTATGAAAATCCATTCAGCAGAACTTGAGTTATAAGCAACCCGAACGAAATTTCATATATATAGTAGATGTAAAGAGAAGTAGATTGCAATTAATATAACTTATATTTGAATTTTAAAAAAATACTCAAAAATTGCTGTCGTACACATGCAAAAACACCTTTTAGCTTAAAATCAAATTGTTTGACGACAAAAGTAAAATTAAATCGCCAAAAACAAAAGATAAATCGCCAAATATCGTTTCAAATCAATCTTGCACAATGAATAATTTTTTAAGCATTACGAACATTCCCATTAATGTTTAAATTAATATTTTCGTTTTATAATATTATCTCTAATCAAAACTGTTTTCCTTTTTGTTTCTTTTCTTTCTTTTAAATAACTTTAGTAACAGCTTTCTCCAACAATAATGGTCGCGAAAAAATGACAAATGGTAACATTTTCGTTCAAAATAACAGAACTTTCCATCATAATTCTATAACTAATCTACATAGAACGGTATGTTTTATAATAAAACTTTCCCTGGAAAATTATCTGTGTAACAGTTTAAGTTCTATGAAAATCCATTCAGCAGAACTTGAGTTATAAGCAACCTGAACGAAATTTCATATATATAGTAGATGTAAAGAGAAGTAGATTGCAATTAATATAACTTATATTTGAATTTTAAAAAAATACTCAAAAATTGCTGTCGTACACATGCAAAAACACCTTTTAGCTTAAAATCAAATTGTTTGACGACAAAAGTAAAATTAAATCGCCAAAAACAAAAGATAAATCGCCAAATATCGTTTCAAATCAATCTTGCACAATGAATAATTTTTTAAGCATTACGAACATTCCCATTAATGTTTAAATTAATATTTTCGTTTTATAATATTATCTCTAATCAAAACTGTTTTCCTTTTTGTTTCTTTTCTTTCTTTTAAATAACTTTAGTAACAGCTTTCTCCAACAATAATGGTCGCGAAAAAATGACAAATGGTAACATTTTCGTTCAAAATAACAGAACTTTCCATCATAATTCTATAACTAATCTACATAGAACGGTATGTTTTATAATAAAACTTTCCCTGGAAAATTATCTGTGTAACAGTTTAAGTTCTATGAAAATCCATTCAGCAGAACTTGAGTTATAAGCAACCCGAACGAAATTTCATATATATAGTAGAAGTAAATAGAAGTAGATTGGGTTAGGTTGATTATTGACGGCCAATTATCTACACTTGGGATATAGGCCAGGGGGGAGTGCCCTTCGTGGGGGTCTTTCTAAGGGAACCTAATCCGTATTTACGCATTGATAAATCCACGGCTCGAAGAAAACCACGAAAACTCCGAAAGATTAGGCCGACGGGCGCGATTGGGATCGAACCCAGCACCTCCCGTCTACCAGCTTCGAGAGCAGAACCTCTTAGCCACTGGTGGGGCAGAAGTAGATTGTAATTATTATAACTTATATTTGAATTTTTTAAAAAATACTCAAAAATTGCTGTCGTACACATGCAAAAACACATTTTAGCTTCAAATCAAATTGTTTGGCGACAAAAGTAAAATTAAATCGCCAAAAACAAAAGATAAATCGCCAAATACTGTTTCAAATCAATCTTGCACATTGAATAATTTTTTAAGCATTACGAACATTCCCATTCATGTTTAAATGAATATTTTCGTTTTATAATAATATCTCTAATCAAAACTGTTTTCCTTTATGTTTCTTTTCTTTTCTTTAAATAAAATTAGTAACAGTTTTTTTTTTTCGAGGTGTATAATATTTTCAATTCTTTCTCCAACAATAATGGTCGCGAAAAAATGACAAATGGTAACATTTTCGTCAAAAATAACAGAACTTTCCATCATAATTATATAACTAATCTCCGTAGAACGATATGGTAGCACTAAAACCTTCCCTGGAAAATCATCTATTGGACAGTGCAAGTTCCATCAAAATCCCTTCAGCATAATTCGAGTTATAAGTAGTCGGAACGAAATTTTCATTTGTATTTTATCTGTATAGTAGATGATATCCCGATAATATTCCGAATGTCTTATTAAAAATACTACTAAATAACTTACTTCAACATTCCATATAATTAATATATATTTGTTTTAATGTTAAGTTGTGTACATTTTTTTTCTTTTTTTCTTTTTTGAAAAACATCCAAATTTTAAATCCAGGTAAGAATTTATTCATTATTATTTATTAACGCTGTCAATACCATTTTTAGAATTTTATCCTCGAATAAGTGCTGCACTACAGAAACGAAAATCTGGGTAAATAAAGCGTACATTTACGTCAATGTAATTTTTGATTTAATGAACTATATGCACTTTACAGTGGAAACAAATATTAAAAATATTTTTAATAATAATAAAAAAGGATGTACATGCTTTGTTTTCAAAAAATCACGAATGATATGTCTAATTAATTTTTTTTTTTGATTATTTTTTCGAAAATGATTTTGATTATTTTTTCGTTTCAAGTTTGCTCCAATCCGTTCATAATAATACGAATAATGTGCAAGTGATTGTTGTGTTAATCGGAATACTGTATTATTCAGAAACGCTTGAATAACCAATGGAATCTAATATAACCTTTGGAAAATTTCCAACAAATCTTAAAATGTTTTGTATAATGAATCATATCTATCTATATTAATAAAAGAAAGTTTCGCTCTGTGTGTGCGTGTGTGTGTGTGTGTTTTTTGGCGATGGCTAGCAAAATCTAGCCCACCTAGAAGTCTGGAAATTTAGGTGTGGATAGTCCAAGGTCTGGCCATGTGCACCTGAGCCTCAGAAATTTAATATTTTGATATTTATCCAAGATATTAATTAGATTCTCATTAACCATCGCTTTTAAAATGACATCTTTTAAATTCAAAATGGCGAAAGAAACGAACCGGCGCATTGGATTTACAAGCGGAAATGAACGAATTCGAAATTATTTTACTAATTACCGAATTTTAAGAAAACTAATTGAGATATCAATTTGAAAATTTCTGAGCATATGTAAAAAAAAATATTCTGCATCTGACTATGTGATTTTTGAAAAATTCGGTTGGTCATTTATTTTAATTTATGCAAAAAACTGCCAAAAATTTGCCGGCGCCAGTGAAAACGCTCCGAGAAAGTTTCAGACAGGGATCTGCTTTCATAAAAAACTGAACTGCAAAGAGATCTGTTTCTCTGGCCGACCCCTCTATTTAGTTTGCGGAAATGAAAGGAAATAATGGCCAATTTTTACTAATGAACAAAAATTTAGGTAACTAATTAAGATATAGATTTGAAATTGAGGTCGGGAAGGGGTGTCATCTGCTGGCTATTTTAGCGTCTGCGTTATGTTCTAATTATCAGAAAAATGCAATTATTTTTCTAATGATCGCGTTAATGAAGGTTACGGTGGTTCTCTTGATCAAATTATTCATTATATTTGCGGGTATGGGGAGGGAGGGGGTTAACGCCTTTCTCTGAGATTGTAATAATCTCGGGCCCGGGTAACGCCGGGCGGGTTAGCAAGTTAATAATAAAGAAAACATGAGTATACCTAATACTAATTTAACATCGCAGTTTTCAATATCCAGCGTGAGAAAAGTTTGAATGTTTTAGAAATGATAAAAATCTAAATAAGGAAAATACATATTTCAATTAGTTGCAACACATTTGTAAGGATTTTGTTAGTACTATTGCATCTAATCAAAACATAGTTTAACCATGTTTATTTTACAGTGATTAGTGTTTCACAACAATTCTAATTCTAACAAAATTGTTCGAAAATGGTATATTCAATTATTTTATAAAGACAATATATTTATATACACACTCAAAAAAAGTAAATATTTACCACCTAATAAATAAAATATAAAGTACTCTTGTGCTCTTCTAATAAGAAAAAATAAACTTTTTTATTTTTTAAATTTTTGTTTGTAAAGTACCGCAGGTAAAATATATATCTTGGTCAGAGAATACATTACAATATCCTTATAATAAACAATTAATAAACACTATCTGGAAGTCATACATTTGCCCACAGAAAAGAATAGTACAAAAAATACGTAAATAATAAATAATCTGCATACAAAGCCATCAATTTTCTTTTACAAAACCTATCTCAATAAAGAAGTATGATTAAAAGTAAACCTGAAAGTAATAGCTTTATATCATTGTTCTTAAATGCTGAATGTGCTTTTATACTTCCCTAATTAAGTAAATTATCTAAACTCCAAAAGTTTTTGTTACCTGGGGTCATTCAATAACTTTATAAAGAATCGTTTTCACATTGTTGTCGAACAAGCTTTTTAGAACATAATTAAAGCAAGTAGATTATTAGCTATATTAAAATGATTAATTGAGCGCTTTTACATTGAAAATAAACGTAATTATGAGTTTAACGAGATATTTCATTAACGCATGTTATTACCAAATATATTACTAAAACTGATAATAGAAAAACATATAATAAAAAGAAATTCCGAAGCTTCGCAAAATATTTCTTAAATATATTGAAATAAAATACATAATATTTCATGTCAAAGTATTTCTGTTTGGGACGCTTTGGAAATGCAACCTAAATATTTAACGCCCCCATTTTTGTAGGATATTGCTTTAAACCCTGTGAAACTGATTACTGCAAAACAAATTGTTACACAAATAGCCGCTGTATGAAAATATGGTTCTATGAGTAATATCATATGATTTATAAAACGGAACTACCAATAAAAACTATCATACGATATGTTATCACGTATTTTTATTTCTTTCATATCATACACACAGAAATTTCCGATCTCGCAGAGATCTGTATAACACAATCAACAAAACACACTTGACTAACTTAACAGTAAACAGAAGCTTCTGTTAAAAGTTGCTCACTTAACTCTTGTACATTATCATATATCTTTTGTCTATTTGCTTGTACTACTTGCGTTTGAATAGCGTACAGATGCAGTGCTAATGTTCCACTAGATACCATGGACTTAATTTCAACCAAGCCGACAGAAGCGTTATTTTAAAAAAAAAAAAAATCAAAAAATAAAAGTGCTATACAGTGGGATCCGATACGTTGAGACATGGTAAACAAGCGTCTCACTGTGTTTTATAACTATTATATTTGTTCTATAATGTAGAACATCCATTATGTGTTTTTTTTAATATGCTTTATCTCCTTCAGACTAGACCACACATACATAGGAGTTACTTTTTTGAACATATTACCACATAGAAACTACAAACTCCAATCCCTCGTCATATCAGATTTTGGACCTTTTAACTATTTATACAATGCTTCTGACACGCGCATACTCAGGTAACCAGGCAAAACCATATCCTATGCCAGATTTCTAAATGTATCTGTGAAAAATTCAGCACTGTCTGAATGTAACACATGGGCTGTTAAGTTCCCGGTCTGGCACACAGATGGCGTTGCAATCACCGAACCGATGTTTTCTTTAGTAAATACTAACCTTTAAAAGGTAGCAGAAAAAATGTCATGACGATTCGCCGTGTGGATAAAACGTTACAGTGGTTTCAGTTGAACGGCTTTGTTGATAAACAAAAAAATGGATAAACAAGAATTTCAAGAACTGTTATTTGATGGGAAAAAACACCGTTCAAAAAAAAGCTTGGCTTGATAAGCGTTATCCGGACACTACACCAGGTAAATTAACCACTATTGACTGGTTTTCTGAATTTAAACGTGGTCGTACGGACACCAGTGATGAACCACACAAAAGAGGTGGTTACTCCGGAAAACATAAAAAATGTCCACAAAATCATTTTGGGGAACCGTAAAGTGAAGTTGCAGGAGATAGCTCAGACTCTGAAGATATCCAAGGAACGTGTAATTTTTATTTTGAATGAACATTTGTCTATGAAAAAGCTGTTATCAAAGTGGCTGCCGCGCGTGTTGACTTTTGACCAAAAACAACAACGAGTCGATGATTCTGAGCACTGTTTGGAGCTTTTTCGTTATGAAATTATGTTATTTATTATTAAATTATTATTATTATTCATTTATTGAATTATTAATATTAGTATTACATTATTATTATTTATTATTAAAGTTATGTTATTTATTAAAGTTATAAAATTATAAAGTCATAAATTTATAAAGTTTTGTTAAAAAGTTGTGTTTTCTTTATTAGACCGGGAACTTATCAGCCCATGTGTTATACTCGGTCTTGTGCACAATGATATGAGTTCTAATGATATTTTAAAGAGATTTTTCTTTCATTTTAATTAAAAGAAACATTTCAAAGAAATCTGTTTACCTAAAATTGTGTACAGACGGTTTGTATAACTTCCTTTATTGTAAGCTGATAAAAAAGGCAAAATTCAAATTTAACGAATACGGTAGTAGTTACTATTTATATGACTATTAATAGAATGCACTATTGATATGAAAATATCCTATGGAAAGACTCTTGAAAAGTGTTACTACAAAAATTATTACTATAAAAATATTAGACATTAGATGCCTCGAGTACTTTTCCTTTTCTCACTGTAATAAATTATTATTTCAGATAAGTGACATCCGCCTTACACTTTTAAAGGAATAAACGTATGCATGAGAGGAAAGTCTTATTAGCGGTATATTTTAAACATATTTTTACACTTTTTATTTAACTTAACTCGTTTTTTGTATGTAAAGATATAATTTTGTAATCTGTTTTTCACTCACTTCCCGATATTCTAGAATTATAAAAAATTATGTACACAAGTGGGTTTCCAATGTCAATACAATTTTTTAGAATATAATAATATATACATAGATTAATTTTAAAGTATTTTCCGTTAGCCGGCCGCAGCCGATTAACCGCCAAATTTTCAACATGGTGACAACTGTATGCGATTTACAACAACAAAGAAGTTAATAAAACATTAAACCTCTCTAACCAAAAGTTGACAACTGACTATGAAACCACAAGAACGAAATATTTTATACACGGCAAAGAAGAAAATATAAATTAAAAAATTCGAATAATAAAAAATTACTCTTTTAGCATTTCATAGTTTAATATTAATTAAATTAAATTATGATTATTAATTAAAATATACCTTCACAAAACAATTTTAAAATTCTGAATAGATAGTTTAAATAATGCTTTGTTTTATTCCTGTTACTATATCTTAAAAAAGAAAAACATACCAAAAATTGTGATATTTTAAAAATAAATTCAGAAGTTTGTGCTTTCTATCAAGTGTCAATCAAACCGGTGATATTTCAATAAACGGGGCTTGTGCCAATTTAAAGAATTGTAACTGAAATTTTATGTAACTACGTGATTTTCAGTCAAGCAATTATGCGTAATTTTTAAAATAACCATTGAATGCTTATAAAAGAGTTTTTTATGAACTATTCTTACTTTTATTTCTTACTTTATTCCTAAATATTTAAAAATAAATAAAGTGTTAATACTAAATGTAAAGACATATTTTCATTTCTACATACAAATAATAACAATAGTAATTTAAAAGACTTAATGATAAATTTAAAAAAAGAAGTTCAGATGTGTGCTACTATTAGTAAGCCAGAAACGATACGGTAGAACAAAATAATAGTGTTTTTCAATTTGTTTGTCAAGAAAATGTTAGACAATATTTTACCTAACATGTATTAGGCGTGAGAACGGTTAATTACCTCCTATGTTTGGTTTCTAACTTAATCATATTTCTTCACAACATCTTATAGAAATAAATAAGAATGACCTTACCGTTTTTTTAGCTTCGTCACCTCTATATCTGAGTAATCCATTTTGAAACAACGTTGTTTGTCGTTGTGTAAATATCATTTTTCTCGTGTATCCAATTGGAATAGAAATTATATGCTTTCACTATATAGATGATCACTGCTGTAAAATTATGTATTCCGTAGTGGCGTAGTGGTACACTATGTAGAAAAAATCATCTTCACACATTTAAAGGAAAAGAAAGAGATTTAATATAAGATAAAAATGAGACTGAACATTTTGCACCCTCTTAGACGGGTGTTCAAGCGAGGAGTGAGCAAAAAACATATATACGAAAATACACACGTGCTTTTCTCAAAAAGTGGGTTACATTCAAAGGTTATATACGTTATAAACATCATTATCTAAAAATGGCCAATTTTGCATCATTAAAGTCAAATTCAAGTCTTTATAAAATACAGAAAGTCTCATTAAAAGAAGTAGAGCTAAACTGTCTTTCAAAGTGTCCGACGCTGCTCAATATAAATATTCTCCAGATGGTGAACGGAATAAACAGTCTTTTCTAACAGGCGATAAGTTTGCATCATTACTGTCAGTTATCCCGATGTAGCGGACCAGAAACGGTCCATATGTAAGTTCTATGAGATGGAGATGTAACTTTTTTCTTTATTTTTGGTTGAGCACTTATCGGAATTAGGAGGCTTAATTCCGCATCACGGGCAACAGATAAGATATAAAGTTGTAGTATTTTTGAAATTGTCCCGAGCAAAGACAGTAAAAAAATTAATAAAAAATATTAATTAATAACACAATAATAAAAACATCAAAATGCTAAATTTATCATTTAATAAAATCCTCATGCAGAAATTTAATTATTTGAGATAACCCGTTCTATGCGTTCTTAACGAGTGGAATGTAAGAAACTTAATTTAGAATATGCATGCAATAAGTATCATAGTTTAATTATTATTTGTAGAGATATATTGGTCTTCATAAGATGCATGATTATATAGCGCATGAATTTTAATCAAAATTAAATGTTACCTTTTTTTATTTTTTCTGGCATAGAACAATTTGTTTGAAATCCAGTTATATAAAGCAGACGTTCTTAGTGGAAAAATAATAAATCCACCATTTTCGTTTTATTTCTTATAATAATATTTTAATAAAATTGCTCAGCTGTGTGCATATATAATTTTCAATTAGCAAGGCTGATTATTAAAACAAATAAAATAATTTCACTATAATGAGCTTTAGTAAATTTATTTCTAGTGCTCTCGTGTAGTTTGATGTCTTCCTTCCTCTACTTTTCTTCCGAATTCAATAGCAAAAATGTGTCATACAGTTTTTATTTCTTTGAAAGTAAATGTTTCGACGCAAACCCTTTTTTACACAACCTTTTAAAATAAATTAACACGCACATAAAAACAGATTTCTGTAAAAAGTTATTTTTATTTTTATTTATTTATTTATTTATTGCATACGATGTTAAAAACAACGACGTTTGAAAAATGTAATGCAAATAATGATAAAGTAAATTTTCAAAGTAAAAAGTCGTGCTTTTGAAATAATAATCATTCCAAAAAAAAATGTATATATGTTACTTTTTATAGAGTGTAATCATATTTAGAAAATAAAAGAGTTAAGAGTTAAAAGAAATACGCTGATATTATTGCTTATTATAAATTATAGCTTTTGAAGTTATTTCAAAAGAAAGAATTGAAATTATCAACGTTATTTATTTTAGAGCATTATTTAAAAAAATAATAATACGTAAGTAAACTTTAATAATACCTAAGTATAGTTAAAAATTGTGTTATCAGTAATGCAGGTGGGTGGTTTTGTCTATTGTTTATCATGATTGCATTTTCTACATAAATTTGCCTGCGTTTGCTAAATATACGAATAAAATTGAATTCCTTGACTTTCAAGTAGCTCCTTTTTTTTTTTTTTTTTAGTTTTTTTTTAGTTTTTAGTTTTTAGTTTTTAGAGTATGGCACAACACAGCACGAACTAGAGGTTGAGCACTAGAAAGGAGCATACAAAAATACGCAGTTACATTCGGATCTCGAAGAAATATTTCATTAATCTCACTAAAAATTTATAATCATCAGTCCACGCGTACTTAGTCTTTATCAACTTTTTCCCAGAAAAAAGGTTTTCCCGACTCTTTGACCCCCGACGCCAGAGAGAGTTCTCTCTCTAAGAGCTCTTTAGGAGCTAGTCTGGACCAAACCAGTAGATACTCCTTTTCCTGCAAGTATTATAATTGTGGGGAAAATGCACAGTACCTTCAGTACCTAATCTACTGTCATGATTGTCCAGGAGTCAGTTATGTCAGTTGACTGACAATCAGAGCTTAGACACAACCTTTATGTAAGATTTTTTTTGCAACATTCTTCTTATTGTTGTTAGAAATGCTCGTTTATTAAGACAAATAAAATGCAATATTGCATCTTAATACAGCATGTATGTTATTATGAAATATTAATATGAAATAATGTTTTACATAAAAAGTGTTTTATACTCAAAAATTACGTATGAAAAATAGAAAAGATAGAATCTTAACTGAAAATTAAAAAAAAAAAAAAAAAAAAAAACGAAAATCTTATCCACCTTTCACATGAAAACATGTTTAAAAAACTGATTATTAAAAATATTTGACTTTATCTTATTTCCTCTATTCTGTTACTTTATGTTAAAAGTCAGAAATAATGAAGACAAGAAAAATGCAATATCGCCATTTTGTTGATATTAAATGCGGAAAGTTTCTCATGTGAACTTTAGAAAGTGCATTAATGCTTGAAAACGTACAATATATTTCAATGCTGATATTTTTTTCTTCGAAAATCTTCATTATAAACAAGGGAGATTACTTCAGTGTCTTTAACAGTCGAAACTTTAAAAGTTACCGTCAAACAATCATTGATGTATGAAAAATATTTCCGCTTAATGTTATATTTTGGGCTAAGACTATTATTATTTTTAAGGTAGTCCATAGGAAAATGTTGCCTGTTTATCTCATTTCAATATATTTTATGAGTAAAGCCTGTTTGTGTTAGATATAATGATTCAAGTAGAAAAAGATAAAAGATAGATGTGTTAAAGTTTAATTTTGTCATAATTCATTCCACAGTTCATCATTTGAGTTATTCGGTTTTTGTGGAAAATTGACTTGTGTTTCTTTTAATACAATACTTTGTGAAATACACCAACGCTTGGAAAAAGGAGTAATTCTTAATGAATTGGGGACAAATTTTATATATTTAGGGAATCCTAAGTAACATTAAATAATAATTTAAAAAAAACAGAAACAGTAGATTTAGAATGTTTCAAGGGGATTAAAAACTATTTTATATTAATTGTTTTTTTCTTTAAATTCTGGTATTAAATACACGAATTTTAAAAATTGAAGAAAATCCATGTCATGCAGAATAATTGTAATTGCTAACGGTTTATATTACAATGTAATTGTTTTCTTTTTTGCGTTAACTGGCTAATTTGATACTTAAAACAATTCTCCCATAGTCTCAAATAGTGGTTGTAACATTTGATTAAAGCTTTTCCTCTTTTGTATTCTCTTAGTAATGATTCATTTTCTCTCCGTTAAAATAAAAATAGATTACAATTGTTTTTTTTTTAATTATACACTTTAGTGATTAAATATATGTAAGATAAAAAAAAAATTATATATATTGGATTAAAATTTCGGTTAAAGTACTATGATTAGCGAAAATAGAGAAACAGTTATCCGATTATTTGTATGCATCAAACAAGCTACCTTTGTGCCTGTTTAAAAATAATGTGTTTTATTTATTTTTATACAAAGTTATTTTGAACATTGTCTTTCTTTATTTTTAAAGCAGTTACTTTTCTTCAATATATTTGAAATTCTTTAAAAAAATATTTTTGTTCATGATGTTATTTTCAAATGTTTCAAATAAATAACATAATTACATTGGCAATATCTGCTTCAAATTAAATGGCTTTGCTATTTCTAAAAACGTTCACTGGTGAAGTTTCAGTGATCTTATTGAGCTCGGTGAGTAAAGGTTTTGTAAAGAATATTTATAAATATCAATTAAACTAACATATTTAAAAGAAAAAAAATCAGATAATTTAAATAATTACCACGTGGTTTTAAATATAATTATTTAAGAAATATAAATAAATAAAATGGTACTTTTTTTTTATGAATGAGCATTTGAATTCGAGTGAGCCTTTCAAGATTGATGAGATTTCAAAATCTATACATTTTATATATGATTATTAATTTCCAAATAGCTTATTAACAAAAAATAAGCAGGCCAAACAGATTATTATTTCATATATATATCATTTATATATATTATTTATATATTTATTATTTATATATTATTATATATTATTTCATCTTCATATTTCTATTTTTAATTAATATAAATGTCCATATTATTTTTTTTTGCTATTTCTACGTTTGTTTTAGGTATTAAAACAGCTGATGCACTATTAAAATTACAGATGTTTCTTAATATTAGATTAATTTTAACACAATTATTCAAATTGGTAAAGAAATCATACGAATTCATACATTCGTATGGTTTCTTAATATATTAAAATTTAATATATCCATAAGCGAAAGTATGGAATAGTCTCTTCCGAGTTACTTACGATTCCACTAAGCGTACTTTATCTTTAGAAACACCCAGAAACGAAGATATTGTCGAGATTTAAAGAAGAATTTATAATGTATATATGTGGGAATAATCAGAAGTAACAACAACAATAATATTAACTCAATGAATTAAACTATTCACGAGCAGCGATGAAAGGCGAGGAGTTCAAGCAAGACCAAGAAAAGCAAGCCAGCACGAGCAGTTGTTCGATAGATTTCGGATATGGTTGTTGGTGAAATTTTTATACAAGGCTTGGCGAATATTGCTAATTATTATTTGTATTGAGATGCGGATGTTTGTATCATTCAGGAAGATGAACCCAGTTATATATTTCTGTGTGAATCAGCTGTATTTGTTGTTATCTTATTAAATCTGCTTTGTTTATATTATATTTGAAGAATCTGTGTTGTAGCTAAAGTACGTATTACTCATCTTAATCCCCCCCCCACACACATATATATATATGTATAGTTTGCTGCCACAGATTTTCGGAAATGTTTCCGAATATTTTGTATACTGTATGAATCAGTTTTCTCAAAGCGAAATATAGTTTTTTTGGATGGTCTCAATTTTCAAGTAAGCATTTTCAAGTTCAACAAACATATTTTACAAACAACATATTAAATTATTAGCATTACAATTAAAAGTAAAATTAATATAATGTTGTTACTGTTGCATGCATGGATTAGGTTATGCAGATGAAAATATATATGAATAATTTAAAGCATCCTTAAAACCGATATTCTGGTTTGAGAAAAGTTATTAATATATAGTTTCCTTGGAAACTTTTCTGAAAATCAGTGGCAACAAAAGGAAATTTGTTTTTATAAATGTTTTTTTTTTTAAATCTAGAAATTTTAAGGGTTTCTAAGGTTTCTAAAGATAAAAAACGCTTTCGAAGTCAAAGGTAACTCGTAAAGGTATATTTTCGTTCGTGATGACATTTTGCTTGATTCAGGAAAATTTGTATTTTTTACAGCGTAGGAATAGCTTCTAAACTTCCTTTATTTAAATTAAAATAATTTCATATCCTTAATTTTTTTAAAATTTCTGCAACCGCACGAAAGTGCTAAATTATTTCAATTGATAAAGTAAATTTAAAGTAGGAGTAATAAAATGAAATGAAAGAGAACATGCATTGTTTGTTTTTAAATCGTTTTTAACACTCTCTATACTGTAAGAGACAAAGCATGTGAATGCCTAGTAATAAAAATTAAACCATTATATAAGTTTATCCCCCAGCGGCAAACACTATTGTAAACTATACTTTCACATCCGAATATCAATGTTAAGCAGCGTAAATATAATGTGTATTTGAAAGATAGACATCAGAATGTTGCTTTCCTGTGGACGGCATATATCCTTACGTACAATTATTTGTGGAGAGAATCCTCTACCTGGGATATCGGTAGGTCGGAGAGAGGTACCGAGGCAGAAAATTAAACAATTGCCAAAGTCATAGAGGAAAATTGTATGTAAAGTCATTCGTCACTGCATGCGTCACATATAAGAAGCTACACTTCACTTTAAGAAGTGCCTTTGGGACCTTATTTCCTGTCTTAGTCCTTCAAAAGAAATAGAAAAAAGTAACATCAACAAAAAGATCATTAAAACAAAATTTTTACATTTTCTCTCCTAATTAGCATAAGAATAATTAATAATTAAAAGTCAAGGGAGAAAGCGTTTAACTTGTATGTTAACATACAAACCTAGTATGACCATGGAATAATCAGTGAATTTTTGTAACTCATGGACTGTGTCCAACGTCATATGAAAGCATATCTTACTTTCCGGAGGGGGATGTGTTATTTTTTTGCTTTTTGCTTTTGCATCTTTATGAAGAGTTTAAAGTTAAATGAATTAAAACTTTTTATACTTAGAAAGCCGATAATATTATTACTTAGACAAATGCAAACAATTAAAAAAAGTCGAAATGCTTTCGAGTTATTATTTACTAGTGTAGTCTCATATGTCAAATTCAAATGTTGTTAAACATCTTAGATTTAGAAAGGCTATGCAAAATCAAAATTTCAGCAATCTGGACAAATATGTTTATTCATAACATTCACAGTAGTTAAGATAATTTAACGAAATTTTTAACAGATTAACTTTGTTTTGTATGAAATGCGATGGTCTTACAATAAGTACTCGAAGTTTACTGAACTTCGGTCAGTTTCGGCATAATATGTAATGTGGATTACATTGAGAAATACAGAGTGTATTATTCAATTGCTATTGGGATGTGAATGAGGGCCACTTCCACCACTTCACGTGATGCCATTACATTTCATCTAAAAGAATGTACATTTCACGAAACATTTCTTTAAAAATTTCTTCATTAGCGTTATGAGTAAATTTTGGATTGCTACTGGTGTTAGAAACACTATCTTTTGTCAGAATAAATAAGTAATTAAAGAACTTTCCAACAGTAAATAAAATAAAGCATTCCTTTTTAATAATAGTGGTAAGAAAAGAATAAATTTAGCAGCCATTCATTTAGTGCCCTAAAATAAAGCAACTCCCGAACCGCCATTATATATATATATATATATATATATATATATATATTTCTTAATCTAGAAAAATATAATAAAATCACGAACGAAAATATACAATAACCTCTTCCGAGTTACCCACGATTCTGAAACCCATTCTTTATATTTAGAAATCTCTGAAACCAATATTTTTTCTATATTTAAAGAATCATTCATAAGACAAAGGTTCTTTTGCTGCCACCGGTATTGGGAAAATGTTTCGAGAATTTTTTTACAGAGTGTTAGTTTTCTCAACCCGTAATATTAGTTTTTCGGATGGTATCAAGTAAAATGTTTGAACACGATCAGCAGACAAACATATTAAATTAAGAGCATTACCGTTAATATTAAAAAATGATATTTTGTTACTATTGCATGTGCAAATTCTGTTACGAAGCTGGAAATTTTTTATTGAGAAATGAAAGCGTCCCAAAAAGCGATATTCAGGTTTGAGACAGTTGATTTATACACTGTAAAACGAACTCGGGATAGTTTTCGAAAATAAGTGGGAGCAAAAAAAAACGTAGTTTTTGTAAATGCTTTCTTCAATCACGAAAATACATTGGTTTCTGCGGTTTATAAAAAAAAAGAAGAATTTATATAATCGTTGGTAACCCTGAAGTGGTTAAAAATACATTTTCGTTCGTAGTTGTATTTTATTTTCGTAGATTAAGTTATTCGTAAACATTTGTCTATTTTTTTTCAGTGTTTTGTGCTCTACCAGTTCTTAAAGTAATCTTTTTTTTTTTTTTTACCTAAATCTATATTCCTAAGATATTTATTACGGACTGTAAATGTTCAATAATCATTTCCATATACGTGTACATGGTAAAAATATTCCTAAAATAAAAAGAACAATTTCAAGATATATAACTGAGTTTGAAATAATTTATCTCTAATTACTATATGATTATGCCGATCATTATTAAGGACGTAATTTATCAAAGGAAAACACAATTTGTATTTGTTAAAGATTATCATTATAATAATATCTGTTCATTGTCTATGATACACTGAAAATATTTTATTATTTTGTAAGCTGAAATACCCGTGATTTTGGGTAGTATTTAGGGTAAAAATATAAATTAAAGAATGTTGATAGAAGTAGCTGTAGCAAATATAAATTTTATCTATAAACTTTCTGTCAACGCATTATCTTTTACTTATTTAGGAACTAATGATTATGAAAGTAAAAGTTTGGATTCGTATCAAATATATGAGAAAAAACTATCCATTATGAAGTAATTTTATTTGGATCTTCTTCCTATATCTCACAATCTCGCATAACACAAATAGTAATATTATTTCACAGAGAAGATATCCAGTGATCCGTTTATATCTTTGCAGCTGTCTCTGATGGCAACAAATAGAATAAATGAAGGAACTTCGTATTCATTTCATTTTACATGATACGTTATACAATAAATCATATAAAATATTATATTTAAATGCGAAACATACAATAATTTATACTTTTTAAATATTAACCATATTTAAAACAACATATATATGAGACATACACTCTAATTTTATACATAGTAAAGCTAACAAGAAACAGTCTTTTAATCTTAGTTTTTCTGTTACAAACTGTATCAGGCAATCATCACAAGTAAAATTATTTAAATATAATTTAAATGTCGTGCTAAAAACTGCATAAAAATGTTTTGCAAACCTGCGTAAACGGAACTTCCTTAAAACAGAATCCTTTCTTAAGCGAGAAACTTTCATGGACCCGACGGATGATCAAGTCTGCCTTCTAAGACGGAAAACTCTCTAAAATGAATTTCTTTTTCTCATTGCTAGCGAATCAATCTAAACAGAAATTACTGTATTTGGATAATATATTGGAAATTGCATGTTTGCAGTATCAGTTTGTAGTGTTACATATTATGAGAAGAGATGATATATATATATATATATATATATATATATATATATATATATATATATATATATATATATATATATATATATATATATATATATATATATATATGTTTATCTTTAACTAATATTAATGAACATTTGTTATTTTGCGCAATCCAAATTGCGCTTATATATATATATAACTAGAACAGCAAAATGAATTCTAGGACAGCCATATTTCCTCAATTCTTTCATGAAAGCATTAAAACGTTGCATGGGGAAATGCAGAATAAATCATCATTTTTAAAAACCACCTCTAACTATTCAGCTGATATTCAAAAGTGTCTATGTTAGTATACTAGAGGAGATTTAGCTAACGTCTCTAATTTGCATAGATATACATTTTCGAACGTATTTCAGCAGCACCGATATTCGATATTTTTCTTTAAATATATCAAGATTATGTAAATCAGATTTTCTTAAGCAAACGATATTGAAATTTAGATAAATTATTTTGAGTGTAGCTTTCTCTTCCTTTTCCAATTTAATAATTTATAAGATTTAAACAAGAAAATGTAGGACATTTTCCATTCTTTTTCTCTGTAATATTTTGGGTAAAAAAGAAAATAATCCTATAAGTATTTCTTACATTACATAATAAGAAATAATACCGTATTTTCCTCCATATAACGCGCACTTTTGATACATGGAAATAGATCGAAAAATACACGCAGGTTATAGAAATAAAAAAGTAATATTTTTTTTTAAGCGATGTTCATAAAAAGTAAGATTTTTTTATGGACATGCTATTAATTTAAAAAAAAAATAATCTTATCTATCAGATTACATGAAACTAAATTTTATTATCCTTTAGAATAATCATTATTTATTTATTTATTTATTTATTCATTTATTATTATTATTTTATTATTATTGCTATTTATTTGATGAAGGATTTTTTGCAAACAAGTGCTTACGTTTTACGGAAAACTTACTTAAAAAGGGAAAAATAAAGTCTGTTTGAATGAATTGTTTTTATAACTAGAATGCTATTAGCTTCATAGTGAAGAAAATCATTTATAGATGGAAAATGTAGATGTTATTTTCATTAAGCTGTATTGTAATTGTAAAAAAATCACTTAAATAAAGTTGAAAATAAGAGTCATTAAAACGGATTTCTTTTTAATAATGACACTTGACGCCACACGAATGTCTACATCACTGCTTTGCAATTTTTGTATGCAATTGTTTACTTATTATTGCATGTGAATAATTGTAATTTTATAATGTTTCAATTTTTGCCTTTTAAAGGTCAGTAGTTATAAGTTCATATTTATTATTTTGACTGCCGATATAAAATTTGTATAAAACGTAATCTAATATAATAAAGTTCTCTCAGAATATTACATGTTTCATGGCAGATAAATGAATAGAATTTCTACCTGCATTCATAAATCTACGGACATCTGAAGAGTTATGGATTAAGCACATAAATTAACAAAGGCTTTTGAAAAAGCTTGAAAAATGAGATATCGTATTTCAAAATGCCACAAAACAAGATTCATATAAATTATCAATGATTTTTTTTTCAATGAGCTATGATTAAATATAAAAATTTTCTAGTACATTATCTAGTACATTGTGTACAGCATAAAACCAACTACTATGTGCCTAATATTAGCTTAAATACCGGAAACGGCCTGAAAATAAATAAATAATACTTTATTAATGTCATATGAAGCATTTTCCACATACTATCATAAAACGTTAATTATTTTAAATATAAAAAAAACAGTCATAAAAAATTCTATTTGCTAAAAATATTATATTTTAATTTTCTTTAACAAATTTAAAAGAAGCCGTTATTCAACACTTCCATTTATTTTATTGATCACTTCCGATTTGAGCAGTTTTACAGTTTATTTAATATCTTGTTTTCTAATCGACGCAACTACAAATTTTAAAATTTTATTTAAAACAAATCAATAAATCCAAAAACCAAAAATATCATTTTTTTGCAAAAATTGGCTATTTCAACGTATTCGGATGCCTTAAAGAGTATTCTATTCACAGACATAAACCATTTAATATTCATGTCAACTAGGCAGGATAATTTATTGGAAAAATAAATCTTTTATGTCAGATAAATTTATTAATCTACTGATATCTATATGCTAAAGATAAAAAGAACAGTTTGCAAAGTGTTTGCAAAGTTCTTGGAAGATAACAAAGATAAGATATAGATAAGATAAGGTATCAGGATGTCATAAAACATTTTAAATGTAAATTACTCTGGTCGGCGCCAAAATCTTCCCTATAACAATAGTGGAGCTAACTTAATCAAAATATGACAATGTAATTGTTGTACCACATAAAAGTTTATAGCGGATGACGGATTTTTTTAATTAAGGTAATTTCTGTCTTACTAAAGTCACAGGACCGTTACATCGACGGTTGAGAGAATAGACGCATAATAGACCCACCACCTTCTCACAGACATGACTAAGGATAATAATGTATACAATGTTTAGCACTAAATTTTAAACAGGTAGCTATCAATATAAGTACAGTACAGAAAATCGGAAATGTGACCTAGCCCAATAGTTTTCTTGTGCCCCAAAACAATAAGATATAAATTTTTTGTCAAAATCGTTAGAGCTGTTTTTAGATATAATTAGCTTTACCCTGACGCATAGTGACCTAAAATGCCCACTAATGGAATTTTCTCGAGCATGTGACCCCCCACAATGGTCTTCTGGTACCTCAAAACGGTAGGATACAAAATTTCGTCAAAGTTGTTTCAGCCATTTTTTACATAAAATTAGCTTGACCCGTAGTGATCCAAAATTGAGCCACCAATCAAACTTTCTCGAAGATGTGACCCAGTCCAATGGTCTTCTCGTGCCTGAAAACGATAGGATGCAAAATTTGGTCAAAATTGTCAAAATTGTTAGAACCGTTTTTTAGATAAAATTAGCTGGACCAGCGGTAACCTAAAATTGACCCACTAATCGAATTTTTTATTAATTCTAAAAATTCCAAATTATGTGTCACGAACTACCGTTGTCAATTTTCTCTGCAATTGATATTTATTTTTTGACAATTAGTATTAATGTAAGGGCAGTTTTGTATTGTTTTTAATAAAACTTCGAACTTTGTAATTATTTATTTGGAGGAGCAATTTATTGTTTCCTCAGTATTTCAAATTTCTCTATAAACAATATTATAATAATCGCAGTTTTCATGTGAAGTGATGTTTTCTATTGTCTATAGCTTTTTGTTTTTTAAGAGAATATTCCCATACACATTATTATCTCTTATAAATGGTCTTACACGTATAAATGGTCATATTATTTCTTGAAAAAAATAGAGAAATTAGATGGTTTATAATATATTATAAAATACAACTTTCGATCGCAAAATTTCCAAAAAATAATCGAAATTAGGTTATAAAATTCAATAGAAATTACATATTAAAGTAATTTTGACACATATTTCTAACTGTTATTAAGATATTTATTTATTTTTCAAAATTTGCATAATATATCATTTTGGTTAATTTATATTAAAATACACTTTTCTGTAAACATCAGAGAGAAAATAAAATATTCAGTAAAACGGTTTTAAAATCCGTTCGTAGTATTTTGAATTAATCTTTAGTCAACTTCAGAAAATAAATGACATTTAAAAAAATATATTTATTTAGAAACCGAAAAAGTGATACATTACTTATAAACGATTTCCACAATGATAACTCATTAGTAACCGATATTAGTTAAGTAATTGATAGAAGTATTTAATTAGTTAAGTAATTATTAGAAAAGAGTAAAAAAAAACACAAGAACAAATTTCTGAAATAATAATCTTCTTAAAATAGTTTTTTCATGTAAAAACTAGACTTATTAATTTTTATGTGATGTTATTGTACACAATAACATCATATAAAAATTAATTAAGAAATCAGATTCTGGCAAAAAAGCTTCATGAAATCAATTACATAATTGCAAAAAACTCAAATTTTATATAGCTGATTCTATATAAATCGAAATTTTAAATTTTACATTTTTACGAGAACTTCAGTAGAAGTACTGAAAAAACATCTTAAGTGTATTTAGTAAGTGCTTGTAAAGAGAGTTCCAGCGATGGGCAAATGCCATTAATATTTTAAAATCCTCTCATTTTCTTATTAATTTCCACTTTTTTGTTTTTTTATTATTTTCTAGTGATGTATAAAGTTAGCGCATTGAACAGTTTAATTAAATGAAATGCATTTGGACTGTCTGTTACAAACAGGTAAGGGTAATTTAAAAGGGCAACATTAAAAACTGTATTTTTTTGTATATTGCTAAACAACCATTGATGTAACCATTCTATTAAGGATACATTAATAAAATAAACCAATGCGATTTTTAATAAAATCAATAATTTAGGGCCTTTTTTTCAATTATCTGCTGTTGAAATAAAAAATAAAAATAAATGAACGCATTTTTATTGCAATTCATTTTTTTTAAACTGTACCAATCAGTTTAATGACCATTTACCTAAAATTTTATCAAATCTCTTTTACGTTTCTAGACGTGACGTTTTAGTTTTTTATATTATTTCATAAATATTTAACAGTGAATATTTCCATTCGTTACTGACAATAAGTACTTTACTCTTTCTCTATAAAGCTGTAAATCGCAAGGTTAATGTTAATTTACATATAATATGACGTGTGTCTTGTGTGTCTAAATAGAGACTGTCTGATGATTGAAGATGTAGACCAATTTTAGATAAATAATCACATTCAAATCACTGTTTTGTTGAATTAAAAAAATATATATATTTTTTTCTTTTTCTTTAGTGTATTTAATGTGCTTTGAACTTGGTTTGCTGATGTACATTTATATTTCTAATAGTTTACTGAATATAAGTCTAAATACTGCAAAATTACATACTATTCATGGTTGTGAAGGCTTGATGAAAAACGTATTGAATATTACATTCGGATTTGCATTGAATTCATTTATAAAAAAAAGGTAAATTTTAAAAGTTATAAAATAGTTTAAAAATCCTTAATGTTTAATAAAAGATGTTTTTTTTTTTTTTTTAATAACTCTAAAAAACACAAAAAAATGAAGTATAAATCTGCAATGTAGAATTTTCCTTCAGAGTTTCGTAAATTTACTTTAAAATTTGAACGTGCAACTGTATCAGAAATAATTTATTCCGGATTTATATATTTTTAAATATTTGAGCAGAGTGTATGCTGTCTAGCAACATATTCTAAAGAAATGGAATACAAAAGTAGTTTCTTTATCAGTGACTGAAATAGAAATATCTCTTTGGGAATATAAATTTTCTGTATCTTGGAATTTTTTTGGATATCTTCCGAAACTCTTAATGTTAAAAAATAAATAAAAATAATAAATAAGTTTAAAAAAAAAGTGTTTTCCGAAATGAAAATGAAAATTCTTCAAAATCTTGCTTTTTGAATAATTTTCTATATGTTTTACAATCGCCGGGTATTAAACATTAACATTCTGAAATATTATATTTTAGACATATATTGGGATTCTTTAATTCCGTTTCGCATCAAATAACAGGTGAACAGAGTTAGCTCTAGTGACGGCGGTGTCTAGTTTCAGTTAAGGATAAAGGGAACTGGCGCATATCTATCTTGTTGCACAAAATAACCGCCACGTTGTAACCCTGCTGAACTGTAGTATACAGCTAGAATACACTATATTGCCAAAGGTGACCGGTCACTTGCGATTTTACACGTTTTGTTAACTATCTAGAAAAATACATGAGGAATTAACCTGAAACTGCAGGTGTGTAAACAATATAGAATAGGTTATATATTTCCGCGAAGATACATAATACTCTGCAATCAGAATTAAAAAATAATAAAAATTGGATGAAAAATGAGCAGGTTTAAAAAAAATGTTTCACTGCGCATGCGCGAATGCAATCAAAATATAATATACGTAATGTATTAGCTATGTATATAGAGCAACTTTTGTGAAAGTCACAAAATCATAGACTGAAAATTCTGAAAATTATCGTCGATAGAATAAGCTCGAAATCCGTTGTTCCCAAAAGGAAGCAAAAAGATGAGGGGCTGTATCCAAATATAGTAGTACGTGCAATATTGTGTACGCTATCTTGGCACTACTCAACAGATATTTGCTACAACCCCTCATCTTTTTGCTTCTTTTTGGGAACAACGGATGTGTGTGTGTGTGCGTGTGTGTGTGTGTATGTGTTTGTTTGTCTGTCTGCGATGGCTAGCAAAATCTATCCCACCTAGAAGTTCGAAAATTTAGATGTGGATAATCCAAGGTCTGGCCTGATGCATATGAGTCTCAGAATTTTATTTCTTTGAAAATTAACAACAATATTAATTAAAAACTGATCAGTAACTCATATATTTTTGGCGAGTCGGCTTTCAGAACTCGCGCATGCCCAGAACCCGATTTATCACAGAGAACGAAGATATACGAGAATTAAGAACCATTTACATGAAGAATGCGTTTATTTCGCAATGCTGTTTTGAATTCTTTCGACTAAACTGTTTGGTTTAGTTTAAAACAAAAAAACATATTCTGAAAGATCGCACTCTTACGTCTCCAATGCAGTAATCAATTAAAAGAAATTATGTTAACCTTTTGAAAAATATTTTTTAAAAAGGTTCGTTTTTCCGGGCTTATGTTTTCTCCCTTACGCCAACGCCCTCAATAGCACATTTTTAGAGATATAGACAAACCAAACACATGCTTTTAGAGCTGAAACCTTCTTCTAATAGACGGATTTTTTTAAGTACGGTGTTTAACCCTTTCAAAAACACCGGCAAACGCAGGTCATTTCGCGCCTCACGAGAAAAATAATTTTCTTACGCTAAAAGTTACTAAACGTTTCGTATTCTACAAATACTATGCTTTTTATGTTAACGGACCCAACGCGAAAAGAAAACATATTTATTTTATAACCAGATAACAATATTTCTGACGTAATGTTTAAACGGGCTATAAAACCGTTATATTTATGACCATTGAAAATTTCAAAGGGTTTGGAAAACAACAGCTATTTTTTTTAAACTATATAACGATCCTACTTGAAAAAAAAAGTAAATGTTTTTTTTTTTTTTTTTTTTTTTTTTATTAAAGATATAAATTTATACAAAATCGCGTAAAATATATAAAATAATACAAATTTGGGATTTATTTACGGTTTTATCACGGGCCCGGAGAACGCTGGCCGGGTCAGCTAGTTTACTAATAAAAATTAAGAATTGTAATAAAAAAATATGAAGAAATCAATTGTAAATCATTGTACACATTGAGATATAGCTAGAGGTGAAATTGGCCGTATTTGAAAAGCCCTGTCACTGTCATTGGCCGTCCACTACTGCGAGAACGCTAGCCAGTTTTGGCTTGATTTTTAGTCCCGGGTTTTAAATCGCGGGGCTGATTCAACATGTACTATAAGAGTTCTAGTTATAGCAAAACACGCATGCACGTCAGAGCAAGTTTACTGCAATGCTCCTCGGGTGCAAACTGCGGAGTTCACGTTCCCATCTTGCAAATCTGTATGAGATTCCAGAAAAAAAGTCAAGTACAAGGTTACAGAGCAACGTCGATTCAGTATGAAATGGTACCTTACTTGTAAAAATAACTTTTTTAGAAGTATTGAAATGTATTTTTATATCCAAACACTACTTTAAATATGTCACCAATTGAATGTATGAGTGCGATCTAATATAGAGGATGCATATTTACTAATAAAATTAAGAATTGTAATAACAAAATATGAAGAAATCAAACAAATTAGGCTTAATATGTCCACAATTGGCTGAAATGGGTCCGTATGGAGGGCACATTGAGCATGTTTTAATTGATTTTTAAATAAATACTACATTGTTTACATGATTTAATTTTATTAGTAAATGTGTGTGCTCCTGCATAATAGATGGAGCACAAACACCCTACAGTGGTTTCCCAGAAATGTAAAACGACCAAGAAGACGACCTCAAGTAAGATGGAGTGACGAAATCAGAAAAGTGGCCGGTGTTAATTGGATGACTAACGCACTAGACAGGCAACAATGGAAAAATCTGGGGGAGACCTACATCCAGCAGTGGATTGAAAACGGTTGATGATGATGATATATATATATATATATATATATATATTAAATATTAAACAATTTATTATTATGTATTTCAGAATTTATATTTTGAAAAGCAGAATACTATGTACGAAACTGAATACCACTAAACAGAACTAATGATGTAAGGAAATCGAATAGCATTGACAAAAAGCAATTCAAATGGTTTAGTTTTCGAGCGTGCATTCTACCATATTACACCTCGACTAAAATGTCTTTGATTTATTAATTTTGTATAAAAATCATGTTGAATTCAGAGGCAGTAAAATTTAGACAGAGGTGTTTGATTGTAGGATTGAAATCTGAAAATTTGTTTTTAGCAACCTGTTCGTGAAAGGTTATTTCTTTTTTATTAATTCATACATATATATATATATATGTAAATATATATATTAAATATCAATGTTTGTTATCATATTATTCATACTTTATCTTATTTAAGTTAAGAACATAGAATTACCACAAGATATATCCATGTTTTCCCAATTAAAAATTTGAAGTTATCTTTCATGCGAGAAAATATCTTGAATAATGGTTCCCGATTTTTATTGTTACGAAAGCCGAGCTAAAGGTGAAATTTTTTTCATTACCAACCTAATGTGTACATAGCATTTTGTATAATATGTTCTAAAGAAAATATGAATTTTTGTGAAAAACATATTAAAAAAGACGAAATATGCGAATATTAAAATTGATTTGAGAAAAACATTTCTTTTTCATTCATGTAAATCATGCTAATTTTATTTACAATTCTAACATAATTTTTAACGAAATTTGAGTTTTCTATGTCAGAAGCCGGTTTAAAAATCTTTCGAATGTTATCTCAATCGTCGTTGTGCGTTGTATCTGTCACAAAAGTGGATATAGACAACGGTAATAATTTATATAATTTTATTTTTTTTTAAATACATAACTTGCCAACGTTTCTGGATGGCATTTTTAAAATTAATATCACAAGGAGGTAGGATGTCTTCTTACAAAGTTTTGAAAACTAAATTAATACGTATTCGAAAAATGGGTATTACATAATTCGTGGAACAAATTTCACACTCTATTTAAAATCTATTTGCAAAAATGAAATTAGAAACATCAAAAAGATAAAATATGTACTCAAGGGAATTTGACAAAAAAAGAAAAAAATATTTTAAATGATTAAATAAGAAAAAAAATTAAGCTTAAATGTAATTAGTGTTGTTTTAAAAGAAAAAAAAATGTTATAACTGATGAGAAACAAAAGAACCGTTCAGTTTTTCTACCCGTTATAATTATCTAAAAATATATTCACTTTTAAAAGAACATTTACACCCACCGAACGTCAATTAAAAGCGGGGAAATTGTATCATTATTTCATTTTATCCATTTGAATTAAAATTAATGATATTGTTTTATGATATACAGTGTGCTAATTCATGTAATTTTCTTCATTTTTCATTACCTTTTTTTCAAATGTTAACTGTGCAGCAAAATACCGTTCTAAAAAAGGAAAAATGTTTTTTTTAACTGGATATTATGGCGTGAAAATTCTCCGCCACTCAGAACTTAAATATAAAGAGAATAATTCACTTTACTATTATTAGATATACTTACAGTTATGTTAAATCGATTATCTGGTTATATTTTGGTTTTAAAAAAATGTACGAGCTGGATGTTCGGTTGGTTTGAGGTTTTATATTCCTCGATTCTTTCTCGAAATTCGATTTTTCATAGATTCGAACGTCCAATGTCAATTAGGTGCCCTCTAGTGGGCGAAGCCAGCTAGTACACATACGAGGCTAACGAAAAAGAAAGGCTACCGCGGTGCTTTACGCGTATCTTTTTTTAGAGACCGCCGGAGTCACGTGATGCTCGAATGTACCAATGAAGGTACACGAAAAGAGCATCGCGTCACTCTAGCGGTCTGTAAAAAAAAAGATAAGTGGAATGCACCGCGGTAGCCTGTCTTTTTCGTTAGCCTCGGTATACATATTAATGACGTATTATTAAAAAAAGAAATTTTAAAGTATATGAAATTATTTCGCTCTGAAAACAGTATCTGTATCGAAGAATTTCTAACTTTTGTAAATTTTATAAATACAATAATTCGCAAAGTTATTTATTTCCATGTTTCCATGATAATTTCCCCACAATATTCCCTTTATTTTTTCGATACTTTCCCTTTCTTTTTTCGAAATGAATCACTATAGCTTTGAATAGTGAATCAGGCCTTTGTCAAAAACAGACCGATCGTTTCTCGATCCACCAAAACATTGCTTGCGACACATAAATTCGAAACAACTGCTCTGTAGTATCTAAGACTTATTTGATATTATTTTTTTTTCATAATTCACATAATCGTAATTCGCATATACTTGATATTAAAAATATCATATGGTAAATATAAAATTGAAATAAAGATGTCATTATTATTTTCTATAACATTTAATAAAGTCATTTCTTTCAACTATTTTTTAAATTGAAACTATGAAATATAACTGAAGAAAACTAATGTTGGAACGAAACAGTATTATATATTTATCCGATTTAATTACACATACGGTGTGCGCGTGTTAATGCTGTAATTAAAACTTCAAGAGATTAAACGAAATTTACTTTAATACCCATGGCCTGTATGAGTTATTTTCACAATTTTTGTTTTATATCTTTAATCTTAGTGGACATTCGTGGAAGAGAAAAAACAATAAAAACTATATAGAAAATATAGCAATGAAAGTCATGCATGAAGATTTCGTCGCATTGAACTGATATTAATTTCATATAGCGACTTCAATATGAAATTGTCCATATTTTCAAAGCAATAGTTATTTTAAGAAAAAATACGAAAAGTTATAATTTTTATAAGATAAAGTCTTACATCTTTTACATTGTATAACTGCCAAAATATAACAGCTATTTACAATGTAAGAAAAGAAATATAGATAACCAAATGCACTGGAAATTAGGTGCAGGCACTTCCTTCTTCAAATCAACAGCAAACTTTTATGCAAATCATTTCCATAGCAGAATAATAAAATTAAAAATCGGATTGTAGAATTTCATCTCACAATACCTTTATTTTTTTAAATGTTAACTGTACAGAAAAATACCGTTCTAAAAAAGAAATAAGATTTTTTTTAACTGGATATTATTAGCGTGAAAAGTCTCCGCCACTCAGAACTTAAATATAAAGAGAATAATTCACTTTACTATGTAATAACTAATGTAATCTAAATCTAACTAAATTAACTAATGTAATGTATGTAATCTAATAACACCTGTTATTAGAAAAATTCTATTTCTCTTTTTCTAATTTAATTCCCCATTTCATGCAGGAAAATAATTTCATATCAACTTTCATAATTTTCAGAAATGCCTCATTCAAGTGTTCAGAACATAACCTCAATTTAAATTCCAACAACTATTTTTCATTTTTACACCGAATCACCTCACTATGTCAGTATAGGCCAGGGTTGAGATTTCTCCGCTTTTTTCCAAACCAGTAAAATATTAGAGAAAACGTTGTTCTGTTAAATCGCAGAATGTTCCAATTAAATAAAAGAACTTTTTTCTGTAAGATTATACTGGTATGCCAAAAAGCGAAGAAATATCATCCCTAGTATAGGCTCTTTTTATTCAAATTTAATTCATAAATGAATGCTTCATTTTAATTAAAATGTATATAATGAAGAGTGGTGGAAAAAATAAGTGATTTGCCAAAACTTTTTATTTTGCAAATATACTTTAAAAATATGTATAGGTTATCATGGAGTTGTATCAAGGCTAGAATTAAATGCAATCCATAAATTTTGCTTCGGGGGTAGTCTGCTTCTTAAAAAATACCGACTTTCAGACATTTTCGACTGCTTGGTTGCGTTTCTTATATCAAATTTGTCAGGACAAATGTACAGTTTAAAACTTTTTCTATAATTCTTATAGAGTTATAAAAATGTGTTAGTGGTTTACCATGTAACAATTATCCATAAATTTAGAAAATAAAAATTAATACACTCTAAAGTACCAGAATTATTCATTAGCGACCTAACAATATATACAAATAATATAATAAGAACCCCTGAAATTATATAAAATGAATTGTATAAAAAATTATTCGGTTATATTAAAAGTTTTTTTAATTTTTATGGATGTAAATTGTAACAGGAGCTATTTCAAAAATAATTTTTCTCTAAACAAATAATAAGTTTTACATAGGAATGAGCTGTAAATTCATATAGCCATGTGTCTGAATATTCTGGTTATTTATTATGGAAAATAACTGTAATTTATAATTTGTAATATCAATTTATAATTAATTTTTATAATTGAAAATATGGTTTTGAATTAAAAATAGTGTCTAGATTATATATGGATCCAGTAATTGTATATCATTAAAAAGACACATTTAATGATTTTTTGAAACATATAAATTATGTTTGTCATGTGGTTTTCGCATTAGAATTGTCAAATTTTAAAACTTTCTAACTTCAATCGCCTAAATTTGAAGAAAGAGTGAATAAATTAAATATTTTTAAGGCTTGCTTGGATCCGAGTTAATCAAACAAAATCTTAAAAATGAAAACTATGAATTGTAAAATAAATGTTTGTGCACTTTTTATGTGTAAAAGAAATATTATTTAAGGAGAGGTATATCTTTGGCAACATAAAAAACATGTTTTTAAAGGATTTTTTTTTATGTTGATAAATATATAAACTCAAGAGGTTTTTTTTCATTATATTTATTAAAATTTACACAAGTCCATGAAGTGTTTTACTCGAAACTATGACACTTTGCGACATATAACGGAGAGTATGTCCCAGTACAGATCAGCTTTAATCGGGTTTAATTTTTCTCATGAATCAGTCATCTGAAACCAATTTTTAAGTTCAAATTAGAAAGATAACAATATTATCTGGAGCTTATACAAATATTTAATTTCAAGTTTATGGTCGAAAAAATTTCAGTTATTTTTAGTTACGATTATTTTAGAGTTAATTTTTAAAGTTTGTTGCGAACGCCTGTCTGTCTAATTCTTGTTGTTAACATGTTGACCGACTTGTGCGTGAAATTGTCACCTATCTTTCTTTTCTCTGACTTTCTTAATGTGTGATTGAATTTTCATGGATCTGATCGTCGCGGTAATTCTTTGCGGTAATATGCTAATTAGATCGGTGTGGACGATTAGTCAGTCGTAAGTCGTAAAAATACGAGTTCTGTACGGAACGTTGATTCAGTGGATTTTGGTCGGATCTCACCAGTGTTTAAATAATTTAGACCAGCCTTCAGTCTTTCCTGTATATTTAGATTGGAACCTACACGTGCCATTAGTCTGAGCGTGAGCGTGTGTTAAGCTATTCTTCCTGTTCATTCTTTGATGAAGTGCTTCAACAGCTTGGTAAGACATTAAACATTTAGTGCTTTTAACAAAGAGAAAGTAAAATATACGGGATTCTATTCAGCTCAATTGCCATAATTTTTAAGTGATATTGTGACGTAGTGTTTTCACTATTTCTAGCTATCTGAAGGGAGCTTTCCTATAAATTGTTAAAGTAACAATTTTTACGTAAGTAAAATTTGAATTTTAGTGGTTTTCATTCAGTTTATTATTTGTTATTTATTTGACCAACTATAACTGAATTTATTCTATATCCACTGTATTGGATTCTTATTTTTGACTTTAAATAAATTTTTATTTCATCTTATTTTTGTCTCTATGGCCACGTCGTTACGTGACGTGCCTGTTGAATATACCACATCTTTAATGTATGATAAATATGGTTAATTATTAAAAGTAATACATATTATTAGTAAAAGATCAGTACAAAAGTACTCTATTTCATTAAAAAAAAACTAACGACCGTCCGGGTAGTTTCGGACAAAAATGACCGTTTACTTTGAAAAAAAATGGCTCATACTCTCCGTCATATGAAGCACAGTTTGAAACATTTTCGATTGAAAAAAAACTAATCTAAATTTCAATAAATATAGTGAAGAAACCCATCAGTTGCCAACCTTATCATAGTTTAAAAACAGTTCCCCAAAACATAATTTGTTGAAAAACTATAAATTTCAACTTTAGAAAGAGCCGATATAGTGCATTTTTCTTTATCTTAAAATGTTCAGAATATGAACGATCTAGAGATTGCAAACAAACCAATAAATATTATAACTTTCTCATTATGATTCGAAATATTAATTAACTTCTCATTCAGGTATGAAAAATATCAAAAAGTTTTTAATCTTTTTAATTTTTAAAAATCTGCTTTTATATTCGGGATTGTTATTAGATTAAATAATTCACATTTATGTAAATTTTGGAATAACTATAAAATGCATGTTTTTTTATTGAAATGAATAGTAATTTACCGTTATTTATACTTAATAATGCAGTTCTAAATTTTCATTTATTTATGTGCTAAACTCTACAAATAAAAAAAAAATACCCTTAATAAGTGCTTATAGTACTGTATGAATGTCTTTTTTTTATTTCTTTCTAACTAACTTCTAACGAGTGAAAGTTCTTTAAATCTTCTTTTTCTTCCTAAATAAATTTCTTAAAAATTTTTAGCTGGCTAAAAAAGGGATTTCTTTTCGATTTCTGAAAGAAACTATAGTCACAAGTATTGAAATTTAAAATTGTACTAAATAAAAGAGAATTGTAAATGCTACATTTTCTGTTTACATTTCTCTTTATTATTCCTTGCTTTCCATAAGTTCAACTTTTTGCTGCAAATAAAAGCTTATTTTAGTTGAACCTCAACAAAAAACAAGATATCGCCTTAGCATAATAAAAGAATACTGTAAAAATAATTAAGTAAATTGTATTTAAGAAAAAACGAAAACATCTCCGATTGAAAATACATTCGCTGAAATTGAGTTAGACGGAATTTGTTTCTTTTTTGTAAATTTTATTTGACTTGCTTTACTTTTTTATTTCAAAATATAATGTATTTGCTTAAATATTCATTAAAAGGTAACGTCTGAATAATAAATGTACTGATCTGAATAAAATTTCTGTGGTAAATAATATGTTCTGAGCAAATTGAATTTCAAATAAATTCATTTCTTTTTACTTTTGTACTAAGAAATAAACTTGTGTAGCATAATACGATTTACGGAAGTCTCCAAAATAAATATTGTTTCCTCTGAAATGGCATACAATAGTAATTTATATATTTTTTATCAAATGTTAACTAATATTCTTTAAATATAGCTATAACGCTAATTGTGCATATGTGAGAGAACTATTGATAAGAAATTTTACTAAATTTAACTTATTTACAGTATTTAGGAAATAAAGGTTTTTAATCTGACGGAAGTTTTGTCAAATGGTGATTTTTTGATAGATTGATCTTTACTTCGCAAAAATGAATACAAATATTTTATGGATATTTCATCACATCTGTCAAATGCAACATCAACCCATTTTACATGGCGTGAGAATATCAGAGAATATTATGCTTTTAAAAATATTTTCTGCAAAAACACTAAATATACTAAACTTTTTTAGTTTGATGTACAAGTTCTATACCATCTACTACATCAATTTTGGAGAATTCAATCTGAAAAGGTCTTGCTGTGATTTCATTCTACACTGGATCACAGTTGGAAAATATAGAACATTTTCTTTTACTTGATAATGATTTTCTGTGGTTATTCAGACGATTTTCAAACTTTACCGCTCATTAGACAGAAGGTGCAATTGTGAAATTGATTTAAATGTTAAATTATGGATACTAATGAAGATCTTAAATTATTTTGATGAATTTGAAATTTCTTTAATACGTTTGCAAGATATTTTAAATTAGGTGTATACATTTTGATGATATTTTATACATCTGTTCGAAAAATATAAAGCATTTTGCGTTATCACTTTACACATATGACACGATACCTATTTCAATTTCTCTCATTTTATTTTATCAGGCTCATACCAACTGAATTACTTTGCCTATAACAAAATTATTGAAATAATCCGAATTGAGAAATATTAAGCAGAAAGGAAATTGATGGGTAGCTAATCTTTGTAATCGAGTCTACAACTTAGGTTTGCATCAAATATGAACGATAGTAGTAACATTACGTTATAAATTTAATACGATACCATTAAAAACTTAACACAAAACCACGTTTTCTAAAATAGTTAATTGACAATGAAAACGAATATGAATGTTTAACAAACAGGTTTAAAATTATCCAAATATGCGTAATAGGGCGTATCGAAAAAATCCAAATTTCTTAGATCTTTTTGGGGTAGTGCGGAAAAGTTGTGAACTGCCTTTATTAAAAAACGTGCGAAATCATAAAACTGTATGTTGATATCTTCTGCCGCCTCAGTGGGCCTAAAGTTATAAAAATTGGACTAAAAATGATTAAAAATCAAAAATTAATAAATAATCACAGATTTCGCTCATCGGTTTGAGGTAGTGCTTATAAGTTACTATTTTGTAATGACAACAACCCTAGAAAATTGTAGAATTATTTTTGGAGCTACAGACTACGTAGATCTCATTAATTGGCGAGCTTGTTATGTGATATCGCCTTCTGTTCTCACATAGATCAGTTCTCAAGAATTTCTGAAGATGATACAGGGCAGTATGCCAATGTATTGCTGGTACTTTATTAAATTTGCTTCACACACAAAAGCGGTAGAGCGGATTGTGAAACTAGTCACTGCAGCCTCCGGAAAAACAGTTGGGATGCAGAACAGGGATAGATTTATTAGAGCGACACTATAATCCAAAAACACATGTCAAAATTTGAGACCAAAAATGATTACAAGCCAGTAATGCTTTTGTCATTTATATGTTCGAAAGGTAAAATAAAGTTTGTGTTCGCATTAAAATGAGGTAAGTGTATCGTTAATTTATTTAAAATTTTGCCTTCATTTTCCAAAATTTGGTGTCGATGAAATGGCAGAAGATATCAACGTACAATTCTAAATTTTTTTATGGCTGTTGTTGTTTCTAAGCGTGAAAATAAGGGTGTTCCACTATTTTGGCAGTTCGAGAAACCCAGTCTGTCTCGATGGTGCATTGTGCAAGCAGTAAACAGTAACGCAGAAAACTACCAAACTGTATCAAAATTAAAAAAATTCGATGCCGATGAGGCGACAGAAGATATTAACCTATAATTCTGCAATTGTCTATGGTTGTTGTTGTTCTAAAACTGTACCTTGTAACCACTATCCCAAACCAACGAGCGAAATCTGTGATTATTTATTAATTTTTGTATTTAAATCATTTTTAGTCCAATTTTTGGAACTTTCGGCCCACTGAAGATATCAAGATTTTAAGATTTCGCACACTTTTTAATAAAGGGAATTCACAACTTTTCCGCACTGCCGCTAAAAGATTTTAAAAAATGGGATTCTTTCGATACGCCCTAATGCGTAATTGTAGATGATTTTAGTATGCTGTTGCTATCGAGAAGATTCGGATGTTTACCTTTGATGCGATCTTACATTTAGAAATTATAACATGGCCACCAAGACTGCTTTTACGAAACAAGAATTGTAAAAACATTAGATTTTTGAATTACCTTAAATTAAAGCAAATTCAGTTTACATTTTTTTTGGCAGGTAAGTACGTATTTCTATTTGGATATTAGGATGTATAAAATCACTGTTCAAACTGATTCTTACAGTGTACAATGAAATACTATCACGATACAACAATCATGATCTAGCACAACCATTATGAAGTTTCAAAAGTAAAATTAATGAGACAATGAGGATTCAGACACCCCCCCCCCCTCCTTAAGAAATGTATCTTTAAAAAATTACAAGAATAAGTACTTTATTAGAATATTATTGCTTAAAACCGCATTTATTGTGACTCTTCTAGAAGCTTCGAAGAATCTTATATGCTTATATATATATATATAGCATTTACATTTCGGATTGTAGGATATTAAATATCTTGCAAAGTGAAATAAAAAAAATGACATGCAGAGGTGATGTTGAGGCCTCTGATCTGTAGATTTACTAATGAAGAATAAAAAAAAATAATTTACCTTTATTGTTATGTAATGTATTAACATATAATCACTAATTTTCACGAAAATAATTAATAATTGTTGTTTAAAATAAATATTAAAACACTACACAGCACGCTTTCAATACCTGAAGTGAGCAGCGGGGAGGGGGATGAGGAGGGCTATAAAAATGGGCTGTAATTTGGCCTAGTAACATCCAGAATATTAATCTTTGGGCTTTTTTGAGATTATATCAATAGAGAAAATCCGGCAGGATATTAAATAGCAAGTAAAGTGAGACAAAAAACAATAACATGTAGAAGCGACGTTGAGCCTAAAATCTGCAGATTTATTAGTAAATAATTAAAATATTTTTTTAACTTTACCTTTGTTGTTATGTAATGTAATAACCTTTAATTACTAATTGTCATTAAAATAATTAATAACGGTTGTTTAAAATATATATTAAAAGACTCCACAGCACGTGCTCAATACATGAGAGGAGGGGGGGGGGGTGGACTGAAAATTTGGACTATCAAATAGACTGGCACGATTCAGAATATTAATCCGCTGGGATCTTTTAACCTTATATCATTGAGATAACGCGGTTGTCATAATTTGCGCTGTCAAATCCTTCTAGCGCCTGGACTATTTTGTTTAACATGTTGACCCCATAGGACGTGGATCTGCGTTTTGTCGTTCATTAGCGGGGTGCAGAGGACGCAGATTCGCGTCCTGTCCAGACTTACATATAACGCAATAGATTAGTTACGTCGTTCACATTGAGCGTATGAAGTATTTGTCACCATATAAATAAAACTTGTTCGTCGTCATTTTTTTTATGTCTCTGTGATGGAAAAAGGTGCGATCCTGGATCAAGTTGCTATTTCCCAACCCTTTCATTTTTATATTTATTACTATATTTGATTTTTGTAGATCAAAATACTTATAATATGTTTAAAGTGGCAATTATAATATGTTTAAACATGGACATTCTATCTTGGTCGCATGTGGAGACGCAAACATACCTACATGGCTTAAACTTTTGGATCAGTTTTTAATCTTTTAAATTTGGCACTGATGATTGCGCTTTAGGGGCTCAGAAATAGCTGTTTGCCATTCTATATATTTTTATTTGTGCTATTTTTACGTTGATTATTTATTAGGTGTGTTCGTAATTATATAAATACGTAGCACCTATTTTCGTCGTCTGATCCGTCCATCCGTCCGTCCGTCTGTCCGCATATAACAGCGCAAAAACTACCCAACCAAATGGGCGGAAATTTCATATATATAATAGTTGCAGAATTTTGTCGAGTCGTTTCAAATTTTATGAAAATCGAATCAAAACTTTTAAGATATTTATAAAAGATATTTATAAAAGACTTCTTCATTCTATTAAATCCTATCATACGAAATAAATTCAATGCTATCCCATGACGCTAATGATTCTAGGTTGCCAGGACGATTATGTCAAATTTATGATGGAGTCAAATTATTTCCGTGTTACTGAATTTAAAAACCGAATTTGATATATATATTTGATCATATACAGACAGTTTATTGGTTGGAAAATACAGATAAAACAGATATTACACCCGTAAGAAGCCTAAATATTAATTTACTTTACTAAAAATTTACAGTAAGCTTTAAATTATTTGATATAACATTCAAATTGTTTCGTTCAAAATGTAAACGCGTATCGTCGATGCCATCGTGAAATGTTTTATTTTACATTTTCTAAATAAATTAAAATATTTGCCTCAGACAATAAAGAGCTAAGATGTGAAAAAAAAAAATAAGATCATTATTTATATTTTTATAGATCCTTTTCAAATTGCAATTAAAGGTAAAACGTCACTTGCCGAATTATATTGTACTTCCATTTATATAGAAGTAAAAATGCAAAATGTCAAATATTTATATCAAAGAAGTTAAGGTTATTTTTTATCTTTTGATTTTTTTTTTACTTTAAACATATTTAGAATTTGTTGAATGATTCATATATTTATGCATGTTAAATCAGATATTTCATAACAAATAATCTTAAATCGTCTAAAATTAGAAATTAAATTAATTTTGTAAGAATTGTTTCCAAAATAACGTTCGTCAATGTTCGAGATATTTGCAGACGATTTTTTTTTGTCTACAATTAAAATGTCTTTCTTTCCTTCACGTAGCTTAAGAAATTCATATTTTGCATAAGAGTACAACAGCTAGCGCATCAAGATAGGAATATTTATAAAACTAGTTATAGTACAAACGCACCTCATTTGTCACGTTTGACGTACACTTTCCAGCTTGTTTTAATATTTTAATACTTATAATCTGATCTAATGTTCAAAATATTTTTTAATTCACTGAATGAAAAAGTAAAACAAATCAAATTTACACCGACACTAGCGGGCGAGGATCCACATCTGTTAGTGCTGAAAATATAGTGCTAACGACGCGGATACGCGTCCAATTTCTATGATACGTCAGAATTAGTTAATGTGTCATCTAAGTGTCATCTAGTAATCAAGTTTTTATATCCATATTGAAATTTTCTGGCATTGAATTTTTCATCGCAAATTAATTAATTCAAAATATACTTGGCTAACATTTTGTAATTATTTCCAGGTGCTTACGGTTATTTTAAGCAAACTGAAAATTATAAAGCCAATCAAACAGATTTAGACATTTTTAGTCATTAAACACATTATTAGTATATTTTATTCTTTCTAGATTATTAATACTTTGGTTAGATTTCACGGACTGAAAATTGGTGTGTGCATGTTGTAAAACTGTAAGTAAAACTGTAGTAACTGTAAATTGTAAGAACAGTAAGTAACTATAAGTAAAGTAACTGTAAGTAACTGTAAGTAACTGTAAGTAAAGACAAAAATATTTAATTTCTTCTTTAATTCGATTTTCGCATAGTGTTTTTAGTTTTTAATCTAAATTATTTAAGAAAGCATATATCATATTAATAATATCAGATGTTGCATATGTAAAATGATGTCATTTAAATCACTGTACTATTGGTTACACTAAAAGTTACAGTATATATTACCAATTTTATAATTACAAATAGTATCACTAGACTAATTTCACCAAATGGGCAATTTATATAAAGGTATCGTCTGTTGTCGTATGCATTTCGTTAAATAGCGGAAGTTAATTAGAATATAATAAAAAAAAGCTTTTAATACTGTAATATATTTTTCAGGAACATAATAATGACAGGATATATGATTTATATGAATTATGATTTAAAATAATAATATTTTATAAGTAGCAGTATGTAAAATCCTTCAAAATAATTCAGTGTATTTCTGATTAATTTATATCGATGAAAAATTGCTATGAATAAATTATGATGATATAATTAAGGTGCCTGACTACGTACGGAGCAATTTTTTCCATAAAAGATATTTAATTATTTTTTGAACTTAATTTTATTAAGATTATGACTAGAAACTCTGAAAAAAAGGAAAAAATATTTCATTCATTGATGAAATTTTGTTAAATGGGGGATTTTGTGGTAAAATTTTGTGAAAATTGACCCAATACGCAAAACACGCTATAGAAAAATATATTGTATGTATCATAATTTCCTTTTTACACTTCCTACTTATGACATTGCTGAAGGCAATGAACTAAAATCTAAGAGATATTTTAAATGTTTCGAAATTTATTGCATTTCGCACCTTTTTACATGTTGATTTTCTTAAAATTTATCGATGTCTTTCCACGAAAACATCCATAAAACAAAAAATATTTATTCTAAAATTAAATCTGTAGTGTATTGCCTTCACAATAGTATAAACAACATGTATTTCAAATTTCATAGTGATATTCTAATAACTTTTTCAGAAATCATGTTTTGCGTATGGAATTTTCACCAAAAATCACATTTTCCAAAAAAAGCATTTAAAGTTGAGATTTATGTTTTACTACAAGAAGTTACACAGTAATATGCATCTAAACTTCACTGTTTTTATGAGCCATACTCTTTTTTTTAAGTACGGAGCCTTTGTTTATTTTTAGAAGGCCATAGTTTTGCCTCCTCCCCCTCCCAGTTTGTACCTTTAAATAGTACTTCCGGTCCTTTAAACAGTACTTCCGGTTTGAGCGACAGCTGTTGAGTAGTTTAAAAACCGCTACATCTCTAGTTCTATTTGTCATACAATAAAAATAAATACAGTTTTAGAAAGGTAAAAAGTTGGGCTTTAATAAAATGTAATAAAACCATTTTGACATTTTTGGTCGAAAACCACTTTTTAAACGTAGTCAGATACCTTAATGTAACTCTAGATTTGTATAAATGGAAATTTAAATTTGTAAAATATAAATAAATGTATCTTTCTTTTTGTCACAGGAAAAAACAAAAGAAAAAAAACAGTTTTCTCTAAAAAATGTAAGAAATATAATTTTTTGTTTAAAACAAAGATAGAATCTAAAATATCTGAAATATGAACGATATTTTACCAAGACACGCAATACATTATCAGTGAATTGTGAATGCAAAAATGCATTTTCTCCCTTGAAAGGCCTTAAAACATAAATCTAAAGATACATTTCAAAAAAAAAATCTGTTCATATATTTTTTTCTGTGTGATATACATGTAGATATATATTAACGATTGAAAGTTCGCTTAAAATATTTTATTTAAACAAATAAAATACATAAAAATGTATTAAATACTTGGTATAATATAGTTTGTTTCTCTTCCTATTTTATCTATCTATTATGTTTTAAAGTTTCAGATTGGAAATTTCAAACAACATCAATAAAAAATAAATATGTTTAGATGAATAAATAACCAAATTTTATTATACGCTTTGTATGTGGTATGACAATTCTGTAGAACTCCAAATGCTACATTACACGCCTATTAGTTTACAGTTAAATACTTTCGCATGTAGATTCGTCTACTAAGGAGAGAATGCCTAAAATATGGGTATACTAGATAAATAACGATTTTTAATGTTGATAGTTGTTTTGTAATCATTTCTCCACAAAAATTAGAGTAGAAAAGAGAATTTATTCGCTATTCTTTTTTTTCAAATTTATTTCTCGGTGAAAATCAGTCTGATAAAATCAGTCAGCAAAATGCAAGCGCTTTGCGAATAAATTCGAAAAAGGCTAACACAGTTCAATTCCTGACTGTCTGTACATTTTATAGTATGTCTTCATTTATGTTTCAGCATTAATTAATAAAACAGAAAAATAAATGTCCGTTTAAACCAATTTACACGTCGTGAAAATTTAATTTTAAACACTCTTTAAATTTAAAACTCTACATTTGCAAATCAATATTTTATGTTTTAAGATTTAATCTAGATAGTTGTTGCTGTTTCTTTCTGTCCTAATACACAGTTTTCCAAACGTATTAAAAAATTCTTCCTCGTATTAATATTATAGAAACTAACTATATTCTTTGGATTTCTATGTTCATTAAACTTTAGTAAACCTTATTATTTTAAATTTCCATAGCTACATTTAATTTTTTTAACGAAAAAATAAATGTTTGGTAAAAAGAAAATAAAGTGATCTAAAGTGTTAAAATTACAACCAATAATATAAAGATAATATATTTTTAAACAGCGTATATTACTTTTTTTAAAACATTTTTTGCGTCAATAAATCGATCTCACACAAATTTCAATAGTGTTGAATTAGATACGTATTCAAGTGGTCAAATTATTGCACTTCTAAATTAGTTTCAAATTGTTAAATAAGTTTTATTAATATAACTTTGCAGCGCACTTCCATATTTTCAGTAACAATTTTAAGTGTATTTTTGAAACATTGTTACAGTTGTTTATCACATTTTCAGTTATATCAAATAATAATTTATAATCTTTTACTTTTTTGAAGTCTTTTAATTTTGTTTCTATGATATATAACAGTAATGTAATTTATATAAAAAAATAAGCAGTAAAAATTTATAACGTCCGTTAATCATACCAACAACCGGCCTATTGAATTATACCAAATGAAAATATGTCAATTAAATCCAAATATGTCTTCATAAAATAAATGAAATATAAATCACACAGAAATAAGTTAAAGAAGACATTTAAATAGCTTGAAATACAAATTCTGCTAGATTTAAAAAAAATTAAAACTTGAGTAAAATTGCCGGTGTGTTTTGTGTTAATGGACTTACTATAAAATGAAAGTTTTAACCGACTTATTTTATTTAAAAATACAATTAATTTATCTTTGAAAATATGAAGGATTCGAGTAATATTTGGCACACAGAAGGATATATCACAATTAATAAACATTTTTCATCCTTTTCCTTTATATCTGTTTTTGCTAAAAAATATTGCCAACATTTGGAATACTTTCCTTTTATACTCTACACCTTTCTCGTCTCTTGTATTATAAATTAATATTTTTAAAAAATAATAATTATTGTTAAATATCTCTTTAAATATTGTGACTATTTTGCAGTTACCGTATTTTGCGTAAATATCGTATTTATTATATATTTCTCTCATTATAACCATAAATTTGTGTAGATTCAACCATGAATCCCTGAAATATCCAATGATGAATTGGTAAATTAACCAAAGAAGAACTGGTAATATTTAAAAGGATAAATGTGTGAAATATTAAACCAAAAACGGATAACGTGTTGAACAATTAAAAGGAAAATACTTCACTACAAAGTCGATACCGACATATCCAAGCATGGATAAAAGTTAGAACCTTAAACGTATTGACTTTCAGGGGGTATCTAACAACTAGGCAAGCAGGTGGGTACTTTCGTAATTTTAAGCAGCTTTTAGAGAGAGTATTCAAGTGTTTGTCCTAACTGTGTAATGAATAACTTATTGTTCGGTCAAATTACAGTCTTTTTGAAAACTGAAACATGTAGAATATTTTAGAATTAAGAAAAACGATATTTTGGTTCTAATTACTGTACATTATAGAACTGTTCGATTTTGAATTAAGAGAAATAAAATTGGTAACATGAAGAGTGCACGGCAAGGCCAACACTTTGAAAATCAGTCATGAATAAATTTTATAGGTAAAATCTCTTTATTTAAAACTAATCGGGTAAGAGACGTTATGTAGTCTCTTTGCAATTTTGCCTATGCTATGCGGTGATTAACAGAAATTTGTCTTGAAATTAATATTAACTCACAATCAGTTTAAGATTACTAAATTTCAATAGCCTGGCGTCTCAGATCACTATCAAATGGAAGAGGGAGCAAAGTTTTGGCTTCATAATAAACGTTAACTCGTTAAAATGTCCTCTTACGCAACATGCAAGTTTCATTCAGATAGATTCAACTATTCATATGCACGTGTGGAAACAGTAACTCCAATACTCGACGCTGGCCTTTTTCTCCGGAATGGCAGGCTCGACCCAAATCCGCTGATACAAACTTTTGCTTTTCCTTTTATACTCCGCAGATTGACCAACGAAGCCTAATTTGCATAAGCGCACAGCAAAATAAAGTAACGGCGTATCCGGAGAGCTCCAAACACACTTCGAAAAAGTAAAATGAATTGTATATATGTTGCTGCTGTGCACTCAGTTTAATGTTGTCAAAACGTTTACATAAAAAAAAAAAAAAAAAAAAAAAAAAAAAAAAAAAAACGAGAATCCCTTTCTAAGACAGTTTCTAGTGTACTACAAACAGCGCGGCTTATGTTTAAATATTTATGTAGGCCTTTAAAAATTTACTGCTCTCTTGTTTAAAATTATATATTTCAGTTATGTATTTTTCGTGAACATATAATAAATTTAATCCGTGCGATTTTTACATTACTTCATATTTCCTAAGACTATAATGACCTTTTTTTTAATACTAAGTTTAAATTCTTAATTAAAAAATAATCACTAAAATATTACCCTTTCTTCCAGTATTATAAGTTGATTAATAAAAGAAGGTCTGTAATCTCTTTTAAATACCTGAATCATATTCTTCATCCCAAAAATTTTCTAAAGTAACAAAAATACATATTCTCAATTTTATTTAACATGTTTTTTCACCAAATGAAATTTTCATTATAAATTACAAACATAATTTTTTTAGATAAAATTTTATAAAGACACGAAGCTTATAATAAATTAATGAAGTATTATTTTATCGAAGTCAAGATAATACTAATTTAACTATAAAAACAATATATTAATCACAGGATCTTTAGTCAGAAGTATTTTTATGTACGTAATAAAAAAACTTCAAACAACAGTTTACTGCAGACACTTCTTATACTAAAATTAATGTAAAAGCCTCGGGAAACAAAATCATCCCGCATATTAGATGTTATTTTAATTAGAGAGTGGTGAAAAAGCATTCTTTAGTATACCGTCCGAGGCATTTTTCTTTTGTTTGGTTTAGAATTATTAATTTTCCGGCATTAAATATAAAATAATTGATGTTTATGAGATGTTATAAGCTTTTTTTTTCGTTTATAAGTTTTCATTCTGCTTCTATTAATATCTGCTATTCGCTTGTGGTTTATTTTTTATTTTCAAACAAAAATAAATGGTTTTAGTATATCATTAGTATAAAAAAAAAGCTATGTAAAACAATTTATGCACAAGAATATAAATACTGCAATATCTTAAAAAAAAATGTATTTTTATTCAGATTTAGAAATATTTTTATTGAAATCGTTAAAGTATTATCATAAATATTAATTATACTTTGTAATAAATATTATATTTCGAATTGATCCCATGCGATTCCGCACGTAAGCCACATGATTAAAAAAAATTACGCACGGCCACAGACATATATGTATTTTGTAAAATCATTTGTTTTAAAACTTCGCGATGGTTTTTAAAATCTGATACAATTAAAATAAATATATGGCTTCTATATTTTTACAATTAATAATCCCAATACTATAGTATAATATTACGAGTCTGATTTATGTTAATTCATGTGACATTTAAGAACCTTCCATATTAATTAATGGAACCTATTCAAAACGCAAATAGTATTATTTTTTGATTTACGGTAAAAATTAATATTTACGTTTTAATAATTGGAATAAAATAAAAGTTCATGATTCTACATAGATATATGATAATTGGAATAAAATAAAAGTTCATGATTCTACATAGATATATGATAATTGGAATAAAATAAAAGTTCATGATTATACATGGATATATGATAATTGGAATAAAATAAAAGTTCATGATTATACATAGATATATGATAATTGGAATAAAATAAAAGTTCATGATTATACATAGATATATGATAATTGGAATAAAATAAAAGTTCATGATTATACATAGATATATGATAATTGGAATAAAATAAAAGTTCATGATTATACATAGATATATGATAATTGGAATAAAATAAAAGTTCATGATTATACATAGATATATGTTTTCAGAAACGTAAGCGGGGCCCTCGAGATAACTCCACTGTCAGATTTGGCTCGTACAGAAATTTCAGTGAGTAAGACTGGACCAAAGAGTGCGTCATATCAGCACAGTTCATATGATAAAAATCTCACGCATATAATAGCACGTTACTGGTGTTTCGGACGACCGAAGTTCCCACCGATTACGAAGTTCATACTTTAATTCAATTTCGAAATAAAACTAATATGTAACCAAAAAAAAAATGCATTGACTCTTCCTGTACACTGTTAAAAATAATCTGAAATTCACTGGTATTTTTTTTCCCGACAAGTCCCTTTTCACAACAAAAGGGCATTTTCCGTTAAAAAACAGAAATTTTCCTTATATTTCCGGAAAACAACGGAACGGACGGAGAAGAAAGTGGTCAACTGAGATATTCCGTTATCTGCTGTATATTTTCAATGTTTCAAAAACTGACATGTTGCTGCACAGAAAAACTCAAAATTCAATAAATAAAAATTTCGAGTTTATTTAAAACAACAACAACAAAATAGTGCTTTCCAATTTAAAAAAAACAACAGTTAATTTTTCCATTATTTTAAAATTATTTGCCATTTACTTTTTAAAGTTATAAAAAAAATATTCATACTTAAAATATATCCTATAAGAATATATATAATTCATATTTTTGAACTTTATTAATACTAATGTTTTCAACCATCATCTCATTACGAAATATAACTGCAATTAACTTCAAAATTACCAGATTTCTAAACCCCAAATTGTTTAAGTTCCAAGCCGCGATTTGAAGAAATCCCGTATCATCGTTTCAAACTCTTAATCTAGTACGGGTATAACACTTCCTGTACTCCTATAACCTCTTACGGTAAAACACTTGGCTGAAGGCACTAACGTCCCCAGTTTGATCCTCAGGTCGGCCAAAAAATATTCTTGAAGTATATAAAATATTAAATACTCCCGTAATAGACAGCAGAAAGAGAGATGTCATTTTTTAAAACCGAGCTTATTCGTAACAGAAAGTTACCGTTTCTTCAAACGGAATTTTTCCTTCTTTTATCGCTCAAAACGGAAAATCTACTAACAGAACGGAAAAAGTCCAGCAACTTTACTGCCAGTAGTTTTACCGTGAATTAACGGATTTATTTTTAACAGTGTAATGTGTCTGGTGATACACTTTTGAGTGATGGATTGTTTTGAAGATTGTTTTAATTTCTCAATTACAGAAAAATGAAAGAGAAGCAGTCGATCATCTATTACGAATGATGCGCTGGATCATTCTGCTGATCACCATAGCGAGTTTCATCTTTTTTTGTTCTATAAGAAAATATTTTGTGTTACCGATTTGGAGACTAGTTGTAGATAAAATATGCTACCGATTCATGGCTAACAGTACAGTTTTTTATGCTGATATATAAATATTTGTTTATCTTTATAACTGGCTTAGTGTGATGGATTGCAAAGTAGGAAATAGTGTAGTATATTTAAATAGTTAATAAATATGTATCTTTCCTAACTGCTGAATTTTTTAACACAGTCACGGAACTAACTTTCAGAATATTTGTTTTTAAGGTGACATAGAAAAGGGTTACATTATTTGCATGAAAGATATATCTATACTAATAAAAGAAAGTTTCGCTCTGTGTGTCTGTCTGTCTGTGTGTGTGTATGTCTGTTGGCGATGGCTAGCAAAATCTAACCCACCTAGAAGTCTGGAAATTTAGATGTGGATAGTCCAAGGTCTGACCATGTGCACCTGAGCCTCAGAATTTTAATATTTTAATAATTAGCCTAGATATTAATTAGATTCTCATTAACTATCGCTTCTAAACTGTCATCTTCATCGGGCTGGCGCGTTGTATTTGCGAGCGGAAATGAACAAATTCGAAATTATTTTACTAATTAGCGAATTTTAAGAAAACTAATTGATATATCAATTTGAAAATTTCTGAGCATATGTAAAATATATTCTGTATCTGACTATGTGATTTTTGAAAAATTCGGTTGATATTTTTTTTAATTTACGCAAAAAACTGCCAAAAATCTGCCGACGCCAGTGAAAACGATCCGAAAAATTTTCAGACAGGGATCGGCTTTCATTAAAAACTGAACTACAAAGAGATCTGTTTCTCTGGCCGATCCCTCTCATTTAGTTTGCGAAAATGAAAGGAAATAATTGCCAAATTTTACTAATGAACAAACATTTAGGTAGCTAATTAAGATATAGATTTGAAATTGAGGTCGGGAAGGGGTGTCATCTGCCGGCTATTTTAGCGTAGCGTCTTCGTTATGTTCTAATTATCAGAAAACTGTAATTCTTTTTTTAATGATCGCATTAATGTACGTGAGGGTGGTTCTCTTGAACAAATTATTCATTATATTTGCGGGTATGGGGAGGGAGGGTGTTAACGCCTTTCTCTGAGATTGTAATTATATCGGGTCCGGACAACGCCGGGCGGGTTAGCTAGTTATTAAATATAAGATAGTTTTTGCGATTTTGCTTAACACAAAATCTTTTAGAGAACATTTATTAAGTGAAAGTGGCAGACGTTTCTGTTTTCTTAGAAAGAAAATACGAAAAAATAAATGAAGAATATGTTATTATATATGCACAACTGTATGTCGTATTGCCTAGCAAAGAATGTCTTTACAGTCTTGTCTAGGGAAATCTATAGCATGTAGATATATGAAAATTTGTATAAAGATAGATGAAGATAGGTCCTAATGCTCATAAGATTCAGATGTTTCATTTTTCTGTAATTATCCGGGACATTAATTAAAATCCTAATGAAGAAGCTTCAATTTTCGTCATTTCGTCAGGGTAATGGTCGCTTCTGTGCATGCACGGAGTTTTTCAAGCATAGGTGTATTAAACGTTCCGTTTTCTCTGCATTTTGTAAGCGTAATCATCGCCTCCCCCCCCTATAGACTTAAAAAAACAATATATGTTGTAACGGTAAATTTTATTTTTTAATATATATATATTAATACTGAGTACTTAAAAATATATTGTCTGAATGTCGATTTAATATTAGTTTTGCGTTTTCCGCTTTCGCCTTTTCTTTTTTTTTCTTTTTTTTTCAGATTTAAACTCACCCCCAATTCACCCAATTTAGCCGGATGTAACAACAATAAGAATGAGAAATTGATACGAATTTAAATAAAATTCAATACATATGTTACTTTCTTTAGTTATTTATTGTGAATGATGAATTTAAATTTAGATGTGTGAAAATTCTTTGTCTCAGTTTTGGTCAGAGGTTTAACACCCTCTTCCTTATATATCACATGACAAACATAACGAAAAAGTAAAAATCATCAAATTTGAATTATGAAACGCGAATCATTTTAAATGCGAGATTTTTTTGTGGAATTCTTGTAGTCAACACTCAAACGAAAAATGATTGTTTGTAAAAATGAATATTATGTTTATTCCATTTGAATATATCGCCCCCCATTGTAAAATTTTCTTGAAACAATTGATAGAAAATAAGATAAAAATATACTGAAAGTAAGAAAGCAAGGAAATTAGGTAAAAATAAATATAAATGATATAAATAAACGATAAACCTTCTTTGATACATTATTGCAGAATATAGAGAAAATCTTTCCATGGAAAAATAATGTAAAAAAAATGAAACAAAAAGAGAGTTGGGTTTTTCGTTCTAAAATCACATTCTCTATCCAGCTACAGATGTATTTCCCAAGTGAGTTGTCTGCCAAAAACAAATAAACAAAATTGAAAGACAAAAAGAAAATAAAAGACTGTATTTATATTTTTATAAAGAAATGAAAGATGCCTAAATAATTATTTGAGTGACTATTTGCTTCATTTTTGTCATAAAAGAAGTAGTCATATGATCATTTGTCTTATGATCATATGATCATCTGATCATCTTTTATCACCGTCATATGATCATCTTTTACAAGAAAAAGCGTAAATTTCTAATTTTAAACAAAAAAAAAATGAGACTATGCATTCACAAAAAACTGATATACACACTTTTTTGATTAATTATCTTAATTATCTTAATTATAAATGTTTGTGACGTCAGTTGAAATTGATCTATTGTACGTAACTACGCATAGCAACATTTCTCTAATGTTTTTCTCTTATAATATCTGGTGTCGAAGACGGAATTTTTATTTTAATTAATGTAATAATTAATAAATCAGTAAAACATCATTAAAAATACATTAAACGTCGAATTAAAAATCACTTGATGAGAAAACAAGCGCGTGTAATGCATTTGACGTCAACTGAATGTGAAACCACGATCATGCATTTTTGGTGTAAAATCCTATAGTTTGGCGATAGTATTTTTTTTAAATAGAAAGTGGTCGACAGGATCTACGGAGAAGTACCAAAAATCTTATAAATCGTATGAAATTGAATGGCATAGGTATGTAATTTGTTTCAAAATATGATTAACGTTTCTCAAACGAATACGCTCTCATAACGCTGTTGTTCGTTACAATACAAATAAATTACACTTGAAAACACTAAAAATCTGCCTCATCTGCAGATTATATATTATTATTGTACGAAAATGTCTTCACCTTTACATAAAAATTGATTAGCATAAAGCAATGGATACGTTTTAGAAGATATGGATTTGACGATTTGAAACAAACAATAAGTGGAAATTTTAAAATATACTTTTTTAAATATTTAGAGTTTATTTATTTATTTATTTTTATTTTTTTTAACGTCGAATTTCGACGGTGACTTTGGGTACATGCAATGCACATACGCATAGGAGCTCACTCGGTTGTATTAGCGCAGGGGGGGAGATGTGTGTTTTATTTACTATGTTCTTTTACTTTCTGAATATGATATGGATGTAGGAATGTTCTCCTTGTATGATACTTCATAGGTGCATGTAATTTTCTTTCCTGCAATGGTGAACAAGGCGGTAATTCCGAACTGAGTTGCATTACACAGTTGTTTACTGTTTGGTTGTTTGGAGTGTGCCTCGAAAATAGTACTGTATTTCACTGGTAAAAAAAAAAAAAAAAAAAAAAAAAAAACTTTTTAAATAAAACTTTTTAAACAATGCTACATACACCGCACCCCCTTTAAATTGATAAAGATGCTTTTTTACTGATATTGTTATTGTAATTTTTCCGTCAAGTTTTTACGGGTTCCATTTATTTTTTGGTATATTTATATATCAATAAATATATTTATATATCTATGATAGTGTAAAATCCGATAGTTTTTGCTCATTGACAATAAATATATTTATATAACAATATATATATATATATATATATATATATATATATATATATATATATATATATATATATATATATATACATATATATATATATAAATGTTAAGGTGAAAAATTAAAAAATAATCAACATTCAAATATACGCTAAAAATATTTCTTGCCATATCAAAAGAATATATATATATATATATATATATATAACACAATATCAGGTATACGCTACTCTCTATATATTTTTATTTCTTAGTGCAGATTATTTTGCTAAATAATAATTCAGAAGAGTTGTTTTATATTTCTATGGAAATTTAATTTTTAGATTGAATTGCTTTATTAGATCAAGATTATATTCATAAATCTATAGAAGTATTTGTTATTATTTTACATTATTGTACAATATTTTTCGTATTGTGTATGACTTTTAGAGTACTAAAACAAATTCGCTATTTGTTTTGTCACTTTTTTCAATTATTTTACCTGAAAAGTAATTCTGTCTGAAAAGTAGCAACATCTCATGCAAATTAGATTTTCTCCAAACAGAAATTTCAAACCCCTAAAATAACGTAACAAATTCTTTCAAACTTTCATATAAAATACATTTCGTTACAAAGGTTGAGAAAATGTATTGGTAAATGAAAAATGAGTGTTTATATATGCAATTGCAAAAGAAAAGAAGATATTGCCTTTATTTTTATATGAAATAATGTTCAATTTACTTTTTAATAAACAGTATTTTGAAAATTCAGAGAATCATTTTTTTGATAAAAAGTTAATAATTCTTCTTCAGATCAATGTATATGTCAGCGATAATTACAGAATAACTGGGAACACTTTGTAAGTGCTCAAAAAACAAAATAATATTGACGCAATGTTTTTGACTTTAGATTTATTTTCGTTATTATTTTTATCCAATATTGTCCCAATGATATTCCATATTCAAATTTTCATATAAAAATACATTTCTTTACAAATTTTGAGAAAATTTATTGGTAAATGAAAAATGAGTGTTTATATATGAAATTGTAAAATAAAATTAAATATTGCCTTCATTTTTATAAGAAATAATATTAAATTTACTTTATATTAAACAGTATTCTGAATATTCAGAGAATCATTTTTTTGATAAAAAGTTAATAATTCTTCTTCAGATGAAAGTATATGTCAACGATAATTACAGAATAACTGGGAACAATTTGTAAGTGCTCAAAAAACAAAATTATATATATATATATATATACATATATATAAATGTATTTATATTCGAAATATTGGCAGCGAAACAAAGATATGCAGAAATAATAGCTTTACTTGTAATTGTTGCCGTAAATTGTTGTTGTTCTAATGAAATATTATTCCAACATTTTACTGTTTACACTTTTAAAATATTATCTAAAACAATCTTCATTTTGCCTCCAATATTTCCAATGTAAATGCAATATTTCTGCAATATTGATTTTTCATTGGCAACAATTACAAGTAAGGTTTTTATTTCTGCATACCTTTGTTTCGCTGCCAATATTTCAAATATAAATCCATTATTAATTTCTTTATGTCATTGGGAGCAATGATTTCAATAATTACGTAATATTGGGCCATCATATAGGTAATGTAAGATGTTTTGACTTTCTTCTAGGGAACTGGTGTATGCTGAAAGGAACATTATTACATACTTTTTATTTTTGTACATTGGATTCTGATTTTGTTTTCCCTTTTTTAATCTTATTTTTCGTCAACTATATATATTTTTGAAACGTAAACATAATTATTACGTGCGTAATTATTATTATTATACATTACTAACAAAAAACAATATCGTTTAAATAATACAATCAGGTTTATTTTCTATTGTGACTTTCTATCGAAACGAAGCCGAATTTTTCCTGAAATTCTCCACCCAGAAATAGGAAATTTATTCAAATAAGAGGAAAAAAATCTCCTTTATTCAAAAGGGCCTTCAGGAAACTTGCAGCCTGTGCGTTTTACGTTTTTTGACGAAACACTTTTTTTTAGAGTGTAAGTTATTCGGAAGTGAATATATCTATTGTTAAATTTTCTACAAAATAATTAAAATTAAAATTATGTGTTTTGTTTTAAATTTATCTAATATCATGCCACTTCCTTTCCAGACTGACATAAATGTGCTATTAAAATTGCATTCCCTCATCGCGTAGATGTTGGAATTTAATGATTCTACTCAAGTAACTTTTATGTAAATAATATTACACGATATTTATTTAATTTTAACATTAATTTTAACCTATTTTTGTGTTCCTAAAGGAAATTGTGGTGTAATCATTATGTCCATTATTATTTCACAGTTAAATTAAAAACTCAAACATTTTATGCAGGAAAAAATTGCAAAGTACTTACTTCGTTAAAAGTCGCTTATATGCATCGTTTCACTCCAAACGTTTTATTATCTTAAGTTAAAATGTTTTCCATTTATTACGTTTCTGGCTATGCACATGCCTCAATTTTCGTGACAGTAGTTTTTTATAATATAATTATTTAAATAAACAAAATTACTTTTCGAATTGAATGAAATAATTTTTTTTTAAATGCACAGAATGGCAAATAAAAATCTAACATGAAAACGGTTTTTACTTAATGTTATAGACCCAATAAGTGATAAAATAGTGCACGGTGACAATCAATAGATATTGCTAGTCCTGCTCTGTGGACACACTATTTGTTTGAAAACATTATATTTTTTATTACTTAAAATTTTATATTTATTGTAATATTATACCACATATGATTACAATTTCAATTATTTCATAATAATATAATAATAAATATTTTGAGACAACGTTTTGAATACTTACATGATGCTTTAAAAACTGTCACTCTTTGAAAGCATACATGAAATTGTAACTGGTGTCGTTTATCTTCTGTATTTGTATCCAGTGTTATGTGAGACAAACATTATTTTTATTGTTAAAATTTCCGTGATTGTGTTTAAAATTTGGAAAAGTGATTAATTTTACTTAAACTACATTTATTTTTAAATTTCTATGTTTTAAAATCACATATTTTGACAAGTTACACACATTTCTTTAATTTTGAAATCTTTCCTTCATGCGTGATTTTTTTTTAACATTATAACAATTTCCTTTAAAAAAATAATTTATTTAAATAAAATCATTTGATTTTCTGACATTGATAAATGAACATTTTAAGATACTTTTAAAATTGCACTCTTTAAACTATTTTAAATTTCGTCGAAAGCATATGCAGAATTATCCTAAAGGGAAAATGAATTCAGAAAAATCATCCATGGAATAATTTTTTTAAGATTCACTTGAATCTCTAGTATCTCGTACTGAACTACTTTTCTATGAAATGCTTTTTAAAGGTATTTTAGAAACTTAGTTTGATATGTGAGTACTTGTTTAATTTGTTTTAATGTATAATCTTATATATTTTATGTCAATAATTAAATAAATTCAGTTACAGGTATTTAAACGCTTGGAGAATCTTCGTAAATTAAATACAAATTTATCAAGAAAGCAACATTTTTCTTATTATACTCATGACACATTTAGATTATATTGGCGAATCAATAAACATTGTTTTTTAACTACTAAATTGATTCGCACATTCACAATATTTATTCTTTTTATGATTTTAGAAAGCAATCTAAGTAAATGGGATTAAATTTTGAAGTATTTATGAAGGAATTAAGAAAAAAATATGTAACGAAAGTATATTATTAATCCTTACCGAATTCGAACGAACACAGGGAAATTCAAATGAATATAATTTGTAATTATTCAAATACAAGTTTATTTGCGCAATATCTAATTCTTTTACGTGAAGTTCGAATTACGCTCTTATTTTCGATTAGACATTTAAATATATAAAATTGGTATTTCTGTTTTATTTCTGTTATTAGTGAGAGGAAGTTTGGTATACAGTTCAGGGAATAATACTGTATCATCTACTATTATTTATATGGGTTCGACTTCGGAGTCGATAAGAGAAAATATTTAATTTAAACGCCACTTATTTTGCATCTATTTATTTTGCAAATATTCCAGAAAAATCAGGAATACATAGATGTAAATAAACGCCATTGCAATTAAGTACAGCGTAATATGATAAAAAATAAAGCAATGAACATTCCAACTGAAGCACGGACGTAAACTTAGGCAGATTTAATGGATACTGGGTTTGAAATAAACTTTGTCTAAATATGACTCCCTGTTCTTGAGACATGCCCTTTTTCATGACCAAGTTTAAGCCTCCGAAAAAATTTGAAATACATCATAATCCACAAAAATTCAGCAAAGCTCTGCTAACATAGCTGTTACGCCAAGCAGAGGAATTCAATATTAAACAAAAACTACTTAGATCGGTTGTTTATAAGGTCATATTTTTCTACATCAGCGGGATCAATGGAGTTTTGAAATCTCAAATAATGCATGTTTCTATATATAATACTTTATAATATATTCCATATATTTTTTTATATTTTAATAACCTAATTTCTAAATTGTAGAAAACTCTTGAAAAATTACAAGTTTTTCTCCATAAATTAAAAGGTTAGTTATGAAACTAAAAGGCATTTACATAAAACATAACAAGTGAACACCTGTTTTTAATGTTTACATAAACCTTTCGGCAGAAATAATAATTCAAAACACTCCTTTCCCCAGTAAGTGCACACAATTGATCTAATTGTTGAATAATTAGTCTCTACCATTTATATAAATGTCTGAATTTATGACGGTAATTCATCATTCCGCCGATTTTGATTCCCTGATAAATATATTTTAAGTATTATTTTCAAAGGATTTTATGAAAATGTCAAAAAGAAAAACTGAGAAGAAAAGTACTTTTTATAAATTGCATTCCATATAAATTAGAATAATTTAAATTATATTGAAAGTGAATTAATATTTACATTTCAATTTATTCAACTATTTGTAACTCTCGAAAAAAAAATCTTGTGATAAATGTTTGATGTTTTTTGGGTGAATACACACACACACATACACACACACACACACACACACACACACACATATATATATATATATATATATATATATATATATATATATCCCTCTAAATGCCTCAGAGGAGGACTTAAAGGAATCGACTGGGAGCAGAGACTTAATGTCCAATCCGCACCTTCCATCGGTGCAGCCTGTTAGTACTCTTGCCTAGTGCATGGGGAACGAACGCGGATGGGCTTCCTCCAACCCACTTGGACAGCGTGGAGGAATTTGGCCACCTCCCCCTTATTTTACCATGAATTCACAAAACAAATCACGGCCCTCAATTCCCGGCAGTCTGCATGTTCCTGATTACGGCAGCGATCAGAAAAACATGAAGACAGAGGGTGCTAAGAATCACCGGGCTCGGCTTGGCTGCTATAAGTTGATGACCTTGGCTACGTATAATGGACGATCCTTATCTTCTGAAAGTCGTTTACAGGAACTTGAAGAAGAATTAGAAAGAATCAACTGGGACATTCTAGGATTATGCGAAGTAAGAAGAAAAGGTGAAGAGAAGATTGATCTTGCCAGTGGACATGTATTGTACTACAGAGGTACAGAAGATGGAAAAACAAGTGGTGTAGGATTTCTGATTCATAAAAGGTGGAAGAATCAAATCGTAGAATATGATAGTGCATCAGATAGAGTTGCAAAGTTAGTTATACAAGTGTCAAAAAGATACAAGCTGCAAATTACCCAAGTTTATGCACCAACAATTAGCTATACTGATGAAAAAATTGAGGATTTCTATGAAGAAGTAGCTTCAATGCATCAAAAAGGAAAATGCTACATAAAATTAATAATGGGAGACTGGAATGCTAGAATTGGGAAAAAAAAGAAAGGTGAATTCTCAGTAGGAAATCATGGATATGGGGTGCGTAATGAAAGAGGAAACAGATTGATTGAATTTGCAGAATGTGAACAGATGTATATCATGAATTCATTTTTCAAGAAAAAGCCACAAAGAAAATGGACATGGCGTAGTGCAAATGGCTCAACAAGTGAAATCGACTACATCTTGACAAACAAAAAGCATCTTATTCAGGATTGCAGCGTTCTCAATAACTTCAATACAGGAAGCGATCACAGGTTAGTTAGATGCAAACTGCTTTTAAATACTAAAGTGGAAAGAATGAAGCTTTTGCAATGCTCAAAGAAATCAGTCGATATTATAAATCTCCAGAAACATAAAGAAGAATTTAATTTAGAACTTAAAAATCGTTTTCAAGTACTTCAATCAATCTTAGAAGAAGAACAAGATGTTACAGTAGTGAACAAGAAAATAACAAATACTCTACAAGAAATTGCAAGGACGATAGCTGGTGAAGTACAAGTAAAGCAAACAAAGAAAATAACAGAAGAAACAAGAAGATTGATGAAGAAACGCAGAGAATTTAAAATGAAGAAAAACTATCCTAAATCAAGAGTTGAATATGCAGAATTATGTAAAACGGTAAGAAAATGTGTTACAGACGATATCAGAAAATTTAACTGTGATCTTGTCAAAAAAGTTCTAGAAGATAACAAAAGTTTAAAATCAGCTAAGCGCAAACTGTGTGTTGGAAGAAAAGGTATTTTTGCACTGAAGAGAGCAGATGGAACAATCACCAAAATCAATAATGAAATAGTACACATTGTCGAAAAATTCTATAACGATCTATATAAATGTGAAGATCAAAGGGAAATCAACCTACGTGATCCACTAGTAAACATAACAGAAACTGAAGAGATAATCCCAGTGATGAAAGATGAAGTTGTACAAGCCATTAGAGGCATGAAAAAAGGTAAATGCCCTGACGAAGATGGAATTACAATTGACCTTATCAAAGAAGCAGGAGAAGAATTTGCAAAAATGCTAGCCATACTGTTTTCCAAATGTCTCGAGAAATCAGATGTACCAGAAGATTGGAATAATGCTGTGATGGTGTTACTTTATAAGAAAGGAGAAAAGGAAAACATTAAAAACTACCGTCCAATCAGCTTACTGTCAGTGATTTATAAAATTTTCACCAAAGTTTTAACGACAAGACTTGAATCAGCTCTGGACTCAGCTCAACCTAGAGAACAAGCAGGATTTCGAAGTGGATTTAGCACAATGGATCATATTCAAACAGTAAGGGAAGTTATAGAAAAACATAAAGAATATAATTTACCTCTCTGCCTTGCCTTTATTGATTATGAAAAAGCATTTGATTCGGTCTACACATCTGCAGTAATTACTTCTCTGGAGGACATTGGTATAGACAAACCTTATATCAATATCATAAAGAAGATCTACAAGAAAGCAACAGCCACCATCCGTTTGGACAAAGGAAAAGCGAAGATCAAGTTTGGAAGAGGAGTAAGACAGGGAGACACCATTTCGCCTAAGCTTTTTACTGCTGTCTTAGAAAGTATTTTCAAGAAGCTGGATTGGGAAAACAAAGGGATTAGAATAAATGGGGAATATTTAAGCCATCTCCGGTTTGTTGATGACATTTTAATTTTCAGTAATAGCCCTGAAGAATTGCAAAATATGCTAAAAGATTTGGCAGAAGCTAGCATTAATGTGGGATTAAAAATAAATTTGGAAAAGACTAAGGTGATGTTCAATTCATTTGCATCAAAAAAGAAAATCGTCTACAACAACACTGAGATTAAAGATGTTGAAAGTTATGTGTACCTTGGACAAGAAATATCATCAGACAACAGTATCATGAATGAAATCAATAGAAGAATAAGAAATGGATGGAGTGCTTTTGGGAAGAACAATATTATTCTGAAGAGTAACATGCCTCTTTGTTTGAAAAGAAAGGTGTTTAACCAATGTGTTTTGCCTGCACTAACTTATGGAGCAGAAACTTGGACACTAACAAAACGGATGGTACAAAGATTACAAACAACACAGCGAAGTATGGAAAGATGTATGCTAGGCATAACCAGAAGAGACCGAAAGAGAATAACGTGGATAAGAAGTCAGACGAAAGTTTTTGACATCATCGAGAGAATTAAACGGCTAAAATGGAAATGGGCTGGGCACATTGCAAGAAGACAAGACAATAGATGGAGCACAAACACCCTACAGTGGTATCTCAGGGATGTAAAACGACCAAGAAGACGACCTCAAGTAAGATGGAGTGACGAAATCAGAAAAGTGGCCGGTGTTAATTGGATGACTAAAGCACTAGACAGGCAACAATGGAAAAATCTGGGGGAGACCTACATCCAGCAGTGGATTGAAAACGGTTGATGATGATATATATATATATATATATATATATATATATATATATATAATTGCATTAATTTGCAAAATATTTCCTTAAAATAAAAGTTTCTTTAATTACAGCTACATTTTGACACTAAGTTTAAACGGTTTTGAATATTATTTCTCGCTAATAACAGCTACGTAATTTTGGTAGCAAGACGCAAGTGTAGAGATATGCACTATATTCCCAAATAAACTTAGTTTTCAGTTAGCTTTATCTAACAAGTATATCAGGTTACTCTACTAAATATATTATGTATACGAAAAATATAATTAGGCAAGTATATCATACGTGTGCGGTACTTTTATGATGACTTTCATAGCAGTTATCAGCTATTTTATAAAGAGCCGATTTCACGAGTTCTGTTCAAATTAATATTCCGTAATTATATAGTACATAGAAGAAACAAGTATATCTGATATTTCATTCCATAAAACCCGTATAACGATTTGTTTAACATAACTAACGAAAAAATTCGGAAAACGAATATTTTGTATGGATAGAACTTTTCCAATAATTGCAATAACAATGTTTGTAAGATTTATTTCATATATCCTGTATTTCATATCATAAAAGCATGGAAATTGCAAAAGACTTATGTCTGAACATTAAAATAGTTTCCAATGCAGAACATCTGTGTTTTAATACTTATTTTTCAGTTAATATTGAAAATAATATTCAAAAGTAATTCAACATTAGTGTGTCAAACACTTGAATAATTATAATCCAAATCGTTTGCACCATATAACTAGTTCATATTTTGTATCTGGGTATAAATTTGAATAAATGTGATTATAAGTAGGTGCCGAAAATTGTGAATTTTTATAGAAGTTTAAAATTAGTTAATATGTTATTATATAGATGACTTTCAATATTTAAAGCAAGCATATCAGGAAATACCCGACATTATTTGCTGTACATTGTTAGACCTCTTTTTTCATTGTGATAAATGGTGCTCAAAATAAACAGTACATGATAATGTGTTTCTTGTTTCGCTGCAATATACCTATGAAGTGTGCTATATCATTGAGTAGTACCTTTGCACGATTGTGTTTTATTGCTGCAGTATTCGGACATCCATTCTCTGACAACGCTGGACTGGAAATTAAATCTTACGCTTCAGAAGATAAGTGGGCCCCACCAGTGGCTGAGAGGTTCTGCTCTCAAAGCTGGTAGACGGGAGATGGTGAGTTCAAAGACCTGTCGCCCTCGTCGACCTAACCGTTCAGAGTTTTCCGTAGTTTTCTTCGAACCGTGGCGTAAATACGGGTTAAGACCCCTTAGAAACACTTTGTAGCGCACTCCCCCTATGGCCTATATCCGTCGTGCAGATAATCGGCCGTCATAAAATCAAACAACCAACCAACCACAAGGTAAGTGGTAAAATCCAGTTTTTTCATACTTTGATAGTCTGAAGGTTCGACATTGGTATAAAAAATCATTTATGAAATTTGTGCTTATATATATAAACAAACTAATCTTAGAATGTTTCATTATTTATATGTATGGCTTTTATATGTATGTCGTTCCGTTTTTCACTGAAAACAACTTGTAGTTTTGTATTAATGTGTCACATCATTATACGTTTCTGTTTCTTCCTTAATCCAGTTTTTAATTAATGATGTCTTTAAAATATTTTAATCAGGAGACGGTGTCCACTATTACCGTTGTTCAATAGCAATTTTAAAAACCATTATTTGTTTAGGTATAAGTCCATTAATCTATAGTTTCAATTGCAAAAATGTTCAAATGGGGTTCTTCATCATATTAAAAGCCATTTGCGTCAAAATAGTTGTATTTGTAAAAATTACGAAGTAAAAAATACATGATTCCCGTGCCCTATAATTTATAGAAAAACTTCCCCATTATTTAACAAGTAAAACAAAAAAAGTTTCATTTTTGCACGAACAACATACTGAGGAGTGATGCAGGATTGCATGGAGATTCAATAATATTCTTCTAAATATACCTGATAGGACTCGGAGACCATATAAAAGAAATTGCTTAACATTTAATATAAAAAAGCATATTATATGCTGAAGGATAAACTCTTCCGCAGTATTACTGTTGGATATTTACCTCTAAAACAACTGGTTAGAATTATATGTTGTTGAAATATAAGATATATCTTGTATATGTTTGAAATAAACTCTGAGTAACACTTTTACACAAATTATTCTTTTTTTTTCAGTTACTTGTTTATGTTTTAGGATGTACAAATACTGATATTAAGAGCACTTATGAAAAATGTACAAATGTTAAAAAAAATTGCTGTGATATCATACAAAATTTTAAAATTCCTTAAAAAAAAAAAAAAAAAAAAAAAAAAAAAAAAAAAAAAAAAAAAAATCTTTCTAATATTCTGGAAAGAACTCTCTGAATTTTCTCAATTCGAACAAAATAGGTTTCTGGAAAATTTAGCCTTTCAACTTTCTTTTTTGTGTAAGAGAATATAACACATTTTTAAACCCTAGAGACAAGCCTTAAATTTTCGATTTGAACAGAAAAAAATGGAAAGAAAAATTTTCGATAGGATAGAACAAAAATATCATGTGACAAAAAATAAATTTGCCTCAAAAAACTTGTCTTAGACTATGTTTAAACATTTTGTTTTCAGAATTTCAAATAAAATGAATCCGATGATTTAAAATTACCTAAATTAAATATAAGAGTTGTCTTTCAAAAATATGTTTATCATTTATATACTTTAATAGTATTTTCATATCAAAAATTGATAGATATTTTATATAAATTATTAACCCCTTAAACACCCCGACGTACCTGCGTACGTCATGAACTCTTCTATTTGAAATACCAGGACGTACGTATGTACGTCCTCATTTTAAGTCCAGACTGCAATGTTCTAATAATTTATAGCTGTTCTAATGGTCATTCTGTCCAGTTGTCTTTCGTAAGTTAGAGTGTTTCTCTTTCGATTTTCGGTACTTCTCTATTATCCCGTCGACCGCTTTTCATAACAAAAAACTATTGCCAAACTGTAAGATTAAACGCCAAAAATACAGTCCCATTTTCTTGATGTCAGAAGTATTATGCGTGTTTGTTATGTCATCAAATAGATTTTTAATTCGACATTTGTGTGTATTTTTCATTATGTTTTACTAATTTATGATATTTTATTAATTGAAATAACAATTGTGTCCTTAAATTCTTATTTTTTATTTATTTATTATTCCAATGGCAACGTTCTCTCGTTTATTTGGCGTTACAGCTTGGCGATAGTTTTTTATTATGAAAATTGGTCGACGGGATAATAGAGAAGTACCCGATTTCCTTTGTAACTCTGATAGATACTGATTTTATACAATAATTATGTAAAACACGCACAGTGAGTATATTCCTAATTTTGATGATCACATAGAGAATAGTGATGATAGCTTCACCATTATTTATTTTTATGTAATATAAATACACCTATATTTCATCTCTTTACATTACATGTAATTAAATTATTGACATGTAATTAAAAATATTGACATGAACTGCTTTTGATGAAATTTAATCTATCTGGTATTCAGCATACTATCACTAAATTGAATATGGTGCTTAACGGGTTAAACATCCTGATATCATTGCAGTTGAATTTTTTTTAAACTATAGTAGTGTATAAAATATCCAAATTAGAAGTATTAAGTTAATGCAAAATAACTTGACTCCTTATATGTCGAATGTAACGACATATGCATAATAATAAAAAATTATCCTCTTTAATAAAAAGGTATGCGTTGCTGACGACTGGGATTTTCGATAATCGTTGCCACAGATTAATCTCGGAAAATGAAACATTTGAAATTACTGTAAAAATTAATAGCTCGAAAAGTATTTGTCAGAAAATTGTTAGACAAACTTCGTTAGAAAGGTAAAAAATTGTATTTTTCTTGATATAAATTTCAAATATAATGATATCGCCGTTTTTCAAATATTGAATTTCAAAAATTAACAAATTTCACAATGGATACCATAGCGAAATCTTTACGCGTAAAAATATAATGAAAACGGCCATGTGTCCTAACGTATACTGGCAGCACGAGTCACAAATTATAGCAGCCTTACTATTCTGTTAAAATATAAACGTGAATTTTGAGGCCACGAGTGCATGATTTTTATTTAATTTTTATATAATCATCTTAGAAACAAGGTTTTGGAATTTCTTTTTGAATGGGACTAATAAATTGGCCAATACTGTATATTATTTTGAGTTTAAAAGAGGAAAGGTGGGGAAGCGCTTTATATTATTTAGGTTCCTCACGAACTTTTTGTCAGAATTGAAAGTTTAATATATCAAAACGTCAGAAATTAAATCGGCATTAAATCGGCAATAACTATAACGACTGGCTTTCAGTTCGTTTGGATAGATTTTCATTTAAAAATATAAAATCATTCAACATTGATTTTAGGTATTTTTAAGGTTATTATCACGGGTCCGGGTGACGCCAGGCATGTCAGCTAGTGTACTCATCTTTACTGTACGTGTTTGTACTGTGTTCTGAATTATATTTTAAAGAATAATTATCTGACCACAGCAAGCTTGTACACTACATACAAAATGTTTCGCATTAATTTTGGAATAGCATTACTGTACGTAATACATAGTTAAATTATGTTGTAAATATGTCTAAAATAAAAATATAGTCAACAAGTACAAAAATGCGAAAACAACATAATATATGCCGGACAAACTACTCTGTTCTGAATGTGAAAGTTGTAGTGTGTTTTTAACAATAGTGTTTGTAGTTGTTTGTTTAATGCGGAAACATTTCTAATGTTGAAGTAGGAGTTCTTTTGGTAGTACATTAGACTCGAAGTTGCAGTATTTGATAGAATAGTTGTCTTAACTACTTACTTAAAAAAATATAAAAACAAATTTTAATAACATATCCGAGTTTTCTGTTTCTCTAAAATAAATATCATATATATTAAAATGATCATTTCTAATTTGGAAAACTTTTTTAGCAATTTTAGATTCAAGTTGAAATTTAGTAGCAATTTATAAATCTTCCTTGCAAATATAAATAATAATACAGTGAAATGTTTAAAATTTCCCTTAAGAAACAATGCAGTTAAGTTTACAATTTACAAAACTTGAAGATTTTATAATTTTTCTTCAAAACATTTTATCGATAGTCTTAATTGTATAAAGGTTAGGGTATTTAGGCACTCAATCAAATATTTTCACTTTAGATCGCCTTGATTTTATGAGAGACCAGCAGCAAAACCATCTTTTTTTTTTTTTTTTTTTTTTCATTTGCATTTTACGAGATCTTTTAAGTTATATGAAAAAAGTACTTACCAATCCAGTTTTTAAATTATAATATATAAGTCATAAGCTAAAAAAATAAATATTATCATTTTTAAATCTTAGTTAGACCTTTCAATCACCATAATATTCCTTAGAATTGATCAATTAGTTCTCGAGTGTTTGTGCTGCGAAAAATTGGGTGATTGATTTATTCTCTCGGTGTTGCCCTTTCCTTCTCATGAACTGTTTTAGATATAGGAATGCGATACAATTGCAGATTGTAGCCAGAAATATTCTCTATTTCATCCTGATAATCTTAGTGTTATACAACAATATTTCAACCTTTGTTTTCAGAATAACTCATAGTAAGCAAAAAAATAAAATAAATAAATAAATATAAATAAATAATTATAAACATTGTTCTGAATATACATAGTGAGAATATACAAATGGACATATAAATATGTGTTTCTCTGAAGATCACAGAGAGACACTGTAATTTTATATGTTAATACACATACCTCGAAATGCAGTTGTAAATGCTTTTGTTCTCTTAATTTTTTACTTTGTAAAATTATGCTTTTTCCTTAATATTTTATAATTATAAATTAAAAAAAACAATTTACGATCTCAAACCTATAGTGCTGCAATTTATTTAAGTATTTTTAAATGTTTCTGTAAAAGTACTTTAAAATATAATAGGTTAAAAAAGATGTACACGACATTGATATCATAGATTTCATAGTTTATCTTCAACTTCTTCTCTTTATCTCCAACTTATCTTTGTTAATATTGCGATTTATTTGACCTCGCATGTAAAGCAAAATATTGTATGTAATAGATCCTAATGTATGCTTTTAACATGTAACAAATTTTTAAAGATGTACTTACAAATACCTAGGACGTAAAGTTAAAATATCAAATTCAGGTTTTGTTGATGAAATAAATAGCTATTCTTAGGCATTTCAAACGTTTTCGTACAATTCAGGATTCTGAACCAGAAAATAAATACGTATATAAATATTTTGTGAAAGCATAGCTATCGATACTAAAACTTTCGCATTGTTAAAGGTTTTATATCATCCTTTATAGATGTGTTTCTGCTCTCATATATTTCCTTTATATGTTTTTTGTATGTATTAATATCCTGAAAATGTGGCTTCAAAATATTTTACAATCTCACAACTATAACGTTGTAAATTAAGTTTTTTAAAACAAACTCTGGAAAACTGCTTTAAAATAAGAAAAATTAAAAGATTAATAGTTTTTTTTCTTGTGATAATTAGTTTGTAAATTGTATGAAAGATGGAAATTGAATATATACTATGATTAGAACAAATTGCAGTAAATGTTATGTATGCTTCTTGAGGTGCCCATACCTAATATTAATATTTTTAAAATGCATTCATTATCTTTCTAATTATCTGTGAATTAAATTGTATACATAGCTGTAAGAAAGAAATTGTTTCATAGCGGAAGTCAAACCCAAAGAAAATAAAATAGTTGTGTGAATTTTTAGTAATGTAATTCAGTTTAAGTAATGTAATTTATTGTAAAATAAAAACTGAATGTTATACATTGCAAATACACTATAAGGGCAAAAATTATTGTATTGAAATAGTATTTGAATCGTCGTAATTTTTTAATTCCAAATCGCAAAAACCATAATATATGCATATTATCATTCATGTCAATTAACGATGATATACTTTTTGCGATTCCATATCGGAATAAAATTACTGAATAAACCTGAAATATATGTCAAGTGATATTTATGCATATAAGATAAGTTATAGCTCCTAAAAACAAAATTGTTATACTCGAGAAAGAGAAAATATATATTTATATAAATTACTATAACATTGTGAAAAAAAAAATATTTTACAGATATTAAACACAACTTTTTCAAATTCATTTTTCAAAAGGATTTGTTTGATTATTGCAAAATAATTTCTATACAAAATCGCATAGTGAGAATTTAAAATAAATCAAAATATTCACCAAGCATTTAATTAAAATATAACATTTTTTACTTACATTTTTAATACAATATTTATGCCCATATAAAAAACTACACCAGAGCAATTCAGTAAAAATGAATACTATGGATTCCTAATATTTATAGGTTTTATAAATAACATTGCTCTATTTTAAGATTTTATGTAACAAAAATTATTTTTTCGTTTTCCAACATTTTTTAAACAATTCGTAAAAATTAATTCAATAACTTCCATGAAGTAATCATATAAATATTAGCCTAATCCACTCAAACACCGACTTTACACTTGCTTTTTTCTTATATATATATATATATATATATATATATAAGTATTTCCAAACTGTAATCGAAATATATATATATATATATTTCGATTTACATTTATATATTAAAATATTTTATACCATTTTACATTTAAAACGATCCTTAATATAATATATTATACCTAAGATGTATTTTTTCATTTTATTGTTAATGATTTACAACTGTGCTAAATAATATACTCAAAGACGAAAAGTGATGTAGAACTTCACTTGGAGCTATTTTTATGCAGAAATTTCTTACTTCGATCGGCTCTTTTTTTCAATAGTATATAATTATAGTATTTATTTTTGAAAGATATATTACAGTTGTTTTATTTTTATGTAATTTGCTAAAAAAATATTTACATAATATAAAATTCCATATGAATGCATTTCTATTACTGTAAGAATTAAATTCACAAATAGAGATTACCATTTTTGAAAAATAATTTATATTCATAAATGTGTAATTGATTGGTTATCATTTTCAATAAAGATATGCAAATTTGCTGTATAGTTTTCTTTTTTACTCTTTTAATTTTTTTTCTTTTTTACTCTTTTAAAAATTTTTCTTTTTTACTCTTTTAAAAATTTTTCTAAATGATTTTCTAAATTAGAATATAAGATTATAAATAAAAAATTATATCATTAAAAAAAAAAGATAAAAAAAAGATAAAAATATTTCATTTTCTACATAAATGAAGAAATAACGACATGCCAAACATTCTTCAGTAAAAAGTGTTAAAAACATGTTTAAAATATTTTAAAATTCAGTTTTTTTTTTAAATTAAGACACATTCCCATATAAATAGATAATATTTTCCAAACTGTATAAAAACGTTAATAAGTTTCTAAACAAAAATGTGCAAAATTTATATATATATATATATATATATAACCATAAATGAAACATTACCATAACACCAACTTAAACTATAAAATAATAATTAAGTATGTAATAATTAATTGACAATGAAAGTATTCCCCAACACACTGAATATAGATACCACAAACTTATTTAAAAAGAAGGAGAAATTAAATTAAAAATTGATCAAATGAAATTGAATGAATGGAATGAAATTTGTGGAATTTAGACAGAATTATGAAGTCCCAAATGCCTAAATACCACAAATAAAGTAAGTGGTTTCATCATCATATTAGTCATAACATTGCTAAAGAATATGATTTTATGAATTTTAAAACACATATTATTAAAATTGGAGATTACTTTTTTAAGTATGCGAAATTTCAATATAAGATATTCTTTTAAAATACATTAATTATATAAAATGCAATTTTTTGTTCTTAGGTAAAAAATATCTTACTGTTTTTTATATATGCACACCTTTATAAAAATGCATCAATTTAATAATAAAGATAAATCCCCCCCCCCCCACCAAAAAAAAAAAAAAAAAAAAAAAAGAAAAATCCCGTGGGAATAAAGAAACGGGAAATAATTGTATTTAATTTGTATTATAACCATTTCTGTCCAATAAACAGTTTCTATGTGTCGTTTTCCTTAGTTCTTTAAAATGGTTTAAAGGTTTACTTTTATAGAACAACAATCTAATTTTAGTTACAGTTAAAAATCTTTTTAGAAAAATAATGCATAATTAATAAAAAAGTTTTTTTTAATGCCTATAACTACAATTCTTATTTGTTCTTTTTTAAATAATATTAGTTGTTTTTTCTTTTAAAATCCTAACAAGAAACATGTATCTGATTAAAATATATTTATTATGAATTTTTTATGTTACAGTTTCAAAAAAAAAAGAGGGGGGAGGGTTTCTTTTTTTAATTTCTTGATGTTTGGAAGATGTATCAGTTTTCTTTTTGTAATGTTTCACAAGTTCCTAAATACATTTTTTGTGTATGCATATAAGAATTCTTCTTTTTTTTTTTCTTTTTTTTTTAATAAATATATTTTTTGAATTATTTTAATTATTTTACAAGGAAAAAAAATACAATAAAGTCTCTATCGAAAAAAAAGTCTCTATCACAGCGTCATCACAGCATTTTAAAAACAAACTAAGATTGGAGAATTAGATGATTTAATACTATTTTCATTCTACAGCTGCCGCGTGTCTCCCGAAAAAAAAAACTCTCTATCACATTGTCAACTACAGGCCAAATTTCTCCAAAACTTTAGCCAAACCTCGACCTGTGATATTACATCGAAATATAAAATTTTGTCTAAAAATATTCATAACTTGTTCATTTAATTTTCCAAAAGTCGCGAAAGGTACACAAAAATCGCTACTATAACGTCCCCTTCCGGTGAAATAATTGCATTTTCTACTGAGACCTGACTTTCTTAGTCGAAAACGTAAATGAAATTTGGTTCGATTCTATGCATAACTTCATACAATTTTCGATGCGAAAAAAGAAAATCGCACAAAAATCGCTAGCACAGTGCCCCCTTTCAAAGATATATATCCCCATTTTCAACTAAAAACACCTGATGACCACAGTTAAAACATATATATAAAGTGTGGGTCAATTTTGTCCATAACTTCATGGGCTTTCCGATGTTACAAAAGAAAAATCGTACCTATATTCGCTATTTAAACGCCACCTTCAGGTCAATTTTCTCCAAAATGTTATACAAACCTTAGCATCATGTCAAAATATAAAATTTGGTCGAAAATATTAATAAATTCTTCATTTAAACTGCAAAAAATCGAGAAAACAACACAACAATTGCTATAACAACTTCCCAATTTTCAACTGAGACCTTACGGCCTTCATCCAAAACCACAAAGACTAATAATTTGACTGGTTATTTTATACTTATCTCCTACTGTTTATCAGGTTATATTCAGTGTTATATGCATGTTTACTTTTCGTGTAAATAGGGAATTATACATGGAATGGGATTAAAACATTTGTTAATTTACATGTTTTAGTAAATTTTATTTAACGGATAAAATACTATTAAATAAATAACAGAATTAAAAGCTATTTTTGTGATTGAAACTCGTTTTTTAAGCTAATCGGAAAGTGTGAATTTGTCAAAATAATTCAATTTCAGGAATATAAATATCAAATATCGTCACAATCAGAGAGATACAATTCAATAAAATGGTTCAAAACGGCGTGGTGGAATAATGACGTATTTGGATTTTATTAGCTGAAGCAGATATATATACAGTGTGATTATTAAAAAAACTATCCCGATATATGAGTCCTTAACTACCACACCGTTTACAGAAACTGACTGAAATTTTAGTTTTAAGTATTTTGAAGTATGCGCTCAAGAATCGTATGAAAAACAATAGTTAAACTCTAACAGTTACGGTTAAAGTGACAAAATTTTGAAAATTTCAAATGGCAACGCCTATTTTTTTATTGGAATGTGATCTTCATAGTGAAATACCATAAAAAGCGTTGGAACGGTACCTGTAGCACGAAAATTGCCGGCGCTAGATAGACTAAGAAGAAAAGTGAAAACAACCAATAAAGGACAGAGAAGCAACAGAAAGTAAAACATTTTGTTATTTAGTGCTATCCACCATCTGTCGCATGGAACGTGTCTTCGTGTGTGACGTGGTAAATTTTTGAAACACAATAAAATGTTTTGTTTTTTGTTGCACGAAAATTGCCGGCGCTAGACAGACTAAGAAGAAAAGTGAAAACAACGAATTAGGTCAGAGAATCAACAAAAAACAAAACATTTTATTGTGTTTCACAAATTTTCCACGTCACACACGAAGACACGTTGCATGCGACAGATGTTGGATAGCACTAAATATTAAAATGTTTTACTTTCTGTTGCTTCTCTGTCCTTTATTGGTTGTTTTCACTTTTCTTCTTAGTCTCTCTAGCTCCGGCAATTTTCGTGTTACAGGTACCGTTCCAACGCTTTTTTTGGTTTTTCACTATGAAGATCACATTCCATTAAAAAAATAGGTGTTGACATTTGAAATTTTCAAAATTTTGTTACTGTAACCGTAACTGTTAGAGTTTAACTGTTGTTTTTCATACAATTCTTGAGCGCATACCTCAAAATACTTAAAACCAAAATTTCAGTCAGTTTCTGTGGACGGTGTGATAGTTAAGGACTCATATATCGGGATATTTTTTTATAATCACCCTGTATATATATATATATACATATATATATATATATATTACCTTTTATTTCGAAATGTATACTTTGATGTAATGCAATGTAAATCATTCCCGATATAAGACACATTCACGCACGCACACACAGATGTGCAATATTATATTAAAGATGTGTAACAAAATATGAAAATGTGTGGTGCATGTAAAACTATTAGAGGATTTAAATATGCAAGATGAATTTATTGTGCTGTTTCAAAAACCTTTAATGCATATTTTGATATTTTATAATACCTATAACCCTGAATCTGCGTTTAAGTCTGTATTTGTATTCTTAAAATTTGGTGTTTTTAATTTATAGATGCTCATATGAAACCCGCAGGTAAACAAGAAATCAATAAAATGATATCATTTTAACTGAACTGTACAAAAGTGTATCACATTTCAATTCTCCACAATAAAAATTCAATCGAATTTACACTGAATTAAAACAAAACTATTCATAGTACCATTAAGCAGTAAAAGGAATTAATGTATAATGCAGTTTTTAAATATGTTATGAAAGAAAGAAATTGATTACAAATACTATCCTTAAGGCACAAATGTACGTTTTGTATAAACAGAAAATTCATGATTTACTTTCAGAAGTTAAACATTCCTAAAGTTCTTTCAAACGTTTGGAAGAAGAAAGGCAAATATCTGTCTTCTATTTTCGGTCATGTGGTTTGAAGTATGACAGATAAAACTTAATACACTTGAAAAATTGGGGAAACTTATATAAACAAAAGCAGTTTTTTAAACTTACATTAAAATAAAATAAAAATAAAATATTTTGAATATAATAATAGATATTGCTGGTATTCAGTATATTTCGAATAATATTAAATACATAAAGCAAAAAAAAAAAAAAAAAAAAAAAAAAAAATCGCATTAAACATAAATCATAGTAGATGTTTTATTAAACATTTTTTTTACTTTTCTTTTAAAAACATACGCATACTATGTAAAAATATATATGGTTAAATTAATATAGTTTAATTTACTATTTTCTAACAATGTTTCATATCTAGTGAAATTCACACATAAATATATATAATTTGATAAGGAAAACTGCTAACAATTTATATATCCTTTCATTTGTATTTATTTATTTATTTATTTGTAATTTAACATTTTGATTTTAAATTTTCAAAGCATGACTACTTGTTAGTACTTTATAAAGGTTTTATTTGTGATGTACATAAAAGGTAAGTAGTATAATTTTGAAAATACAGGGTGATTTTTTTTTAAGTTGGGAAAGTAACACAAGAACCACTGATCCAAATGACCTGAAATTTCACCTGTATGCTCCCAAAGCAGTGGGAGTTTTTTTGGCATGGTTAAAAAACTAAAAATCGCACCGACAGATGGCGCTGTAAGGTAGCAGAAACAAAGAATAACGTCTGTGGGAGGAAAACAATGGACGATGCTTTGAGAAACCATCTTCCGTAGGCCCTCTGTCGTCATTGGACCTTTTCTTAAATTCTTAAGTGTCCTAAATCTCCTAAGAGCAGTTGCTGCGCTGTCATTATTCTGATAATACAGTTTCACTAACAACGCAGCACTAATGGCGCAGTTATTGCGGGGATTTCCGTAGAATAATGAACACGAGGTGTGTGTACTTCAATTTTTTATTGCCAATGTGCATGTGCCGGGCGCAAGTTCGTCTCCCGACATTACTGCATGTACAGCGCCATCTGTCGGTGCGATTTTAAGTTTTTTTAACTACGCCTAAAAAATTTTCATTGCTTTGGGAGCATACTGGTGAAATTTTAGGTCATTTGGATCAGTGGTTCTTTTGTTATAGGGTTTTACTTTCACAACTTTAAAAAAAATCACCCTGTATATAAATGGTTTAGTGTTGCGATATGCGAAACATGTTCTAGGTTAAACACATTCCGGATAAACAAACTAAAAAATAATGTACCAAACCCATATTATTGAATAAAAACACTAATGTAATATTGTAACATGGAAGGGTAGATGTTTATTTACCATGGCGTCAGTGCTTATTAGTATAACGGAGCATATCAAACAGGGTCATTTAGAGATGAAAAATACGTAGTAAATCCAGGAGAAAGAATAATTCCATAGTTAGATGCACATATATTTATTTTACGAGAAGGCAATATCGATAGTTAAAGAAGCAAAGGGGAGGTACCTACACAAACAATGACAAGTTTTGTACCGCTTTCCTGGTCAAGACAAACGGCCGAAGTGAGTATCTTCTAAAAGTTACATGTACGGGTGTTGGCGCGGAAAGCATGATAAAATCGCCAGTACTTGGCGAGGGAGTTTTTGGAGACAACGGTCGGACGCGTATGGGAAAAAACGATAACTGCTAGATTCTGTCTATGATAATGCATTCATTTGAGGATGGGGGGAAAGGTTGTAAAGATTCTTTTATGGAGACAGAAAAGGAAAAAGAAAGAAAGTAATTTTGGGATTGGTGTTTGATTTTGCTAAAAGACAGCTGCAATTAACGGTTACATATGACTCGAATCTAATAACAGGGTGTGAAGGATATGAGCTTGCATATTATAGTTTACATGTGGGCGAGAGATATTTTAATTAATTCTTTTGAGAGCGGATGAGAAGTGCAAATGCTTGCATAAAGAATATCGGTTATACGTTACATTATTTTAATATGTAGAGCACAGCTGCATATATATTTTGTCTAACTTTTAAGACAGATGCACTTTTGATTTCATGAGAAGGAAACGGTTGAATTAGAAATATGTGAACATTAGTAACTTATTTTTAGCATAACCGCAAATTAAGGACAGAGAGGTTTCTGATATATGAGAGTGACTTGCATTTTAGAATGAAGAAAGTAGATTCGTTATCTAAATTAAATCAGAAATAGATTTTAGTTAACATATTGAATTTCTTTGGGGGGGGGGGGGGGAATTACAGACATTTAAAATCTATAAACTATAATTGTTTATTTTAAATTATTTATAATTATTTATTTATTTGGGGGGGAATAAATGAATCTTTATGAATTTTTTTTTTTTTTTAATTCTATTTTGGGGGGGGGGGGAGGAGAAGCATGCAATCAATACATGTATGCTAGATGTTGGAAGAGGAATGGAAAAGCTTATGTTAACTTGTTAAAATTTTGAGGGGGGGGGGGTTTGAACTGAAAGCAAGATATATGACAAACGTCTTTGTCATAAATATAAATAAGGCTCCCGATTAAAAGTGATGTTTTTATTTATTGATTGATTCTATAGTTTTAAAAGTTATCTATAGTAGGGGCTTATATATCCAACAAATTAAGTAAACCATGTGTGGGTGATTTTGCATTTGCACCGGCCAATAAGTGAATGATGATGGCGAATTCCTTGTTTAAAGAGTTCAAAGTCCTGTTTAAAAAGAAATGACATGCAGAAAACAAGTGAATAATACAAGAATGAATTTACTTTAACCTTAAAAGTAAACCATGCCCAGAGATTATTCGAAATTAATTGCTAGTGCACTGACTCTAGCCTTACCCGGTGTGCTTTTACCCATCTAAACGTGTTGATGCCTGGCAACTGGTCAAAGAATCGCCTGATCTCCGCATGGTGGAGATCTACTTGACAATCCTTCAGGACGTCGTGGCTGTAGTGCATCTTGTTGCCTTCGCTACTTCTTCCAAGTTTGCTATTTCTAATTAATGTTTTGCTGAGTCGATTGCATTTATTATGCGTTAGATTTTTTTTTCTATTTGTGAGATTTTGAAAATTATCTTATATTTCCACTACATAAAAATTATTTACAATCATATGAGATGTAATCGTCCCACCTGGGAGAAAAAGTCCGGGCCACGATTCAAACCCGGGCTCCCTTGGCTGAAGCTAACAATGCTCTACCAACTGAGCAATTCCGGACGAATATGGCTGAACTAATTCGCCCAGTTAACCTTAATGATTTTAGCATCTGGTCTGATATCTGAATTAGCACAACAGAATAAATCACAGGTAACGGGACGTCCACTAAACGCTGGAAACGTGATTACACGAGATTAATTTTACCACAATAATTCTAATTGGTAAAGAAATCATATGAGATGTAATCTTCCCTTTGTTGGAAAGATTACATTTCATATGATTTCTTTCCCAATTAGAATAATTGTTGTAAAATTAATCTAGTATTTAGAATTATATTTTGTTGTTTAAATTATAATTAAAATGTATTAGAAAGCAATGAATTATTAGAAAATTATGGTATAGGAAGAATTCCCTTCAAAATTAAAAAAAAATATATATAAATATTAAAGCAATGTCATTACTGTGGAAACTTTTTACTGCATTTAGAATTGATTATGTTAAATATTAAATTTAAAAAAATTTAAACTGAAAATAGTATCTCATTTTTCTATATTTTCTTGTATTTTCAAATGCGGTAACTGTATAAATGTTAAAAAAGTTTTAGGATAAATTATAAATACATATGTTTTAATATATAATAATAAGCATTTGTGTTTTTGCATTTTAAAATAAAACATTTTAAAGAAAGGTTATTTTTTCTTATGAATATATAAAGATAATACACATCTTCAGAGCATTGTAACAAAATTTTTCCATTATAAATTTCGTCTTAAATATGGCGTGATTATTTGTATATCTTTTCACATTTAAGTAACTTTTTAGTTGACAACATTTTTTTTCCTGAAATCTTGTTAGTTGGATATTTTATGAAAAGGATGTCTTATCGTTATAAATTCAACAACATCAGGAACGGTAGAAGGAAAAAAATGAAATGGAATATAACATCAGTTTGACGGTAACATGGATCCGAAAATTCGGAGTGCGAAATAGTAATTTCTTTTTGTTATGTACTTATCTTTCTCGTGACATATATGTGTATATATACATATATATTTATATATAAATATACATTGATTATTTATTCGGAATACATCTGTGGATTGTGCACAGATAAGATAATTTGATATAAATTGATTGCAGAAAATTGTACGCAGTAACTATCGCAAAAATCATCCAAAAACTTGATATTAGGTAGACATGCTATATAAGGATTCAAAATTCTGATTTCATTTGGTTAGTTTTGTTTAACTTGGAAGATTCATTCAAAAATAGAAGAGGTTTCCTTTCATGTACGAAAAGTTTTCTACGTGAATTCAGAAGATTTTAAATCACTGAAAAAAATGGCATGTTTGTATAATTTATTTTGACTTTTATTTATGGATGCTGCATTTTCGATAGGGAGATGTTGAATTAATCTGATTGGTTTGAAATTGTGTCAATAGAATTTTTTAGCATTTGAAATTAGCTGTATAATTTTTAACATAAATTTTTGCATTTGTCTGAAAATTATAAAACATTTTACTTTACCCCATTTTACAAATTTGCTACTGTTAAGCATTCTTTTTTATTTCCTCTTTCTCTAACAGTTGCCTATCAGTCGGATTTCATAGCGCATAAAAAAAAAGAAATTTCAAGAAAACTACACTAATTTAACACATTTAAACGAAAATTACACTATTTCATTAAATATATCTTATGTATATAGCTTTAATATATTAGTTATGTATATAGCTTTATTAGAGCTTTAATATAGTATTAATGTGTTATTTCCAGCGAATGTGTGTTATTTACATATGATTTACTTAGGATAAAAGCCTTTTATAAAAACTATTGAATAATTAACAAAACTGTTTTATACACGAAAAATTATATAAACGTTGCACATCTATCTAAATTATATCTTAACCTCGATAGAAGAGGTTTACAGTTGTATCTTTGTTATACGGGATTTTATTGTAATACAACATATTCAGATGCTTCTTGGTTTAAAGATAAGTTTTACTACTAGGATAGATTTAAAACATCTCTACAAGAAGCTGCTTATGCTAATAAAAAAAAACCATGTAAAACGTGATGATAGATGCAATCGATCACCGAAATACAATTATTAGATGCTGCGAACCGTAAAATTAATCATACAACGGAGGTTCTAGAAAAATGTACTTTTGATTCTAAAACAGTATGATATATTATTACATAGATACGTTAACACTTTTTGAAAAATTCCATGCAATCTATGCGTTTTGATATCATACCATATGTTTGCGCCACTCTTGGCTTCTAATATCGCTTGGCGATAAATGTAACTCAGAAGTTGTTTTGTTCTTCGCTTGTTCGGGAGTCTCCATGGGGAGCTCCGAAGTAAATAAAAAATGGTTCGTTACTCGTTGGTAAACAGAGTTGAAATTTTATTGAATGTTGTTGTAAATTACAGTCCACTTCTAATGTCGTAGTCGTCAGCATGGTACCGCTCGCGGAGAATAATCAGCCATCATAAGATTATATTTTGTTTTTGTTTTAAAAAAAATCGGAACAGTAACAATGGACGTAAAAGTGTTAAATCGAAGGAGGGCCAATATAAAGGCCCAATTGACAAAATTAGCAAACATTATAGCCGATGAGGCACAAGAAATAGACTCAGTGGATATATTTATATATATATATTATATATATATATATTTTGCCATATATATATTTTATTATATATTATTATATATTATTATATATTATTTTATTATTATATATTTTATTATATTATTTTACAAAATTAGCAAACTTTATAGCCGATGAGGCACAAGAAATAGATAATGAATTAAGATTAATGAATTAAGATTTAAAATTTTATTTAAAATCGAAAATTTGAAGAAATTAGAAGATAAATTAGATGACTTGAAAATGGAGTTCTATAAAATTTTGAAAGATGAAGAAATCGATAAGTGTGATGCTGAATTTGAAGAAATCGAACAAGATCTCCAAAATCTCAAGGTAAGATTTAAAAGGCTTATTGATACTTCTAAAACTAAAAATGTTGATAATAATGTTGAAAATAATGATATTAATAAAACAAAAAAATTAAATGTCAAATTACCTGAAATTCCATTGCCGAAATTCGATGGTTCGTATGAAAATTGGAATAATTTTAAGACTCAGTTTAATAGTATAATTGATTCAAACGAATTGTTAAGTAATGATCAGAAACTTTTTTATTTTCAATCCTCTCTTGTGGGGACAGCAAAGCAAATCCAAAGTACTGATGACACATATGAGTCATTATTTGAAGCACTTAAAAAAAGATTTGACAATAAAAGATTAATAGTTAACAGTCATATTAAATCTTAATTAATGTTAGATAATATGTGTACTGATTCAGCTGAAAAATTAAGAATGCTGCTTGATTGTATTTTAAAGCATGTAAGAGCTTTAAAGGTTTTAAATGTCAAAATGAACAATTTTAGTGAAAATTTATTGATTAATATTATTTTGACAAAATTGGATAGAACAACATGTAAGGAATTCGAAATGACATTAACAACGACAGATTTACCCAGTTGGGAGAACTTCATCAAATTCTTGCAAAATCGTGTTCAAATATTGGAAAACCTTCAAGGAACACAAATAAATTCGCAAAAAATTAAAACCTAGAACAAACAAAAAACTTTTATTCTGAAATCTAATTCATGCCCTGTTTGTAAAAAATTACATGCAATTCACCAGTACCCTGTTTTTCTAAAAATGACTCCAATTCAAAGATTTGATGAAGTAAAAAATAATAAACTTTGTATAAATTGTTTAAATGATTCGCATATGCTTTCGAAATGCGGTTCAAAACATAAGTGTCAGCTTTGCTCTCTCTCACATAACGTGTTACTTCATAGAGATAAAAATAAATCATTTCAAAATAAAACGTCATTAAAAAGCCCCGATTCTGAAGTTGACATGTCATTGGCGCCAGACGGTCGTTCTGGTAAAGAAAATGATGAAACAAATAAACACAATTTATCGGAAATATCTCAGAGTTTTTCATCACATAATAATGAAAGTAAAAAAGCAGTTCTTTTGTCTACTGCATATATTTATATTTATAGTCCGTTACATAAATGCTTCGTGCAGGTCAGAGGGATCCTGGACAGCGGGAGCCAAACTAACTATATTACGCAAGAGATGGCCTCTTATTTGGGCTTGAAAAAAGAAAAAAAGAAATGTTTCCGTTAGTGGATTAGGTGGAAATGCCTTTAATGTTAAAGGGAAGGTTAATACGATAATTCGTAATAAAAATGCTTCATTCTCTTCACCTAGCGAATTTTTTGTTGTTTCGGAAATTATTGATTGTGTACCTTCTTCAAATATTAAAGTTGATAAAGCACTGTTACCAAATAGGGTTTTGCTAGCTGATCCTACCTTTGACATACCGGGAAAAATTCATTTAATAATTGGGGCAGAACTCTTTTATGAGATAATAAAAGAAGGAAAAAATCGCATTTCACCAAATTTAATGTTTCAAAATTCAGTGTTTGGCCTTATTGCTACTGGAACTGTTAAAATCAAGAGTTCTAATTCATATTGTGGATTAACATTTAATTATGAAATCGAGAACATTGAATCTAATCTTAAAAAAAATTGGGAAATAGAAAATATTTCATCTGACCGTTTTCTAAGTAAAGAAGAAGACTTTTGTGAATCTCATTTTCAAAAAATGCACAAACGAGATAATACCGGACGGTTTATTGTCGAAATACCGATTAAAACTGATCAATTAAATTCATTGGGAAATTCGAGAAATTTAGCAGAAAGGCGTTTACAACAAACAGTAAAGAGATTGGAAAATGATAGTACTATGAAAAAACTTTATTGCGAATTTTTAAATGAATATGAAACATTGGAGCATATGGAAAGAATTTCAGTTAAAGATTCTCGCTCATTAGTTAATTACATGCCTCATCATGGCATTTTTAAACCGGATAAATCCTCTACTAAACTAAGGGTTGTCTTTAATGCCTCTGCACCTACCACAACCGGAAAAAGCTTGAATGATATTTTGCTTTCCGGTGAAGTTAAGGAAGATCTTTTTGATATTTTGTTAAGATTTCGGAAATATAAGATTGCTTTAACTGTTGACATTAATAAAATGTTTCGGCAGATTTTGATAGATCCTTCGCAAAGGGACGAAAGGATTACGAAAATAATTCCACAATTGCCTTTAAATTGAACACGGTCACTTATGGAACTAAATGCGCCCCTTTTTTGGCCATAAGGTGCATCAAACAATTGGCTTTAGATGAGAAGGATAAATTTCCTCTTGCGGCAAAAGCTATCTTATCTGATAGCTATATGGACGACATCGTGACTGGATCCCCAGATTCAGACTCGGCAACAGCCCTGAAAAATCAATTAATTGACATATTTCGTTCTTGTGGAATGGCTTTGCACAAATGGAATTCAAATTTGAATGAGCTTTTAAATCATGACGAAATCGCAGATGTCTCCTTTTGCACTAAGTCTGACACTTCAGCTAAAACTCTAGGTATGGTTTGGCAATCCAACAAAGACCAATTTGTGTTTAGAGTTTCGGTGAAACAACAAGAATCATACACCAAAAGACAGGTTCTTTCTGTCATAGCAAAATTGTATGATCCGCTTGGGCTCATTGGCCCAATTATTTTCAAGGCCAAGTGTTATCTTCAAATATTGTGGTTGTGTAAACTAGGATGGGACGAGAACATTCCGGAACCTCTTGCTAGTGATTGGTGTAACTTCGTAAGTCAACTAAAAACTATAGAAAATATAACAATTAGTCGATACATTTCAACTCCTTTCACAGAAGCAATCCAACAAAGACCAGTTTGTGTTTAGAGTTTCGGTGAAACAACAAGAATCATACACCAAAAGACAGGTTCTTTCTGTCATAGCAAAATTGTATGATCCGCTTGGGCTCATTGGCCCAATTATTTTCAAGGCCAAGTGTTATCTTCAAATATTGTGGTTGTGTAAACTAGTATGGGACGAGAACATTCCGGAACCTCTTGCTAGTGATTGGTGTAACTTCGTAAGTCAACTAAAAACTATAGAAAATATAACAATTAGTCGATACATTTCAACTCCTTTCACAGAAGCAATATTTGTTCTTGATTTCGCTGACGCTTCCATAACAGCTTATGGTGCTGCAGTTTATATATATTGTTCAAATTCATCCAACTCGACCACATCAAACCTCATTGCAAGCAAATCAAGAGTGTCACCTCTAAAGACCATTTCTGTGCCAAGACTGGAACTATGTTCCTGTTTGCTTCTTTCTCAATTTGTGGCAAAAATTCTCCCTTCCTTACAACTAGACATTCAAGGAGTAATTTTGTACTCAACTATAGCATTGGCATGGATAAAAACCTCTGTTCATCTATTAAAAACTTTCATAGCAAATAGAGTCTCAAAGATTCAGTCTCTCACTGAACAATTTTTATGGAAACACATTCCTTCTAGTGATAATCCAGCTTATATAATATCTCGGGGAACATTTCCTCAGGAACTCTCAGATATGGAACTGTGGTGGAAAGGTCCATTATTGACTAATAATATCTTGGACTTGACAGAAAAAGAGGAAAAAACTGACTTTCCATATGATGATGCATATTTAGACGAACTTAAATCGAACAATACTATTGATTTGCATCTTATTTCTCAGGACTTTAATCATTGTCTTAACAATTTTCGTGCCTTAAGTAAGAGTTATTTTAAGTTAATTTGTATTTTAGTTTATATTTATAGATTTATTTATAATTGCAAGCACAAAGAAAAGATAGTAGGGCCTATTAAAAAGGAGGAATTTTACCAAGCAAAGATTAAATTAGTCAAATTGGTTGAGGTAATGTATTTCACCAGGGAAATGAAGGCACTCAAGAAAGGTGAGAAACTAAAGGATAGTCGAGTAAGTAATTTAAATCCTTTTCTTGATAGGGATGAAATTATTAGGGTTGGTGTTCGTTTAGATCAATCGAATTTATCTTATGATAAAAAACATCCGATTCTTTTACCAAATGATCATAGGCTTACACTTTTAATTTTCCGGTATTTTCACTTAAAGAATTTGCATGTTGGTGTGTTGGTGCTCAAACTTTGCTTCATTTTGTGAGACAAGAATTCTGGCCCTTAAATGGCAGAAACACAGCTAGAAAAATCGTGCATAATTGCATTGTTTGTTTTAAAAACAAACCTAAAATTGCAGAACAAATCATGGCCTCGTTACCTAAAGAAAGGGTAAATATACCCCCCCCCCCTTTTACAAATTCAGGCACTGATTTATGTGGCCCATTTTTTTATAAAATACAAAAACCAACGTAAAGGAGTTTTTAGTAAAATTTATGTCGCAATTTTCGTCTGTTTTGCTACTCGTGCAATTCATTTAGAAATAATAACAGATTTAACTTCTGAAGCCTTAATAGCTACCTTAAAAAGATTTGTAGCTAGGCGCGGAATTTGTGCCCCCATCTTTTCCTATAATGCCTCTAATTTTGTTGGTGCTAATTCAGAATTGAAAATATTGCATAAAATGGTAAAAAATCAATCCGAGGAATTGGCTGCTTACTAATTGGCTAATTCCATTTCTTGGAAATTCCTTCCTCCTAGGTCCCCTAATTTTGGTGGCTTGTGGGAGGCAGGAGTAAAATCCTTTAAGCACCATTTAAAAAGAACTATTGGAGATTTAAAACTAACTTTTGAGGAATTTTTAACTGTCGTTAATCAAATCGAAGGTATTTTAAACAGTAGGCCTCTAATACCTTTATCTTCGGATCCAAATGACTATGAAACGTTAACCCCAGGACATTTTTTAATCGGCTGCCCTATAAATAGCATCTGTGAACCAAACTTGACTGACCTTGCCAATAATAAACTTAGTCATTGGCAGCAAATTACAAAAATTAATCAATTAACCTGTAGCAATCGGCAAGCATTATTTTCGTTTTAAACCAAACTACGGCACACAGGAAATTCCCCCCCCCTTTCACTAGTGGGTGAAGGGGAGACCTTCTTTTGTCTGCCTCAGAGAAAAGTATTCATCCCCGCCTACTGAGAAAGTTTGCCGTTCAATTCCAGGAATAGTTGCATTTTTCAGCAGGTTATTCATTTTCTCCATGAAATCGATAGTTTTGGCGCTATTAAAAAGAATATAGTTTCAGTCGAATATTCTTCTTTCCTTTTTTTTTTTTTTTTTTGTCTTTTAGGTAAGGATACTTTGAGCTTTACAAATACTCATTATACAGATCGTACGGCCTTTATTTTAATTGTTCTTTTTCATTAAAGACAAAAACATATGGATTGTGTCGCATATTATATTAAATATCATTCATATTCATAGAGGAAACGCATTTTAGATCATACTTTTGTTGTTTGTATTTATTTATTTTTTTGTTTTATCAGATATCTTTAAACTAATGAAATGCTTGAAATATTTATATTATCATTTGACTAACGGAACTTATATCATAACGGAACTGCTAATTTAGAGATTTGAATTAAGAATAGTCTGAGAATATTCGTAAGGAATCTGACTCGTTTGCAAGTTGCTCCTAAACAAAATATCTTGCACATTCCACCATGTAGAAAATATCTCAAAAAAAAAATTCTTTAATGCAAAGTCTAGCTATTATCTACATATAAATATAGGTTTTTTCTTTTTTCCCCTCACTTAAACATCTGTTGTTTACTTCACCCAATATATACTTTATCGTTTACCCGTTCAGTGTCAGAAAAAAATTCAAACAATAATAGCTATTTATAAAAAGGTTAATAATGTAGATAAATGTGAAGTGTATTAAGTGCAGGAGTCGATGCAGGCAAAATGTGAGGATAAATATCCATTTAATAAAGCAGATTCCATTTCCCAAAATTCCTCTTAATAAATAAAATAGGTCTACCGCAACATTCCATTTCATAATAACATAATTCTCATTAAATAATTTTATTTTGTTAGGTTTTAAAATATGTAGTTTGGAAACAGAACGGTTCACCAGAAAGGAAAAGTTTAACAGAAGGATTTAAATAAGTTATTAATAATTGCTTGGTTTGAATTACAGTAACTTGATTTCATCTCTCGTTACAAAATGTTATTTTTCACAAAAAAAAAAAAAAAAAAAAAAAAAAAAAAACTTTTCATACAATGAGCCGCAAGGGAAAAAATATTGCATAGACCTCTGAAGTGTAACCTATTTTTCAAGGATATTTATAAGTAGCGCATAAATTAGGGAAACAATAAACGAAGTTATTGTTTTTTGTGAAAACAAAAAAGATAAAGGTAGCTTGGAAAAGGCAAACGCTAATATGAAAATAAAATCCTTCACAAAAATCCATTTAATAAAACAAAACAATTCACAAAATTATTTTGAATAAAACAAGACCCTTCACAAAATTCCTGTTAATAAGATAAGTATTTTCGCATAATTCCATTTCATAAATAACATACATATCATTAAGTAGTTTTATTTTGTCAGGTTTTAAAATGTGTAGTTTGGAAACAGAACAGTTACCAGAAAGGAAAAGTTTAGCAGAATGATTTAAATAAGTTGTTAATAATTGCTTGGTTCGAATTGGATTAACTTGATTTCATCTCTCGTTACAAAATGTTATTTTAATAACTTTTACTTTTCATAAAATGAGCTGCAAGGAATAAAAATTCTGCATAGACCGCTGAAGTGTAATCCATTTTTTAAGGATATTTATAAGTAGCGCATAAATTAGTGAAACAAGAAACGAAGTGACAAATATGATAAAGGTAGTTTGGAAAGGGCAAAAGCTAATATGAAAATAAAACCCTTCACAAAAATCCATTTAATAAAACAGGACCCTTCACAAAATTCCTCTCAATAAAAACAGGGTCCTTCACAAAATTCTTTTTAATAAAACAGGACCCTTCACAAAAGTCCTCTTAATAAAATAGGTCTCTTCACAAAATTCCATTTCATAAAAACCTTTTTGCTCTTAAAAGAGCATTTTATTTAGTTGTAAATGAAAAATACTATATTTCGATACAGAAGTTTTCACTTCAACCTTTTGTTCATGTTGGTGCAGCAAAAGTGATAATTATTTTTTCCTTTTTTAAGATTCTGGAAAGAATCTCTTTTGCTCTTAAAAGAGCAAATTAGCTTAAAAGAGCAATTTCTGTCCAGACTTTTTTCCCAGGGTCCTGATTTCGTGAAATTGTGAACAGCTTTTTATATTTGTGAAAAATCTAGTAATATTTTTTGTGAATTTGAAATGATATTTTATATTCAGGTTCTTGTTTATACATTTTTAATAATTGGATGTAAAATACATATATTTTCTTTATATATGTAAAAGTGACAGGTCAGATTTTAGTCTTATATGAATAATTTGTGAAATGTTCAGTTTAAATAAGGAAAAATTTTGTGAAAAACCTATTTTGTGTAAAGAATTTTGATTTCTGTATAAAGAATTTTGTGAAGGGTCCTGTTTTAGCAAAAAAAATTTGTGAAGGGTCTTTTAAAGGACCCAATTTTTTCCTAAACAGATCCCTGATGTTGGTGAACTAAAATGCATATTTTTTTTTTCTTTTCTTAGATTCTGGAAAAATTTTATTTAGTGGTAAATGAAAAATATCATCTTTTGATACAGAAGTTTTCACTTCAACCTTGTGTTCATGTTGGTGAAGTAAAGTGATTATTATTTTTTTCTTTTTTTAAGAATCTGGAAAGAATTGAACATCCCAGGGTTGATTATTGACGGATTATATCTACACGTGGGATATAGGCCCGGGGGGGTGCCCTTCGTGGGGGTCTTTCTAAGAGAACCTAACCCGTATTTACGCATGGATAAATCCACGGCTCGAAGAAAACCACGAAAACTCCGAACGATTAAGCCGACGGGCGCGAATGGGATCGAACCCAGCACCTCCCGTCTACCAGCTTCGAGAGCAGAACCTCTCAGCCACTGGTGGGGACTGGAAAGAATCTCTTTTGCTCTTAAAAGAGCAATTTATTTAGTGTTAAATGAAAAATATTATATTTCGATACAAAAGTTTTCACCTCAACCCTGTTTCATGTTCAGGGGTCTGTCCAGACTTTTTTCCCAGGGTTCTGTTTTCGTGAAATTGTGAACAGCTTTTTATATTTGTGAAAAATCTAGTAATATTTTTTGTGAATTTGAAATGATCATAACGTTCTTGTTTATACATTTTTAAGAATATATATGGATGTTAAATACATATTTTTTCTTTATATATGTAAAAGTGACAGATCAGATTTTAGTTTTAAATGAATAATTTGTGAAATGTTCAGTTTAAATAAAATTTTGTGAAAAACCTATTTTTAAGACAAATAATTTTGTGAAGGGTCCTGTTTTAGCAAAAATAATTTTGTGAAGGCTCCTGTTTTAGGGAAAATAATTTTGTGAAGGGTCCTGTTTTGAAATGAGAAATTTTGTTCTTTAAAGGACCCAATTTTTTCCTAAACAGATCCCTGATGTTGGTGAACTAAAATGCTTATTTTTTTTTCTAAGATTCTGGAAAAATTTTATTTAGTGGTAAATGAAAAATATCATCTTTCGATACAGAAGTTTTCACTTCAACCTTGTGTTCATGTTGGTGAAGTAAAGTGATTATTATTTTTTCTTTTTTATGATCCTGGAAAGAATCTCTTTTGCACTTAAAAGAGCAGTTTATTTAGTGTTAAATGAAAAACTATATCTTATGATACGATACAGATATTTTAACTTCAACTTTGTGTTTATGTTGTTGAAAAAACTGATTATTAATTTTTTTTAAGCTTCTCTAAAAAGTTCTTTAGAACTTAAAAATGTATTATTTTTGTGTGTTAACTGAATGAAAAGCGATGTCATCTGATATAAAAGTTCTCACTTCCACCTTGGGTTAAAAGATTTAAAGAAATAAAAGTTTTTTCAGATAATCTTTCTCCTATTAAATATTAAAATAATAAAAACAGATGGGATCAGAGATCTTATTGAACTGCAATATATCAATTTTGCCAGTTTTGCCTTCATCATTTCCCATAAAGAAAAAAAGAAATTTTAAATATATAAAAAAGTTACAAAATAACTATAGGAAAGATCAGAAAGGAAATATAAAAAAAATTGATAGGACAGGAAAAATATAAAAAAATTAAAAGTTAGCATACGAAGGACACGCAGCCAACATATATATATCTTTAGTAAAAACATTTTAAAAAAATATTAGGCGGGATAGAAAGCAGGAGAGGCATTCGTCAACATTCAATCACACAGTATTTTTATCTGGTATATTATGCTGATGATGATGTATGATATTCGCCAAAACAATCTTTGTCAATACATAACGCAACATTACATTTTTTGCATATGACGGTGGATCGACTTTGCAATCCATTTTTGTGGCAAACAACGTATCTTCTTCTATTTTTTCCATTTAGTGGCCAGTGTCCAAAACCGTCAAAGCGTACCAAACTTGCAGGTGATTTAGGAGTTGTCGGGGCATTCGGAATCTCGTTAATTTTAATCAAAGTTCTGACTAAGGATAAACGAAAATCTCTATGATTCTCTTCACCTCTAAATAATAGAAATGAATTCAAAACTGCAATGTCAAGCAAATGAAAAAACAGTTTTTTTGTCCATTTCATCGTGCGCCTTTCGAATGTATAACTATTGGCCATTCTGTCACTCAAATCAACGTAGCCCATATTCACGTTATAATCCGCAACTATTTTAGGTTTTTTTATTTCTTCTGACGCAGTTTGCTCTGATGGATGATGCATGCTACTTAGCATGTATACATCCCGCTTATCCTTCCACCGCAATGCCGTCATGCCGTGTCCAAACTTCACACGTATATCTCCTGTTTTTAATTTCTCTTGTGATATATTTTTCGGAAATTTTTTTCTGTTGCAACGAATAGTGCCGCAAGCATTAATTTATTTCTCATTTCTAAGATGAAGGAAAAGTTCTGGAGACGAAAAATAGTTGTCCATATATAATTTATGTCTCTTTCCTTTTACGGATTCTGTCATAATGTCAACAACATTATATGATGCAGACAAATTTCGATTTATGTTACTCTTATCATTTCCAAGATAAACTCTCATATCATACGTATAGCCAGTTTTATCCGAAATTGTATACATTTTTATGCCCCACTGTTTCCGCTTTTTTGGAATATATTGTCTGAACGCCACACACCCCTTAAATTTCACTATCACTTCATCTATAGCAAGTTCTTCACTTGGATCATAAACTTTTTTAAATACTGCATTCTGCATATTAAATAATTTCCGAATTTTCCATAGTCTGTCATAATCGGGTGAATCTTTCGAAGGCTTAACATGATTATTTTCAAAATGCAAAAATTTTAGGATGGAAAGAAATCGATCTCTAGGCATAATTTTTCCGAATAGGGGCGTTTCTAGCAGATCATTAGTTGACCAATAGTCTTGAAATGTATCCTTGTGAATATGGCCCATTAACAATATGGTTCCGATAAATGATTCCATTTCAAATGCTGTCGTTTTTGTCCATTCAGGTGAATGTTTTCGTTTCCCTGATTCTTCAGGTCTTAGTTCAAGAGCTTGCTCCGCATACCTGTTAGTTTCAGTTGTAATCAAATCCAAAATTTCACTTTGAAACAGCGCTTTAAAATATTCATAAGGAGTTTTCAAATCATGAAAATTTGAGTTTAATCCGTTATTTCCCGTAAATGGTAAAATGAAAGCTTTATCACTTTGTTCAGGTGTTTTCCATTTGAAGTCGTCTTTCTTTTCACTAATTTCAACCGGATTGTCATTTGCGTCATCAAAAGCCGATTCATTTACTATCTCTTCAAGATTTTCGACTTCACAATCTGAATCACTGTCAGCGAAATTTTCTGCATCAAAATCGTTCATAAATTTATCAATTTCTTTCTGACCCAGACCTTTAAAACGTGGAGCCATTGTTCCCAGAAAATAAATTCTATTTAATAATTAAACAATATATCTAATTATTTTAGAGCAACCAAAGAGAGCAAAAATATAATACTACTCAGCACACCTGCGTGTAATAGAATGACAAAAAATACGCTCTATCTAAGAAATCGCCAATACGAAATCCTGTCATTCTAGTAACTCGCCAAGGCAAAAGATAATCCCCCTTTCACCCCGGAAAAAGAGACTTACCTCCGCTGAAACTCTGAGATGACAGATGATTGATCAGCCTAGCTTAAAAACGGGGGTAGCGAGCTTTATGGTACAAACGTCTGTACCCTAGCCGTTGTGAGGGGATATTTATTTTAGGGTACATATGTTGTACCCGCGGAGGCCTAGAGGTTAATTTGGAAAAAATGGAGTAGAGATTATTTAAATAATCTACATCAGCGAACAAAATGGTTATTTGAAAAGGAAAATATAAAAATTGGAACTGTGGTCTTATTAAAGGATAGTAATTTGTCCATGTGTACCTGGTCAGTAGGTCGCATTCAAGACGTTATTTATGGGAGCGATGGTAAAATTAGGGTTGTGCTTGTAAAAACACCAAATGGTACATTCAAACGAGCAATTTCTAATATTAGTATTTTGCCCATAAATGATCCTTTATTATAATGTAAATATTTATTTTTCTTGTATTTCTGTGCATTTATATTTTAAAAATTTTGCAGTAACTTTGTATTTTAATATTATAATTGAATTGAATTGTATATTTGTATTATTGATTGAATTGAAACTTATATTATAATTGAAGATTTATTGTTAAAAAGAAAAAAAAAATTACTTGTTCACAACGAAGGACATTTGTTTAAGATATGTTGCTGAAATAAATATTTCAGTGGTGGCCGGTATGTTGGCGCCACTCTTGGCTTCTAATATCGCTTGGCGATAAATGTAACTCAGAAGTTGTTTTGTTCTTCGCTTGTTCGGGAGTCTCCATGGGGAGCTCCGACGCAAATAAAAAATGGTTCGTTACTCGTTGGTAAACAGAGTTGAAATTTTATCGATAGTTGTTTAAATTACAGTTCACTTCTAATGTCGTAGTCGTCACCATATAAGGTCAAATATGTTGATTTTACAGGTAAAATAATTCCGTTATGACGCAGATTGAAACTGTCCCTTTCACTGTAAAAATCTGCCTTTAACATATTTGTTTGACATAATCGTTTGACGTAAAATAAACAAAATGTTCATAAAGAGTACATATTGTGTGTTTAAAAAAAACTTATTGCCATCTAGGGCACCAACAGTCTTCGAAGTCAGATTTTTTTTTTCTTTTGTGTATTACGTGACTGTTTCAGAGTATATTTGGATTTTATTTTTTAAAAATCTGTAGTTGTACATGCTCTCCGTAGATGATTAAATTTAGTAATACAAAATATAATGGAAAAGAGAACATATAAAAAAAAATTCACAGCATACGATTTTCTAATCCATTCTTAAAACTGTAAGTTTCCGATCGTTTGAACATCGTAAAGTAAAACCTCCATAACTGTCAAGCGTAGAAAAAATATAAAGAGAAAAGTTAAAACATCAAAATTTTATACCTTATTCTTTTCTTCCAATTCTGTCTTCTCTTGAAATATTTTTTTAACGAAAGAAAAAGAATAAATGTAAAAGGAGCTGGAAATACTTTGACTTTTCAGAACTTTGACTTTATTGTCACGTAATTTGTCACACATGGCAGATATATATATATATATATATATAAAACATGGGAATGATAATATTTTCATCATCTGGAAAAAGTATATATATCTGTCACATCTTTGTAATTGTGTCCCCAAAAGAGAAATATACTAAATTTTAGAAAATAAGACAAAATTTAACTTAAGTTTCAATTTACATATTTTAAAATTATTAAAAAAGCTTTTGATTTACAAAAACAAATGTCGTAAATGTATATATTTCATATTTCATATTAACGAATATAAAATACCAGTTAAAAGCATTTTTCAGAGAGAGATACTGTAATTGAGGGGCCCTCTGAAATAACAAGGTAAGTGAAAAATGGAGTTTTAAGAAACGAAGCTTTTAAATATACTTTCAGCATTTCTATTTAGATTATAACATCTTTGCATATATTCCTGTTAAGAAGAGTTTTCTAGCATCTTCTCTTTGTTTATGATCATAAAATTTATATTTCGTTATATGCTGATTAATACATTATATAAATCTGAAAATTGAACACTTACGTTAATATTGCATATCCTATGGCTTTGGGTGAAAGAAAATGTACTTTTGGAACATATAATGACTTTTTTAGAACTTTTATATAGTCGAACAGAATAGTTTACAAAATATGAAATCATCTTAGCATTTTTCATGTTAAAAAAATCCTAAACCCTCAGCCCTGTTTAAAACTACAATACCGATTCATCGATTTCAAAATTTGCTAATGGGGCTCAGATCCCAATACACCATCAGGGTTCAGCAAGTTTTTGTAAAACTGCCTCTTCTCAGCAAAAATAAATTTTAGCAGGGACTCAAAATTCTTATTCTTTGAATCCTTGGTTTTCAGTTTTTCTGGTTTATTGAGTGATGACAGAAATGATTTTTGTGCCTTAACTGGATTGGCGTAAATGAAATAAATAAATATTGCATTACCACTTTTCTTTTACTATTAAAACATTCTACGTAAGCAATGTTAATGACAACGTTTAGTAATTTTACTTTGTTAACGATAGGGATTTTGTTATGCAGAATGAATAGTACTGAAACTGTTATTAAAAATAGCAATCAGAAGCACAATCCAATTTCTAAAAAATAGATTTTTCTGAAAGCAGGTAAAAATGCTACTCTGAGAAGAAAAAAACATTTAAAACACTTTAGAATATGTATTTGAGTGATGAATAGTTTTTAGTAAAACAAGGACACTTTTACAAATTGCCTTTAATTTACTAAAATCTACTGTACTCAAAAGGCTAGATGACAACGGAAGATTATTTTGCTCGTTAATAATCTTCGTCTTCGTAATCAATTTACATCTTTTTTATCAAAAATAAAGTCAGAAAGTTATTGAAATATTTTCAAATGCAAACTAATGCTATAGTCTTTTAATGGACTATTAGTAGGATTTTGAACGATGATTATTAAAGCTATACTAAAGCTATATACATAAGCTATATTTAATGAAATAGTGTAATTTTCGTTTAAAAGTGTTAAATTAGTGTTGTGTTCTCTAAATTTCTTTTATTTTTGATGCGCTATGAAATCCGGCTGATAGGAAACTGTTAAATCAAAAAGAAAATCAAAAGGAATGCGTAACAATAGCAAATTTGTAAAATTTGTTAAAGTTAAAAAAATCTATTGACACAATTTCAAATTGATCAAATTAATTGAAGAACTCCCTATCGAAAATTTAGCCTCCATAAATAAATGCCAAAATAAATTCTACAAATATGCCTATTGTTTTCAGTGATTTAAAAATTAAAACTGTGAATGTCAGACCAATAATGGTGAGCAATCGCAGATCGTTTAGTTTCACAATTTTCAAAATAGTTTTTAGACTATGTTAAAAATTGTGAAACTAAACAATCTGCGATTGCTAACCATTGTTGGTCTGACAATCACAGTTTTAATTTTTCAGAGGGTTCAATAGTTCAGAAATGCTCATCAATTTACGACCTTAATTTTTGTCAAGCTTATCATACATGGAAGGATTCAGGCAACTTAGTTTATGATATGTCCACTCCAAGTTTTTTTTTTTTTTTATCATTGCTAAGAAAATTGTCCAGTTCATTCTCTTCGTTTCCCTCGCCCTTTTTCTTCTTCGTACTAAAACTCGTCCTGTCTGGCCGGGTGATTCAATTGGTCTCATGCGTCACATGTGTTTCATGACTCCGATGTTGTGTTTGAAAATCATTCCCATTCAATCTTGGGCACGTGCAGAAGACGCGAGCATATTTACATGGCTTGAGCTTTTTAATCAGTTTTTAATCTTTTAAATTTCGCAATGATGATGAAGCTTTAGGGGCTCCGAAACAGCTGTTTGCCATTTTATAAATTTTTATTTGTGCTATTTTACGTTGTTATTATTTTTTTAAATGTAAAATGATAGTATGGCGAAAAAAAAAATGTAATCGTTATGTTAATTTTTTTTAAAGTTAAATTTATTTTCATTGCAAAATTGCGTAATGATTGCATTTTTAATTTTTAATTCGAGCAGAGCAATTTGTAATTTAGCTACTGACAAAAAATATTTTAAAGAAAGTATAGATAGTATTCATAGCTTCAGTATGTTTAGTGAAATAATTACATAAGAAAAATTACATCTGTTTTACAGGTTTTTTTAGCTTGCGAAACTGCATAACTATTGTATTCTCCTTTCTTGCGTAATGATTGTATTTTTAATTTTTATTTCGATCAGAGCAATTTGTGTTTTAGCTACTGACAAAAAAATTTAAAAAAGTACAGATATAGCTTCAATATGTTTAGTGAAAGAATTACATTAAACAAATGACAGCTGTTTTATCTGTTTTTTTAGCTTGCGAATCTGCATAACTATTGTATTCTTCTTTATTTCTTTTCTTGCCAAATGACTAATAAAAAGTTTAGCTAATGACAATTTTTTTTAATGTAATGGAATCGCTTTGGTAGTTCTCAAAAAAGTACACCAATATCAACCTTTTTTTTTCTCAACCGTTATTGTCCCCTTAATGTACATTTTGATTTATTTCACAGTTATGAATTAGATAATCTTCAGCGTTGTCGTGTTTAATATTAACCCATGAACTTCACACTACTGCGAATTCGCATCGACCAAAATTGGAAATGTCGGCATTTTTTGCAAACCTTCTTTCATTAATTTGGATTTTTCAGTAACAAAAGGAAGTTTTTGATGAAACTAAATACACTATATAGCCAATGAGGACTGGTAACTTGCGATTTTAGACGATTTGTTAAATATCTAGAAAAATACATAAGGAATTATCTTGAAACTTCAGGCGTGTAAAGAGCATAGTCGACGTCATATATTTCGGCGAAGATTTTTTCCCGAAACCTCATAGCGGGCCGTCAATAAATTGAAGAAAAGCGAATATCTTTTGGATAACCCTGTAAAAACTAATATCGCAAAAGCGTTGAAACGGTAGCACATGCTTAGGAGGTTTCTTTTAATAAACTATGTTCATTTTTATGAGGATAGCACGTATACCCGTGCAGAAATTTAGGTTTTTATAAAAACAATCCCAAATTTCACCAAGTGTTTTGCTTAAAATTTTCAGAGTTCTTAATATAAAAGATTGTTTTTTTTCAGGAACAATGACAAACAAGATTATATACAATACCCTGTAATCAGAATGAAAAAATAATAAATATTGGATGAAAAATGAGTAGGTTCACTAAATATTGTTTCACTGCGCATGCGCGAATGCAATCGAAATCTACTGTACATAATATATTAGATAAATATATAGAGGAACTTTTGTGAAATTTTGAAAAACTTAGCTTGGAAAATTCTGGTAGTGATAGTCGATAGAATAAGCTTGAAATTCGCTGTTCCTCAAAAGGAAGCAAAACGATGTGGGGCGGTATTCAAATATACAATGAGAGACACTTCATTCTTATTATGTCAACTTTCATAAGAGTGTATATTTGGATACAACCCCTCATCTTTTTGCTTCCTTTTGGGAACAGCGAATTTCGAGCTTATTCTATCGACGATTACTATCTGAATTTTCAAGCTATGTTTTTGAGACTTTCACAAAAGTTGGTCTTTACATTTATCTAATATATTATGCAGAGTATTTTTTGATTGAATTCGCGCATGCGAGTTCAATCAAAATTCAAATATTTCAATATTTCAAATATTTCAAATAATCAAAATATTTATATAATCAAAATTTATATCAAAATTTATAATATACAATCAAAATATATTTATATAATCAAAATATTTATTATAATTCAATCAAAATTCAATCAAGATTGAATTCGCGCAACAATATTTAGTGAACCTGCTCATTTTTCAGCCAATATTTATTATTTTTTAATTCGGATTGCAGTGTATTGTATATAATGCTGTGTGTCATCGTTTCTGGAAAGAACATTCTTTTATATTAAGAACTCTGAAAATTATAAGCAAAACACTTGGTTAAATTAGAGATTGATTTTAAAAAAACCTTAATTTCTCCACGAGTATACGTGCTATCCTCATAAAAATGAACATAGTTTATTAAAAGAAGCCTCCTAAGTATGTGCAACCATTTCAATGTTTTTGCGATATTAGTTTTTACAGAGTTATCTAAAAAATAATCGTTTATCTTCAATTTGTTGACGGCCCCTTATGGGGTTTTGGAAGAAAAACTTCGCGGAAATATATGACGTCTATCATGTTGTTTCCACTCTTGAAGTTTCAGGATAATTCCTCATGTATATTTCCAAATATTTAACAAAACATCTGAAATCGCAAGTGACCGGTCATCATTGGCCATATTGTGTATCACAGTTCAATGCCTCATTACATTTGCTATAGAAATCATTTGTTATATTTCTTTACGCAGTTTGTTATACGCAGTTGCAGTTACGGTATACCAAACTTCATTTCTGTGGAATGTGCATGTGGTGAACCGAAGTGTGTTGTCCACTGATTAAAATTAAAAAAGCGTTTTTTTTTTTTTTTTTCAAAAAAGCGTTAATATTAAAGATTGTTTTGCAAATTCGTCCTGCGTATGTATTTTTACGGGCATAAAAACCTATACTTAAAAATAGGAGAATTAATAATACTTAAAAAATAGGCAAATATTTATGTCAACAACTGATAGACTAATATTATAAAACGAAATCTTGACCGCTGGCTTTCCTTAGTTATGGGTTTCGAATTAGAAATTTCATTAAAGTGTTGCCTAATTTGAAAATTTTTTGGCTTCCTTTATATATTATTTTTTTATTTCTTTTATAAACATAAGAATTTTTTAAAAATGTTTTTGTAAATATATATATATATTATATGATTTGTATGGTTTAATTTACTATCTACTGTTTAGTTTTTGATTTGCATATAATTTTAACGCAGCCATCACATGGAATTTAATTGTACTTTTAAGTTAAATACTAATCTTATGCAACTTTTGCTAATATTTCTATGAATGTTATAAAAATATCTATTTAACTAGAAATATTAATAATTTAAGCTAAAGATTTACATTTCATGAAAAAATGTTTTTCGATTTATGTTTCATTCTTTTAAAAAAGGACGATGGAAATAATATACAGTGAAACCTCCTTGAACGGTCACCTCTAAACAACGACAACCTCCGAATACCGGCCACATATTGATGGAACCAAACAGGTTCCATAGCATTAACATTAGTACGAATCTCTAAATAAGGAATTCTGAACATCGGTCGCTCAAAAGTCACGAGAAAAAAAAATAACAGCTCCTGGTACAATTTCATATTTATTTGCAAATCGAAATGTGAAGCAGATCAAACAAAAGTTACTTTATATGGCAACAAAAAGTCACTCAATTTCTTAAAAACTTAATCATTTTCCAAAAACTAATCTCTTAACATTTTTGATAATCACTTCTGCCTCAAGATGTGAGACTTCCCAAGACTCAAGAGAGAGAGAGGACAGAAGGACCGACAACAAATTATCTGTTAAACGAACAATGTGACCACCCAGTCTATTTTATACTTTTTTTCTTTGGTGTGGGGTCTTGAAATTCTCATTTTGTCCATAGAAATTGTCATGAAAGTTTCATTGAGGAATGAAAAAGCATTTCTGTTTGGGAACAACGGATAGATGATTTCTGTAAACATTGAGCGTCTTTGGAAATTTCAGTTTTCGGGAAACTTCCGAACAAAAATGTTAAAGATTGGTCATTCTTTTGTTCAACTTTTCTGCAGTCTGTCTTATTGGGGCTGCTTCGTATAACTTGAGAGTAGACTTTTTACTTGTTCGTGATTCTTCGTGCGTCGTTACCATAGACCTAATAATACGATCTTTGCTTTGAGGTTGTTACCAACTATCGTATTAAAATTCATCATTTGATTACGAGGGGAAAATTACGATGAATTCTAAACGAAAATTCCAAAATTTCTAGTATTAACACATACACCGAAGTTTTGATGAACCTTCGTGAAATTCCAAATCTTTTCATTAATTAATAATGATGATGAGTTGTATAGCAAAACAATTCATATTGTTATTTCTTTGGAGAAAAATATTTGCAGAAAAAAAAGCAACTTCAAATCACTGATTATTTTAATGTATTAAAACAATAAGGATTAATTAAAATGAGTGTGTATTTCTATTTAAATTTATGTATTTTGATTTTTTAAAAATGAAACCTCTGAATAACACCCACCTTTGAACAGCGGTCACTTTTCACCGGTCCCACGGGTAACCGTTATTCAGAGGTTACACTGTATTAAGTATTTTAATTTTGTAGGTCACTGCATACATATTTAAAATCTGCCAACCGTAGAGAGATAAAGGAAAATCTTCCATATAAGAAGATGTCAGATAATTTCTTTTTTAATATGCACAGTATTGTTCCAAAGAGAGAATATCGATTTGATTGTTTTATGATGACAAAAGAACTATTGAATGAAACTATTTTTTTTATACGAATTGAGTTTTCATGAAATTTAAAGATTTTTTTTTAAACTTTTAAATTACTCAATTAGAAACCTTTTACAAATGTCCTATTCAAAGTTAAAACATATTTTGGAATGTTTATTTTCTCTTTACAAATCCACAAATTTACGAAATTTGAGTATATCGCTTCATTTAAACTTCGCTTGTATGTATTAATTTTAAATGCATGAAAAAATTATTTTGCATTTAAAATAGATTTAAACGGGACTAATAATAACAAAAAATGCTAAATTTCTAAAAATCTTAAATTTAATAAAAATTACAAAAAGGATCTATTATGAGGTTTACTTGCGCTAAAATAAATATTGATATGGAACCAATTTTGTCATATACATAGTGTGTGACATACAGAGTTACCAATATTAAAGTTCCAATTTTTGTATTAAACAGTTTTCCCAACATAAATTATTGATTTTCGGACGTTATTCATACCCATTATCATATTTAACAAACCTATTAACGGACAGACACATTAAAGTAATAGCACTTACCTTAGTATTAAAATTAGCATTATTTTGTTAAACATGCCTGAAGAAATTCTGTTATGCAGCTGAAAATGTTTGTTTGAGATTTGATAGCAACTAAAAGATTGATATTTTATCTTAAAAAATGATTAGCTATTATTTTAGACTCTTTTTTTCTTAATCTCGAAAATTTACGGATTTTTCAGGTTACTGAAGAAAAAAGGACACTTTTCAAAGTTGTGAATAATTTGGAAGAGGTTATATTATACTAGCGGCCCTCCCTCGCTTTGCTTCGGGTTAACCTTGAAAACCTTCATCTCTTTGTGTTTTCTGTAGACCTTTTTAATGTGTACAATAATTAGTACATTATTTTGATAAATCTTGTAGGGTTCAGCCTGCGTTTGCAATGTATAAGCGGAAAAAATGAAATTATTTACGACATCACATTAAAAACCTCAAAAATAACAGTATTTCTCCATTATTTAATGGATGTTATTATACATATAAACCTTCCTCTTGAATCACTCTATCTATTAAAAAAACCGCATCAAAATCCGTTGCGTAGTTTTAAAGATTTAAACGTACATAGGGATATAGGGACAGAAAAAGCGACTTAAACCTAAAAAATAACAGTATTTCTCCACTATTTAATGGATGTTATTATACATATAAACCTTCCTCTTGAATCACTCTATCTATTAAAAAAACCGCATCAAAATCCGTTGCGTAGTTTTAAAGATTTAAGCGTACATAGGGATATAGGGACAGAAAAAGCGACTTAAACCTAAAAAATAACAGTGTTTCTCCACTATTTAATGGATGTTATTATACATATAAACTTTCCTCTTGAATCACTCTATCTATTAAAAAAAACCGCATCAAAATCCGTTGCGTAGTTTTAAAGATTTAAGCGTACATAGGGATATAGGGACAGAAAAAGCGACTTTGTTTTATACTATGTTAAGATTTTCGTAAAGATTTTCTAAATCCAGACACATTTTTTTTTTTTTTACAATGTATAAAAACTTTGTAAATAATCAATTTAAAAGGAAATCGTGTTTCTGAAACTACAAAAATTTATCCTTTTCTGGATACTTTTCGGTTAGCCGGGCGCCAGTGATATATGTACATATATAAATACATATGTATACACATATCTATATATATATATACATACATATATGTATATATATGTGTATGTATATATGTATGAAGATATGTGTATATGTATGTGTGTGTATATATATATACATGTATATATATCACTGGCGCCTGGATAACCGAAAAGTACCCTTTTCTGAAATTATTTCACGCTTTGATTGACAAAATATTTTTTTTCAAGTATGTGCATTACAATTTTTTTGTCAATGCATGACCAAATATATATCCAAATTTATCACATAAATACATATCCTTTCTTATAGCCGCTTACTAAACGTTTTTGCAACAAAAACATCACATACACTGTAAAAAAAGACAGATATTTCTTAATCTAGGAAAATATAATATAATCACGAACTAAAATATACAATAACACCTTCCGAGTTACCTACCACCCCGTAAAGCATTCTGTATCTGTATGCTTAAATAACACATTTTTTTTTTTTTTTTTTTTTTTTTTGAGATTTAAAGAAGAATTTATAAAAACAAACCACTAATTTACGGAAACGTTTCCGAATATTTATTATAATTCATTAATCATTTTTCTCAATCCAGAATATAAGTTTTGCGGATACTATCAATTCTCAAATAAACATTTTCATGTTCAAAAAACGTGTTTTACAAACAAACATGAAAATTTAACAGCATTAACATGAACATTAAATTTAATAGTATTTTGTTATTATTGGTTATATAAACTCAATAACTCACTTAAAATTGGTAAATTAAGAATATAGCATCAGAAAAAAACATATTTCGGCTTCAGAAAATTGATTAATACCCTACAAAAACTACAACTCGGAAACGTTTCCTAAAATCAATAGCAGCAAGACAAACTTTGTTTTTATCGGTGATTCTTTAAATCCCAAAAATATATTGATTTTTGAGGTTGTTAAAGATAAAAGAGGCTTTTCGGAATCGTAGGTATCTTGGAAGAGGTTATTGTATATTTTATTTCGCGGTTACATTATATATTCGTAGATTAAGAGCAAGTTGTCATTTTTTTACAGTGAAGGCGGTAATGATGGATTAAGAACACGCCTTAAATATATCATGTTTCATTTTAAATCAGGATTATATTCGTGACTGGTCAATAAAGTGTTAAAAAAGTAATGATTTAATTATGAAATAATAAGAATTTAAGCTGTTGTCTTCCAATATATGAAGTTATTATTACTTTCAGATTCCTCATTCTGTTTTTAGGTAGCTTTCGATACTAAAAAGTATAAAGCTACCTATTGCAGCCGTTCGGAGGAAAGCAGTTCCGGAAAATTTCGATATATTTTCACCGATCATGACCCCCAGACCCCAAAACCACCCTCCGCTCAAATGTTGATTTATATATATAGATATATCCATATATATATATATATATATATATATATATATATATATATATATATATATATATATATATATATATATATATATATATGACCTATGTCATACGATAACGCTTTTATTTATAAATCGATTTTGATGAAACTAATTATGTGTATTAAGGTCACCAATGTCTCGACCGAGTTCGTTGGCCAGCTTGGTCCGCCATTTTGATTCAAGATGGCGGCCATTTAAAAATTTAAAACTAAAATAAATATACAAAAAATTTAAAAATTCAAATTTATTGTTTAATTACGTGTTAGGCCTTTATACAAGGATTCCAGAGCATTTTTTGGTTTACCTCTATCTTAAAAAATGGCTGAGATAGAGCAGTTTGAAATTCTAGGGTGGCTGACATTTTGAAACAAAACAGCACATTAACGCGATTACTCGCATATTATTTTCTTTCATTGTTGTAATAATTTTCCCAATCATACGCATAAAACTATATATTCATATCCATTAGCGCCAAAATTGGTGACATTGGCGACAAAATTGGTAAAATTGGCGACATTTGGTGAAATATCGGCAAATTTGGCGACCAAAATAAGTCTTCATAAATGAAGCCAATTTTGCTATTGCTCAATAATTTGGCGAATTTCTTATTCAAATTCAGTATTAACGAATCTTTTGTAAACGTTTCTTTGCATTTTAACTTGCTGTTTTCGTGTAACATTAGCTGAAATTTTAAAACGAAGATGTAGGAAAGCTACGTTTTCCTCCCGGTACAGGCCGGAAGGACTTTTAAATAAAGAAATAGAAATAGTATTATATTTTTTAATTTCTAGGTCACCGCCTACTTTTTAAAATTCTGTTAACCGATAAAACAGAAAAAATATATATATGAATAAGAAGGATGTCAAGCGGAAAATATTTTTTAGCATGCATTGTATTCAAAAGAGAAAATATCGATTTGATAGATTTATCCTAAGAGAGTAAGGATTGAAATAAACTGTCTTTAAAATAGATCTGTTTTGCATAAAACTCTGAATTCGTTTTTTAATTGCGTAAATTCAAAGCCTTTGTTCACTGTTTATTCAAAGGAATAAAAACTATTTTTAAATGTTTTTATGTTGCTTACACTTTGGTAACCGAAAATGTAATATGAAATCTGACTTATAAAATTTTAGATTCTTCATTGTTTTGTTTTTTTTTAAGTATCTGGCACACGGTTTCCAAGATAGTTTTTCTAAGATTATACATCAGTAAATTCTTGTATGATATGCATTAACATCAGAACATCATTTTCATCTGTAGTCAGAATCATGCAGTTCGTTTAATATATCAATACCCTCATATATTATCAAACATCGTTTCGTTATCAAGAATTATTTTATAGGGATAAGTTTGATTTATTCTGCATTATACTAGATGACACAAATAAAAACTCCTTCGTTAAATCGATTATTCCCGGAGACAAAAAAATGCACGAAAAATCTGAAAGTCAGATATACGACGAACATTAAAATTTATGAAAAATGATAACACTCGGGTAAATGGTTCCTGTATTTTTTTTTTACTAATGTTAGTTTATACTCATGTTACAACTTCTAAATTTAATTACTAAATTTAATTACGCTAAATATAATAAAGGGGATAAATAAAGTTACTTAAAAAATGCAAATTTTAGTTTTTGGAAATTTTGTTATTCCATTAAACGTATTTTCTTGTACACATCGAACATATTTAATCATTTTGTAATAAATGAAAATTAATCTGTAATTTATATATCCTGTAATTTACAATTTGTAACATTCATTATTTTTATAAATTTTATTTTTATTTTGTAACACAACATGACATTACCACTACACCGTTTTAACGAAAAGGTTTTCTCCCATCTTTTTTTAATTATATCTCTGGTACTTTTTCAAGTAAAATAAACGCAACAGAAAATAAATTTGCTTTGTTCCAGTTTGTAATTTTTTGTTTCAATTGTTACTTTGTCACATAGAAAGTTTATTTCCCTTTATTTCGTTACCTGACGTGATTCTAAAAAATTCCGTATTAAAAAACATGTGTTACTATTGTTTTTTCTTATAGAAAAATATCATATTTCATATATGCTTGAGATTATGTGCTACATTTATACGTTATTATTATTATCTTTTTAAATATAAATGTATACAAAAAAAAATTACTGTACGTTTCATTTGTTCTATTCTTCTATTAAATGTATTCCGAAAGTAAGCCACAGAATACTTCACATATTTATACAGTGTAAATAATTGAATCCGTTTCGCTTCAAATAATTGGTGAACAGAGTAAGCTACAGGTATTAATCTTAAGTCTAGATACGGTAAAACGGGTAAGTACTACACCGTGCGTTACTTCGCAGCCCACTATATCAGTAATTTCAGGAGATAGAAATCATATCCCGAAAACTATTGACTATACAACTAAATGTATAATGACAAACTTTATGAAATCGTCGATTTAGTAAGAAAATTAATAGTCAACTATAAGTGTATAGAAGAAAATATCGAAACTGATAAGAGATATTTTGTTTGAAAAAAAAAATTATGTATGATACACTCGTTTTACAATTATACCCACTAGTGTTTACAGATAAAAATGTTGGAGCTTTAAAAATTATTTTTTATTTATTGTAAAAATTACAGACCGTTCCGTTATTTGTCTTTTTTTATTTCTTTGCAATTTGCGCTTCATAGTTTTATAAGATCTGATGCTGTTTGATAAAACGTTTCCTCATTTAATTTTCCGTGAAAATGCGTGTTTTTTATACACGAAATTTATTGCCTAAGTGTGAGATATTTTGGTATGCACAGGCAACTATTTATCGTATAAAGTGTACAATGTTTTTATGCTCTGACGCTTTGTCATTGAGCGTTTAGTCAGATCTCCTATAATTGTCGAGATACGATCTCAATGTCTGGAATTTTCCCTTTAGGGATGCTGAATTATAATTCAAGGTATAGCGCAGGACTCACGCGGAATATAGTATTTTAGAATAGATTTTTTTTTTTACATTTTTCTAACTGTAGAATTTATGAGACTATGTGAAACTATTATTCCTTGAGCGTCATGCTGGACAGATCTTGTGTAGCTTGTGTTCGTTATACTATACATAGGGACTACATTCATGGCTGTGTGTATTTTGGTTTACCAGTTCTTCGTAGAATTGACTTGGATCAGTCTATATGCAATTTAAATTTCACATATTATGGATTCAGGTTTATACAACCCTCATCAAAATAAAATAAAATTAATAATGGCGTATTTTATTAAGAAACCAAACGTTCAAATCAAATAATTTTTTATATAGTTTTTACTTAAAAATTGAGTTTCGATAATAAACATATTTGGGTTTTAGATTTATAATTTTCTCTTAATAAACCATTTGAAAAATTCATTTTTGTATTATTAATAAGAATAAATAAAGAAAGAAAATGCCCTGTTTATCCACATATTTTAGATCCAGTAGCACACATAAATCTGTGTATAATTTACGATATTTGTTTTTTATTAAAATAAATGTGATATTACTATACAACTGATAAAAAAAATTATCTATTTCGATATCTGTGTGAAAATGGTAACAAATATCCGTTCAATTAAAAAATATATTTATCATGTATTATCTGAGAAATTTTATTGGAGTATATTAAGCAGTTAAAAACGTACATTGCGATCAATTCAAAATAGATTGTCTAATCACATTAAAGTATTTTGTAAATCATCTTCCATACAAAACACGTAACGTACTAATAAAAAAATTTAAAGAAGTTTTATAAATATTGAGAAGCATATTGCTCATTTATGTAGCGCTTTGAGAAATTTAGTTAAATATTAACGGTGTTATGACCACATTAGACATTTATAGTATTCTTATAAAATTTATGCTTATAAACGCTTAACAAATGAGCTTGAAAATCTAATTTTCAATCGCGTTTTTCAAATACGTATAATAATACATAAAAATAATACATAAAAATAATACATAAAAATAAGTTTATTTTGTGTTTCAGAAAATATTCAGAAATATCTTTTTACATATTTATGTAACAATGGAAATCAAATTATTGAAAAAGAAATTGTTGAAGAGAGTAAATATTTTGAATATAATGTAATAACTGTGTTAAAATTAATAGCAAAAAATTTCTTGCCGTGAGTAAACAATTACGAATAAAAAAAATTAAGTTGCATATAAGGATCAAAAGCTGATTCAAATTCAACTATTTATTAACATAGATTAAACGTAAATAATTCGTTATTTTGAGATATCTAAGGCACTTTTGCACTACCTAACCATTAATAACAACAACACCTGATTTACATAATTCCATAGATTCTAGAATGACTCCAAGCCACGCTGTAAGTATTGATTAAAACTAGATTGAGTTTCGTAATTGCTTTCTGTAATCTAATAATTATTGATGATTAAATATATTATCTCACGATTTTCATAACCATTTCTATTCATTAACTTTTTAAATCCCATGTAAAAAAAAATAATAACCTTAAAATCCCAATAAAATAACCAAAAATGCTAGAATTTTGTGTTCACTCTTTTTCCATTGGTAAGTAGTGGAAAATACCCTACTGCTCTCTCTCTTGATTCAGATTTCGTCAGATGTTACGCCCATCTGTTTATCATTGGAAACATTGCCCCAGTCACTGAAACAAATTATTGTTTTTTTTTTCTTTCTGTACTGTCCAGAAATGCCAACACCTTACTCTATCCAAAACTGAGAGAGACCACCCCCTTGACAATACACCAACCCACTTAAGAGGAAGGAAAGTGCTTTCAGCTATAGATGGATATTACAGGTCTACGAGTAAAGGGATAATATCGGCTATTGTGGGATTCAAATAGTTACAGCACACACTAATTACGGTACATGTTGTAACTTGATAAAATAGCACGAAAAGTTTCTTGATAATGTCCGCTTAATGTATTCTTCATTTATCTATAGCATTTCCGTACCATACTCTAATGCCATTATTGTTCTTTTACATATCTATCTCTCTCTCTATATATATAGATAGATAGATAAATAGATATACATAGATGGAAGGATTTCTGACACCTATATTAAACCACACTAGCTTGTAATAACGTGTCTTTGGTGGTGTAGTTGCTATGATCAAATATACTGCAAGATTTCCAGTCCTTTTAAATATTTTAAAATAACAATTACATAAAAGAAAAGCGCACATTGAAGAAATCTTTATTTCATGGTATCTTGAAAAGAGGATAAAATATACGCTGAAGAATATAATAATTTAATTTGAATTAAAACAAAAACAGTGTAGATTTCTACATAATCCTTTGCAATTTCTGAAATTTCTGCCGCGAATCAAACAAGATGCGCATTATACACGATTGCACACTTTACAGAATAAAAACCGTAAGTATACATGTATGCATGCAACATATAAAAGAGAATTTAAACATCTAAAAGAGAAGATGAAAGTAATAGTTTTGTATTCATAAATTATAAAATAATACATCATTTTCTGTGTTGATGTTTTCATAATAAATTTAACCTATCATGCTTTTGATAAGTTATCGTTGCTGCTTAAGAAACTATGTTCTAGTATGCAATAATACAAACTTTAATAGGTAACATTCATAAACAGTGATTTCATGATGTGTTGAAATACTCGTATTACACCTTTTGATTGATACAGAGAAGGAAATAAAGTTTATAATTGTAAATATACGCAATCAGCGACTATAATAGTTTTCTGATAAATTAACTGAAATGGGCTTTGGAATAATAAATACAAAATACAAATGTTTTTAGTTGGAGGCAGTACAGAATGTTTAAACAATGAATAAAAATTCACACAGAAGAATTTCTTTAGTAATTTTTCTTCGAATAAGAATTCCATCAAAGTTATGTTGGTAATTTATTTTCGTCAGTTTATTCAGCACTTTGTATCTTCATTTTGTCCCGATTTTCTTGATTGTTTACGTTCTAAATTGCCTATGTATTGGATTTCTGCATTTTACAAGAGAATAATTCAGGTCAAATTTTGTTGCAGTCTTTAACGTTTTTTGCACAACATTTTCGATTACTACAATAAATGAATCATATATATGTTCTTCTGTAGCTATAACACTGCTTATGTATGGCAAAGCAATGACCACACTTTAGTAGAGATATTTAAATTTTGCTCTTCATAATAATTTGGATCAAATATATGTTATCAAAACTTGTTTTTGACTTTATTTCTTTCATTTGTATGTTTTTCTTGAATTGGTGCGCAAGCGATCTTTCTTAAGAAGTCTGATATAAGACAAAAATATAAACACCATGAAAGAATTGTTTATTACCCTTTTATATTTGAACAAACTTTTATTAACCCTCTAACCGTTTTCCCCGTATTTTTTCGTTTCCCAAAAACAGGTTAAATCAGCTCTAGACAAAAATATTTTTAACAAAATTGTATTTTAAGATACATGTAAAAAAATGAGATATGAAGTGTATTTTAGAAACAAACGGAGAAAGAAAATTGAAATTAATTTAAGTTTTACAAATATTTTTATGAAAATGCAGGAAAGCCCTCAGACGCTCAGAGGGTTTTAAAATTCAAATTACGGTCATGCATACGTTGCATCAGATCCTATCTAAACCCAAGAATTCAATTTCAAGTCAACCCAAAATCCGAAGCAGACTGCAAAGAAAAAAAAATTAGTGCCATCGGGTAATTTAGTCTAGTCAACTAGATGCAAGCCATTTATCCATATTCATTTTAAATTACGTTTTTAGAAATATCGGTCATTTTGACGCGTAGTAGACGATGATATATAATAATATTTTTGACGTGTCCCTATAAAAAAAATTACGATTATTTAAAAACCGTCGCAGTAACACCATAATAAAAATCCAGTCGGTGATCACGATAACGCGAACAAATCTCTAACATTTTTCTTCCAATGTTGACCAATTTTTAAAAACAATTTTCTTTGAAGTGTAATCGTTCCATTTGGCGATCTGATGATTTTTTTTTATTTTTTATAAACAATCAAAGTTCAAAATGTTTTGTGAAAATGGGAACTTTAACTTTGAACAACCACCATTTTGTTCAAATTCAATATTTCTAAAAGCCGAACGATTACTCTATAGAGTTATAAGTGTTCGGAGTAAAAACACATTATGCTTTTTTATAATTTCAAATAACATTTGACAGAGTCACGGTGTTCACCGTAGAGGGCTACCAGAACAACACTTGTTGCGGCGAGACGGTATGTGGAGATACCCTACTTATTTCGACAAATATTGAACAAAATACAAGGACAATTTTTGAAATATCTTGTTTTATTTTTTCAAAAAAAAAATCCAAAAAATATTTTTTTTTACCTTGTAGGTAGGTATAACCCCTTAAAAGTAGCTGATAGTGGATAGGGATGTATGTTTAAAATTTAAAGATTCGAAACAAACCTTTCTCAGAAAAAATGGATTAATGCATTTTATACGTTGAATTTGAACTAGGAATTGCTGTATTCAGTAAGGCAATGTCAGAACAAAGCACAGAGGCAACAGTTAAAACAATTATGAGTTAATTTTCTGTAATTAAATAATGGCAATGATTTTTTTGCGAAAAAAGCGTTTTTTTAATGGTATCTTGAAAAGAGGATAAAATATACGCTGAAGAATATAATAATTTAATTTGAATTAAAACAAAAACAGTGTAGATTTCTACATAATCTTTTGCAATTTCTGAAATTTCTGCCGCGAATCGAACAAGATGCGCATTATACACGAGTGCACACTATACAGAATAAATACCGTAAGTATACATGTATGCATGTAACATATAAAAGAGAATTTAAACATCTAAAAGTGAAGATGAAAGTAATAGTTTTGTATTCATAAATTATAAAATAATACATCATTTTCTGTGTTGACGTTTTCATAATAAATTTAACCTATCATGCTTTTGATAAGTTATCGTTGCTGCTTAAGAAACTATGATCTAGTATGCACTAATACAAACTTTAATAGGTAACATTCATAAACAGTGATTTCATGATGTATTGAAATACTCGTATTACACCTTTTGATGGATACAGAGAAGGAAATAAAGTTTATAATTGTCAATATACGTAATCAGCGCCTATAATAATTTTCTGATAAATTAATTGAAATGGGCTTTGGGATAATGAATACAAAATACAAATGTTTTTAGTTGGAGGCAGTACAGAATGTTTAAACAATGAATAAAAATCCACACAGAAGAATTTCTTTAGTAATTGTTCTTCGAATAAGAATTCCATCAAAGTTATGTTGGTAATTTATTTTCGTCAGTTTATCCAGCACTTTGTATCTTCATTTTGTCCCGATTTTCTTGATTGTTTACGTTCTAAATTGCCTATGTATTGGATTTCTGCATTTTACAAGAGAATAATTCAGGTCAAATTTTGTTGCAGTCTTTAACGTTTTTTGCAAAACATTTTCGATTACTACGAAAAATGAATCATATATATGTTCTTCTGTAGCTATAACACTGCTTATGTATGGCAAAGCAATGACCACACTTTAGTAGAGATATTTAAATTTTGCTCTTCATAATAATTTGGATCAAATATATGTTATCAAAACTTGTTTTTGACTTTATTTCCTTCATTTATATGTTTTTCTTGAATTGGTGCGCAAGCGATCTTTCTCACGAAGTCTGATATAAGACAAAAAATATAAACACCATGAAAGAATTGTTTATTACCCTTTTATATTTGAACAAACTTTTTTTAACCCTCTAACAGTTTTCCCCGTATTTTTTCGTTTCCCAAAACCAAGTTAAATCAGCTCTAGACAAAAAGATTTTAAAGAAAGTTGTATTTTAAGATACATGTAAAAAAAGGAGATATGAAGTGTATTTTAGAAACAAAAGGAGAAAGAAAATTGAAATTAATTTAAGTTTTACAAATATTTTTATGAAAATGCAGGAAAGCCCTCAGACGCTCAGAGGGTTTTTAAAATTCAAATTACGGTCATGCATGCGTTGCATCAGATCCTATCCAAACCCAAGAATTCAATTTCAAGTCAACCCGAAATCCGAAGCAGACTGCAAAGAAAAAAAAAATTAGTGCCATCGGGTAATTTAGTCTAGTCAACTAGATGCAAGCTATTTATCCATATTCATTTTAAATTACGTTTTTAGAAATATCGGTCATTTTGACGCGTAGTAGACGATGATATATAATAATATTTTTGATAGTGTCCCTATAAAAAAAAAATACGATTATTTAAAAACCGTCGCAGTAACACCATAATAAAAATCCAGTCGGTAATCACGATAACGCGAACAAATCTCTAACATTTTTCTTCCAATGTTGACCAATTTTTAAAAACAATTTTCTTTGAAGTGTAATCGTTCCATTTGGCGATCTGATGATTTTTTTTTATTTTTTATAAACAATCAAAGTTCAAAATGTTTTGTGAAAATGGGAACTTTAACTTTGAACAACCACCATTTTGTTCAAATTCAATATTTCTAAAAGCCGAACGATTACTCTATAGAGTTTTAAGTGTTCGGAGTAAAAACACATTATGCTTTTTTATAATTTCAAATAACATTTGACAGAGTCACGGTGTTCACCGTAGAGGGCTACCAGAACAACACTTGTTGCGGCGAGACGGTATGTGGAGATACCCTACTTATTTCGACAAATATTGAACAAAATACAAGGACAATTTTTGAAATATCTTGTTTGTTTTTTTTCAAAAAAAAAAAATCCAAAAATATATATTTTTTTACATTGTAGGTAGGTATAACCACTTAAAAGTAGCTGATTGTGGATAGGGATGTATGTTTAAAATTTAAAGATTCGAAACAAACCTTTCTCAGAAAAAATGGATTAATGCATTTTATACGTTGAATTTGAACTAGGAATTGCTGTATTCAGTAAGGCAATGTCAGAACAAAGCACAGAGGCAACAGTTAAAACAATTATGAGTTAATTTTCTGTAATTAAATAATGGCAATAATTTGTTTGCTAAAAAAAGCGTTTTTTTGTCGACGTAAAAATGTGACATCCGAATTAACGTCCACGCTGGAAATTTATTGATAGACATTAAATATGATTTTTCAAAGTTTATGCAGATATTTTCTGAGATTAGTGTATGAGAAATTTTACAGCTGACCTATTATTATTTTGTTGTACAACGTAATACGTAAAACGTGTTGAAAAATAAATATAAACACACATAAAATATAAAATACTAGCTATCCGCCCGGCGTTGCCCGGGCCCGAGATAATAACAATCTCAGTGCAAGGCGTTAACCCCGTCCCTCCCCATACCCTCAAATATAACGAATAATTTGTTCAAGAAAACCACCTTCACCTACATTACGCGATCATTAAAAAAATAATTACATTTTTTTGATAAATAGAACATAACGAAGACGTTACGCTAAAATATCCGGCAGATCACAACACTTCCCATCCTCATTTTCAGTTCTATATTTTAATTAGTTATCTAAATTTTGTTCATTAGTAAAAATTGGCAATTATTTCCTTTCATTTTCGCAAACTAAATGGGGGATCGGCCAGAGAAACAGATCTCTTTGTAGTTCAGTTTTTAATGAAAGCAGATCCCTGTCTGAAACTGTCTGGGATTTTTTTTCACTGGCGCCAGCAGATTTTTAGCAGTTTTTTGCATAAATTAAGAAAAATTACCGGCCGAATTTTTCAAAAATTGCATAGGCGAATACAGAGTTCTTTTTTTACATATGCTCAGAAATGTTCAAATTGATATCTTAATTAGTTTTCTTAAAATTCGCTAATTAGTAAAATAATTTCGAATTTGTTCATTTCCGCTTCCAAATCCACAACAACAGTTCTTTTCTTTAGCCATTTTGATTAAAAAAATGGCATTTTCAATGCGATATTTAATGATATTCTAATTAATATCTAGAGTAATTATCAAAATATTAAAATTCTGAGACTCAGGTGCACATGGTCAGACCTTGGACTATCCACACCTAAATTTCCAGACTTCTAGGTGGGCTAGAGTTTGCTAGCCATCGCCAACAGACACACACACACACACACAGAGAGAGAGAGAGCGAAACTTTCTTTTATTAGTATAGATATAAAATAATATTTCTCTTTATACGGCTTTTTTTAGTTGCGTTGTATTTTTTTTTTACATAAAATTGAAAAATACACAATGTTTAGGATTATAAAAACCTTATTATTTCTTATTTTAATAGAATTTTCCAACGCTGCTTTTCCAAAATGCAATTTGTTATGAACATCAAAGATTCCATTCTCTGTTGATTTATTATTTTTTTTTCAAAGATATCTGATATATTTCTTCTTTGTATTTAAGAAAAAAAAAATCAAGTTTATTACGTCAAAGAAATTTACTTTTGAAGAGAGAAAAAAAAATAAGCCGAACATTTCTTTCTTTCTTTCTTTCTTTCTTTTTTTTTTTTTTTTTTTTTTTTTTTTGCAAGTTGTAATCAACAGAAGCATTTCTTGAAAATTTATAAAAATAATGTAGGAAAATATTTTATATCTTTGAGCACATAATTATATGTTATGTTATATTACATGTTTTGGAATTTAAATTGTTTACAGGACAAATCTGTTCTAACTTTAATATTTGCATGAATAGTCATTTTTTGGATTGCAAAATTCAGTACAAGAAATAGGCTAAGCAATGGAACGCTGAATTTTCAGCAATGCGCGACGTGACCATAATTAAACTGACAGTACTCAACGTGTTCTGTAGGGCGATTTAATTGCATGATTAGAAGCAAATTTTGTAGAATAATTAAACAAGACGGGGGACGTTGAATTACGAAAAATCAGTTCTAAAAGTCACCGCTAGGGGTAATGTAGAGCTGTTTAATACAAAAGAGATTTTTAAAAAATCAGATCTGACTTACATTTATTTTCAATTTTCTTGGTAAACACTAAATATATTTCAATATTTCGTTTATAATTTTCCTAACGTACATTTTGATCATTTTCATTTTCTGCAAAAATAGTTATTGATTATTAACATTTATGAAAACAACCAGTTTTTTTTTATTGTTATGGTTTGCTCTATTGCATAACTACTGCATATTTTACATTTATCTCTTATGCAGTAGTTATCATTAAAGTACCTTAAAATATTAAATCGCTTTTGTAATTTTCTGAAAAAGAACAACAAATAGGAAACAGGAAAGAAAAGGTTTAAAAGTTCGCCATATCCTACAGCGATGATTTTTTATTTTTTTTTTGTATTATTCAAGTGTAGTTAACTTGCTATCATGCGGTTTCACTGCAACCCTCTTTAAGTAGTTGATGTTTAACGTGCATTCGTTTGTAAGCATCTTCTTTTAAGAAAAACAACTATATAAAGTAAAACAAAATCACTAAAATGTCCTAAAATAACAGAACAAATAATGCGTTACAAGCACTTCATCCGTCATTCTAAACTAAAATCATCATTCCCTATCTTTTCTCGCCCTGTATCTAAAACATTCCAATGTGTATAAACAAGGGCAGGAAGAAACGTTATTTCATTTTCCTTCACGCAGGCAAGGTACATTTTAAAATACCAAAATATATTATTTTCTGTTTTTACTTTCTTCTAAATTTACAAGAAGAAAGTTTTAGATTATTCGTGAAAAAAAAAAAAATTCGAATTTCAGTTTTCGACAGATTTATACGTTTTAGAATGTCCTGAACAAGAGTTGACCGCTTTCCGAAAATGCTTATCTGTGAGTGTGTAAATCCCTCTATCTGTGTCTGTATCTGTGTCTATATCTGTGTGTCTGTATGTGACAAAGAATTTGTGGGCGCTCTTTCTCAAGACATAATGCACGGTATTTAATAAAACTTTAGATTAAGTTAAACCTTGATATAAATTAGTGCTGATTAATTTTTGGTGTAAATCACCTAACAGGTGGCACCGCTACGCTGCATTTTGTATGATTTCCGCAATAGCTCTATCTCAATAATTAATGCACGGATTTAAATCAAACTTAATATTCTGCTAGACTTCGACATAAATATACGCTGATTACGTTTGTGTGTAAATCATCCAGCAGGTGCTTTTTCTATGCTGTGTTTGGTCCGATTTACCGGATAGTTATACATTAAGACAGTACGGAACTTCACCAAATTTCATATTATATTAGATCTTGACAGATATAGATCCTTATTAGGTTTGGGTGTATACCGCCCAACAGGTCAGCCAGCTATGCTTTGCTTTTTAACACTTTCCAACCTAGTTGAAAAGTGTTTATGAATTCGGTTTGTCTGTCTGTCTGTCCGTGATCTAACTCACGTAAATATAATCGAATTGTCATGCAATTTTTATATGTTATAATCTTCATCTATAGCATGTTCCCTATTTCAACGGAAGTGGGTAGCACTTATAGTTTTTTTACAGGGACACTCAAAAGAATTCCTTTACATTGCGGTCTATGGGGAAAAATCATTTGCGGTTTATTTAAATAATGTTTCACTATTTTAAACGCATTGAAATTTATATATATCACTAAGGTGCATTAGAAGAAGCTTAATATGGAATAGGGTGTGCATAGCTCTTATACTTACTTTAAAGGGACAGTCAAAAGAATTCCGTTACATTACGTCTATGGAGAAAATTCGTCTGTGGTTTATTTAAATAATGTTTCCCTATTTTAAACGCATTGAAATTGATATAAGGTTCATTACAAGAGACTTACTACAGAATATTGTGTGTATAGCAGTCATCGTTCATTTACAGGGACACACAAAAGAATTCTCTACTGTATGTTAACAATAATTCCTGGAAGTGCGTTTTAAGTTACTGAACGCGATTTTAATTTTAATTCGCTTTTTGTCTATTACGTGGTGTGTATAAATTCTGTAGATCCTATACAGGGAAGCACAAAAGTTCGGGAACACATTTCCGTATTATTTAACTCCAGACGGAGAATTTTAAACTGTGCTACGTGTTTCCTAACTGAACTAAAATTTAGCATCCTATGTAGTATATTTACAAATCTATAGATCCTATACAGGGCTGAATAAAAGTATTCGGATTACTTAGATGTTATCTTTTAGCTTATTAAAGAGTATGATTCGTAAAATTATTTTGAAAGCGTTGGAAAGTGTTACATAATCTATGCTTGACGCAGGATTTTTCGTTCTTGTTATGATTACTGAAATAGCTATAGCTCAAGAACGAATGGATTGTTATTTAATTTTGCTTGTAGACGATTTGATTTATATAAAAGACAGTTTTATTATGGTCAAAACATACTAGTTTTTTATTGTTCCTCTAAATTTATTATTCTGAAGGGTGTTTTTATAGGTTCCATAATAGTTAACTCTAAGTACAATTTAGAAAATTAATTCCTAAATAGAATTTGCTGTTTGTGAAGGATGTTTTCTATAAACAAAAAGAACTACACATGAATTGCATCTTAAAATTATCAACAATTCACAACTATATATATATATATATATATATATATATATATATATATATATATATATATATATATATATATATATTGCCTACAATTTTGAAAGTTGTAAATATATTTAGAATTAAGCTTAAAAACTTTTGAGAAGGAAATAAACACGAAACTCCCCTTAAAAGTAAAATTAAATAGTTTACAACATCCTTAAATAAAGTATCTAATTATTAAATCCTGAATAGAAAACAAGCAACCTCAGATTATATACCGTAAATCGAATTTAGTTTGTAATCGAATTTAGTATGTTTTAAACCCTTTCTAGGTAAACTGTGATAACAGGCAAGCATGTTACAAGTAGAATAATGGTGTCTCACGTCATTACGCACGGCATATTAGATCCAGGACAGAATTACAACATCTTTTTGTTTTAGGTCAATTCCCAAAGTCCATGCCCTGGGAATGGACCCAACCTTACTGCATCATTATCACGTTTCGGGAATAATTTACAAAATCGTTAATTTTTTTTCATTTAAAGTGTTTTGTTATATATATGGAGTAGTCCATATGTGTTGTCATTTCCTATAATATCGTTATAAATGTATGTAAATAACATATAATCCTGTATATGCTGCAGCAGTGGTGTTTATACAATGAAATGTCTATTTCAGATGATTGACATGAGCTCCTACACTCTTGAAGACGGGCTACTCCAACAAACAGACATCTACTAGAAAACAATCGGCCGACAACACATATTGCCATTTCCAGAGTTATCGTCACAATACTGGCTGTCGACCACTTCAGTCCCTTTATTGGAATATCGGTGCTCAGTCGTTCCGTTATCTATCCCCATTGCTGATACAATTGACGGCATGATAATGTATCGATTGAATACCAAGAGTTATTCATACAACAGCCGAACAATGGTCCTACGTTGGTAAAACCAATGTCGGCGAGATACTGTAACGACCATAAACCGATAACTATTAATTATTTAACAGTAGGGTAGTTTCAATCGTTAAAATGATGGAAGTACTCTCCCATCTTCTCATGAGAACTGGCAACGCGGCGGACAGGAAAGAGCATTCCCCACTAGATTTTTTGAAAACTAATATTTATTTTTATTTTATTTATTTAAAATAGTAAAGCAGTTTAAAAAAATGAGAGGTTTATCGAAGTCGGTCAAATTAACCGGGAGGGGAGGGGGATTTTAGCAATAGGGAAATATAAACTTCACTTATCTTTTTCCAAAATAACAAGGCTGCCAATGCCATTTTTTTAATTACTTTTGTCTGCTCACTATATATAAAAAAAATTGCGGTATATTTCTACAAGTAGATTATTTTTGTTTATAAAGGGTGGTAGCTAAAACAATAATAAAAAAAATTCTAAGTGTAGTCCTTTTATTTAAAAAAATGAAATGTACTTTTAGCAGGAAAGCAAATCTATCATCCCTCTCCATTCAACGGTACCGTTTTGATACCATCGATAAATGTCTCATTCTTTGAAAACTGCTATATTTTATTATAAACGTAGTCCGGGTTGCACCGCCAAATTATATTAAATCCTTTTTGAAGAAGAAATTTGCAATAAAATTTACTTTTAAGGTTTTTTATAAAACCTTGAAAGGAAAAGAAAATTTATTTAATTAAATTTTAAAATCTAAAATAGAGGGGACATTATACTCCCCTACCCTCTTGTAGGGTCCCATTTAAATTTTTCGCAACAAAAAATAAACTGACAACCATTTAAATCCTCACCCCTGTCTTGAAATTACTGCTTCAAATTTCTACCGAGAATGCAAAGCTTAAAAAATCTCTAACATTTTTAAAACCTTCTTCACTATTTGTTACTTTATAGTACCAACGAGCAGGAAACACCGAGCTCTTTCAAAATTAGCTTTAAGTGAAAATATCATTACCCATGACGAAAATGACCCATTAATCTCGAACTAAACTCGATTTTCTCGAACATGTGACCAAGCCCAATTATCTTCTCGTGCCCGAAACCGGTAGGATATAAAATTTAGTCAAAATAGTCTGAGCCGTTTTTTACATAAAATTGGCTTGACCCATAGGGAATCAAAAATGGCCCACTATTCGGATTTTCTGGAGCATGTGACCTAGCCCAATGATTTTCTCGTGCCCAAAAACCGTAGTATACAAAATTTAGTTCAAATCGTCTAAGCCGTTTTGAAGATAAAAAGAACCTGACCTATAATGACCCACTAATTGAAACTTCTCGAACATGTGACCTAGCCCAATGATTTTCTCGTGCACGAAACTCGTAGTATACCAAATTTAATCAAAATTGTTAGAGCAGTTTTTAGATAAAATTAACTTGACACGCGTTGACCCCAAAATGACCCACTAATCGAAAGTTCTCGAACATGTGACCCAGCCCAAGTCTTCTCGTGCCCGAAAATGTTAGGATACAAAATTTAGTCAAAATCTTTTACTCCGTTTTTTAGATACAATTAACTTGACCCTGACCTATGGTGACCCAAAATGACCCACTATTCAAATTTTCTCTACTAAGTGACCTAGCTCAATGGTTTTCTGGAGCCCCAAAAGGGTAGGATACAAAATTTCGTCAAAATCGTTAGAGCCGTTTTTAAGGTAAAATCTGACTATATATATATATATAACCACACACACACACACAAGATTCGCTCGTATTAGAATATATGATAGGTGAATAAAAATTATTTAAAGTTACCCTGAAATTTTCTCTTTACATTTCTTGCCCGGAGTAAAAGGGGAGGAATTTCAAAATACGGGAAAGAGGAAACAAATGTTTTGCTTAATTTATGCATTTTGGCTGTTTTCCTGTTCCGCATGTGTTTATTTGGAATGTATGTGAAATATGGAAATATTTTTCATCTCATTTTTAAAATTGTAAATGAAAAATACTTTCCATATTTTACATACATTCCAATTAAACACATGTGGAACAGGACAACAGCCAAAATGCATAAAGTGAGGAAAGTATTGCTTTTTGAAATCATATTCAAAAAAATTAAATCATTATTTTGTCCAGATCGCTTTCGTTTGAAAAATTAAAAAAATCAATAAATTAATGCAGAAAGAAAAAATAAATATAATACTATTATTTTGTATTGCATATTGTTTCAATTATCCATCGAATAAAATCTTGAAAATGCATATAATTTTTAAAAGCATATATTTTTTGTTACTAACAAAACTCAAACAATGAAATAAAGATTAAGTTGGGACTGATGTTAGCAAATATGATTGGACCACAATCAGGTATCACATTTTGTACCAACATCATTTGCTGATATTACTCGATTGTTGATTTTCTGCGTTTAGGGGACCAATAATAGTGACCGGCATTCCAAAACGCACGTTCTTTGGTAAAAGTTGCCAACCCGCTACTTACACTTGACGGATACCACTGTTCAGGCACTAAACTGACAGTGACGACTGCAGTCTGACCGTGTGGTAAAAGAGGTTTGCTGGCTAATTGTAAGTTTATCGGTAAATAAACGTGTGCATTGTAGTAAGAATATGGAGGAAGTAAACGACGTAATTTTGCTACAAAATTAGGCAGACCTCTGCTCCAGTGCAATAATACGTTGTGAACATAATGTATTTCTGACGGCTAATTAAACCAAAAAGACTGTATTGTGACAAAATGCAGACAATTGTTTTTTTTTTTTTATACTGGTACATAATGTCAGTCCTACTGGAGCATGAGTTATAGAAATTCATTATGGTAAATATCGGACGTTAATAAGATGTATAGTGCAACATTTCTTTTTTCCTCCTCAAAATATGCAGTGAATGGTAATGTTGAGATCATTAGTAAAATTTTTTAATTTATATCTATTTGTAATAAAAATTAGTGACATGCAAATTTTTATTCGTGTGCAAACTTTCCATTAAATTACAATAAAAAACAGTAATAGCTTTATGTAGATATTCTAGAGCGTCTTTTGAAACAATTATGTAATACATTAATATAATATGTTTAGACATTTTGCACTTTATTATTCATACTCATGCAAATTGTTTTACAAAAACTTGTCTTGAAAATAAATGTTAATTTATATATGTTTATAAATATTTATACAATAAAAAAATACTTTCAAAATAATTGCAAAAGCATTCTAATGTGAATGCAACTCGTGCATATGTACCAGTGGCATGTATTGCTAATGTTTTTCAGTTTTTTTCAGTGTGGAATTTGTAACTGTAATTATTATATATGTTTCAAAATAACTGCTAAATCTAATATATATATATAAAATAACTGCGGTATATTATACTGTAATTCCATTTAAATAATATCATGTCTGTTTATACAAAATTTAATAAAGTGATATTTTTAATAATTCTCACAGTGATACCTTTTTAGATTAATAATGTTAATTTTACAATTTCATATACATTTGCAATAATTCTGAAAAATATTTTACCTACAAATTGAACAACCAAACTCAAAACGGGAAGTATTAAAAATATATTCATTACTTTCTGTTTTAATATTTACTAAAGTTTTGAAGTTAATTAAAATATATTTTGCTTATGATATCTTAAAACGTATAACACGCGCATTTTAAATTTCTTGCATTATAACTGCGTCTTTATAACCATTTAAGCGTAAGTAAAATCAAGTATGCTAAAATTAATCAAGTATGTGAATTATATAATTGAATGGGATTTAATATACTTCAAAATGCAACAATGTTAAGTATCTGAGAAAGTGTAAAATTAAAATTTTGAGTCACATAATAAATATTTGACTCTTTAAATATGGCAAGACAGTTGCGGAATAAAATTGTATTCTTAAATAATAAATATTAATATAATATTTATAATCGGAAATTCTCTCGTAGCTTTTATTGTTTTAAAGAGAGTTGGGGCAAAGGTAGACAGATATAACAAAAAAAAATCTTTTACAATATACCTTACACTCATTATTTTAATTTTTTATTTAACAACAAAATCCACTCAAAATATTTTTGCTTTCATTATATCTCTCTTCCGTTTATAAATTGCTTTTCAAAAACAGGTTTTTAATGGTAGATGCATAATTTTTTCCTGAATCGTTCGCAAAAGATTCCTCTTTCGTTTCCAAACGCGCAAATATATATTCGCTTTCTTTGTGATATAATTTTTCCATCTTCTGCTACATGTCTATTAATTAACGAAGATACGTAAACAAACAATCGAAATTTGTACAAATCGGGTTGGATTGGGTTGGGTGAATTATTGACGGCCAATTATCTACACTTGGGATATAGGCCCGGGGGGAGTGCCCTTCGTGGGGGTCTTTCTAAGGGAACCTAGCCCGTATTTACGCATGGATAAATCCACCGCTCGAAGAAAACCACGAAAACTCCGAACGATTAGGCTGACGGGCGCGATTGGGATCGAACCCAGCACCTCCCGTCTACCAGCTTCGAGAGCAGAAACTCTCAGCCACTGGTGGGTCTGTACAAATCGGAATATATGTATAACAACAGCCAATGAAAGAATATTGGATTGTGCGATTTGTTCCACATGCCTTTAGAATTGTAGCAAGCTTCCATTTGACGTGGCAAGCTTTCATGTATGTGTTGAAAACATTTCATATCAATAGAGTTCCATTCTTCAAGAATAGCTGTTTTTAAATTATCCTCACACATAAAATGTCGACCATTTGCATAAACTTTTCTTGCCATTATATACCAAACTTTATATAAGGTAAAGCTAGGATAGTCTGCGCACAATTCAAAAGAATGGCAATAAAAAATCTAAATTTTAATTTTTTGCTAAACTATTCATGAATAACTTTTACTTCATTTGTTTTTTATGCATTTCTATTGCTATTTTGTTGTTATGTTGCAATTTAATAGAACAATTGTAATAAAACCAAGAAAGTTATTTTGCGCAATATCTCCTTATAGGGTTGGTGTGATTGCGCAGATGGGTAGGAGAGATTGTTACTTATAATAACTACCATTAAGTTGTTAACAGTAATAATTACACTTAAATGATATTGCTGTAAGGTTTTTGTGAACAAATATTATTGTATTAGGAGTGAATATTTCAACCTAATGATAAAGGAATCAGAAAAGGGAAATAATTTTAAAAACGATTAAAAAATTAATTAAAGGAAAGAAAAATTAAAGAATCAGAAAAAGCAAGTCCAGATAAGATTAAAAAATAAAATAATGCTACTTAATAACACGTTTAACTTAAAATTAGTCCATTTTCATTTTTCATTTTTTATGCAAATTTATCAATAAGCTGCGTAATCTCTCCTACCATGGAAACGAATGGGAACACTGCGCCATCTCGCCTAAGTAGCAAATGCGCAAACTCTCCAATTTCGGTAGGAGAGATTGCGCGGCCTTTTATTTAAACATGACCTCTTCTAAAACGAACCGTTGATGTTCACATTGTTAGTCTAGATTAGTAGCTTATGATAAATCGTTTAAGTTAAAAATATTTTGTACTATTGACATTGTATAGAAATTCTGATGAAGAGCTATGAAAATTCAAGCACTTACTTTGGGAAAACAAAACAAAATAGCAATACTTTATCTTAAACGCTCAAAGCAATCAACGTGCACTTTTAAGTAGACACTCCACTACTGTTGTTGTACAATTACCTGGAGTCCCTGCACTCTCACTCTACTCCTTACCCCCAAACCACTATGTGCGCAATCTCTCCGACTGCGTCATCTCTCCTGGCTTTACCTTATTATATTAAAATCATAGGATATAATTTCGCATTTAATGTGATAATATATGCAGAATTAAAAAAAAATATTTAAACAATACCCTAAATGCAAATATGTATTTTATTATTTTCTATATTGAAAAATACTTTGAAGTAAGTAGCAGAAAAAAAATATATAGGAAAAGTGTATTTTCTTAATAACAGCAAACTGTGCAATCGATCTGTCTCACTGTTACAATTTGATGCATTTTACAATACATATATAACAATCCAGGATTTTCAGTAGTTTTACTTCTTTTTAAATATGTTATTTTTCTGTAATGAATTACTACTATATATGAATATTGCATTAAGAAAACACTTTTCTTTAACAAGCATAAATCATTTTAAATGACGGAATTATTCCTATAAAGTAATCAAATTAGCTTTTGAACATTTAGTATTTATGCACATTATAAAACTTTCAAACATTTTTAAGCATTTTAAGTAATAATTGAATATTTCATAACTTGAAAATATACATAATCATTGCATGTAAAATAATAGAAAGAGGCCTGCTTCGCAACAAACACGGAAAATTATTTTTTTTATGCACTATAGTTTTTTCAATAGTTTAGTACACAATGAATAATATTTTTTACAAAAATTTGTTTATTTTCTCATTTTCATTTCGTTGTGCTTGTGAAACATATGATTTGATTTATATGAACTAAATAAGTAAATACACTTTCTTTAATGTGGGGGTTATTCACTTATTTATTAAATTTATCGAATTTATTTCAAATTTACAATTTTTTTAACTGATTTGCGAAACACAAAAAACAAAAAACAATTTCAAATAATTAAATCTATCTTAGAGGATATACGCCGGAAGAAAAAAACTGAACTCTTGGAACTCTAAGAAACATCAAGTTGCTTTTAAGGAATACATCAGGGTATATTATCGGTATTCATTTGAGTATAAGGTCTAATTCCCTTGAAAAAAAACTTTTTTATTACTTGAGTACCTAAATCGCTTACACCGTTTGGCCATTCCCAATGGAATTAGATTATTTTAGGCACAACGAATTCCTCATTCCCCTAAAAATGTGTATTCGTTTTAATAAAAGTATCTCTCAAATTAAAAATAAAATACCTTTTGCTAATGCAACAACTTACGGTTGAGTGGTGTTTTATGATTTATTTCATTTAAATAATTTCTTCATTTAAAGTAAAAAAAAATACAGAAAATAATTACCGCATATTCCCTTGTATAACAAGCCCCTAAACTTTCAAAGTACATTTTCCAAATTTTGAATATTTTCGTCGTATAACGCGCACCTCTTTCTTTGCAGAGCAGTATTCATGAGTTTGTAGAAAAGACAATTATATAAAGAACCTTAAAAAAACAATAATTAGTTTTTTTATGTAATTGTACATAAAATATTATTAAAGTTCTTACTGTATGGAATTAATTGTAAATAAATAGCATGTTTTTTAATGTCAAAATTTCAATCTTTTTATGATGATCTGTTTTTCTTTATTTTTAAGCTTTTATTTTTTTTTTACAGGCGTGCAAATCGCGGACATAAATTCCGATTAATTTTCATGTACAAAATATGCGCCGGAATATACAGTATTTACAAAATACCTGAATAACATTAAAAACTTTTTTAAATAAATTTTAGTGCGAGATATAAGGAAGGTCATAAAACCAATCTTCATTAGATATAGAAGTGGCTGAAACACTTCTACATTATGCTACACTTATTGTGGTTTCCAAATGGTAAATTGGTAGAAAGATTTCTTATTTTCTTCTTACTCTATATATATGCACATTAAAAAAGTCGCGAGAATTTATCTAACTGTAATGTGCGTTGCGTAGCAATACCATTTAGAAACCTTTGATCTATTGCATTATGAAAACCATACAGGTGATAACATATACATAAATGCTTTATATAGTATTACCGGGGCTAACGAAGATAAATAGTACCAGAATCATAATCGTTAGCCAAAATCTTCGTTAACGGAAACGTAATTTTCTGTAGATTTCTAATGAAAATCATTTATTTTGTTCCGGATGCTGCCCAGAAATTAAAGAAATGTTTTATAAAATGGTAAAGTCTCATTATATAATATCATATTATAATGTTTAAGTAGAGCACATTTTGTATCGTTTAAAGGAAAATTGAAATTAAAATGAAAACCGGACGATTTTCATTTTACACTTACACAACGTTTTTTAATTCGTTATCTTTTTCAATCTTTTTTCAGGATAAGTGTACATGGTCTGTACTACATACATGAATGGAAAAGTGAAAAAATCTGTTTAGAATAAATTGAAACTTTCTTTTTTTCAGAATTTTTTTAGAGTGATACTATACCTTATCTTCAACAAGTCCCAAAGAGGTTTTGAATTAAGTTTTGTAGGTATGCTAACTTATAACCAAATCTTTAACACTTCCTGACAATGCAGAAGATTTCTAACTTTATATTATCTTTTCGTTGTGTTCTTCCTCTAAACTTATGAACATTCTTTATATCGCTTGTCTGATTCCAGACCCACTTGCTTTTTGAACTGTACACATTAATTTACTTCTAAATGTAATGAATTGCACAAGAAGATTCTTATCTGTTGTGATATTATGAACAAAATGAATTCTAGCTTAATCTACAACAACTGGAATACCGCAAACATAATTCTGTATCTTGCAGCAGTCACACCATAAAATTTTCAAGGCAGCAGCAAGCGTCTTTAATGGCATTTTTTCGTGTTCTATATAAACGACTTTAACAGAATAAAGAATAGTACAATGGCTTTGAATAGCAACATAATCAAAAAGTTATAAAGCAGTTGAATCACTGCATGTCTAAAAATGTGCGCAATGAAAGAAAAGAAAAAAAAAATATATATATTGCAGTTTCAATAAGGCTGTAGTTTGATAAGAAGCCCATTCAAAACAAAATTCAGTATCAGAATCTATCTTCCTGAGCCACGACATAAAGACAACGAAAGAAGGCATGAAAAAATATGTATTCATTATGCAAAAAATCTTTAACCGAGGTATTAGTGTATTTATTTAAAAAATGTTGGTTCGAAAGCATTTTGCACATTTTACAAAGAACTAGCCATACAGGCACTTATTGGGATCAATATGTGTACCAAGATGTCAAGACAGTCGTTAGACAAAGGTAGAAAGGATTCGAAAAAAAAAGAGCTATATAAAATGGGAGGGGTGTAATTTATTTGGATTCAAACCTTCATGTATAAAGAAAGACATTAATAAAATTTGCACAAAATATCATTAAAAATGTTTTTGTTGAAATATTTTGTATATTAATCGCAAAATTTATGTATAATTGAGAAAAAAACGCCATTTTTTATATTAGCTTATAATTTTATTTACTTACTAGCTAACCCGACCGGCGTTGCCCGGGCCCGAGATAATTACAATCTCAGAGAAAGGCGTTAACCCCCTCCCTCCCCATACCCACAAATATAATGAATAATTTGTTCAAGAGAACCACCGTCACCTACATTAACGCGATCATTAAAAAAAGAATGACATTTTTCTGATAATTAGAACATAACGAAGACGCTACGCTGAAATAGCCGGCAGATGATACCCCTTCCCGACTTCAATTTCAAATCAATATCTTAATTAGTTACCTAATTTTTTTTCAATAGTAAAAATTGACAATTATTTCCTTTCATTTTTTTCAAACTAAATGGAGGGATCGGCCAGAGAAACAGATCTCTTTGTAGTTCAATTTTTAATGAAAGCAGATCCCTGTCTGAAACTTCTTTGGATTGTTTTCACTGGCACCGGCAGATTTTTGGCAGTTTTTTGCATAAATTAAAAAAAATTACCAACCGAATTTTTCAAAAATCACGTAGTCCGATGCAGAATATTATTTTACATATGCTCAGAAATTTTCGAATTGATATCTCAATTAGTTTCCTTAAAATTAGCTAATTAGTAAAATAATTTCGAATTCGTTCATTTCCGCTTGCAAATCCAATGCGCCGGTTCGTTTCTTTCGCCATTTTGATTTAAAAGATGTCATTTTAGAAGAGATGGTTAGTGAGAATCTAATTAATATCTAGGCTAATTATCACAATATTAAAATTTTGAGGGTCAGGTGCACCAAGAGAGGGTTTGGACTAGCTAAATCTAAATTTACAGACTTCTAGGTGCGCTAAATTTTCCTAGCCATCGCCAAAAGACACACACACACAGACAGACACACACACAGACAGACACACACACAGAGCGAAACTTTATTTTATTAGTATAGAATCTATACTATAGATTATAATATTTATAAATAAAAGCTATATCTTTATCAAAATTATCAGTATTCTGATAAAGTGAACCAAAAGAAAAAATCTCTGAATATACAGCCACATTATTTTATCTTAACTGGATAATTAGGGAATTATAATAATTTTCAATAACGGTGTGTGCCATTTCCACTTTTTTTCCTTGTTCCCACATAACTCGAACTGTTTTCGACAAAAATATATATATATTTTTTTTTTCTTCTTTAAGGCAAAACGGTACATTAAAGTTAAGTACTTTCAATAAATCCTTATTCATTTATTATGAGGAAACAAATGCATGACAATTTATCTTAGCCGTTATCGGGAAAATTTTTAGAAGAATAGTTCATTCGCTAAATAAATTAATAATCGGAGAATAATTATATAATGATGCAATTTATCTTTTCTGAAAATAAATAGGCTATTTAGGAATTTAAGAAAGTAATTACCACATTATGAATACAATGCTAATAAATAATTTTTATTCAAAGTACCAAATAAAATGATACATATTAAGCAATATTTTAATAGGATTTTAACATTATTTATTATTTGTAAATGATGAAGAACTAAAAAAAAAAAAGCGATATAATATCAAAATATAAATAGCACAAAATTGTGCTTGTTCTTGCTACAATCAGTGTACAATACAATTAAAAACTTACTTAAAAGTTATTCAATAGTTTTGGCCTGCAACGTCACAGCCATCATCGGGGAGACCAAAGACATATATGTTGAACTTCATTTCCTGACATGATATAAATGAAAACAGGTAATATGTAGGAGACACAGAAAAAGAAAACTAAATATTCTGCAACCATCTGTCGATTAAAATATAAATTAAACCAACCATTCAGTGAAAAAACGATGGGGGAGGTGTTAATTAATTTTCAAATGATTAATCCAGATATTTGGTATGTTAAATGAAAAATTATCGTTACAAGTTTCATTATTTCGTAATTTAATTTCTAGTAAAAACTGTGTTCTAAATAAGTTTATTTTTTCATTTACTTTCGTTTTAACTGTAATTTATGTTTCAGAATAAATATAGCATGACGGGATATGACTTTTGCAGACTATGTAGCGCTAAATCCTCTTATCATTTTCTGACTTTGCTAACTTAAAATATACATTACACAAATGTTGGAAGAAATTTCTTTTACAATAATATACATTTTTTCTTCACATTTAAAAAAATTTGTAATTATAAAAATAATAATAATAAATAGTAGCTTTTTAGAAAAAGACGAACTTAAATACAAAAATAAATCTTATACAATAAAACAAATATTGTTTTCGCTTTAGCAGTAAAATCTGTGTACAACGTTGTGTATTAATGTTTTGATCGTATATTTTTGATTGATAGTAATATATTTTTAATTATTGAATAAAAATACCATCGACAGCTGTACAATTATCTACAAGTTTTTGATCAGTTATTTTAAACAGTGTAACAGTGTATTTAATAATGTAATTTCTTTTTTCTTTTCTTTTTTTTTTGATAAAAACATAACAACATGTATTCTTATTACTTAAAATATGTTGCTTACGATTTCCTATCGGTGTACATTATAAATTATGTCTCTGAGCGTATAATCATTTCTAATTCAGCAATTTAGCAATGAGCTCACAAAGAAAAATAAAGGGATTATTTAATATACTAAATAACAGAATATATTGCGAATTATAAATAAACCAACTTATCGTTCTGTTTATTTCTAGTGTACCTTCATTTCTAATTGTTTCGGTTTCATATTTGATATTTTCACAGGAAGAATGAAAAAATAACATGAATGATATGAACTTATAAGGCCTTTTCTGAAGTTAAAAAATATATATTTACTTTGCAATTATAAGTAAACACACGTTATTAGAAATATCACAATGATTTAAAGAGTAAAGTTCCAAAATAGTAATATATATATATATATATCGCTATAAAAATTAATCAATCAAAATACATTTTTATATATTTATACAAAAAATGACTGTTACTTTTTAGTGACGAATTGATATTTTAAAATTTGTAACAAATGTAATCCCTAACATATTAAGCGACACAGTACGTATAAATTTTGTTTATAAAAATAAAATAAAATAAATACTGTTAGCAAAATTATTGGGAGAAAGCGATTATAAAAATTTCCATAATTTATAAGCCTATGTATTATTTTTTTAGTTATGTGTTTCTTTTTAAATACAAACTGATGCTGGAGGAATCCATAAAAATAAAACGTTTGAGGCAAATGTTTGATAAATAACGTAATATAAATTTTAAGAAATATTTATTTTTTTCTATTTAAAAGATATATCGTTCCACTGGACAGAAAATAACCCCAACCAAGGAAAAAAAGTCAAGCACTCTGATTATGGGAATTTTAATGCTAATATGAAGATGAAACCACTCATTTTATTTGTGGAATTTATGCATTTGGGACTTGATAATTCTGTATAAATTCCACAAATTTCATTCATTCTATTTATTTCATTCAATTTTTAATTTAATTTCTACTTCTTTTAAATAAGTATTTAATATCTATATTCATAGTGCTGGGGCTACAATTTCGTTGTCAATAAATTATTACTTCCTAAATCATTATTTCAAGTTTCAGCTGGTGTTTCGGTAATGTTTCATTAATGGTTATTCATTCAAATTATTATGCTGCATATGCGCATATAATTATGAATGTAAGTCATTTATGATGTCTTTATATTTTGATATCTTCTCATTTTGAATTTCAACAATTCATCTTGATTTATATATTCTTATGCATTTTGGTATCGTATATATTTTTAAATATATATAATGGTGCTAATTTATTTTAGCAATCTTTCACACACATATATATATATATATATATATATATATATATATATATATACAAATTAACGAAATTTCATTATCTCGTGAGTTGTTGCTCTTTGTTAACCTTAAAATAATTAGAAAAATATGATTTCTTGATGTGTAAATCTAAACAGAATTCAATAAGTTTTGATGTTTTTTATTTTATTTTATTTTATTTTATTTTATTTTATTTTATTTTATTTTATTTATTTTTCTTTATTTATTTTTCTTTTATTTATTTATTTATTTTATTTTATTTTATTTATTTATTTATTTATTTATTTATTTATTTATTTATTTATTTATTTTATTTTATTTTATTTTATTTTATTTATTTATTTATTTATTTATTTATTTATTTTATTTTATTTTATTTTATTTTATTTTATTTTATTTATTTATTTTACAATTACCATTTTCAGACTTTTAATAAGTTTATTAAATGTATATGTATGACTTTATCATAGATCATGAATCTTCCCTTTTACGAATTTCAATTTCCCTGATCTTTAAGGAAAATTACGGAAACAAACCCGGGCTTCCCGGGTTACAGAACATAGGCAAAAACCCTTTTTTTCTAATTCTAATAGCTTTTTCATATTTAATATATATATATTAAACTGATTCATTAACAGCGTAAAAAATAACTTTTATAAGAAAAATATCAATAATATATTTTTAAAAAATTTCGAAATGTAATAAACCAATACATTTGTATTAGCCGCATGCCAGGAGTTAACGGCCAAGGGAATCGTCCAAGGTTTCGCTACTTATTGCAGGTTTTTTACTCTGAAAATTTCAACTGTTTAAGTGAATAGTTTGAGAACATGTCTGTTAAATTTCATTTTATTTATATTATATTATATTAATATTTATATTTATATTTTGATAAAGTTTTAATTTCGTTCTGCAATATTAGCCGGGAATAAATGCGGACCTTCTTCTATTGATTTAAAAGCAAACGGATTAATCTTTTGCAATCGGACTGCACGTAATAGAGATAAATTTAAAAATAATTCATGCTTGGAAATTATTTTAAAAGTAATAAAAAATCAGTAAATTCAAATACACTTTCCACAGTATTTACATTTTTTTTCTATTCGACGGAGTATAAATTGAAATTGTGCTATGTTTAGAAGTTTAAAAAAATGCAGTGAAAGCGAAATTTATTAGTCAGTTCGTTACTACCACCAAAATGACCTCAGCAATAATCAGACATTTGCTGGTTTATAATATAGATTGTTATTAAAATTAAACCCTATTCTTGACAGTATCATTTACGTGTGACATCATCCCTATGGACCCGATTACGTAAGATTAGCATAAAAATTTAATAAAAGAATTTGGTACTTTTCCGTTATACGGATACCATTGTCGCCAAACATACATTTACATACATTTAATAGATACATTTACATAGATTTACATACATACATTTACATACATACATTTACATACATACATTTACATACATTTACATACATTATGCATTAGCATACATTTTGCCATGGTGTCCGTATAACGTAAAAGTACCAAGGATTTTATTCTATATGTTTGAATCTAGCCAAAATTTGTCTAAAGTCGCTAGCAAATATAACTACTATTCCACCAAATGGGGAATGATTTTTTTTTTGTCTTAAACGGTACGGTCTACACATGCAAATACTAATTTACTCATCATGGGTGCTACATACCAGACGATTAACTTCGTTTCTCTTATTAATTCAGTAAGGTCAGATTGCTTACTTAATGGCACACGTAGATGTTCCGTTGAAATTCAGCGGTATTTTGAATCCAAATGTGCTTCTCTACCTTGATCTAATGACAAAGCTGGAATCCCAGAAGATGAAACAGCTAACGCAACCTAACGCAGCTAACGCATTTTATATAATCTCAACATTTTTAAAACGGCATTAAGTAAAAATGTTTTGCTAGTCATGATGCGTCAATACAATAAACCTTAGAATTTTCATTTAAAACAGCAAGAGAAACTTCATCATAAATTGTTTTTTTAACGTGATAATCCTGCCGCAAACGATAAATAGCCAAATATTATTTGACTCACAAATTTTACATTGAAAAATATTTTTATGTATCACAAACATTCCTTTGATTTTTGTATTAAATAATTTCGATTTATGAAATTATCGCTCATCAAAACGTTTATTATTATTTTTACTACTATTATTATTTTATATTTTATATAAAATCAGTAACAGTTTTTTCTTTTACTTTTCAAAATGGCTGTATTAATTTCTAACTAATAATATCCATTTCAATTCTTTAATCAACGATAATATGCGCTCGCCAAAATGGAAAAAAAATGTCAATGGAAACCATTAAGCTCGAAAAATATGATTTTTTTTTAATTTAAAAAGCCATAATAAATCAGTCAATTACGATATAGTTTTCAAACAAATTGCATTTGAAAGTAGATTTTTTTCTTATAAAAAGGTGTAAAAATTAAAATTGTGAGATGTTTAGAAGTTAAAAATATGCAATAGTAAAAATTGCAAAACTGAAATTTCATCGCCAACTGTTGCCATTCGCAAAATGACGTCAGCGTTAGGCACGGACACGTTTGTTCTTTATAATATAGATAGGAAGCTAGTTAATGCAGCCGTATGCATGCATCGTTAAAAAGTTAAAACAATTATTACGTAACTCTTTTTACATTCATTTTAAGTTTGGGTATTTATTCACTGAGTTTTACACATTAATCATATTTTGAATACTAAATTACAGTTTTAGATTATTACATTAAACTAAAGTAGGATATGATTCAAACCAAATGAAACTTTCGTGAAAATACGAGGGAAATTTTAGTAACAATTCGTAGAGGCACATTTTATAATTAATTGTATTTATGCAAGACCATATGTACAAAGCTTAGCTATGACTTTTATCTCTACTCAAATACTATCTTTGAAGTTCCTTCTGCATAAATCGTCATCTCTCACTAATTAAATTATGTATTGAAGTTTTCTGCAAGAAGTTTTCTTTAAATATAAAGTAATAACTTAAATTCCTACACAACAGCTCTTTGAATTTAAAATTATGGATTTCAAATTAATTTTAATCAGTAAAAGAAATATAGTGGTCATTTCCCTTGTTTACATATTTTAATATTCTTAGAACTTTCTTATAGCTAATGTGAGAGTGCAAAATTAGAATTCATGCAGTATACTAAATTGTGTAGTAGTATACATATCGGATTACAGACACTGTAAAATTTCATATTTGTTCTGCATCTATGTTTTAGAAAACAAATATAATTTACGCAACAGTCTTTTAAAAATGTATCAAATAATGTATTAATTATAGATAACGCAAAGGAACATAATGAGATTTCCCGAGGCATTTTAAGGTATCTGACTACGTTTAAAAAGTTGTTTTCGACCAAAATTGTCAAAACGATTTTATTACATTTTATTAAAGCCCAACTGTTTACCTTTCCAGAACTATATTCATTTTTATTGTACGATAAATGGAACCGGAGTTGTAGCGGTTTTTAAATATTCAACAGCTGTCACTCAAACCAGAAGTACTGTTTAAAGGACCGGAAGTACTATTTAAAGGTACTAACTGAGAGAGGGGAAGCAAAAATATGGCCTTCTAGAAATAAACAAAGGCTCAGTACTTGAAAAAAAGAGTATGGCTCATAAAAACCGTGACGTTTAGGTGCGTATTACTGTGTATATTCTTGTAGTAAAACATAAATCTAAACTTTAAATGCATTTTTTGGAATATGTAATTTTTGGTGAAAATTTCATACGCAAAACATGATTTCTCAAAAAGTTATTAGAATATCACTATGTAATTTAAATTGCATGTTGTTTACACTATTGTGAAGGCAATGAACTAAAGATTTAATTTTAGAATAAATATTTTTTGTGTTATGGATGTTTTTGCGGAATGACATCGATTAATTTTATGAAAATCAGCATGTAAAAATGTGCGATATACTGTAAATTTTGAAGCATTTAAAATATCTCTTAGATTTTTGCTCATTGCCTTCACCAGTGTCACAAGTATGGAATATAAAAAGGAAATTAAGATACATACAATAGATTTTTTGTATCGCGTTTTGCGTATTGAGCCAAATTTCACTAAATTTTACCGCAAAATCCCCCATTTACTAAAATTTCATTAATGAATGAAATATTTTTTGCTTTATTTCGCAGTTTCTAGTCATAATCTTAATAAAAATGAGTTCAAAATATAATTAAATGGCTTTTTGAGAAAAAATTGCTCCGTACGTAGTCAGGCACCTTAAAATTTCTAGCAATAGACATATTGGATTACAGTTAAGTAAAATGTCATATTCGCTCTGGATCTATTTCTTAGAATAGAAATAGAGATATCGTACAAATGTTTAAAAAATGTATCATGTAATGGATTGGTTATACGCGTATCTTACTATATGTCACACGCATTAACTGGGATGGAAACAATTTGATTTTTAAGAAGAATTGAAATTTTATTTAAATTTTAAATAATAGATATATTATTTAAAAATTCAATTAATTTATACTGTATGTATTGGATGCTGGTATTTTAATATTTAGATGAAACAACTGATGTATAATTTAAAACTTGCATGAAATTAGGATTAACAGCATTGACAGAAATTCAAATCGCTTACAAAATATAAGGATAAAGATATAAAATATAAATAAATGTTGGATTAATAATAGTATTATATATATATATACATTATATATAAATTTGTTGTTCTCGGTTTATCAATTTATCGTCTTTATGAACATGATTATTGATATTATGGAGATCAGTAGAAATCTACCATGAAGATATTTTTTTTAATTAATGGTAAACACAACTTTATACAAATAGTCAGCCCTGTATTTTAGAACAATATACCTACATGTTTTTGTCTTGAATGTTATATACAAAGGTATACTAGATTACGTATATTTGTTAAGTACACTCGTTAAATATAAATTATTTTAATAAAAATAAAATATTGTGAAACAGAAGCGTTGTTTTAAAGCTTATTGGACGATTACTGGACGAAAAAAAGGAGATATTTAATTTTTGTATGTTTAAATGAATCTAAGTTAAATTTTAGTCAATAATCATAAAATTTTAATTTAAATTATTTTGTAAATATTAATTATTAAATTGTAATTCAATTATTAAAAAAATCAAAACATATACATACATACACCATATCGTAATCATTGGAAATAACATGCTTAAAAAAAACGAAAATATATTTTCTATTCATTTCGAATTTTGCTTATCACATTAGGAGAAATATACATGTAAGGCAGCGTTCATGGACCATATATTCTATTCGTATTTAATATCTGTTTCTTTTAAAGATATTTTTAAAAATACATTTCGAGGTATCTCTTGTTGTATAAAGAAATAAATAACATTACCTTTCAAAAAGTGTCTTGAGTTACATATGTATCGGTTTGAAACCAAAACAGTTCTACGTGTTATGATAATCTTAGAAAAACTGAGTAAGATTTCATTCCATTTTAGAGAGTTTTCTTTAACTGAAATATAGATTATCCACTTTTGTGCAATTTGTTTATGGATCTGGAGGCGATACATTGAAAAGTTCTTACATAAAATTTACAGCATAATATACACTTATATGTCTGTAATGTTAAATAATAGTATATTAGTGAGTAGTATATTATATAAATTGGCATACTCCGAAGCAGGCAGCTACTAATGATAATCTTACAAAGATTAAAAGCCCCTCAAGTGAATTCAGCACAAAACAGATGTCGTCAGTAGAATAAAGATAAACGAGTAAACTTATATTATACAAAAACATTCTTCCATAAAACACGCAAGAAAGGAATAATAAATATAAGAACAATCTACAGCCACGAGGCTGCCTTGCTACAGCCACATATGACATCATGTTTGTAAAATGTCCCTTTTAACAGTTTACGACACAGTTGGAAAGTATTTATGAATTCGTTTGTCTGTCTACAATCTGTCGTATTTTAACTGGAGTAAATAAATTCAGATTGCTATGCAATTGATATATGTTAGTAAGGTTTACTATGGAATGTCCGGGATTTAAAATGAAGTATGTAGTACTTGTTCCTTTAGAGGGACACTCAAAAAATTCCGTGACATTGCGTTCTATGGCAAAAAATCGTTTGCGGCGTGTTTTAATGACGTTACACTATTTAAAAAAATATTAAAATAATTGATATTTAATACTGAGGTTCACTGCGAGAGGATCACTGTATAGAATGGTGTGCATAGCATTCCTAGTTCATTTACATGAGTACGCAAAATAATTCGGTTACAGTACTGTCTATAACCAATAAGTGATGAAATCCGTTTTCCATTGGGGTCCAAGTTTTTAAATTTAACTAAATTTGCATATTGCTTGTTGTGTATAAATTCTATACATCATATACAAGTCTCCACAAAAGTTCTCTGATAAATTTCCATTTATTGACGGAAAGTGCTGAAGGGAAATTTTCAACTGTGCTGTGTGTTTTCTAACTGAACTAAATTTTAGCATAATATGTAGTATAAATACAAAGTTATAGATCATATACAGGGATGCACAAAACATTTCAGATAGTTTTGCGACTGTTGATGGTAATTGCTAAAAGTGTGTTTACAAATTTGTTATGAGTTTTCCAAATTGTTCGCTTAGGCATCATCTTTTACCTTATTAAACAGTGAAGTTTTGTTGCAGTATTCTGAATGTGTAGAAAAGAGTTTCATAATCTAAGCTTGACGCATATTGTTTTCAATCATGTTTTTGGAAGATGAATGGGAGTTAATGAATTCAAATCTTGTGTTTTTGGAAACTCGAAAACTATACACATAAACACTATACATAACATAATGTTAAATCAGCTTAAAATCGCCTAACAAATAAACCAACAATAAGTAAAACAAGAACGAGAAATCATGCGTCAAGCACAGATTATATAACACTTTCCAACGCTTCCAAAATAATTTTACAAATTATTACCGTTTAATAAGCTGAAAGATAACATCTAAGTAAACAATTTGGAAAACGCAAAACATATTTAAAAACGTAATTTCAGGAATTTCCAACATATACAATATTCGGAAAAATATACGAATACTTTTATAAAGCCCTGTATAGGATCTATAGATTTGTATATATGCTACATAGGATGCTAAATTTTAATTTAGTTAGGAAACGCGTAGAAGAGTTTAAAATTCTCCTTCTGGAGTTTCTGTCAATAAACGGAAATGTGTTCGCGAACTTTTGTGCTGCCCTGTATATAATCTACAGAATTTATACACACCAAGTAATAGACAAAAAGTGAGTTAAATTTAAAATCGTGTTCAGCAACTTAAAACGCACTTCCAGGAATTATTGTTAACAGACAGTAGATAAATCTTGTGTGTGTCCCTGTAAATAAACGATGACTGTTATACACACAATATTCTGTAGTAAGCCTCTTGTAATGCACCTTAGTGATATATATAAATTTCAATGCGTTTAAAATAGTGAAACATTATTTAATTAAACCGCAAACGATTTTTCTCCAAAGACGTAATGTAACGGGATTCTTTTGACTGTCCCTGTAAGGTAACTATAAATGCTATGCACACCCTATTCCATATTAAGCTTCTTGTAATGCACCTTAGTGATATAGTATATCAATTACAGTGTGTTTGAAATTGCGTAACATCATTAAAATAAACCGCAAATGATTATTCCCTATAGATCGCAATGTAACGGAATTATTTTGAGTGTCCCTGTGAAAAACTATAAGTACTACACACTTCAGTTGAAATAGGGAACATGCTATAGGTAACGACAATAAGATATAAAAATTGTAGGGCAATCGGAGCATATTTAAGGGCGTTAGAGCACGGACAGACGGCCAGACAAATGAAGTCCTAAACAATTTTCAACTAGGTTGGAAAATGTGAAAAATGAAATTTGTTTACTTGTTTAGTTAATTGCTATATAATATTTGAAGATATAAGTCTTACAATGATGAATCGATGAGGATGTGTAATTTTTTAACTTATTAATGCAGGATGAATTTAAAAATTTTGTTTTAATCGTTTCCGATTGAAAAATAAAAATGCAACAAATTTAAAATAAAGACATATACTTGAAATAAAGAAAATAATAAATATTTAAATTCTTTAAGCCTGAAAATTTCTTGGAAGTGCACACACTTCAAAATAAATCACAAATAAAATGTTCCCTATACGTATTTAAATGAAATGTTTCTTTAAATTTCGAAGAAAATAAATAGATGGTAATGAATTAAATACTTGGATAAATTATATTCTAAAAAATAATAATAATTTGTTTCTTCGGTGACGATTGAGAGAAATGATAAATCATTGATATTTATCTTAAAAAACTACGATAGTAAAATGCATTAAATTATTTTAAAATGATTATTTTTTTCTCTTTTAAGCACTCTATATTTAATGAGATAGTGAAAATAAGGAAAAATCGACTAAAAATATGAAATGTTGTTTTCGTGGGACATTTTTTGTAAAGTAAAAAAAAAACATCATCATATTGCCACATATTTGTCCAAAGTGTGTTTTTATACTTCTTACATGTAAGTAATCCAAATAACATATCGTAATATACTCAGATGCATTTTTCTGAAATCATATATTTCTCTATCTATAGAACTTGAAAATGCTGTATGTATTTTTCCCCCAAAATACTTAAAATGTCTAAGAAAATCATACTAAAAGATATCTAACATCTATTTTGGAGTATGGGTTTGCAATTACTTATTTTTTTTTCTAATTTTAAGAAACATATAATGCAATATTTGAAAAAAAAATGCAATACAAAAATTTCGACAGCAGAAAATTAATAATAGTTTAAAAATTTTCTCTCACCAAATCCACTGATATTAGAGTCGGCTAGATTCGAACACTGGATCTCTTATATTAGACCTGGAGACGTTATCTCTACACTAGTACTGCTTGATTACATCGCCGCTATATTTATCAGTTATACTCAGTTATACCTTAGTTTGCAGCAATGGTAATTTGAATTCAAAAAATGTCCAGCATTCACTTCAAACGAATCACATCCCGCTAATTGCGTACGCCAGTATTTTGAAACGGGTTGCAACAGCTAAAATGGTAGATTACTCCTTGAGGGTTGGTTCACTCAATTGCGATTGCAGACTTTTAATGAACCTCGTTCTGTCCCCAGTGAATATTGTCTGTTTTTAAAATAACTAACTTTAACTGTTCTTGATTTGTTCAGTCGTTTGCTATGCAATGGATTTTTTGTACTGATGATGACTCGCGTGTCGCTTGGGAAACGTTTACAAATTGTATTTTTAATTGTTTTTAAGTATATTTTTTATAAATTTTATTTTTTAACTGTGCTCAAGTCTGTCTTAATTTATTTTATTTGGTGTTTTAATTTATACCTTAGTTATTTCACCTATGAAATTATTCCCTAAATCGATTTAAAAAAATAGTTTAGAAATGATTAAATACCTAATACGTCTGTCGTTTTTGATTAAAATCTATACAGTTTTTGAGAATGTGGTATATAAAATATTTCCAAAATAAGGTGTTAATTGGAAGTATAATTTGACAGTTATCGTATTCAGTTAATCGCACATGCACACACAAACATCATGATTACAACGGTGTTCGAAAAGTAAAAAATAGAGATGAAACACAATGAAAAATCGAAGAAATGAAGAGATAAAAAAACAGCATATTTTCAATAATAATCGGCTGAACATAGGATATTTTTTATGTACAACTTGACGAGAACATATTTAAACAAATGCAGATTGTAAAAAGATATGTTCAGATTTGGTATTCAAAATATGCATTATGTAGAAAATAAATTTTGCCCAAATACAAGGAAACCTTAGCGAACGATTGATCTAAATTACTTTTTTTTATTATAAATTTGATTTTATACCAAATAAACGAACATGAAAAAATAGTACCTGTGATTTATCTTCTAAGATTTTGGATCTTATAAAATTATTGAAATAAACCTTTGTTTATTTATTATGTTATATAATTTTCATTTTTCGAAAAATATAACTTTTTATTTAACAAAAATATTGCTATTCACATTTAAAATGTAATCTTTATGTGATCGTTAAAAATAATTTCTATCGGTATTTTTGTTCTTCACGTTCTTAATAATACTAACATGGCTAACATGTTATATAAATTTGTCGTATAAATAACTAGTTAAAAACAAAAGTTTCAAATAGAGAATCTAGTAAAAGCTTGAAAGAATTCTTTCTTTACTTGAACGCGCTCTAAAAGCAAATTCTTCTGTTACTATAAGTCTATGAACTTCGCTTCATATTTCTCCTATGCCAGTTCAATAACAATAGAGCAGACATTTTATTTTTGAAAAATCAAATATGTATGCTGTCAAAGAAGGAATCATGTCTGCTTTGACTCATTCCGTACTGTCAGTTTAAAGAATACTGTTATGCTTGAAAACAACAATAAATCTTAAAGTATAAATTTTTAAGAAAAGAAAAGTATATTTTTAAATTTCGCGTACATGTATAAATATTATTTATGAATATATATATATATCATTTTTGAATGCATGTGCATACTGCTTTGAAAGAAAAATTATAATTTATCTCATTTACGTAGTTTGTGAGTTTAATATGTGAGCAAAACATATACCTTTTAAATTTAAGTTAAAACTTTAAAATATATCAGCTATTAAATTATATATTTTTTTGTTTTTGTAAAACTATACGTGTACCAGAAATTGCATATGTATTTTCGCCATGTGGGTGATACATTTTCAAAAAATTTTGACTTTGAAGTAAAACATTCTTTTATAATTACAGACATGGTTAGTCACTAAAATAGAGTTTAGAATACTGATAACAAATATATGCGTCAATTAAAGTGTAAATTCAATGTAAATTTCATATAAATATACTAGGCGTTTATAAAAATACACGATATAATAATATAATAACTGAAATCAAATAAAAGTACACTGTTAAAATTTTGCAGCAAACTGTCCTGTCATTAGACCGTTTTTATAGAAAACTGTTACATAACCGTAATTTCACTGAATGGTGACCATATTATTGCCTATATTATGATCAGAATAGAGTTAATTGATGGTTATGCAACCGTTTTCTATAAAAAAGGTCGAATGGCTGGACAGTTTGCTGCAAATTTTTAACAGTGTATGTATACATGTTAAAATAGGTAAATAATTAAATATGTGTCCTTCACTTAAAGTACATATCTCATTAAATTGTAAAAAAAAACAATTAAAGAAAAAAAGCGTTATGTTGTTTGTTAATAATATTTAATAAATATATTAAATATGTTAGTAATATTTTATAACATTATTATGTTTTATTTGTATTACAAGACAGGTATATATTCCGAGTATATTTTGAAAAGATATTGCAAATAATTACCATAAGTATCACTTCCTTTCAATAAAAAAATATTTCCTTTAATGATAAAACTTTAAATATTTTGGAAATATCATGCAAGAAAGTTTTATTTTATATTTATTTAAGACTGATTTTAAAATATTTAACGTAAAAAAACAGCACCAGATAAAACAAATTAAGACAATATACGGTACTAATTTTTTTTTTTAATATCTTGTATATTTCCTTTATTTTGTGTCTTTCTAGAGTCTCCTTTAAATATACTTGGATTTCTACGATATTGCTATACATTATTGAAGTTTACTAGGCTACATGCTCAATTGATAAAGTGAAATTTATTACAGCATCAAGTTGGTTGTTTAAATGTTATCTACATATCACAGCCGAATATCGAAGAAAGGGTATCAAAACTGATATATCGTATGTTAATTATTTACTAGATAGCAACTTTAAAAGGCTTTGTAATTTAAAATACCAAAACTAAAATTTCGATTTATTTATTGTATCATTAGATTTATTCGGGGTTTAATGTTACATATTACTTGGATATCAAAGTTATATACCTTAAAAAGCATATTCTAATCGCAAGAAATAAAAGTTACTCCGTTTTAATTGAGAAAACAGTGAGTGAAGATTGTAGGTATGACCATTTTTTTTCTCATGTGTTTTAAATATATTATCAGTTGGCACACGGTTTTCTTACAGTGCGCGCAAGTAACAAATTTTCATAAAATCTAAATCAAAGTTTAAAAATCATTCGATGTCTGTGTTAAAATACACATATAGGTTTCAAATGTAACCGGTTCTAACTGGATTATTTCCAAGCGGTTCATTTCGTTCGATTCAGAATTATAATAAAATAAAATAAGAAAACAAAAAATCGACTTTTAAAATATTTAAAATTGATGACACCCTTTAACCCTCTAATGTCCATGGTAGCATATATGCTACCACCACTGATTCCAATTAATTAGTTTTTTTTTTTTTTTTTAATTCAGATATTCCATATTCATTCCAAAATTTTAAAATAGCAATATTTACTTCTCATGGCAAACATTCCGTCTTTATATAAAGCTAAATTTATTATTAAAATTTTCTGATATGAATTCAGATTTTCTGAATTAAGGAATTTCTAGAACGTATTTTACCATGGAAATTAAAGGGTTAAAGAACAAATATGACCGGAACGGAAAATCTTTTGATACATAAAATATTAAAAACCATTTTTTCTTCAATGAAAATGCAGGTTTTCCCACATTTCTATACTCATTTCACATGGAAAATAACAAATACAAAGTACAAATAGCTGAAAGTAATTGAAAATGTTTTCGTAACACTTTTTCTGCTATAAATTATTTTCTTTTAAATATTTTAACATTTGTGCAGCGCGTGATTTCCTGAAAAACAAGTCGTATATATGATATCCAAATTCATTTTTAGAATCTTTTGTTTAATTTAACTGGATTTTTGTAATTAAAGATGATGTTTAATAATCGATTTTTTGCTAACTTCCCGATATCGTGTAATTGTAACATATATGTACATAGGTGTGTTTCCGATGACAATATAACATTTTAATATTTTTAGAACTTTACTATAAATTAATAAATTTATTTTAAAACATTTTTCCGTTAACAGGCTCCATTTGATAAATCGTCAAATAAACTTTATTGTCACAACTGCTTACCAGTTCTATACACAATGGAGGCCAAAGCAAAATTATAGGCCAAAGTACACTCGCCAAATTAGAACAACTGGCTGCGAAAGTGAAAACATATTTTAAACTAGTCGTTGGGGGCCAACGTAATACTTACCCATCATGGATATGCATAATGTAAACTATTAAAATAAAAATGTGTAAACTACTTATAAAGTGCATTGCAATTCAAATAAAATCGTGGCTTGATGACGTCACAAACTTTAAAGTCTCGATTACTGAATTGCTTGAAAGAAACATCCTTATAACTCCAAAAATAATAATCCTATTAACTAGCAGTTTGTTGCATCTGATTAAGCGTCAAATTTTCAATTAAAATATATCTTTGAAGTGAAATTTGGATGAAATACAGGGTCATGAAAAATCGAATAGTGTGGAAAATAGGATTCCAAATATCTCGGCAACTAATTATCCGATCAACTTCATGCTTTATGCAAAATTTATGTTTTTTTTATTGTCTTTTATATTCATTTCTTAAAATAAACAATTTGGAAAATTTTTATATACCTTTCATCAGAACAAATATTTCGAGAGTCCGAAAAAAATTGTTCCGGTTAATCGAGGTTATTGAAATGAAATAGGCTTCTTCCCATTATTACATACTAAGTTCATACCAAATTGCAAGTCTCTATCTCAATTTTTTTGGGAGATAGAGCGTTTACAGACACCACAGACACACAGACGGACGGCAAATTTTTTTTTCTAAAAATATGTTTTTCGGAATCTCCAGTGTCTGAAACGTGTAAATCCGTCAAAAAAAATTTTTCGATTTTCAAAACGATTACAAGACTTACCCTATGTACGTATGATGGGTAAGTAATAATAAAAATTACAAAATATACGTAAGTAAAAAAGGTGTAATATTTTTTATCATAAATACTCTTTTATACAAGGGTTCTTTACACTTCATGTCAAAAGTATTTATGATAGTAAACATTCTTATACAAAATGACGTTATAGTGGGAGTTTTACAAATGCTATTCTTTTAAAGAATAGCTTTTTATACTTCTAGCAAAATAACACATTTGGGATTACATTTTACAAAAGTATTACTTCTATGTTAAGATATAAACTTCGTGAAACGTACATATATGAACAATTTACTAAAATAAACACGTTTTCCTGATTTTCAAAATATCCCATCTAATCAAAAATACAAAAATACTATAGTCACTGAAAAAAAAATCACTTCGATAACTTTAAAACTTTATTTTAAATGAAATATATCAGTATGTTTTTCCCAGCAATTTAATATTGTGTTTCCTTTGAAATAACTGAAAACACAATTAAGTGAAAATTGTTGGCTACATTTATATGCAAGTGCTAATATTACATATAAGTCACATTTTAATTATTTACAAGCTTCATAATAACACCTCCTTAATATTCCAATTTATAAAACAATTCTGCCAAATATGTAGGACGAGTGTGCCTAATATCGCACTCATTTTGAAAATTTGATTTAATTCGGCTAGACTGCACAACAAATTGAAACTGATAGACGATATGGGTTCATAAAACATTATAATAAAACACTTTTCACTTATTCTTGCAAATAAACATGAAAAACGCCTTAGTTCCAACTTTCAAAATGTGTTCCTAATGTTGCACCCCCTATGGTATATTAGGAACACAATAAGATTTACAATTCTTGTAAAAATTAGTAGTTGTAACGTTACTAACGAATAAACTTTTCGCCCAGCCTAGAAATTGATTGTTTATACTTTGTCTTTCAGCTTGGAATTTGGAAATTCATAAAGTTTTGAAGCTCGTCCCAAGCCTATTACCTTGAACCGTACGGCCTGAATTGCTTTAATCATATTCTAAATTACTAATGGACTGAAATTACTAATGGAGATCAAATTTAGACAACGACAACCAGAATTCTGCAGGTACTTCACTTAGAAATCATGGGGGGTTGGCGATATTAGGAAGGGTGCTGCTATATTAGGCACACTTCCCCTAGAATATTACTCTTCCCAAAAATATACAATAAATGGCATTTCTGACTTTTAATATTTTGAAAAGTGAAATCGACATTATAAAGTATCAATAGATTAAAACTTTCTCAATAAATATTTATACTTTTGAAACTACACTGTAAACTGAAATGTCTGAAAATCAGACATTTAAGTGTCTGAAACGGATGGTTCAAAAAAGAGACACTTTGAAGTGTCTTAAAATTTTAAGACATTTGTACGTGTCTTATTTTCAGATATTTGAAGTGTCTGAAATAGCGCCATTTTTTTTTACCCGGGCAAACAGAATGTAAAATAAATTGCAAAAAAAAAAATGTGAAGTGCTGACATCTATCGTATCATTTCGATTACGGGAGGATAATCTGAAATCCTCATTCTACCTACGATTGGGTTCGATCTCGCGTCCTTCTGTTTACGAGACTAACGCCTTAACCAATCAAGCCATCAAGACATGTGAAGGATTGGTTTTAAATTGAAGTAATGAGATGACTCGGTAGCGTGGTGATATTTTTATAGAATTAATTTATATATTTCTGAGAAATTAAAAAAATTTGGAAAGATTTGGTAAATTTCAAATGATGGTTAAAATTGTACAATTTTATTATTTATGTGTGGGGGGGGGGAGGATATATGAATGATACATATTTTCAATTCAAATAGTATAAATTAAGTGATTAAATATATAACAAATTATAACACCTTCTAATTATATACTTTTTCCAATTGCTAAAAGGCGTAAAATAAAAAGATTATAAAGAATAAAATAAGTTTCTACAGAAAAAAAAGAGAATAATACCTGATATTAAGTATCATAGAAAAACCACAGTCCTGGCAAGATAATATCAACAAGAAAGCATCCAAATAAATTTCAATGAAAGTAAAATAATTTTTCCCCTGCAACCTATACTATCAATCCATTATAAGGGAAACCATAGAAGTTGTAACAAGTAAAAATGCAATATGTAACGATGCAACATTTTAACTTACCAAATTTGCGTTTAATGTTATCATTTTAACATTGTCATTTAACTTACAAAAATTGTGACTCGAGTTATCCTATGGTTACAAACATGGAAATAAACATCCAAGTAAAAAATAGAAAATAAATAACGTGCATAATGTAAAAAGTACGTGAAAATTTAAATGATAGCATTACAAATGATTCCACAGATCTTGTAATTATAGAATATTCTTATTTGTGTGATAATGACTCAGATTGAGCTGAAACATGTCAACAGTGTAATAAAACTTATTTTACTGTTTATAATATTTTTATTGTACACCTTTTAGCAATTAAAAGGAGTATTAAATATGATTATTAAAACTATATGGGCGGGGTAACTTTTTCTGCGTACTTTCTGACACATTTTCCGACTCATTTTTTAACGCAAAGACAGGAGATTAGCTGTTGAAACCATTTAGGATCGTAATCAGTGTTCCACTTTTATAATAAATGAATTACTTTTCGAATTGTATGCAGATTCTGACTCTCACTTCTCGCTCCGAAAATTTGGTTTAAAACGCCACCTTTGACAGTATTTTCTGATAGATGTGTTGTATTTTCCAAAACATGGCAAACACTATTCGATTACATAGTTTTTGAATAAAAAAAACCTACCCTTTTCCTGTTTTTTTGAACAGAAATGAATTAAAAAAATTGTGATAAATTATCTTCTCTGAATATGTGAACAAGAACAGGGGTCAGCTTGAATAGTGTCGCCATCTGTTATCAAATTATTTTAATCAGTCCCAATTAAAATCAATCTTATTTCTTATAGACAAAGTTGACGAAATTCTAAGGTAATATATAGATGTGAACATCTAGAAGGTAAATTTGAACACTAAAAATAAATATTTATAATATTCTAAAGGATTTAATATTTTTAGAAATGAAAAATTGTTATACACATTACATGCAAAAGAAATTACACGCTTTTTTCATACACTTTATTGTCTAATATTACATCCATATATATTATATGTCTATATTATATGGTATATACAAATTGTAAAGCGATTTTTATTAGTCGAATATTGCAGTTAGAGACGTTGGGACGCAAGAGATTTTCCAGGGCCCCACGCAAAATTTAGTTGATGGAAAGTATTTGAAGCAACATTCTTCTGTTTCGAAACATTATTTGATATTGCTGGCATATACAGGGGCAAGATTGTATCACAGTCACCACGTATATCACACAATTGTAGTAAATTCAGAATTCAGACACTTAAGTGTCTGAATTCTGCCTTACTTTCATATGTCTTATTTTCAGACATATCGTTATTATTCAGACATTTTCTTAGTTATTTTATACCCTGGTAACAGTAAGACACTTATGTGTCTTAAATTCAGACATCTCTGATGTCTGAATTTGAACTGAATTTTCAAATTCAGACACTTAAGTGTCTAAATTGCTTTTTCAGACACATATGTGTTGGAATTTAAGACGCCTCTATTTGCAGTGTATTTTCATTACAATTTCTATTTTACATTTTTTATCATTTACATTTTTATTACTGCTAAAACTTCAGCGATAACCCGATATCATAAAAGATAATTCTAAAAGTAAAGAAATAAGTATTCGAATTTTGATGTTTGCGATTGTTGTAATCTACAAACGTTTAAATCAGTGATATCCAACCTTTGACTTCCTATGACTTCCTAGGGGCATATTTTCGCCAAAAAAATTGATTCTGTCTAAACCAAAGTGAAAGTACGTAGTATGCAATCACTCAAAATTATTCTACACCATTCTACTATATTTATTTTTAATAGCATCAGGGAATCAGAATATAAAGCATAAAACTTTTTTTAATGCAATTAGAGTGATCAATAAATTAAATAAAACAGTAAACCGTATTGGTTATTAAACTTTAAAATTAGATCAACATATACATTTTTAGGGTTCCGTGCTTAAAAGTAAAAACGGAACCATTATAAGATCATTCATGTGTCTGTCTGTCCGTCAATCTCAGTCGTTTTTCTTTAAATCTATGGACCGTGAAATGTTCAAACTTGGAAGAGATATAAAGGTTATTAACCCGAAAAATTTTAGATTATTAGCCATTCACACAATTTTTAGGAAAAACTTGGGGGGTCTAATTAAGTTATTTGAAAAAAAAAATGTCAATCGTGTGGGGTTTCGTTCGAAAGATCTTGTAACATCAAACTCAAAATGATATTAGTTTTAATTTTAGGTATTACAGTTTCAGTGATATAGTCGAAACTGTACTACATAAAATACACCCCCCTCCCTCCTATATATGAATCTACCGAAACTAAAATTATGAAAAGTTTAGGGGTAGTAGGGGTCTATTTACATCTTTCGGAAAAACTACAGTGATTATCCAAGGTGAGATAAGTTTTCAGAAAGATGAATTTTTTCGTTACAAACAAACTTTACTTTGAGGAGTACCTATCGATCATCCAAGGATTGTTGATAATTATTTTCGAAAACATTTTGGTAATTAGCAAAGATATTAAATAGAATTCTATTTAGAAAAAAGCGACACGGTCCAATGTGGCGTTGCAACTTTGAGACCTATTTTTCAAACGTGCTAGGCACAAAACTATGTTTAAACTTTGTACAATGTCATTTTTTAGGTAAATTTATTATAATGAATCCTTTGTACGCTTCTAAATCTCGCACTTTATCGACTATGTATCAAATATCAAATTTGGGGTATTTCTACACAATAGAAAATAAGATACAGCTATAATGTATCTCGCTAAAAGTACAGGGCTAACATTACGTAAACCCGTTCTCAGGCAAAAGTTGGCATAAAACATGAGCAAGTTTGGAAAGAATGTGGTTAAAATGTATGACTGATACAAGCAATGAGCAGAACCGTCTTCTGTTTAGTGTTCAGAGTGAAAATTCAATTACTATCTATTTATATCAAGGCCTACAAGAGTATGAAGTGTCATTGAATTTCATGCATTAGTTATTGAACTATCGCGGAATTCGTAAAAATCACAGCATGGCAGCAACAGCTGTTGGGTGGTATACTACACTCAAATCAGCATCGATGTATGTAAAGTTGTAGCAGAATACGAAGTTTCACGAAAGTTTCTTGAGATACAGCTGTTGAAGAAATCGTGCAAACACAGTATAGTTGAGCCCCTGTTTGACGATATATACCCAAACCCAATGCGTGCCAATATATGTCTGGGTCTAACTGAAACTGCAGTTTGATAAAATTTCGAGCATTAGATCTTGAGGTAAAACGACCATAAATGTTGTGTCGAATACTTACAGACATTCACACACAGACAGAACACCTAGACTCACTGACGTTTTCTAAAAAACAATCAAATCGTGTTAAATACATTTTTAACGTATATGTCTGTCAGACACCAGAAGTCTAAATATTTCAGGCATCCAATACTTTCTTGTATAGATAGAAGAAAGAAAAAAAATTCTCTTGCCGAATATTTACTATTTTTTTCCTAATAATAGTTGTTAAGCAAAGAATTGATGTCATTTTCTATTTATTTGTAACGGATATGCCTTTCAAATTTTTTATAAAATGGTCAAGAAGATTCTAACTATAAATGTAAGTACATTACTAACTGGTTATGAAAATATACCTTTCTAATCTAATTATAAGAAGTCTACCTTTAAAACATATTAAATATATAAAGTCTTTCAATTCGAATTTAATTTTAATTACGTCATAAAGTAGCCTACTAAAGTACTTTTTAAACAAATATTTGATCAGAGTATCATAATAATTTTATTTAAGTATATATATTTAGCGCTCAAAATCAAATTATCTGTCACAGTAAGTAAAATAATGTATGTAAAATATTTAGATATATATTTTTTTAATATTACTTTGTTTTTTCAACTTGTAAAATGCCTACTAGTAATTCTTTCCATCCAATTTGGATGATTCACAATGTACTCATCTTAAATTGGATTTCTTTTTATGCCGATATATTTAATAGTATGCTACATGGAGAAATATTTAATCTGCATTTTATTACTGCTGTAATAAAAAAGTTAATTTCGGAATTTAAATTTAATGTAAGTAGAAACTCGTATTTTATTCTTTATTATGAACGTATATTACATTAATAAAAGATGCTTAGAAATATACTTTGTATTTGATATTAAATTAGATATTAAATCCAATTTAATTTCTTTTTAAAGTCATTCACTATAAAGGATATGAATGCAACTAAATATGCGTGCAATGTGATATATATTCCAAAGTATTCAGCGTGTAAGCAGTATTAATATACACGATCTTGTTTTTATGTTGTCCTATTATGCCCAGATTCTCGTAATTAAATAAAATAATATTATTAGATATATTTTACTGAAATATACTTTTTAATGAGAGATTCAATTTTAATGTACATTAAGTCCGATATCTCACTCACTGTGTTCCGAATTTCAAACTCTCATCCATTCCACTGTATTTAATCTTGTAAAACAAGGAAATTAGATATTGAAAAATAAAAATCGTTGTATTTTTAAAATTTATTTAATGTTGTTATCCACTCAAGAAATATTAAATTTGTACTTTTTTTTATAATTTTCATTAATTGTTTTAAATTGCATTGTTATTTGATTTTTTGCAACAGAAATTTAGTGTAGTATAGTTATTTTTGCTTCAACCCTTTCAGTGCGGGAGTCGACTAATGTCGACATCTAGGAGTTGGGTGCTGTAAACTACATTAAGCATCGACAAAAGTCGCCTAGGCGTTCACGGCGTCTATTGTGCTCACTGCAGTGCGTCAGAGGCTTTGCCGAGGCTAACGAAAAAGACAGGCTACCGCGGTGCTTTTCGCGTATCTTTTTTTACAGACCGCCAGAGTCACGTGATGCTTGAATGCACCAATGCAAGTGTACGAAAAGAGCATCACGTCACTCTAGCGGTCTGTAAAAAAATATAAGTGAAATGCACCGCGGTAGCCTGTCTTTTTCGTTAGCCTCGGCTTTGCAGTGATGACGTATTGCGCCTGCGTAGTGCAGTAATTTGGCTATAACCAAAACCAGTAGCAGGCTTTTCGTATAACCATAAGATATGATTTTTAGTTTTGTATTGGGTCGTTCGGAAAGTCGGGTCTCTTTGGGAAAATCAATTCGTACAGGAAAATTCTGCCCGGTAATCAGATAAATAATGTCGCTTTTTTGGTCAAAATATTCCGCACTGGGCATTAACCCCCCCCCCCCAATATATATATATATATATATATATATGTATGTATATCCGCACTGAAAGGGTTAATGATCGCATGTAGTATAATAATATTTCCTCTCTGATAATTAAAACAAATTCCATGAAATTTAAATCTTATTAAAAAGATACTATATTGAAAATACAAAGGTTATAAACTAATTGTTAGAAAATCTGTTTTTATATGAAGCAAAAAAAAATATCTTCCTGTGGTCCTTTTTCAGTAATTAATCAAGTGTTAAATTAACATATTTTTTTGAGTACCGTTATGTTAAGATTCGGTACCTAAACATTCCTTGAATGTGATACATTTGAATGCGTATAGACATTTCTCAGAAGATTTCAATAAAATGGAAATTTTTTAAATTAAAATTCCGTGTGTGCAATATAAAAAAAGACACATGGATATAACTTGAATGTGATACACTTGAATGCGATATAGACATTTCTCAGAAGATTTCAATAAAATGGAAATTTTTTTAATTAACATTCCGTGTGTGCAATATAAAAAAAAGACACATGGACATTCCTTGAATGTGATACACTTGAATGTGATATAGACATTTCTCAGAAGATTTCAATAAAATGGATTTTTTTTAAATTAAAATTCCGTGTGTGCAATATAAAAAAAAGACACATGGACATTCCTTGAATGTGATACACTTGAATGCGATATAGACATTTCTCAGAAGATTTCAATAAAATGGAGATTTTTTAAATTAAAATTCCGTGTGTGCAATATAAAAAAAAACGCATAGACATTAGAACTCTATAATAAATGATCGAACATTTTCTATTTTTATTTGTCTTTTTTTCCATAAATCATAAAAAATTCCAAAGTTTAAGTTAAAAATAAACATTTATTTTCAAATCTAAGCAATATGTCTGAGACATAACGCTCACGGGTCATATACTGGCACCGGCTTTTCAGTTCTTGACGGGATTTTTCGTTTTTCCACTTGTTCCAAAAATCACTTGCACATCTTCGAACTAAGCTCAAAATAACCGTGTATTATACATTATAAGCTTTAAGCAACAGACAAATACCGTATCCCCTATGCGAAATTACACAGAATTTCTGGCAACTGTGCAACTTAATGTCATTTTCTTTGAAAAAAATATTGTGAGTTTAATTTAAAAAGAAGAAAAAATTTAAGAAGATTTTTCATTTTATATGTACATACAATTTAATATATAAATTAGTGTGTTATATATATATATATATATATATATATCTTATGGAAATATATATAACATGTATTGGTAATCATAGCAGAAAGTAAAATTAACAATTTTTGAAAGTTCAACAAAACACAATGCAATATATTGACTATTCATACAATATGTTATAGTTATTAAGTATCCACACCATGTTTCACAGGAAAAGTCAGTATGTTATAAAGACACGTATAATTAAAACAGTAATGCCTTGAAATAGTGCACAAAAACAGGATTTTGATTGCTTTTAATTTGTGTTCTACTTTTGTATTTGGTGGAAAGTTTTTTTAAAGACACACATTAGTATTTTATTCCAGGTATTCACGAAATTATTTGTAAATAATGGTCTTTATGCAGAGAGTTTTCAGTTATTGTTCAACAAACTGATACCGATGCTAGTGTAATTAGGACAATAAACTTTTGTGAGATAGGGTAAAGTCGAAATGTATTTATTCATGTTTTAAACTGAGAGCGGTGATGGTAAACATTAAGACAATGAAATGTTGTGTAGTCGAGTATGGTCGAAATCTATTTATTTAGGTTTTAAACTAAGAAAGGAGATAGTGCACATCAGGACAATAACTTTTGAGTACTATCGTATGGTTGAAATATATTTATTCAGATTTTAAACAGAGACAGGTGTTAGTGCATATCAAGACAATCAACTTTAGTGCAGTAGGGTAGAGTTGAAAGCTATTTATTCAGGTTCTAAACTAGGAGAGGTGACAGGGCATTCACCAAAAATATTTTGTGCAGTACAGTAAGGTCGAAATCTATTTCTTCTTCAGATTTTAACCTGTGAGTAGTACACAGTCAGAAAAATTCGTCTTTATACAATACATTATTCCTCATTTTTCAAGAAATAATTTCCGTACTCCTAGAAAATATTTTTTTCCGGGAATTCTTCCCGAAAGTCTGAAGAAGAGGGAAAATTTCCTTTTAAACCGTGCACGCATGCGTATTGGCTCTATTAATACAAGTTCAAATGTATTTTAAAAATGAAAAATAAAAAATTCGGTAAATAGAAATTTCAAATTTAATTTTAAAAAAAAACAGTGCTTTCGAATTAAAAGAAAATGACAATTAATTTTTCCATTCATTTAAAATTATTTTCGGTTTAATTTTTTAAATGTTATACAAAATATTCTGATTAATATATATAAGTAATAGTTAAATTAAATGGAAAACAAATCGATTTTACTGAAAAAGGCAACAAACAAAAATAACGCTTTCGAATTTTAAAAAGTAACAAATAATTTTCTGATTCATTTAAAATTATTCGTAGTTTATTTTTTAAAGTTATAAAAAACATTCGCACTAAAAATATATTCTAAACGAACACGTTTAAAAAATATATAACAGTTGAACAAAATCGATTTTCCTAAAAAAAGCAAACATTTTTTCTCGAATTTATTTAAAAATATAATATTCATATTTTACATCTAACAATTAAATTAAGAGTATATATATTTCATGTTTTTATCCTCTATTAAAACTAAAGTGTTAAAACCTCAACCATTTGAAGAAAACCCGAATCATCTTTTCAAACTCTTATTCTAGCAAGCACCCGCTGGCTTTACCAGTACGACGCTTGACGCAAGGCACTGTGATCTCTGGATTGGCCCCAATGTCAGCCAGAAAATATGTTTTGAAATATATCAAATAATAAATGTAAGTTTTTAAAACCAACATTCTTCAAATAACGGAAAAATTCCCTCCTGTAACGGAGAAAACAATAAACGGACATTCTTCAAATGACGGAAATAATCCTGCAGCAGTGCTGCCATGAAAATTTTCGTGATATGAAGGAAGTATTTCTGAGAGTATTGGGTATTAGTTCAAATCCATTCATTGAATCAAAAGTCCCGGATACATCACTGCTAACCAATCCCTTCTGACGTTTTACGATATGAATAACAAAAATAAACTTATTAAATTTTTAGCAGTCTCACCTAGTTTTCTGTGAAATATTAAAACATTGCGAGTATGTGATACTGCTCATAATTTGGTCCAAGATATTATACATACTGTCAGTCACATTCCGAAATATGAAGCATGCAGCTGAGCGTACTTTGTACATGGATGATGTTAATTTATAACACATGTTATTCTTTTAGTATATTTGATAGAAATCAATATTAGTTAAAACGTTCGCAAAATTATCTTCATTACTGCATGAAAATACGGGTTCAGAACACCGACATACATTATAAAGTATTTTTGAACATATGTGTACTGTCACTTTTGCAGTTTATCGCCCTAATACTCCTGAGAATATAAAAAAATGTGGAAGTGCGGTTCCCGCATTTTGTGAACTAATATTTTCCATCAGAATCAACAATCTGCTTTACTCACCACATCACTAATTTTTTTTTCATTATATTTTGTTTGTTTCAAGATGGCTTACCAATTCTTAAGGTTTACATTATTACGTAAAAATTTTAAATATATTAAAATTTCTTAAAATAAATTTAAATTTTCTAAATTTCACTTCTTTAATATATATATATTTTCAAAATTTTAACTGTTACTCGTATTTGGCTTCGCCCCTTTGTACTACTTTAGCTAACATGTATTTCCTTCTTCAAGTCTTTTTTCAGCATTTAAAGTCATTTAATTTTTCTTCTTACTTATTTTTTTACGATTTCTCTAATTAAAAGAAAGATAGTAATTTTTTTAGAAGCATGTTGCAGGTATGTATTTAAATTAAAATATAGGATCTGTTAAATCTTTTTGCTGGATTATCGTATGTTATTTTTATTTACTTCAGTATTATCATTTTTACACAAAAATATATTTACTAAGTTTGTTCTTTATTATTTTTGTAAATAAAAATATAGTTAGAAAACAATAATGTTTAAGGAATAAAACATGTAAATCATGAAAAGTATTCACAGAATCATAAACTTTAAAACGATTAGGAAAGATCCGTCTGAAACTTCTATTTATTAAATTTTAGTGATATATTAAAACATTTATTTTCTAAAACTCTAAGTTGTGCTTTTAAAATTGATTTTTGTGTTACGTTACAAATTTGAAATTTCTTCAGCAGGCTCGCTTATAAAGAATATACTTTAATTTATACCTATCCGTTTGTGTAATTTTTATTTATATTTACTAAATGAATATGAGAGCAAATAGAGATTTTTTAAAGTAGACTTTTTTAGCAAAAACTATTTCCTCAAGTTTCTCTCGATTGCAAAAGGATTTGCCTTCCACTACTTGTTATTAAATGTGATAAAGAAAAATAAATACATTGTGCATATTTTAAATAAGTATCAAATATTGGAAAAAAATATCCTTATGTCATCTTGAATTTTAAAAATCTGTTTTTCAAATGTTTGCAAACAGGATTTCGTTTGTCTCAGGCGTTTAAATCCCTTTTGAATAAAAAGACGATAAAGAGGTCTTATGAGAAAAACTAAACAAATTTATTTCATTCTTCCTAAGAAAGCTTTTGTAATGCTTAAGTTATTTTTGACTGAAATTTAAGCTAATCACGATAACGCTATGATATGAAAAACGTTTATGTAATTCTTATAATGCAGCATTACCTTTTAAAATTTAGCGTTTTATTGCATTAGATTTAATCTATTTTAATATAAATAATAAATGTACTTTACATTATATATTTCAATGGATGTTACTTATATTAAAAAATAGCAAAACAGAGCTTAAACTCTATAGAGATAATCATAGAGCAGAACACAATTTCATTTTTCCAATCCTTTTAAAATAATAATATTACTATTTAAATTACAGAATAATGACTTTGTGCTATAAATAGCTTTGCATTTAACCGTTTATATCCTGAATTAATTTTCCAGCTACTTTTTAGATGCTCAGAATCCTCGATTATTCCCACCAGTTATTTATTTTTTTTTTGTAAAGTTTTCCTTATCTAATCATAGCATTTTTGCGATTCAATTAGGTGAAAATTTCTCATTTGAAAAACTGGTGGTAACAGATTAAAAATTCTGTAAAAGACGCTCGTCGCGAAGGGGTTAAAGTGGTACTTATATGTACCGTCAGAATAAAAAGGGTTAAGAAAGGGTAAGTATATATTACTGAACAATATTAAGTGGTTTATAAAACAACTATGTAACATATGTAATTTTCAAATTTATAATCCTATCATAAAAAGAAAATTACGAACCCGCAAGCAATTTTGTTTTCCCTTTAGTTTTATTCTATAATCTAACATTAAAATGCAACAGCTTTTTAAAATTTTCGACATATATAACGAAAAGTTATTGATTATATATTGGGATTTAATATTATTTCTCACTCACTAATTTTATTTACCGCAATAATCCACATATGTTTACATAGTTTTACTTAGTTTTCTAAAAGATAAATTAAGGAATGCTTTTTTCAGTATTTATGTATTGTTAAATGAAAAACTTTACTTCATTGGAATTCAACTGAATAAATAGTATATGGTATTTTAAACTAAGAAAAATTTTTTTTACTGACTTTCATTGTTTAAAGAGGCTATACAATTATTTTGTATATATACACATTATACACGTATATATTCTAGAAGAGTCCACACATAAATTTTGAACGATGGTCCGATTTCAATTTTATCTTGAAAACTTTTCTTTTTTCCACTGATTCACTTTGTTTAGCATCAGGATCTAAAAATGATATATTTTTACAGGCTTTAACGTTTTTAAACAAAGAGCAATCTCACGAAATTTTAATATCGTGTTAAGACCCACATGCCTGTTTATGTTTTTAAGAGAGCCGTGTATAGTATTTTTTTGGCATAGGTCACTCAAAAATGTTAATATGTGATTGAGTATAACGATTAAAGAAAAAGCGATGTTGAAAATAGATTTAAAATAACTGTCGTTTATAATCATTCATCATGTCGGGTGACCCAATTTTACCCGACTTGACACAAACTGGGGTTAAAGTATATTGGGTTTGTCAATGTTTGGTTTAAGTCCGGGTCAGTTTCGATTTGGAGCTTGCGGGTAGGGTTTGATAACCCGTTTATCAAAACGAAAGTACACAATAATGTTTAAGGCTTTCCATGAGTCAGACCGCAAATCCCCCTTTCTAATGTTAAACGTATTGGCTTGGAATGCATCTGTATTTTTCAAATATCTTAACGTAAATTTAAAATGTTTACCTTTCTTTTCCTACTCGATCTTCTTGATGAAAGTTTCTTTTTTATTGTAAAGAATACTTCCAATTTATATATATTTAATTTCACATTTTGAGTGATTAAATCTATGTAAACTTTTCCTCCAATCTTATATACTTGCTATATATACACAAACGAATACAATAATTAATTGTACATCCACATAGTCGTCTGCAATAGCTACAAATAATTTCGAGCAATTTTATTTAACAGTGTGATCGCGAATGTATTTTTTTTATTTAATATATTTTCTTGCACCTAAATGCCCTAGTATCTAATTTGTCAATGACAAATATGAGATAAAGAAAATTCGTTACATTGTGTAAGTTCCAGAGAACATCGGCAAGTATCTATCGGGATATTCAAGAAAAAGTCTAAAAACGAAAGTGTCCGGATATTTACGACTATGTGTATTTTTTATATCATAATAGAAATAGAAGTGTTGTCTCAGCGTTGGGATATTCTGTTTCTAAGTTATAAAGAACACAGAAATTTGATATATTTAATAAATTTAAATTATGCTGTTCTAATTATAAGTTATGGCTACACACTTTAAATTATTTTCTTACCATAAAATATACCATTTAATACATTTCTAGCAATCAAACAAGAGTGTTAAATTTTAATAAAGTCTACTTTGTAAAAATGTTGATGTTCTATAAAAGGATTATTTTCAATGTAATTAAATTATATGTTTAATATTTTAAAATTTTAATAAAACTGTAGAATTTTATAAATTTGTATTATGCAGGAATTAAAATTAAAACTGCAATTCTCTGAACTAATATACATTCAAAGGTTTATAATATAAGTTCTAATTTGTATCTATCTTTATACATCAGAATTACTTCACTCGTTCAATTATTTACAAGTTATTAATTAGCAGTCAGCGATACGGATACAATGCGATCTGTAATTTTAAATGAAATATTATTAATATTTGCAAACACACAAAAGCTAGTTCATCAGAAGGAATCATATCAAGGACATTTATTAGTTAAGCTAACAATGCTGTCCAATTATATTTGTTATCTTGAAACATCATTATTTACAATAGATTAATCCGAGAGCACTTTACAATCTTAATGTATATGATTAATAAGTGAATTCTAACATATTTGTTGTTGATTCACTTTTAACTGATTTGCAGATGTTTGTGCATTAACAATGTATAATTCAAATAAACATGATTGAATTCAATTTTATAAACAAATGCATGTAATTAAAATATTTTAAAGAGACTAGTAATAAACTTTGAAGTATAACCGATTATCGTGATAATATTGGTAACTTGATGCTAAAACTTGATTCTAAAACTTTTTAGATCTCTTGTGAACATTAGCTTAATTGTATGAACAAAGCTGATACAATAACATTTAAATACACGATAAATTTCGTAAATTTTTATTACTTTTTTCAATCGATAATCTGATTGAAAATGTTTGTGTATTCTAAACGAAGTTTATCTACTTATCGTGTGTTTAAAATATAGTTTACGAATTTATCCAAAAGATTAAAACAAAACAAGTAACCCTATTGCATAAATCTAGTCAGATTAAATGTCTGACAAAACATTTAGATTTAGACAAACAAAGTGAGATTTTTAAAAGCAGATGCTGTAATACGGCGATCTTAAAAAATGATAAAAATATATGTTGATTTTTAACACATTCCTTGAAGTACATCAGCAGCTGATGGTAAATCAGGGGTATTAGGAAAGTATAAGAAAAAGAGAATATAACGTAATGATGGTCTACTCACTTGCTAGATCCATGAGTATGTGAAAATATAAAATATAATTATTTAACTTACCGTATTTCATTTTTTAATTAATGATATGTTTAAGAAATGGAAACTAATGAATACGGAACTAAATACTACACAAGTAAAAACAAAACAAAATCATCCATTATAAAATTAATCTTGCATGTCCTGTTGCATTTTCTGAACAGGAACATCATACGTAGTATAGGGTTTTGTAATCGTTTTGAAAATCGAAAAAAACAATTTGACGGATTTCCATGTTTCAGACACTGGAGATTTCGAAAAACATATTTTTAGAAGAAAAAAAAATTACCGTCCGTCTGTCTGTGTGTGTGTCTGTAAACGCTCTATCTCCCGAACAAATTGAGATAGAGACTTGAAATTTGGTATGTACTTAGTATGCAATACTGGAAAGAAGCATATTGAATTTCAGTAACCTCGATTATCCGGAACTATTTTTTTCGGACTTTCGAAATATTCTTTCTGATAAAAGGTACATAAAAATTTTCGAAATTGTTTATTTTACGGAGTGTATATAAAAGACAATAAAAAACATAAATTTTGCATAAAAAATGATGTCGATCGGATAATTAATTGCCGAGATATTTGTAATCACATTTTCACACTCTTCGATTTTCCATAACACTGTATTTCATTCAAATTTCAATTCAAAGATATCTTTTAATTGGAAATGGGACGCTTAATACGACGCAGTAAACCGTTAGTTAATATGATTATCAATTTTGGAGTTATAAGGATGCTTCTTTTACACAATTCAGTAATAGAGCATTTAAAGTTTATGACGTCATCAAGCCACGATTTTAGTCTAATTGCAATGCATTTAATAATTAATTTACACATGTTTTATTTTTATAATTTATATTACGCATAACCATGATGGGTAAGTATTACGGTGGCCACCAACGACTAGTCTTTGAATAGCGATTTCGAGATTCCTGTTCAATCGCTCATATTGCGTACGGTGCAGTAACAAACTATGTCCTAGGTTGAAAATGTGAACAAAGAATGGCTCTAGTCTATTTATGTTCCTAAGATTATGAAGAAATCATGAAGATGCATTATCTTTAATTCCCAATATCTGCATAATATTTTACTTGAATAATATTTGGTTTACTCTGAATAATGTCTTATTTGATCCACTTATGATTCGGAACGCGTTATGTATTTTTATGACTGAAAACAATTTCCAAAATGTATTTGTTAAAATTTCGTAATTGGTATTATTAGAATAACAAATATTTATAAATAAATTTAAATTACTTAAGAATTTCCATGAATATGTAAAGTTAAATGACACAACAATATTGTAGAAGTCAGAGATTGAAACGAATGAACAACACGAAATGAAGAAGTGCAATGGTTTGTTCAGTAAACTGCTGGCAGTCTTTAAACAGAGGGACTTATTAGGTATTTTAGCCTTAAATACTACACCTACTTTATAACATATTAATGAAACTCATAAAATATTTACAAACCATCAATGTATTTTTTGATATTGCATCTATAACTGTTTATAGTATGATATTATGAAAACTACTTTTAATCAATGAATCCGACCATCATAAAATAACTTTTAGTATTTCAGATAGAAATTTATTCAAAACAAATACTGATATATGTATTAATCGTAATTGATATATAGGAGCAGACACTTCGAATTGTTTTTTCTTTACTTTTAAACATTAAAGACTTAATTTTTAATTAAAATTTCATAGAATTTTAAATACAAAACATTAATAAAGTAAAAGAAACAAATGAATTCAATTATTTTATTTTTGCATATTTGAAAAATACTCTAAAAAATTGCAGAACATGCACATTAAATTACATCTAAACTTCTATTAAACAATTCTAAAGAGTCTTTCAATGAGTATTAAATATAATGTAACATTAATTCTAAGAATAAAACAAAATAAATATATTTTGATTATTCATGTTTGAAAAGACTATTTAAAATTTAACATAAATTAAAATAATCCATAATAGAGACAGTCTCTTTTATTCCAAGACTTAATACGTATAATGGTCATCCAAAGAATGACCCAGATTCTTAATAGAAAGGCAAAATCAGATAAAAATTAAAGGAATGTTAGTTGAATTTTAATTCTTTTCACATACAATAGGTGAATAAAAACATATTTGAGTGTAATATTTTGTATAATCGATGTCTTAAGTAATGAAATAAGATCAGATTCATTATTATTATTATTATTATTATTAAATTGATGTGCTTGATATTCTAGGGTGGAAAAATGTTTTACCTGACGGTGACAAAAATTGGGAAACAATAGCTCTCTAAATTGTAATGTGTAAACAGTTAATTAATATAATCAGTCACTTACGTGCATTAAACAACAAAGAAAAAACGTTAAAAATGTGTTTTTTCTCTGCCCATTGTAATCAATCATTAATATAATGAAATTTCGATTCAGAAATTTGCTTTAAATATTACATAGATATATTTTATATATCATCTTAGACATTGGAGTAAAGATGACCCAGATCATAATTCTAGGTTTCAATAAACGCCACAATTATAGTGGCAATTGACTGTCCTTCTATAAAAACTAAACGTATTATCATAGATATAATGAGGTTCAATAATTTATAAATGCTTCAGAATATTTCACACTAAAAATATAATTTTAAAGTATATTTTATATTCATAAATTATAATACATATACTCACTAAGATGATATTTTGTATCTTATTTTATGTCTTGTGTAGTTTACACAAAATATTTTATGAAAATAGGAAGGATGATACCCGGTTATCCAAATAAAATATCTGTATGGATAATAAATACTGATATCATGAAAAATTCATGATTTTAGAAGAAGATATTCGGAAGTAATTCTTTAAGGATTTTATCTATCAATCTAAATTTCGTTCAACCCATTGCTTCGGAAACGCACTAACATGTCAACAAAATGGACCAACAAATGGACTTGTATATATAACACAAGATAAATTACTTTATTTTACTTTATTTTTTGTTTAGGCGCATTCCAAAGCAGACGAATAATATATAAATACTCTAAGTACTCTCACACTCTCAATACTCAGTACTCTATTTTTATTCTTTTGTTTGGGTAATATTTTTTTTAATTATTGAACAAAATAATGTGGAAAAATATTAAGAATTTCTAAAATACATATTTATTACATAGTAAGTTTTTTTAATGTTTCTAAATTTGTAAATTAATTTTTGAAAAACATATGACTTGTAATGTAATCTATTATGTTATTAATGAAAAATATATTTCTAGAAGCTTCAAATATATTAATTTAAAATTACAGTTTATTCCGCCAAGTAGTTCTAAGTTATGCTTAAAACTCTATCTGAATTGCAATCTGTTTTAAAACAAATATAAATCGATTTTAACATTTAGAGTTTCGATTTTATATGTCGAATAATTCATAAACTGCTTGGTCTAATGACCCCCAGTTTGAACAATTAAAATAGAGACAAACAAATGTAGAATAATTCATTTTTCTCTTACTTGTAAAGAATTTACTAATTGTATTATTTTCTTTATATTTGCTGGACAATAAAAGTTTATTCATTTCAATTTTCTTACGTACGTGTAGATATCTATCTCGGATTCGCAATAATGTTATACTCTTTCTAAAATTTAAAGCCAATAACAATATAGTTTTAGTTTCGTGAAGTTTCTCTTGATTTTTGGATTCTACTATATATCTATATTATCTATCATATACAAATTTGACAATCTATATTATAAATAAAAAAACATGCCCGTGAATAACACAGACGTCATATTAAAGATGACAACGTATAACCAAAAAATTTCACTTATACTGCAATTTTTTTCTGTTTTTTTGCCTCTAAACATTAGACAATATTTACACCGTCGAAAAGAAAAAAAAACCATTCTTTCAAACGCAATTCGGTTGAAACCTTTATCCTTTTTTGACGATTTTTTTCTGATTTTTAAAATAATTTTCAAGTAAGAAAAAAAAAAAAAAAAAAAAAAAACTTTCTATTTAGCGTGCAGGCCAGTTACGAAATATTACCCCTTTTGCACTTAAAATAATATAAGTAGTTCAACTTTTGTTTCCCGCTAATATTACATAATAAAACTAAAACTTCATCAATAAATACTGTAAATAATAAAACAGTATACATAAAACACAAATTTAACAGACATCAAAGGGAATTACGCGATTAAATTATTTAAATTATCAGATTTAAAATGGTTGCTGTAAGTAACGAAATCTCTGACGATTACTTCAGCTATTAAGTCCTGGCATGCTTCTAATACGGAAGTATCGCGTTTAGTAAGTTTAAAAAATTTATTTGGATGCATAAATGATATTTATCATCAAAATGCTTTGTGGTGGTCTTACTGGACAATATAAAAAATATATTATGTATAAAAAATCTATTGCAGTTAAAAAATAAAAATCTAAATTGTTATCATCTATGTTTTGTAAAATGGAGAGTCCGTTTTGGATCCCAAGTCTATATAATGCAGTAATGTTTTCAATTTACAGGGGCAATGACATGTAAAACAATAAAAAAAGCTTATATTGAAATAGGTGTTCCTTGAACAAATTCTGAAGCTATTTCAATATTTTTAAAAATAATTTTGACAGTAGCTAAAATATAAATTGATCGTCCGTGAATAAATAAAAAAAAATATGCAATAGTTGTGGAATTAAAAAAACATCTAGGAAATCTACGAAACTTGCTTTTGGCCATGTTAACTGATGAGAGGTGCCATATTAGGACTCTTGCTGCTCGGCGGATTATCAAAGCAAGGGAAATTAGCCCAGACGGAAATTGTGTTTTCAAATTCGTTATTCCTGCTGTTAACTTTGGAGCTACAGACTATGTAGATCTCACTGACTGGCAAGCTTGTTGTGTGATATCGCCCCCTGTTCTCAGAGAGATCAGTTCTCAAGAATTTCTGAAGATGATACAGGGCAGTGCGCAATGAATTGTTGGTATTTTATTAATTTTCCTTCACACACACAAGCAGTTGAGCGGGTTGTGAAACTAGTCACTGCAGCCTCTGGAAAAACAGTTGGGCCGCAGAACATGGATAGATTTATTAGAGCGACGCTAGAATCCAGAAAACGCGTCAAAATTTCAGTCCAAAAATGATTACAAGCAGTAATTCTTTTGTCATTTGTATGTTCGAAAGGTAAAATAAAGTTTGTGTTCGAAAAAAAATGAGGTAAGTGTGACGTGTATTTATTTAAATTTTTGCCTTCATTTTCTAAAATTTGGTGTCGGTGAAGCGGCAGAAGATATTAACGAATAATTCTAAATTTTTTATGACTGTTGTTGTTGTTTCTCGGCGTGAAAATAGAGGCATTATTTTCACACTATTTTGGCAGACCGTCAAACCCAGTCTGTCTCGATTGTGCATTGTGCAAGCAGTAAAGAGTTATGCAGAAAACTACCAAAATGCATCAAAATTTCTAAAATTCTATGCCGATGAGGCGACAGAAGATATCCTAATAATATTATAAATCCGATTGTGTGCAAATGTTAGGCTGAAGCCAGCGTCAAAATGGAGAAATTAATGGCCCTGTATCTTTGCATATTGGTGGATTATAACCCGGAAATGAACATAGACTGTTTTTTGTTTATTTTATTCAAATACGTTTCTTAATAATTCAAAATTTGATTATTTTCATAGAGAATCAATGGACATTTTTAGATAAAATTTAACCATTTTACTTTATCGTTGCTAGGGCTTTGATCGTTGCCAATAAATAAAAATGCGGAAAAATAATTTTTCCTCAACAAATAAGTTTCAATTGAGCGATTTTCACGTGAAATATGAAAATAAGTCAAAAGAAGATAAATTTCTGTGATATTTGAAATTACAATATGGAGTATTTGTTATTATACATGAAGTATGAATATTGGTTACATTAAAAAGATCTTTTTCTGTCAAAAACTGCGTTATAATTCGAAAGAAGAATTAACAATAATTATATTATTAAGAAAAAGATTTCGCTTGAACCATGGAACTATAAAAAGGATCCTTCTTGACTTGAACACATATGACGTCATAAATAAAACATGTATTTTCAAATATTCGTAATATTACAAATAGCATGACTATCAGTGTATAATAAAAGTACATACATAAAGGACGTCATATTTAAGATGAATAACTGAAATATTTTTTTGATACTGATTAATAATAAGCTTGAATATCAGTTACAAACAGATGTGAGTTTTCTGCTAAAATTCACGTCATTATTGCCAGGAAAAAAAAATTAACAAGAATTATGTCATTGAAAAGAGATTTCTCTGGGATCAAAGTGGCGTCATAATAAAACGGGATTTTTTAAATATGTTTCAAATGGAGCGTGTATCAATTTCATACATTAACAATCACTGAGTACAGTGAAAGAATATAGAGGTAATGAACCGTACGATCGGCTTGCAATATGAAGCCGGTTATCGCTCAAATCATTAGGCCCAAGGGCTGACTTCATTGGATGAAGAGAGCCTGCAGTCGGGAGTGAAATATTTTGCTTGATTATTACATTTATTTTCCTTTTAATGTTACGTGAACGAAGTCACGGGTAACAGCTAGTTAACCTATAATTCTACAATTTTCTATGGTTGTTGTTGTTACGAAATAGTCACCTGGAAGCACTACCCCAAAACGGTGAGCGAAATCTGTGATTATTTATTCATTTTTGTATTTTAATCATTTTTAGTACAATTTTTGGTACTTCCGGTCTACTGAGGCTACAGAAGATATCAACTCACAGTTTTAAAGTTTTGCACACTTTTTAATATAACCCACAACTTTTTTGCACTACCGCAAAAAGATCTAGAAAATTTGGATTTTTTCTATACGCCCTAATGTGTATGTGTATACATAAACAATGTGTGTAGTTAACGGCGTTACAAACTAGATGAGATGATAGTGTACGACAAGACAATTTGTTTTGTAGAATAACAGGTACAGAATCCATTTATTAAGTCAGAAATACCGTGTGCTACAACACAAGACAAAGCCGGACATTTTCTATAACTTTAGGGATAATAAAGACGTAACTAAATTTTCAACAGATTATCCTTGGTTTGATGATAATGGCAAGACGTTGATTACGTGAATTGCTGGAAGTTGTCATCGAATACACAGCACCCATTAAAATATGTGTCTGTTATATGACGGCATATGACAGACTCAACAGAGAAGAAAATGAGTAACAGAAAGAAAAAAAAATATCGCCCAGGATGCGCCATCTATGAATCTAACATGCTGACCCAACATAACATATCCCAATGGCCTTTAGGACATCAATTACATAATATGAAATAAATGCATACTTCTGTTGCTAATATCACTTGACAATAAAACAGTAGTTACAATACTACCTACATATGGAACAGAGAAAATTGTTAATTTTTTTTATTTACACAAACAATAATATAAAATAATTAGTCTTTAAAGTTCTCAGTCAATAATAACACTAATTTGTGAATTGGTCTAGTTATTTCACCATGGGTCTTTAACGTTACCACTCGGACCTCTCCGTTACTACCAAGATAGACGTTCATGATTCTACACATCATTTACTTTAGTGGGGGTTGGTTATCATCCTTCTCTATAACTAAATCATCAGCTTTCATATTCGGAAAGTTCCTTCTCCATTTATTGCGAGTCTGTAGTTGCGTCAAATAGACCTTTGATCACTTATTCCAGAAGGATTGTGATAGCTGAGTTACTAATTTCCATCGTTCTCGAAGCGTAATTTTTTCATCTACAACGTAAGGTTCTGTTACACGTTTTTACTCAGTTCCTAAGAAGAAATCTCCACGTGTGAGGGTCGACAAATCATCAGGATCATCAGTAGTTGGGATTAGAGGCCGGAAATTCATTACTGCTTCTATTTCGGTTGTACATTTGGTGAATTCCATGTAACTCAAAATTTTTAGAAAGATCACTCTTCTCATGTGATATTTCATCACATTTCACTACATCCTCCCAGAGATCGATAAATGAGGTGCAAAAGGTGTGTTAGTCATTTCACCAAATAATTTCCTCTACAAGATATCGTCCAACACTCTTAGATTTCCATGCTCTTAATATACAAAAGGCGTTCCATAAAAACTGAGAGTAAAATCATAAAAAATTAAGATATACATTTACAGCGAAAAATACATCATTCTTTTTCTCAAAATACTATTTCTCAGATGATTTGCAACAGTACCATCGTTCAACCCAATTTTCACAACAAGTATAGAAGCTTTTTTCTGGAAGCTGCTTCAAAGAACTCTGCACTGCTGAACTAACTTCAGAATCTGTATTAAATTTTCTGCCACGGAGCCTCTCCTTCAACGTCGGAAACAACCAGATACCGCTTGATGCGGGTTCTGGACAATAAGGGGTTTGTGGCGTAATTTTAATATTGCATTTATTCAGACATTGCTGAACACAAATAGCGACAGCCGGGCGAGCATTATCGTGATGTAATGTCCAACTGCCTACCAGTTCATGACGCTTTCTCGATATGTACTGTCGCTAAATTTTCAAAACTGATACATAATATTCGCCATTCAGAGTAGTTTTTATAGGCACCGCATGCTGATAGATTACACCTTTATGTTCAAAGAAAATAATCATCATAACTGCTGCATGTTGCATCATCTTCCATCTTCTTTTTTGTATGTACGCCCTCTGCAAGTAAGCAGCAAGTAAGCAGCATTCATTCAGTCAGAGCGATGCTCGAAGTATGTAAACATAAATCCTTGCTCCCGCCAGCGGAGAAACAAATAAACATATAATTAATTTATAAAAAGTGTCCGTGTAATAAATATACATAGTAACACATCACCGTTGGTCCGTCGAGCGGAAGACCTGACTAGTCACTATGGATAAGAAATACACTTTAAAAGAAGTAAATCGTGCGCAAGGACGCATAAAATCAAAACTAACAAACATTTCTATGTTCAAAGATGATTACGTACAGTCTGATTAGAAAAAAAAAGACGTTATGAAAATCAATGAAAAATTAGCTTCATTACGAGAGCTAAAAACAGATCTAAACAGTTTAGTTCAGAAATATCTCAGAAGAGTTTGCAGAATTTAAGACAATTATTATTGGCAGGTAAAATCTGCACTCTATTTCTTGTGATGCTATTTAGAGCACATACTAGTATACTATTAGGTTCTATTGTTTGTTATTTAGAGTAAAAAAAAAAAAAATATGGCAAAGTGATTGGCTGAAGCATATTTGATGTAATATCTCTAATTCTCGAAATTTTAATGTTTACGCTACAATGCGTTGTTGTTAGCAGAACATTGAAATGGTTTCATGTAAATGAATGATTTTTTTTCTATTAGTCTAAATTATTTTTTATTGTGACAATATTGAAAATAAAATTCTTATTCTCAACCTGATATTATTTGTAATCGAAATTTTCAACAGTTATTTCGATTATTAATTTAAAATTTCCAACTATACTTTATTTTTAAATTTTACAATTAAACGGTTTAAGATATTTTGAACGATGAGGAGAAAAAGTTTAATGTGAATAGTTAAGCTTAATATAATATAAATGCAAGTTTAGCAGTTTAAGTTTATTAACATTTTTATTAGTTTTAATAACAATCTTTTTAAGCTTATTAAGTTTGGTAAAGATAATTAATTTCGAAAATCTAATGCAACTTTTAAGAGAAAAATCTTACCAAATGAAATAATACGTTATAAATAAGAAAATACAAATAAATCACATATTAAGCTTACATTTATGAACAGATAAATATCGTTTACGCTTCTGTATAACTTTTAGTTGCGATTTCTAAACAATTTAGATTAATCAAATACTAAGAGAAGCCGTCATTATTATTATTTTTTTATTGGAAACATACATCGGACTTGTGTGATTGATATAAATATCCGCCCTTTCATTATTAATCGTAATTTCAAACTAAAAAAAAAACATATCGCCAATGTAGCACTTTCACGATCGCCTGAAAAGATCGATAAACCATCATTTATGGCACCCGTGCCACCGAAAGTGACTAAATTATATATATATATTTTAAGAGATATTTCTTAAAAATTTATATACCTTCCCAACGTTTCAAGATTTTAAAGTATTTACGAATATACTTAAAAAAATATTTATGTCTATCACAAAAAAATCAGAAGCTTTGGCAAATGCTTTGCATTGAACCAGAAGTTCCATTGGTTGTTTCCGGTTGAAGTGGTTTTGATTGTGTTTACAGTGAGAATTCGGTCTATATATATTGCTCATGGTAATTACTACTCATTATTATTAATATAATTAAAATAAATTTAAATGCATTACATTATAAGATATTTAAAAAATTGCCATTGAAAACAAGAACTTACAGTAAATAAAATATTTTAAATATCAGGTATACAATTTTTTTTTTTTTATTTTACATTTATAATTGTATTCGATTTTTTTTTTTTTTTTTTTTTTTTTAAATAAAAAAGGAAAATCTGAAACTAACATCACATGAAATAGATACGTAAAATATATTATATTCGAATGTTATTTAAAAATGCAGTTACGTAATAAAAAAAGACATAAATATAAGCGCATAAAAGAAATTTAATTTCAAATTCCCGGTTTATGCTTGGAGTTGAATAAAAAAGTAGCCAATATATATTTTATGTATTGTAGTGTATAGTAGTAAATGGAAAAGCAACGAATTTTATTGCCATGTTTAAAATGTTACAGTCATATTTCTTCTTCTGATGCAAGATGGCTGGCAAACATTTGAAAGATAACGAACATAAATATTATTTTATCTCAGTTGACACTTACTGTAGAGATTTTTTTTTACGTCATATGAAAATTATTATGCAGGATAAATTGAAATTTTATATATAGTGGTTAATGAATATGTATAACATACATTTATGTCAGTTTATCACTGTTATGAAGATTTTATCCTAGATGATACGAGCATACAGATACAATTTAAATTAACTTTATCAGGGTGGCTAGTGGTCAGGGAAAAATACAGCAAAAAAAAAATAATAATTACCAGTATATTCTTATAGAAAAATTCAAATTGATTATTTGATCGAATAATCAACATAAATTTTTCTATAAGAATATACTGGTGTTTATCACTTTTTTTGACTGTATTTTTCCCTGACCACTAGCCACCCTGTTTATAAAGTACAAATTTTACACTCATAATTAAGGCTACTAATATAACGAAAGCCATCTATAAACCAATTTTTCAGAATTTAAAATGTATCAGCCTGGATTTGTCCGTATAGCTTGGCAGAATTACCAAACGATCCTACTGATGAATGTTTCACTGTCTTTGGCAGCATAGACCGGGTTTTCGGCCTTCTTCGTGTTCATAAATCGTTATTACGACAATAACTGAAACGAATCTTGCGCATTTAGCGTCCATAAACTGTTAATATGACAATGATCATACCAGTGGACTTCACGAATACTGATTTTAATACAGAGACTATTAACGATTTATGTGCTTCATTACCGTACATTCGTTAAGATGTTCATCAGTATTTAAATTTTAAATCGCCATTACCAAATAAAGTTTATTGAAAAGAAGAGCTAATGTACTATGTTTTGTATAAAAATTGTGATCGTGTCGCTAAAACGCGTAAAAAGTAAACAGGACAAACAGTTTTATGAAAAAATAGTAATAAAATTTCTACCAAGAAAAACGGTGTTGTTCAAAAAATCTAATCGAAAAATGATCTATTGGTCAAAAATATGATAATGATATAGCAAAAAATTCCTGAATAAAAAAGTTTACATATGAACCAAAACTGCATAGTTAGTAAGCATTCAAACTTAAATGGAAGAGGCAACCGCAAGGTGAAAAGCGAGGTCACGTCACTCAAAGTCGCATGACAAGTAGCGCATGCGATTTAACTACAGCAGGATAAATAATCATTTTTACCTATGGTGTTTTGCTTTTAATAATAAACTCTAGATGGCAGCACCACAGGAATAAGTCTATCCAGTCAGTACTAATACCTATCGTTCAGATGTTATTGTTTCACTTCAGTACCCATAGAATGTAGATGTAGTTCTGTGATATGTTATGTGCAAGTACTTGTGTTGTGATGTTAAAACGTGTGAAGTAATTTATGCGTCCGTACACCTCATTGAATATGTATATTTATATTTACTTAATTAAATAATATTCAAAATGCAGTATATTACCTATTGTATGTAATCTAGTAGCTCCTATATCTATGAAATAATTGCGCAAGCGCAAATGTAATGATTTCATTCGTAGTGGTGTTAAATATCTGCATGTAAATCATACTGTGTTATTCATTATTCGTGATTATTTTGTTTATTATCATATTTTTACAAAATATCTTATTGAATATCTACATTGCATGGGAATTCTTCCGAGTATTTAATTTTGTTGACGCGACAACATCTGATATTATTATCGTTTTCCATTTTGACCGTCATCGAATAATCTAGAAATTTATACCAATTTCTGTTTGTATCTAATATAAATATGCAAATATTAGTTATAATGTAGTTAAAATGTGCACTAAATATTAAAATGAATATGTGTAACAGAGTTCCCATATCCGTCCATCAAAATGCATGGATTTCAAGCCACCAAAGTTACCACAGTTATAAAATGAATTACACAACGTTTCATAAAACGTTATCATTTGTTACACGCTTTTATGAAAGATGGAATTTAGTAAACGATTTTTCACTATATTCCTGGTGTGTTAGAATTATGTAAACATTCCTGTGACAATACTGCATTTTGATATGTTTAGAAGGTCTTTTATCAATATTGGGGCTTTGGAAAGCGAAGGAAATTTCCCATGCTTATTTTTTGACATGCAATATTTTCAATATTTATATAATTTATTTAATATAAAGAAGCCATTTCTCTATTCTTAAACACACTCAGAAGTAAATTGTACATAAAAAACAATATATATATATATATATATATATATATATATATATATATATATATATATATATATATATATATATAGAGAGAGAGAGAGAGAGAGAGAGAGAGAGAGAGAGAGAGAGAAATAAACAGACATAAAAGTCCATAAAATTCGTTTTCATAGCTGTTTATATCATTTGGAGACAAATCTCACTTTTTGAATACCCGAATTGTGTCAACCTTTTTAATAAAACGTCAATGTTATTTTGAATACCTCTATTTCCGTACTGTATGTTTCAAGGGATTTAATCGCAAAATCTTAATTCTTGTTTGATGTTTTTTTATAATATTGAAAAGGAATATTTACTTTTATCAACAATATCTGGTATTTACCTTTCAAGTTTTGGATATTTTGCCAAATCTTATTAAAAATGATATGATTTTCTCACAGTAGTGTGTATTTGTTTTTTTTTTCTAAATTTCTTTCGTATTTCCTTATGCTATTATAAAATATATGTCTTTCTTATGATTGCGAAAAGACAGTGAGTAGCAATTATATTTTGTTTTTGTATGTTATAAAGATAAATCCATATCCGTTTTCATCTAATATCTCTCTCACACAAAATTATAAAAAATATATTTAATCACATATACTAATTTCATGTATATTCATGTTAAACTTATATAATGATAAATGCAACTAGAAAAGTTTACAAAAATAGTATCATTTAATTGTGGTACAACGGTCGCGAAGCCCTACAAAAAACACCAGATTTTGACGTTCCTTTTTCTCACAAACAACTGTAGATTTTTAATATCCTTTTCCATACTTTTGATATCAGAATTAGCTCTATTTTGATAGTATTGTGCTGTTTGAAAATAAATTATTTTTTATGTAATGTTAGTATAATAGATAATAGAAATTTTCTGGAGCCGCAAAGTAAGCGTTTCGAGAAATATCTGGGTCGATTACGTCACGATACTTCTTTGGCAAGTACCGAGATGAGCTGATGAAATGCCACATGTGTCCAGCACCATCCTTTATGGAATGATGACATTTAATTCGGAACCATGAGGGTGAGTAGACTCTTAGAATGAATACAACCAAAGTTAGCAACTCATTTGATGGGTCTGATGTAGATATATATAACCTCAGTAATCGATTGGAAGTTGTTAGCCGGCGGGACAAATTCAACGTTTCTGGTTCTCGGATAGCTAGATCTGAACAACAAACGCCAGAACTAATGGCGGTACGAATGTCGAATAAGTAATGAACTGATGGTGATAGTACCAATGTATGGCAACTTGCATTCAATACTATTAAAAGCAACAATTGAAAGCTTTTCGCATCATTTGAGGTTTCGTCCAATGTCTCCAGTGAAAGATGTGGGGCCTGATGACTTGCCATCTATGGACTCAAATACGTGTCGTAATGGCAACTCATTGAAATGAAGTAAGCAGTTAATCCATTGGACTGATCTCTGAAGTTCCAATTCAAGCCTGTGAATTACGCCATTAGACAATCCCGTGTTCACTGCAGTGCAGTCACACCCGAGAACAATAAGGCTGCTAAAATCATCCAATAAAGCACTTGTTACGTATTCGTAAATGCTATTATATATATCAAGTCTATATCCGCTTTCAGGTGTAACATGTCCCATGTACGTAGATCGAGGCTCCAATACAATACAGTAATGCGCTTCGACAATTGTTCTTTGGAACTGCTTGTCCTCGAGTGTTTCTGATGTTAAGGTTTTGTCATGTCGTCCATCAAAATAAAGGCCAGATAGAGTGAAACGATTTTCAATTGATTTTGAGACCAATTTTTTGTAAATTCACGATATTTCCCTCCATATTTCATTTTTGTCTTTGACGAGGCTGGTATCTGATTCCAATATTAAACCCAAATTTTGCATAACAATCGATGCAATAGCAGCCGTGGCTCTGTTGGAAACACCATACCTTTCACTGACAAGAACTGTGCTATCCAGTTTTAAACCCATTTCATCATTCCTTGAGGGCTGCTGAAGAGATGCTGTGTAAGACGCGTGTTTGGTGCCCACCTAGTCTTCCTCAGTCTCTACCTCCATCACAACTTCTATTTCATTTTCCCTTTCATTCGCCACTGAATAGATTGAAGCAAAAACAGGAGACGCCTGTTTTGAAGATCAAATAGTATCCTGTTCCTTTCGCATTTGAAGTTTCTTTAGCCGTTTTGTTTCTGGAACATCAACACTTCCAATGAACATTTTTCTTTCCGTTCATTGGTCAATGAGAAACGCCTGCTCTTTTGAAGAAACTTTGTTTTCTTTAGGACAGATACATTCCTTAAAAATCGCGCGTTTACAGGCAGATATGTTAAAAGAATTTTTTGTTTACATTTTAAAATTCTCAAAATTTTCCAGAGTAGGCTTGCTTTTTCTCACACGTTTTATATTTTTCATGATTGATCGATATTTTCCATGGTATGCGTGTATCATATCACAAACACGTTTATGTGAAACTGAAGGAATGGATGCATCGACGTATAAATTTTCAATTTTCAAAGCAACAGTTTATGGAATAACTGAAAAGCTTGATTCTTTGTTTCCACCAGTTTCGCAACCAATACGCCATCTCTCGTGATCGCGACAACATATGACGTCTCATGCGTTGGCAGCATTCTTAAAAAATCCTTCGGTGTTCCAAAAATAGGGTATTGCTACGTTTGTTGATTTGAAAACTTTGAGTGTGATGATCTTGGCATTTCTAATTGTTACCAATATTTCTTAATGCACAAAACCGCAAGATAAATTCCTTAAAGAAACTACAGTACAAGCAAGTGTAAAGGCCGCACACTAACTGAAAATATACTTTTTTAAACGAGTTAAAACCGGTTACGACTTTCAGATGCTTGTGGCGCAGGCCTAGTGCACTTAGCCAGACGAAAAAGAGCGGTCACGTGATTTATTGATCGCTCCAATTTGTTTCTCGGCGTGAAAATAGGGGTGTTCCACTATTTTGGTAGACGGACAAACCCAGTCTGTCAACTGTTTATTGAGCAAGTAGTAAACAGTTATATGAAACAGTTATACAGAAAACTACCAAATGTGTCAAAATTTCCAAAATTCGATGCCGATGAGGCGACAGAAGATATTAACCTATAATTCTACAATTTTCTATGGTTGTTGTTGTTACAAAATAGTAACTTGTAAGCACTACCCCAAACCGACGAGCGAAATCTGTGATTATTTATTAATTTTTGTATTTTAATCATTTTTAGTCCATTTTTTGGAATTTTCGGCCTACTGAGGCGACAGAAGATATCAACCCACAGTTTTTAGATTTCGCACATTTTTTAATATAACTCACAACTTTTTTGCACTACCGCCGAAAGATCTAAGAAATTTGGCTTTTTTCGATACGCCCTAACACACATATATACAGAGTGCAAAATGTTATCTATCGCCGATTTTTAATTTATCAACCGTTGGTTGTAGACATATAATTCCAGTTACAAAAGCGTTTAAAAGGAGGTAAATATTCATGTTGTGGCGTTAATTAAAGTAAAAAATCAATTTTATAAAAATTACGAAATCTTACTTTTTATACCGTTACCTGGTCCCTTCAGTTATATTTAGTAAATGTTTGCACATATCATAACAAATACAACACAAAAAGTTTGACTTTTGTACGACAAAAATTGACACAGCTATTAAATTTCAAAGTTTGAGATTTTTTCACATGATTTTGTCTTTCATTCAGGGATCAGTTAAAAAGTGAATCAAAGTAATTCGAGATCGAAATCAGGATGCAATGTCCTTTTTACAGCAAAACTACCTTTAGCCGGTATCGCTAAATCGGTGTATCACCAAAGAGGTTACTTCATCTAAAATGACTTTGAGGGGTGTCGTATAAAAAGCGAAGAATGAAATATTCAAATTAAACAGAAAAATAAATATAAATTTATTATCAGATTAGAAAACGGTCTACTATAAAAAATGAATACATCAAATACCGGAATCTACTAGAGATACTGCTCAAAGTGTTCTCTATTAGTGGCAATGCACAATTGAATGCGTGACAGTACTGAGTCCTGGACACGTTGGAGCAGTGCAGGTGTAACTGTGCGACAACCAAGGATGATGCGCTGCTTCAGATCAACCTGAGAATTTGGCTCTGTCACATACACCTGCGCCTTGATGTATCCCCAGTGATAGAAGTCCATGTGTATGATGTCCGGTGAACGCGGGGGCCACTCTACCGGACAAACATATCCAATGATCTGTTGACCGATTTCGTTGGAACCGCACGGACGTTTGAGGCTTTAAGCGGAAGGGCCCTTACATGTTGAAACCACACCCGGCATGCATTTCGGAGAAGCAGCTGTTAATACCTGTCACGTACCGTGTTTTGTAGTAAGTGCAGGTAAAGTTCGCCCGTTAGGGTTCCATCGTAGAAGATGGGTCCAACAATCTGAGTTCCCCATATACCCCACGACACGTTCGTTGACCAGCGTATCTGGTGTCGTACTGTGCGTGCGATGTGAGGATTTTCCAGAGACCAGTAATGCACATTTTGCACGTTCACAATGCCACTCCGTGTAAACGTTGCCTCATCTGTCCACAGAATGTCACAAAGGAACGATAGATTTTTCTCTATAGTGTTAAGCATGAAATTACAGTAATCAAACCGTCTTTCGTGGTCATCCAACATCAATGCTTGCACCAGTGTCGGATAGTATGGATAGCACCATGTGGATGTAATAACTGCCAGACACGCTGACGCGTGTATCCACATGCCTCGCTTATTTCCGCCGTGCTCATTTGTGGTTTTAAAAAGGCGCATGCCAGCATTTCCTCCGGTGTTACACTAATATTACACCTTGCACGTCTACTTGTTCTGGGCCATGGTGCAACAGAGCCTGTCTCTCTAATACGGTGCAATGCATTAGTTATTGTTTCATGCGTTGAATGTCTATCTTTAGAAAAACGCTCGGAATAAACCCTCGCAGCCGCTCTGGCAATCCTTTGACATTCACCATAAAGAAGTATCATTTCGGTATATTGCGTGTACGGATAGCCTTCCATCGCAATCTCTGCGCTGATTAGCATGTCCACTGCTAGTGGCTTATAATTTACCGCGAACGCGTTGTGCTGCGGTACTATTGTAATTTGGATAATCTTGATTTTCATGCTCGTTATATTTCGTTTGGTCGTTTGCATTCCGCTGCCATTTATCAAGTTTTTAGTGAGAATATTTTGTTTTACTGATGTCGATTCTATTGTTCGTTTTTGAAAACCGCGCCTAGCACTCTGGCGCAATTCTACAATCGAAAGGGGTGTTACGCTGGTATGAGTATTTTCAGAAGTTCTAGTTTGCGTTCTCTTGTAGGCGGTCACTAAGATTGACACTCAGCCAAAACGTAGCTAAATAAACTCGACTCAACCCTCTTCGCAAAAGAGCGAAAGGTTTTATTTTCCGATAACAAACAATACCTACTTTCAGTGTTTAATTCAGACACTTTTCTCCGGCGGGGGACATTATAGAGTTCCGGGGAGAAATTGCACTTTTTGACCATTGAAAACACAAAATCTCACATTTTCCGAGAGAGACATTTCATTGCTCCTGGGGGAAGGGGGGAATGTCCCTCCCTCACTACCTAATTTGACTTTTGAATGTTGTTTGACCCCTTAAAAGCTAGATTAAATTTTTAGATGAGAAAAATTTCTTTAGTGATACGCGGTATTAGCGATACAGGTTAAATCTGGTTTCGCCTGCTATGCTCCAACGTGTCCAGGACTCAGTACTGTCACGCATTCAATTGTGCATTGCCACCAATGGAGAACACTTTGAGCAGTATCTCCTGTAGATTCCTGTATTTGATGTATTCAGTTTTTATAGTAGACCGTTTTCTAATATGATAAAATATTGATAACCCTCTTTGGTGATACACCGATTTAGCGATACCGGCTAAAGGTAGTTTTGCCGTAAAAAGGACATTGCACCCTGATTTTGATCTCGATTTATTCTAATTCATTTTTTAACTGTTCCCTGAATCAAATACAAAATCATGCGAAAAAATCTCAAACTTTGAAATTTAATAACTGTGTCAATTTTCGTCGTACAGAAGTCAAACTTTTTGTGTTGTATTTGTTATGATACGCGCAAACATGTATTAAATATAACTATAGGGACCGGGGGACCGTATAAAAAGTTAGATTTCGTAATTTTTATAAAATTGATTTTTTACTTTTATTAACGCCACAACATGAATATTTACCTCATTTTAAACGCATTTGTAATTGGAACTATATGTCTACAACTAACGGTTGAGAAATTAAAGGTCGGCGATAGATAACATTTTGCACCATGTATATACATGTGTGTGTGTGTGTGTGTGTGTATGTTTTATTGAAATAAAGTACGAAACATTTTAATTCCTTACATCACATCAGACATAATCTTGGAATTTTCAGCGGTCCATGAGTTTTTTTCTATTTTTTTAATCATAACTAGTTTTAGGAACCAATAACAAAGAGTTTTATACTGCGCATAAAATTTCACAAATTAGACAGTTTATGAATGTGATTTTTGTCATATAATCTCAATACTTCTTTTTAACTATACCAGTATTACTTTACAAGTAAAAATATACGAATTCTTCCCCATTAAACAAGTTAGAAATAATCACAGGTATGATTTACTAGATCTGAAAGGGTAATTTCTGAAAGGGTATGAAAAATTGCTCTCGTTGAAGCAATGGAGCACCGATAATTTATTTTCCACCAACAGTCGTTATGTGTAGTCTCCAACATAAATCGTAACTTCCTAAAAATGAGAATTTTAGATAATAAAATCTACAAAAGTCACCTGAATTAGGTAATTTATTTGCTTTTACGATGTATAAATGTACAGCGATATATCTCAACTGTGAAAAAGTGTTTTCATAAACTGTATCTGAAGTATATTTCAAAATTACGTTAATGTGTAATAAGTCGTTCTATTTTTATAGTACTACATTAGTTATAGCAAAAGCAGTGTTACGGTGCTATTTCGAAAAATCTTTCCGCCGCACTTATGTTTAGAAAAAATCTGGGGTCAAAAAACGGCACGAAAACTTTTTTTTCAATGTAATTATTTAAATTAGGCAAAGCATACAATAGCACAGTGCATCAGTTACTCTTTATTTAAATTGCAATGATGTGTCTTAGGTATTTTTCTTTTGTTGTTTGTCCTGTGTCGTATTAACACAACATTCGAACTGGGGAACTTTTCTTTCTTATTGAAATACTACAACTCAGTTAGGTGTCTCTCTTCAAAATTTCAAAACTTTGAAATCAATTCATTATCAGAAGAGTAGGCCAAGAGTCTATGGCATATTCAAAATTTCAATAAAAATAAATGTCAATATGAAATAACAGGAATCCGGAAGTACAGTTTAGATGAAATTGATTCTAATGATTAGAAGACTTTCTAGCATACTACAAATATTATATTAACCTGTAAAAATGTTATTTAAATGGACCTGTAAAAATTTCAGATACATCGCTAAATGCCTTCAAATCTGTGAAAACACATTAAAAACTCTAGATAAGAAACTACAAATGGATATTTTGTATTTTATACCAGTATTGTATGCCAAGATATAGATATGTAATGAAAGTGAATACCGTTTGGATGCCCTTTGAACTGCAAATGGCGCACACATTGCTAATGATAGGCCTTAAATTGTACAAAATAAAATATTTGTAAAACCCTATTTTGAGTTTTGGTTATTTTTGTATCTTGACATGTCTATTGCCAAATTTTGGACTTTAGTGTTTTGGATATCTTACACAATCGATCAAAATGCAATTTCGTAACACTATTAATTCCTTTTCTATTAAATTTTTAAATTCTTCAAGGATTTTAATTTATTGCTTTATAATATATGTTTTATTGTTAGAATGTTTCATTTTTAATTGCTTTAAAGTTTGAATTGTCATTGTAAAAGAGATGAGATTTATTCTGAATATTTGTTCTGACAGTTAAGGCATAAAAAAACCATAGTACATTTTAACGAACAGTCCAAAATTCATGTCCACCTCCTTACTTGACAAATCCCTTCAGAATTTTTTTATGATGGATTTAATGGACACTGTTGTTGTAATGAATGACATATATGAAATTATACTGGACTATATTTTAATCTTTTTCTTCCTTTTCACTTTACATTTCTAAAATGAATAATTTTGAATAAAGTTTATTGATTTTTTTAATAATGATATTAACACAATAGCATTAATTTGCAAAAAGTATTGCATTCATCATAATGATAGTAAGAAATATTTAAATAAACTATTTGTAATGTCGTAATAATCTTATGCTTTGTAAATTTTGTTTTCTTTTACAGCTTCTATGCACTAAAAACGTATTTTATGGAATATGTGTTTACGAAAGTAAACTATCAAAATAATTAGAAACAAAAACGTTAAAATGCAGTCGTAAGAAATTTCTTTATTGCTTTAACATGATACAAAAACATATTAAAAAATAATAATAAAGTTAAATATGTTTTAGAGAAGCATGATAATCTACATATTCTATTAATTTACAATGCAGGGGGATAAATCTAATTTTATTCCCATTTGTTTATTGTGGAATTTCGGATTAAGTTAAATCATCGGGAAATTTGGATTTAGCGCAGCTGCAATCTTGAAAGAAAAAGTGCTAAAAAAGCATAGAATAAAATTAACTTTATTATTTTAACCAAAATTGATTAATTTTTATTTTTTTGTTTATCTGCTTTTATTTTTATTTATTTTTCTTTTGCTTCATTTGTGTCGTTTTTCATTTTAAGCTCTTACAATTTAATATATTTACGAAGTTAACATGTATGATAGATGATTGTAACTGCCACCATGTTTATTACACTATGTTTTTTATGTACGGCATGATATAACAAAAAATGTAGGCCGAAATTTCATAAGATAAAACTTCCATAACGGACATTTCCGAAACTCGGATCCATTTATTTAGCAAACAGCTGTATATTTATATACATTTAGAACTGAATTTCAAACATTTGTAAATAATGCAGAAATTACAAGTTCCAAAATGTTCCCTATTTAGATATTTTCCTGTATTTTAATGAATGTTTTCTATTTTAAATCTTTTATGTTATTTCTTGTAAAAAAACATAACTGAATTTTTTTTAGATTTCTTTTGGCATTATTATTCATGGAATATATATATTTATCTATCTGAAACTTTTACAAAGTTTTAAAATTATTTATTATATTATTTAGTTCATTAAATTTGTTTTTATTTCACATCCATTAACAAACGCTAAAACCTTTATTAAATATTATCAATCTATTATAATCATCTATACTACAGTGAATTAAAGATCTTTCGCCTCAACGTAAGAATCATAACAACTGTCCCACAGTTAACTACTATCATCCTACTATCATCCTACCATCATCCTACTATCATCCTACTATCATCGACTATCATCCTACAGTCATCTAGTGAGCTTAAAATAAACTATAACAATTCTTAACGTAAAACGCGTTCACATTAAGTCAAACTTGCTTAATTTGTAAATCCTATCATGTTAAACCCATAATATTAGTTCTAAGAAAAAGTACTATTTCTAAATCAATTCATCCTCCTTTTCTATAAATCATTTCCAATCTATTTTTTAGATTCAAAATCACAAGTATGAAATTAAATCTCCTTTTCTCAACTGTTGTCCGCTGGACAGATTTATATGATTATAGGTCATCTTATGAATGTATGAATGCGTATCAAGACTCTACAGTCTACAACAATTACTCCCTTGTGATCTTATTTATTTAAATTAGTTAAGTACATAGAATTATTATTTAACTCCAACCCTTGTGAACTAATCGCGAGTCACAATCGTGAATAATTCAAAAGATAATGTTTACTCAGTAATTGCACCATTCCTAATTTTTTTCCCCATTTCCTATCTCAAATGAGAAAACTTCATAGTAGCTTCCTTTAACATTTATAATAAAAGTCCACAACAAATTTATCGCTTTAAATTAGTGGTAGTAAAGTGAGAAAGGTTTAGAAACGCTGCGAGTCCTGATTTACTTAACACGAGATACAAGCGTGATTCAACACTTCATGACGTGCATTATTTACGGAGTTTTTAATATTATCACCGGTTTTCAAAAGATAAAATTTTGTCTAGTTCAATCGCAGAAATGATTTTATTTTATAGGACTAAATATACGAACAGAAATTACTGGTAGGAATAATGAAGCATTCTGAGCACCCTATGCGTCATGTATACATGACGCTCGCCGCGAAGGGGTCAACGGACAAGTGTTTAAGTTACTAAATATTATTCAACCGCTACTGCATATATTCATTTCTTCACCGTATAACACAAGTAGTCAATTTGATCTTTTATTTTTATAAAAATAAAAGAATATTTATTTTCATGCAGATGGTACAAATTCTTATAATAGGAAATTAATGTAAATTTCGTTACAAAAAGCTAATGCAGTTTAATTTTTCAGATTAAGTGTCTGTAAGGGATTTTTGTCTTATGCCGCCTTATCATCTTTCATGCACCTCATCGTCTTTCATGCAACGCACATTTAAATAATTTTTATGTGTTTATTTTGCACATTAAAAATGTATTGAGTGACTTCAGCAATTGGTTATCACAAATTAAAGAGACTGTCTTTTGTGAAAAAAGGCTGAACTTGTTTATGAAAAAAGTATGTTTACGTGAGAGTACGATCCGAGATGTCATTCATATATTCTCTGTCCCTTATTCGCCAAATAAAATATTTCAATATAAAAGTACGACAACAGCCTAGAAAATTTATATTCGTACTTTAAGGGAATAACATCACAAAAATATTTTATCATTGAATGTTTTGTATGATTTTTATTTAAAAAGCCATGCCCTATTACATTCCAAAATAAGTTATATTTTGATAGACATTCTATGAAAAGATCTGTGTATCATAACCGTTGAGGTAAGTGCTTTTGACAATTGAAACATGGTTCGAACACACGTCATATTGATATCTCTGAAAAAGATATATCACATACAACTATTTTTTATCAAAGACATCAAAATATTTTATTGTGTTTTTCTAGTTGTTATTATTTAGAATGTATACGAATGAGAGAAAACTTTGAAGAAAATCGCATTTGTTGTAAATAATTTTTTGCAAAACAATAGCTCATTTTGCAGGATAAAAACATTACTTATAAATCTGAAGAGACAGGGAACTTCGAAGTTCAAACTAATTAAAATAACATATAAAAATAATTTCATTTTTGAAAAATCTGTCTTTGAAGGGTTGGGTTGTGTTGATTATTGACGGCCAATTATCTACACTTGGGATATAGGCCCAGGAGGAGTGGCCTTCGTGTGGGTCTTTCTAAGGGAACCTAACCCGTATTTACGCATGGATAAATCCACGGCTCGAAGAAAACCACGAAAACTCCGAACGATTAGGCCGACGGGCGCGATTGGGATCGAACCCAGCACCTCCCATCTACCAGCTACGAGAGCAGAACCTTTCAGCCACTGGTGGGGCCCTGTCTTTGAAGGAAAGGTCTGTTAGATACGTTAATGTAAAACTTTTATATTTACATAGCACTAATATAAATTACAAGATCGATTCAATTTACAAAAATATGATATTTATTAGAAATCTACTTTGTCATTTGAATAATTAATAAATAAGGTAAAATCATCCAAATGTGTTCATTTATTTTAATAAACAACTGCATTTGACAAAGGCGTTTCCTTATATGTTCTCAATAGCCAGTAGAATTACTATAGACCATGGAATTCCCGAGAAGCTTTCGCACTACAGATTATTTACTGATATTTTTCATTAAGTTTTACTTAAATATTATTATATTAACATTTTTGTATAATAAACTTTATAGGTTGCAATTTTTGTTACACACACACACACACACACACATATATATATATATATATATATATATAATTTAATGTTACCAAGTGTGTAACTCAGGAAATATTAAAGATTGCTTTACTGTATATTTTATAATATTGCATTTCCTTTATAATTTTAATCCCAATTGGGTTTTCAATAATTTTTAACATTTCGCGTGCTCAATAAACAAATCGAGAACAAATCCAGAAGTTACTGATTAAGTTCAAATTATGAGCTTGGTTGAAAGAGAACTCTTTTAAATAAATCTATATAATAGTAATGGAAATCCTATTTTTAGACGTCTGTAATTTAATCTGTTTTTTTTTTTTTTTTTTTTTTTTTTTTTTTTTTTTTGCGTTTAATATAAACAGAAAACTCTGTCTAATACGAACTCTGTGAAAAACAGAAATCTGTCTGACGGAAAATATTTCAATGTCCGTAAAAGGATTTTTAATACTGTAAACGCTGCCTTAGACAAAGGCGGAATACTGTCTGGGCATTGTTCTGGGTCCCAATCGTTTGTCTCTTAGAAATAATAGAGTACTTTTTTTGAGATATTACAGCTTATTTTATCTTTTCTACATTTAAAATTACTTTAAATTTCTACATTTACTATAAATTAAATGAAACTATTGGGATTAGTCTGAGTGATATTGCTGAGAACATAGGGTTAACAATTACAATATAAAGAAAAAGAGCAAATTAAATGATAGAATTACAAAATATCACATATAAATTCATATACACTGTTAAAAAAATAGAAAAGAAGTACCGTTCATCAGATGTGTTGTCATAATTTTTTTTAACATGTGGCAAAGGATCTTATTTTCTTAAGCGCGTATTGCGCAAAACTTGAAAAAAAAAAAAAAAAACGCCGGATCTTTTAAAACGCCAAGCTTTTTAAAGTTACGTAATTGGATTTGCAGCCAATAGATTATTCTATCAAGCGTGGCTTAACGCAAATTTAATTTCATTGTTGCACCTTTTTTGTGTGTGAATTTAAAATATTTCTTCCTTGATTATATATCTATTATTTGTATAACTGTTTATAAAAACTCTTACACTTCAAACCACATTGATAGCATGTTTTGCTACAAACCAGATTGCAAAACTATAGTCTAAATTACTATTAAAGTATAGAAAAAATCTTTCGATGACTTCTGTAAAATAACTTTTACATTAAATATCCATATCGGCAAAATTGAAAATTATATATATTACAAAGTTAAGCTTAACAGATACTTCTTGATTATTCTATAGGAGGCTCTGCCCCCTGCGCCTTTAATGCGCCTTTACAGCGCCAATCCGCAGACTTTTCTTTTACCTGTCTGTCTGTCTCTCCACAATCTGTCTGTTTCCCTATCCGTTTTTCTGCCCGTCTCTCTAACTGATTGTCTATCTCTCTACACGTCTCGCTACCTGTCTCTATATTTCTCTACCGGTCTCGCTACCCGTCTCTATATTCCTCTACCAGTCTCGCTACCCGTCAATCTATTTCTCTAACCGTCTGTCTATCCGTCTAACTACTTGTATGTCTAGCCGTGTCTCTATCCACTTCTCTACCCATTTGTCTATCTGTCTCTCTACCCGTCTGGCTATACGCCTCTCTACCCATCTTCTTACCCATCTCCGTACCCATCTACTGTCTCTCTACTCGTCTGTATACCCGTCTCACTATCCGTCTATTTTTGTACCCGACTCTTCACCCGTCTCGCTATCAATCTCATTACCCGTCAGTCAACTCGTCTCTGTACTCATCTCTCTACTCGTCTCTTTATCTACCACGCTACGCGTCTCACAACCTTTCTCGCTACATTCCAGTCTACCGGTGTCGCTACCCGTCTCGAGACCCATCTCGCTACCCCTCTGTCAACCCTCTTTTCACCTTTCTCTCTATCCGTCTGTCTATTCGTTTCTCTACCCGTCAGTCTACCTATGTCGCTGCTCGTCTCTCTACCCATCTCACTACCCGTCTGTCTACCCGTTTGTTTACTCGTCTTTCTACCTCTCGCCACCTCTTCCCAATATTTAAACAGTTCATTTATTATACAGAAGCCGTTTATCAGTTATTAAATGCAAACAGAAGTAATTTATCTAATAAGTGTAATCAGATGCATTTTTTTAAAATACATACATAAACCTGAATAATAATTCATCAGTTTTGTGTTCATAGTTGTTTATATCATTTGACAGTAAATCTCAACTTCTTAAACCTGAATTGTCTCAAGCTTTTTAAAAAAACCACAAGGTCTGTATAACTGCAAAGTACCCTGAGGGCTATATTACTGTATTACCGAGACAAGAAAAACCTTGGGTAGAGTTGCTTCTTTCGAAGGTCCAAAACTTGTAGGGAGAGAATTTCGTCAGTAGGATCACACTGCGATAATTCTCGGACTGACCAGCTGAATGGGGGGAGGGGGGAAATTTGCGCGAAAAGAAAATACCGAACTTCCCTCAAATAAAGTCGACTGACCAGTTACTTTGGCAACTGGACCGAGCGGAGACCGGTTTCAGAGCTTTTCTAACCAGAGCTAAACAGCAGCTACATGTTATTAAGTTTCGTTATCGCGTTTGCAGCCAATTGCTTATGTCAGAAAGCGTGGCTTAACGCCATTTTAAATTCATTACTGTAACTTTCTTTTCTTTTTTTTTGGGGGGGGGGGTAGGGGGGAAGGGTTTCAAATATATACATTTAAATTAAAACTTTTGCCTCCATGCCATTAGTGTTGTTTGTATTATTAACTAATACCTTGAAGACCGAGCTTCATTTGAAACAAATGTAAAAGACTTCTACAGTTTTTTTGTAGGAGAAACTTTCGTAATTGGGCCCAAAGCCAATCGGAGTATTTAATATCATTATTGTAACTCTTATAGAGTTAAAACAATATTGTTGCTAGCTTTACTCTTGTTTGAGACCAACCTTGCATGTGTATCTGAATGGGAAAAAGTTTCGTATCCTATGTCGGTTGGCGAAAAAAAAATTAAATGGTGCCAAAAGGTAGTTTTAGCAACTTACAAAATTTTTCAAGAGAGCGGTAAAACATGTTTTTCAAATATTTACAAACATACGTTTATTAAAGCATGTTTTTGCGCCATCTTAAAAATTTAAGCACGATGCTAAAATGAAATTTTATCGCCATATTCGATATTTTAATAAGTAATGAAAACACATAAACAAACTTATATAACAAACCTAAGAGGCATTTTTGTGATAAATAATTGTTATTGTCAGGGGGTTAAATTGTAAACAATTAATAAACGGCTAGTAAATAATAAATAGCATTTAAAATCTATGGTACTTTTCGGTTAGCCGAGCGCCAGTGAAATGTATATATCTATATATACATATATATATATGTATACATACACACATATATGTATGTGTATATATATATATGTATATATACATACATGCATATATAAATGTGTGTATGTATAGATATATGTATATATATGGATACATAGATATATAAATTTCACTGGCGCCCGGCTAACCGAAAAGTACCAAATCTAAAAATGGAGAAGTGGCCCGTATAAAAATTAAGCGCTTGATATATGTAAATCTTTTTTTATTTTTTAATATTTCCGAATGCACAGATAAAAAGGTAAAAATCTCTTTTCCAAATGCCAAATAGAAAATATACAAAATAGAAAAATATCTGCTAAAAATATATATTTACATAATACTACATCTGCAAAAAAATAAGATTTAGAAAAAGTAAGCCAAATCCTTCAGATCCCAACAATCACATCGAAAAACTTATCACCAAAAAAGAACTCGCCAAATCTTACGGCACAGGAGATGGATTTTTCCCTCTGAATGCAGAATATTAGTTTTTTTCTTGTACGATGGGTGATTATAACTGTTTCATTTCACATACTACATAAAGTTTGATATATTGGTAGTTTTATGTTATCCTGGCGCAGTTGATAAATCGCCAAATATTGTTCCTATAACATTTTCATATTGAATTCATTTCATTTAAATATAAACCTTTCACTCATTTAATTTAAAATACATGCCTTTCATTAATCCCATTTAAAATGCTAAAAAGAGAAAAAAAAAAGAAATAATGCCATAAATCGAAACCTTTTATTTAAACACCAAAGAATTTTTTATTATTATTTACACATGAGAAATAAAAAAAGCTGCTATTGCTGAGATTGGCGCCAAATCTCTAATACCAAGTCTACTAAGTTATTGCGGAATTTTTCTTTCAAAGAGAAAAAAATCCAGATTAATTTTCGATTTCTACTCAATTGAAATATATTTTATTGTGCTGAATATTAGTGCGTGCATATTTTTTTTGCTCCTTGTACTCCATGAACTTTTCAATTCCGATTGTCTACGAAAATCTCCCGCCGGTGAAAATGACGTACGCACAAAATTTAGTGACGTATGTACTTTAATTGTGCTTTTTTATCTATTTTTTTAATATAACTTCCAAACGGTTTGACACTTATTCTTGGTAATAAATAGACGACGTTGTCACCTTTATAGGTACCTGCTGTAAAAATTTGAACGAAATCCGTTAAATATTTTTTGAGTTATGCTTGACGAAAGGTTTTAATATCCATCGTAGCTATATATGGGGCAAAGTAATACTGCGCTGTGTATGAGTCTTCGTTGCACTCAGACAATTAAAGGAAAACATGTAGACAAAGGCGGGTTTTGCCAAGTTATTACAAGTGTTTGAAAAATTCGAGTTTTCTTATTGCAACCTCGAAAAAAATGTTATTTTTTTATTCATAAACTTATAATCCACTTTTAACTCAGTCGTTCTCTTTCATCTAGATCAAGAAATTAAACTAACTTACAAATTAAATATATATATATATAAATATACGACTATAAACTTTTGAAGAATATATTTCTGTGAATTTGAATCTGTTTTATATATGAAAAAATAGTAATGATTAAAATTCTGGACAATAAAAATAATGTATGAAAATTAAGAACACTGGTCTAGATGGACTATGCCGATTGACAAATCGATTTTATTTTTACTCTTTTAATATATTACATTACGATAATATATTACAGAATGTTTCGTACAACTAGAACGTGATTTATTCAGCAATATAACACAATTGAGGCGTACTAATACTATGTGAGATAAATAGATATGTATAATGTGTATATAGCAATATCTGGGTTAAGTAACTAATACTGTTCGCAGGCCTCTCCTAGTTTATAATCAAAGTATGATAATATATATATATATTAAAATCTGGAAACATTGTACAGAAATTAAAGATATCCATTTATTTATCTAAAAAAATAACACATCAGCATAAAGTTATAGAAAAATACAAAAGGTCTGTACACTTATGTCCGAAATGTATTTTAAGAGTATTGAAAAAAATAAAACATTGCGGATTCTGAAGCTGTTTCACAATTTTAAAGTGTAAATATAACTTGATAAAAAAAATAAATGAAAAAATAAACATGGATTTTTATATTTTAGTAATATTTATCATGTAAAATCCTATGTCAGGAAGTAGTTTTCTTTAATACATATTAAGTGAGTTTTAGAAAATTTTACTTATTCGTATCTTTTTAATCTGCATGCAAATAAATGTGAGAAGCGATGAATGTATGACTACATTTCTATATTATATAAATATGTTTTTATTGATTTTTAGTGCTTTCCTTTAATACATTCCTATTTTCAAGAATTAAAAAAATATCATTAAAGAAAATGTTTAAGAATAGAGATAAAATTGTAATTACATATGACTGATTCTTCGCATAATACGATACGTACATAATAGGTTTATACTTTTAAAAACAGAAAGAAATTTATATATGAAATATGAATACAAACGGAATCAAAATTTAATTAATTCTTTTTAATGAACAATGGAATCAGATTTATACCCCATGCTTGGAACAAATCTTTTTCAGGAAATATGATTTCCGATCTAAAAATATAATGCTAATATAATTGAAACAGATAGAGATATACCATTATTACTATACTAATTCCAATTAATAAGATTAATTAATTTAGAATTACGATCCCACCCGTATTCAGTAAGTGACACTAACGTAAATATACATAGTGAAATAATCCCATTAATAAATTTACCAATATTATTACCATTTCATTTACCATGATTATGAGTAATAGGTTACTATGCCGAAATTTCTTACACAACCCACAGATTAGTGAAATTTCAACGTGAACTAGTCATTTGCAGTAACGAATTTTCTTAATTTATTACGTACTTTATAAAGATAAATAAAATATTTCTTCGCATGATTTAATAAATGGAAGAATTGTTATAGAACAGAGAATCACTGCAAGGCTTTCGTTGCGCAATCTTTAAGATTATTTTCTGATGCATTTTTAAAATTAATTTTCCATTTACTGCATTTTTTATAAAAGAAAATGATTTAACAAAAGATGAGTGTATTATGTCAAAAGCTTGTTCAAAAAACTTCCAAATGATGATTCATTCTTTGGTGTGAGTTTTGTATGTGCAAAGAAAAAGGATATCGACATCAGCAATAATACGTATGATTGAATAAACATTTATCTTAAAATTGTTACCATTTAAGTTAAGTACGCATTTATAACGTGGTAGTATTAATTTACTATTTAATGAAAAAAAATTGTAACAAGATTTTTTTTTAGAATTGGGGAAAATGTCATTGCATTTTATTTATAAAAAAAAATCAAATTAGTTTTTTTATAAATATTAAATATGATTTCCAAAAGATCCCAAAGAAGTTGAGACAGAATTAATATTCTTAGAAGCTGTTCGGATTTAAAAAATAAATTATTTATTTTTACCTTCCAGTTTTATAACAAGTTTTTTATCTCTCAAAAATGTTCACAGCATTATGTGTTTCTTATAAAATTCGTGCTATTTCACTATTAGATTAACCACATTCCTTAAAAGCTACAGTTTTTATTTTATTATTTCAATATGTTAAATTTTGTAATCTATAAAATCTGTAGTTTTAAATTTCATAGTGAGTAATGAAAGCAAGACCTGAGGTCGACTTTTTAATCGGGAACACTATACGAAGATCATGTTTAAGTTTCAATAAACTATACAACGAGGTATGTAGATAAAACAAATTGCATGAATTAAAAATTCCATAAATAAGTATTAAGTTATACAAAATCTAAAGTGAATCCATGTTTTTGCAACACCTGAAACGTAAAAATAGAACAACATATGCTTGATTTAACTAATGATTTGTATAGACTGATACAAATGAAGGTAGTAAAACGTAAAATTTGTTCGTAAGAAAATTTACATTGTTCTTCAAAAGTTAAAATGATTTTTAAAGTTGGACATATTGATATAGAACATGCTGTATATCGGAATTTCCATACATTCTTCTAATATTAAAGAAAATAATAAAGATGAAGTGGAAAATATTTGTACAAGTTATTTTCGGAGCAGTCTTTGCACTGATGTCATGGGTTTATACTCTGTTTAACGATCTGGGATACTGTAGTAAGCAGTTCTAAGAATAGAATCAATAATAATACAGTGAATACGAGATACACAAGATCGGTGTCTCTGTGCACAAACGTGCGAAATCGCATATCAACAATTCGCTGGAACACAAGTGTGAAAGCGTTTGGAGAACCCTTTTTTATGATATAGAAATTCAATATATTTTTATAACGATAAATTCGAAATAATTTTCGGTTTATCGAAGCTTGCTGAGTTACATATATTTTGCTGACCTTATATACATATATTGTTATGCTGAACATATATAAATTTTGTTAAAAGACAATATATATATATATATATATATATATATAACAGCGGAGCAAAATGTTCTACTATAAATATAAATTGATAATCACACAGTTGGCATATTTATACCACAAAAATTTAAAGAATATATCGCCTTATTTAATCTTATAAAAACGTTACAAATGTTGTAAATCCGAATTCTGCAACTTATCCCTCCTAATACAATTTTTTTTTTCTTTCAATGAGTACCACTAGGATCATATGTGTCTCCACTAATATTTAATTTTTTTTCATGTAAAATTATAACTAAATGATTATGAACCTTATTTTAATTATCTTTGTTACAAAAAATGTGTTTTAATATGAAATAATATAAAATATCATAAAGTATCATAAAATAATATAACATAATGTAAAATAATATAAAATACCAACTACTTTTTTTTAATTGAGTACCACTTGGGACATATATGACACCACTGTGATTTTTATTGTCTTACATGTAATATTATAACTAAATGATTATAACGTTAAATGCATTCGAATTGTTGCAAAAATATGTTTTAATATAAAATAATATAAAATTTTGTTTTCAAAATATGATCTAATATATAATCTTGTATCGGGGTCACAGGCGATTCCAGTGGTACTCAGTGGATAAATTATAAATAAAAAAATTGCTCTATAATAGTCAAATGTTAAGCATAAATTAAAACAAATTCAATTTTTAAAAATTTTTAAATTCATACATTTATTACAATTGAACGGTAAATTTGCTCTGGGGCCACAGGTGATCCCACTGTAGCAGGAGTATAAAATATTAAATGGAGATTTTCTAATCTGAAATACTTGTGGTAAACTCCATAACTCCATAAGGTTAGTGGAATTGGCATTGATTCTAAGAAGTGTAACGCACATTCAAATCGTCATGTTGTTGAAATTTTTTCCATATTCATACTTACATAATTATAGAACAATTTTCTACATTATATTACTTGCTATAAAAATGTTTCTTTGAAGAATTCTTCTTATTGCCCCCAAAATAGCTTTTGATAATGAGAAGTATCTAATATCAGCTAATGTCAGTAAGTGTTTAGGTAAAATAAAGATAAATGATCTCTAAGTGTCTCAAGAATTCAATTATAACAAAGCTATTTAAGAAATCTGGACCTTAAAGTTCTAGGTTTGAAAAATGTTTTCACGTGAAAAATGACAATGCCTTAAATTATTTTAAAAGTTACATATGTGGGTCAAATAACAAATGCTAAAACATTATCAATATTTGATTAAATGTAGCTTATTAAACTGCAAAAGATATTTTCTCAAGGTTTTTAAAATTAATATTGTAAATATTTTTTAACCGATATTATTCAAGGTAAATGTTTTTACATTTTTAAACATTAAAGTAAAACTTAAAATTATAATGGAGTCTTTATGTTCAAAAAGTCACTGTGTGTGTATGAATTTACTTTAACGCGAGTTTCAAAATCGGTATTAGGTTCTCATAAAAATAACACTGCAACAAAAATCGCAAAAGTAAAAAAGTACTCAGTGTTCACCTCAGCTATCCTATACAAAGGAGAAACTTGAAAAGGCTATGTCATTGACATTAGCTAGCGAGTGTAATTGCATAACTATCGTAGTCATGCATAGAGTCAAAAATTCAGCAAAAAATTTAATCACGCAGAAAAAAAGGAGAAATCTGTTTCATCTATAAACAACTACGTGAATGGATAATTGATACTAGCTCTTTATGGTTTGGAAACATTTAAGATGATACGAAACATGCTTTTGTTTGTTCAATGAAAAACGAAATATTTAATAATGCTAAGAAACTTTACTACAAAGACTTTTTACTATAAAGAAAGTATAAAGTTTCACTAAAAATGTAATTTAAACAAATACATTTTTATTTATGTATCCATTAAATACAATTATTGTGGAATGATGAAAGTAGAGTGACCTCTCACTATTAAATGACAAGATAAATAAATCGTGCAACTGAGAAAGTTGAACAAATGAGAGATAACCGTATTATATATCTCCCCCTCCCTTTTTTATTCTTTTATATATATTACTACTCTGAAGTGATAAATAGACATATACACAAAATCGTAATCGCGAACATTTATATATCTTTAAGTATATGCCTATAAAAGTACAATATTATATATTAACAATTCGAATTACTGCAAAGTGAATTTTCTTCATAGTCACTCAGAAAAAAAAGGATAGTTTTCATATATATATATATATATATATATATATATATATATAATATTCGCCTGTACTATTGAACTAACTTTTACAATGTGCTTTGCAAAATTTGGCTTCGGATTATGGATAAAGGATGTTGTAATGTATAGATTTTCTTTGTCTTCCTTAGTATTTATTTGTTTATACATTTATTTATTTTCTCCCCTCTATATCATATTGCGGGTTTGATTTGTAGTGTTCCATTTTCATAGGTATCCTTGTTTTTCAATTTTGTTCCAATGATTGTTAGGGCTTGGAGTTGACACAATTTTTGGTATTAAGCTGGTGTCAATTACAGAAAACAATCATTCTTTGCTTATAATGGGGTTTCCCAGCCCTTGAAAAAGTAAATTACATTATAAGTCTACATTTGTGTTTTTACTTTTGTTTCACTTTTTGAATAAATAATACTTCATTTGTTAGGACTATGTTTTATAATTTGTAATTTGACAGTGCTATATGGTGTAATAATCTCATTGCATATGGTCAGTTGCTTCTGTTTCAATGGTTAATTTTTGCAATAAGTTCATATATATACATATATATATATATATATACTAGCAGAACCACCCAGCTTTGCCCGGGTTAACATAAATTAAAATACAATAATACGACAATAACTATGACGACAATATGATTTGTGCATACTCAAACATAAATCGATAAAAAATACAATTAGAAAAAAAGCGTTACTTTAACTCAACAATAGTACAATTTTTCAGCTTTATAATGAGAATGCGCGTTTTCTTTGCGCATACAATATAAAAATATACGATATTCTTGAAAATGAAAAAAAAAATACCAACTGTCGTAACATTTTGTGAAATTCGCTTTCATATGACATCTATTTATATTATAAAACAAAAACTTATCCGTGAGTAATGTCGACATCATATTGTCGGTAGCAACGACCTACCCATTAAAATTGGCTTGCACTGAATATTTGTAACTACTAAATATCGCATAATTTCAATTTTTAAACTATCAATTAGAAAAAAATACACTTTCAAATGTAGTTTGAAAGTTTATCTCAATTTACTGATTTTTTATGGATTTTAAAGTAATTTTAAAGCATGTATATTTTTAAATCTGTGTCTAATCCAATTACGATAGATTAACTTATTTGATCTTTATAAAGTAAATACATTTATTTCTAAACATAGCACATTCAATTTTTATGCAGTCGAATAAAATGCATGTACTCTCAATGACATTTGAAAAGCGTATCTCAATTTACTGATGTTTTATGGATTTTAAAGTAATCTTAAAGTAATATAATATTCTTGAAAATTGTACGGAAAAAGAATGTTAAACATATACTTTGGCGACCAATACATTCTATGAAAATTATGCTACTTTGTGTAATTGCTATAAAATACTAATATTTTGTGAATGAAGACAGGCACATGATTTAAAATATGACAACACTTTCACCGGAGTAGATTTCCCTGTGAACCGATACGTGTCTAGTTAAAACAAATTATTTTACTTCATGAATCATCATGCACAGATATGCATTTATATTTATAGATAATGTGCATGTTAGTCAAACGTTGAGCTAAATTGCTTGAAGTATCGCCAAATTTTTCGTAATTTTCAAATAGTTAAAATACATTATATTATGTATAAGAAATATTACATTTTAAATTACTAACTCCGCAAGAATTATTACTTTTCGCCTACAGTTAATTGATAAAAATGACTTTACTTGAGTGCGTGACGGCACATGCACATTTGTATTTAAAACATGAAAGCGATTAAAGAAATCCAATTTCTACTGTACTCATAGAAAAATTTTAAACAATATTATTAAATACTAAATTTAACTCCGAAATTATATTTACAATGTAATTTAAACAGAATTTGCTAAAATTGCGTTTTGAAATTATATGATTTTTGATGCAAAACATTATTTTAAAAAAATATAGTGTTCTTTTAAGAATTGAATAACAATTTCGAAGCTGGTGAAATGAAAATGTCGCTACGTTGTCGAACTTATAAAAAATATATTAATTTTTAAAATTAAAATTAATGTTTTATATTAAAAAAATGCATTTAATTTTTTTTTCCCGATAAATCATTTTACTTTTAATCCCATTTGTTTTAACACTCTATTTGAAGAATAAATAATGGGGAATACTGCATTGTTTTTTTTTGTTTTTTTTATCCAGTTTTTATTAATAGGGCATCTACTGTCCACCTGCATCCGAGGAATTTAAATATGCCTCCTTGGTTGAGGCTCAAGCTGAAATAAGTTACGCTGTAATGATTGCAAAATGTCACTATTTGACAGACGATTTTTGATTATGTAGAATTAAATGAATCATGAAGTTTGAATGCGCAAAAATATCTTTTTATTTCTTAGAAAATTTACTTTAATATTAACAAACCAGTGGAAACAATTTGCCTTTGTAAAATTAGGAGCTAAGTTATTTATTTTTCACCAAACACATTTAAATATATGTACTATGTCGTTTAAAACACTTATAGTAACCTTTGTACTATGCGAAAAAAATCACATCTGCCAAAATTGACGTCAGTTTCGGATTTCAAATTATAGCGAGCTAATCTGAAATTGGTTTATAAAAATATTGTCCATACGCAGTTTCTTTAAATGGCAACGGGAAAGAAATTGCATTAGAAATTGAGAAAAAAAACTGATTTCTGTAATGATAAACTATGGGAGATGTTTGAAAAAAGTGGTAATGATTCGTCTGAGAAAATTTTAAAGTTGACAGTGATTTTACTCGTGATCTAAAACGTATGTACATAAAGTTTCGCTCAAATCGGACAAAAACTGTACATTTGTATAAGGAACATACATACCAAGAACGGCTTTCATATATATAGATTATATCAGTTTTATTCTTTTAATTCTGTCATGAGATTTAACAGGGCAGTTTTAACTGCAGTCGAAGCAATTTTGAAGAAAATATGTTGTTATTTACTTAATTACGTAAATATCGAAGAATTTTTCAACGCCAAACAAATATAAATTTCATGCCCTGCAGCAATTATGCATTTCATAAGGAGGTGATGTCGAGCGTAAAGGAATCACTCTTTTAATGTGAAAATGAAGTCCTTAAGAGATAGAAAAATGAAAATGATTCTTTTCAACAACTTTTATAATTCCTTATCGTACAAAATGCAAACTGGACTTATTTTCTTAGATTTCTTTGAACAACTGATTCACTGTAGTTTGCTAATGTCAAACTTTATAATATATAGGAACAACATTTTAGCTATATGAATATATCAATTATTAATTTTTAAATATATTAATTTTCTCAAATGGTGGCATAATATAAATTATTTTTTAGGAAATATAAGCAGAAATTATACGTTTATTAAATGAAATATTTCATTTTTTTAAAATAAATGAAACATATTTTTCATCTTTACACAAAACATAGAAAGGGATAGATTAACCACATTTAAATTTAGTGAAATAATGTCATGTCCGAAATTTGGAAATGCAATATTCCTAATTTAAATTACGTATACGATCTGATGTAAATCATTGCAACATTAAAAATGATAATTAGAAAATAGAAGTATAAATTCATAATGACTAAATATAATTTTTTATATGTTTACTTCTTTCTCATTCTTTATCGTGAACTTTCAGTATCGTCAAAATTTATGTGAAACAAAATGGTATACATAACATAGACGTATGGTAAACTGCAATCATATATGTAAAGATTACTAAAATTAAGGTTTAAACAATTTTTATGTGTAACTTATAAATAAAAAAAATTGAAATTTTATACATAATAGCCACATAGTATGCGACATCTTATAGAAGCATCCTGTAGCTGTTGATAGACTAAAATCGTTTTGAATCATTAATATATCATTTTTAAATACAAACATCTTATGTAAATATATTACTTACGCTATTGTATAATTTGTTAAACTGCTGCACTAAAATAACTACTTCCCCGTAGTAAAAAAATTCGCATCCGAAAACAATTTAAGCACTGTGACTGTTAATAATTCATGAATATAAATTTTCCGTCTTAAAAAATCATACATTTTTATAAATATTTATAATCCTGTCGTATTTCAAATGCAAATTCTTGTATTATTTATTTTCTTGTATTAAAATTACTTGCGTTGAAATTTTCAAGGTGTAGTGTTTTTCTTTAACCTTTACGCATTCACAAAATTTTATTTTTCATAAAATAAAGTGATTATCATATATAAAAATATTTTATAACCCTTACAAATACAGTTAATAATATTGATTATAGTGCTTTAAGACATAATTGGATGACATATTTCATTTTGAATTGAAATATTTAATTGAACATTTTGCAAAATATTTTACAACTTTATTTGGATTAATAGTTTAGATATTTATATCACATTATATAAATTTGAATATGAATGTAAAATGAAACAATGTAATATATTTTCGATATTTTGTTATTTCAATAATGCTAATAAAATTTCACATTGTAAACATAATTTTATATTAAAAAAAAAGTATTAACCCGTTTAATATGATGCAGTGGAATTACCGCAGTTCTACAAATGTTATTATTTTGATTGTTATTATTTCCACGAATATTTATATTTAAATTTTACGTTAGAAATTCAAATTTAATAATAAAAACATATTACTATGTTTTAACATTAAATTTGTTTTATAGTTTTAAATAAAAATTGAATTTATATTTCGCTTTTACATAACTATCCATCTTTGAAAATACTGATATTTATTAACTACAAATGCAATGTTAGTAAATATTAGGTAAAACATTGTGTGGAATTATTCCAGAAGTATATTTATGGAACTAAATTGTTTTCGCATATATAATTTATGTTTATCTGAAATTTGTAAACCTGTGTATAGTTTTGGAAAATCTTTTTTGTTAAAATTTCATATTTTTCATCCTATTTTTATGACGACCAGGATCGTTATACAGTTATAAATCTGCTTTTTATATATATTAAACATTTTTTTTCTATCAATTTGGAATTGTTTTGCAGATGATTGTTTTCTATTTGTAGATTTTTTATTTGCAGATGAGACATTCTTATTTTACAGAACAATTACATAGGTCTACAATGAAAACTGTGTTCTCTCATTTCAGCAGTTCTAAGTATTTTGGGTGTTGAATTTGGAAATCACAATAAAAGTAATGTATCCTGTATCATTTTTGCATAAACACAGTTTATGTGATATAAAGTGTGTGTGTAAAATCTGCATTGCGATTAAAATACCTTATTTAAATTAAACGGAAAAACCTTTTTTAACGAAAAAAAATATATATATTTTCTACAAAATTGAATATTTGTTGTATATAGAAAAAATATTTATTCTTCATTAAAAAAAAAAATATTTCACCTATTATGAAGAGAAACTTGTGAATCAGGCCTGTATTATGGATTTCACACAGATTTGTACTTGTATAGTATTTAATAATGTTATACAAAGTTAGAAAACCCTTTCTCATACATTATTCCTTTTATATGGAGGGAGAGTACACAGTTAAACGTTTGGTGGTATGTTGAACCAACTATTGGTAAAGCAATACATGTAACCATTAAATAAAGCATTAAAAGAAACAAATTGGTAATACATAAAGCAATAAATTGGTAAAGCAATAGATGTAAAGCAATAGATGTAAGATGGTAAAATCTCATACAAACGTTTGGAGCTGCAGTTAAACTAAAACTGAACGCAGTTTAAACAAGTTATGGTTACAGCTACTGCAGCACCAGAAATTTGCACTACCGACCACATAATTTGTACAATGTATATACCATTCTGATGATTACATTTTTTGCTCATGTGATGTTAGTGGTTCTAAGCCTGAAAACAAGAAAGCCGTTATGTACCCAAATCTTCCTCAGTTATACAACTTATGGTACACCGTATACAGATTACTGACCTTCTTTTACAAGACATTTAAAGACTCACCTGATTATGATTAAGAAAAATTGCCAATGATGATTTTCAGTGTAATATAGATACTGATGCTCTTCAACTATTTAAGCAAACTTGTTTTTAATCAGAGTACGTCTCAAATTGATCCGCTGAAATTTTAGGTTCCAGGCTACAAGAAAAAATCGTTAGTGCCTAAAACACCTAGTAATACCTTCTAACCAGTGGAAAGGAGTTTATATTTTTCTTTTTTATAGGATAGTGACTAAATTTTCTGCAAGGATATTAATATATTGATGCGCTTGTTTGGCGTTAAATATAAAGATCAGAAATGTGGTATTTTTATTCATTATATCAAAATAAATCTTAAAACTATTTTTTTGCATAATGATAACAAACATGTCTCTGTACATATTGTACATGGTTAGTGGAATACATAATTGCCGATTATCGCTCGATATTTATTCGTGAAAATGAAAAATCATTCCACGGCGTAATTTGTTTTTACAGAACGTAGTCATAATAGAATAATAAATAGTCATTATAATAGTTGGGACTGAGACAAATAATTGAACGTAAATCTATGTATAACGTCTCAAACAAAATTGTTGAAAAGAGCTAAGAGCTTAAAGAAAACGAAATTTACCTCTCGTTTTTTTTATCTTGATTTATCGTTAAAATGTAGATGAACTAGAAGCATGTTTTAGGATTTTTTAAAATTATCAAATTGATATACAACATAAAAACGTTTGGCGTCATATATTATCAATTGAAAGTAACTAGATGGAATGAATTTACCATTCATCCCATGGGTTCATTTTCAGTTCTGTTTATATGTATAATTATTGTGTACCATTCAATTAAGAATTCGGAGAAAAAATATTTAGCATCAACATTGCAAAAGTAACATTAACATAACTAATGTTTTCGTTTCTTCTAACTATTTGAAATCTTTAAAATCTTCCTAGAAAAACATATATATTTCTTATACATATTAATATTTTCATTACCGATTTTTATAAGCTATTTTTACATATAGCTTAAAAGGAAGAAAATGACCGATATTCTCAGAAAAATCTTACACAATCGTCTTTAAATAAGGAAGAAATTTAATTTATTTTGACTCTATGAGATTTAAATTTACTTTCAGAATGTCTTAAAGTGTAAGCACTTTCATTTGATCAAAATAGATTTACTTAAAGCTTGGAAACTGGATATTTGTTTCATAATATACATAATAAATCTCAAATATTCGCTGTAACTGCAACCTTATGTACAGTTGGTCAAAAAAGAGAACGCCATACATATTTTAATCACAAAATTCTTTCAGAAAAAATGGAAATAGCCGTTCGACTGCAAATTATCAATTCTTTTAATTTATGTTAAAAGTGGGTTAGGTGTCGTTTTCATACTGAATTTGTACCAAACTGTATGCACACAATTAATTTTGACAATATTTGTTTAAATCGGTAATCTTCACTTTCTAATACGAAATGAGAAGTCATTCCGTCATGTAATTTAAAAATATGAAGGTTTAAATTTTGGAACGCGTTATGATAAATTAATTTGTAATTGTTGAAAAACAAATTGCACTACGTGAAGTTTTTTTAAGCATGGATCAAGAACTACTTGGCTGAAAAAGGTGTAATTTTGAATTTCCATATTGAATCTTCTAAAAACCGATTTCTACAAAACATTTATCAGTTGAAATTCATATATATTTTTTTGAAAATGTATTTTAAAAAAACATATTTTTCCTGCACTTTCCCCATAAACGTAAAATATTAACTAAAACAACATTCGTATTAATAAAACAAGCGGTGTAAGATAGTAAATGTCAATGTATTTAAATGCATTTATTGTTTTAAAATGATATTTATTATTATACAGATTTCGTTTACTTTTGTTAAGAAAACATAATATTGAAAAACTCATAATACTAGCTGACCCGCCCGGCGTTGCCCGGGCAGACTGTCATTGAAAAATATAACAGTGGAGTGGACTTCATAAAAAAAAGACTGAATAATATTTATTTTTACTAAAAACTTGTAAAAAAAAATTGGTACTTCTCTATTATCCCGTCGACCACTTTTCATAACAAAAAACTATCGCCAAACTGTAACGCCCAATAAACGGGAGAACGTTGCCATTGGAATATCATAATAAATAAATAAATAAAATATAAGAATTTAAGGACACAATTGTTATTTTAATTAATGAAATAACTCATAAATCAGTGAAACTTAATGAAAAATACACGCAAATGTCGAATTAAAAACCATTTGATGACATAACAAACACGTATATTGCTTCTGACATCAAGTAAATGGGACTGCATTTTTGGCGTTTAATCGGACAGTTTGACGATAGTTTTTTGTTATGAAAGGTGGTCGACGGGATAATAGAGAAGTACCAAAAAATTAAATAAGAGCTAAAATCTCAAAAGTATAACAGTTACGTTTAAAAAATGAAACGGTCAGGGAAAATTATTACACTTACTTTTCCCTTTTTACTAAACATCCCTTTTTTAAAATCATTAAATTATAAATATTAAATGCTTACAAAAATCAATATTTCAATTATTATTCTTTTATTCCTGTAGATGCAGCACCAACCAATGAGATGCGGTCCATTCGGGTGTTGCCACTAACAATTAACAAATAATAGCGATTTCTGTGCCACGTATTATAGCCTAATATATATATAGATTCTAAATAAATAAAAATGACGGCATTTTCGAATGCTACATTTACATTTTATTTCTATAAAATATCCTAAACTATTTATTTATTGAAAAATGGTATATCTTTATAATATGTTTTATAATTTCAGTTCACACTATTCACGTATTTTAAGAAAATATAAAAACTATGTAAAAACGTTATTATTGGTAATAATACTTTGAATATTTCTGCACACTTTAATTTTTTAACTTTATTCATTTAAAAAAAAAATAGTGTATTTTGTCTAATTAATACATTGCAAAACATACTTCATGCGTATTAAATATTTATGAATAATCTTTGTAAATTTATTATATATATATATATATATATATATATATATATGTGGCGTTTTGACTAAGATGAGATACCACGAGAAATAATATTCCATGAGAAAATGGCAGTCCGTGAAAGATCTAAAATGTTGCAGTCGATATCTACGAACATGGCGAAGAGGTGAGGCAATGCAAAGAGTCCACAAGAGTTTCTCCAGTAAATACCAGCCAATTTGCAGACAAACAGTTTATTTAGAATAAGAGCGATGCAGCGACAATTCCCACAGGTATAAACTTATAGCCCTCGGGCTTCACGATGGTTCACTACATTGTTTAATAGATGTTAAAGCTGATATGAAAATTCTACGGGACTAAAACACCAGATACATATTTGTTTATACTTCCAAGCACGTCAAAAATCCTCCTCTCCGAAGGATGCGAGCCAGTTTTGTTCACTCAGCGGAGTGATCCAGAATACGACGTCACGAGCGCACAAGCCAATGAGTGAGAGGCGGCCCCCAGACCAGCGAATGAGGCGAGAGGGAGAAGCTAAAACAGGAAAGAGTTCCTTTCTGGGCCGCGTATCAATTTTGAAGTGAAAATTACCTAGCGCGCGAAAATCATGGAATAATAATAATAAAAAGAAAATGGCTTTTTAAAAAACATTCGAAATGAGACAGCGTCTCGGAATTTTATAGATTGGGGAGCTGATAAAAGCTACGAATGAACTTAAAATTTTAGATTAAGATTTGGAATAAGATAATTATTAATATACGGGTATTTACTTTTAAAAGGACATTAAATAGAAATAAATATTATTAAGAATTAAGGAAATACTGACTATGTCAGAAGTTAGATTAATTTAAAGGACTAATGCGAAATAAATGCGAAGGAGTTGCGAAGGAAATAATTTTTTTATATAACATATATGTGCATTTGAAATTGTAAATTAATCATTACACTCATAAAAACAGCTTTTATATAGGGATTGTAAACAAAAAAATTCTCTCCAAACATTAAATATTAAGAATTTATGTTTGAAATAAATACATGATGCAAGTACCTTACAAGAGTTATGAAATTACAAAATCAATATACAATACAATGACTGCATGGATTTCCAAATAGCTTTTGAACAAAAAGTAGCAATGCATATAATGTTGTTTCTTCTTTTCTTTCTAACGTTTGGCATTTCTATTTTTTATAGATTTTATGCAATTTTGTGGAAATGTTTTCCATAATCTACTACTTTAATTTAATGTTTCTTTTTTACAGATAAGATTTTACAGCTCTAAATAAATTATTATTGGTATGCACAGTAATATATCTAGTTTTGTGTTAAAGTATTTTCTATATTATAATATCCTTTACATTATTTATATGTTTTATTTTTTGTGTTAATGTAGCATCACTTATAAATATTCCTATTTCATTTTAGCTGCTTGAACATCGGTAAAATAAGTCAAATGTTATATATATATATATATTGAAAGTATGCATTATCTTACTTATAATAAAATCCAAAGGCGAGAAAGTGTCTGTAACGGTACCGGGTTGTACCACTCTGCGATTCGACCGTAGTTAAACGCCATGTTAGGCTTACTGAAAAAGAAGTTATATTATCTACTTTCGTCGTTTAAATATTTGTAAAAGCATATTCAAGCTTTTAAATCTTTTAATTTTGTTTAAAACCTTAAAACACTATTTCATAAAAAAAATGTATATTAACATTTCTGTAAAAAAAAAAAAAAAAAAATCTGTAAGCACTTTTTTTTTCAGAATGCGGTGATTTATTTCCTTGGGAGAGATTTGAGGTTGATTCAGTATACTGTCGCCATCTACTGGCGGATTTTGAAATTGCTTCCATAGTTCCGGAATGCGGGTCCTCCCGAAATTCACGATTATTTGACAAACTTCATGTTTTTTTTTTCGTGATTCTTTGACAAAATTTGCATTTTTTCTGCTGTTCTTTGACAAAATTTCATTTTTTCGTAGTCCTTTGAAGAAGTTTGCGTTTTCTTTTTGCGATCCTTTGAGGAAATTTGCGTTTTTTGCTATTCTTTGACGAAATTTGCCTTTTATTCACGATCCTTTGACAGAATTCGTGTTTTTTCTGAGATTGACGAAATTAGCGGTTGTTTTTTTCGATCATTTGACGAAATTTCACTTTTTTCGCGATCGCTTAACGAAATTAGACATTTTTTCACAGTGCTTTGAAGAAATTTGTGTTTTTTTTCTAGACCCTTTGAAGAAATTCATGTTTTTCCGCGATTATTTGCGAAATTCACAGTTTTTTTTTTTTTTTTTTTTTTTTTTTTTTTTTTTTGCGATCCTTTAACCAATTTTTTTTTTTTTTTTTTTTTTTTTTTTTTTTTTTTTTTTGTGATCCTTTGATGAAATTTTACATTTTTTTCGGAGTCCTTGGAAGAAATTTTCGTCTTCTTCGTAAGCCTTTGACGGAAATCGCGTTTTTCTGCAATTTGTTAACAAAATTAGCGTTTTTTTTTTTTTTTTTTTTTTTTTTTTTTTTTTTTTTTTTCAATCCTGCAACGAAATTTGCGTTTTTATTTTCGGTACTTTGACGAAATTCACGTTGTTTCCACAATCCTTTCATGAAATTTTCTATTTTTTTCTGCGAACGATAGACATAATTGATTTTTTTCGGCGACTATCGTTCAAAATTCGAGATATTTATGTTCGAAATTTTTGACTGAAGACTTAAATTTTCGAAATCGAATGCCTTAAATTTTTAGGTAAACTTGAACAGAATCACCCCTGATGAAATAAATACATAACTATTTTTTTTTCTAATGAATCGTAATATAAATTATCTTTAAACTAAAATTTGAGAGGAAAATGATATGTTTTTAATTTCGGGAAGAGAAGGGGGGGGGGACCGTGTTCCCTCGCCACTGAAGTAACAATATTTTAGGGATTAAACATTGAAACACAATGGACTGAAAAAAAATTAGGAATCGGTAAAATTTTCGAAAAATTTCAGAAAATCTAAAATTTTAGTAAAAATTTACAAATTTAGAAAATTTTCGAATTTTTCTTTCCGGATTTTGGATTTTCGGATAATGGGTCATATACTGTAAAATGATTCTTTCTTATCAAACGTAATTAAAATATAAGAAATGCATAGTACGGCGTAATTTCCATTTAATTTTGCTTATGTAATCAAACAATGAGTTATATGGTAAGTCAAGCTGTTTAAAAACTCATTGATAACACTTTTTTACAAAAACTTTCGCACATGGATTATTTTTTAATAGTTGATTTTGTCCAATAATAAGGATATATATGTATATATATATATATATATATATATATATATATCCTTATTATTTTTATTTGTAGAAATCATTTGTCCTTTTTAAAATGTATTTTTCCACAATACAAACCTTTTAATAATAAATCTCCATGCTGTTTGTCTGTATGAAGTCTTATGAAAATGAAACGCAGATCAACAATCCGTCATTTTTGACGGGGTTATATACTAGTATATATATATATAACACAATATAAAGTTTATAAAGATCGTCGTTCTATATTCTGTTATTTAAAAATCTTCACCAATGGCATGATGCATAAATAACGGCAAAAACGTCTTAGTAGTACTATAAAATTAAGAAATGTGCAAAGTCTTTCGAAAGAACTCCGTGTCTCTTCTTCAGCTGCAAAAAGCATTTGCAATTATCTGAATCCTTCAAATCATCTTAGCTGTGGTATGATATTTTCTGCAAGTTAAAAAAAAAAAACAATGAAAATGAAAATCACAATAAGAATAACATTTGAAATCAACTGATATCGCTCGCTCTCTGCTGAAATTGGGCTGATTCTACTGTTCACGAATTTCGTAAATTTTCTCAGTATAAACATTGACAATGACATCGGTTGATTCTGAAATACGTCGGTTTTGTTTTTAGGTGCATTCGTAATTATATAAATACGTAGTACCTATTGTCGTCGTCTGGTCCGTCCTTCTGTCTGTCCGTCCGTCCGCATATAACAACGCAAAAACTGCCCAATCGAATGGTTTGAAATTTAAGATATATTATCTTTGCAGAATGTTGTCGAGACATTTCAAATTTTATAAAAATCGAATTAAAACTTTAGAAGATATAAATAAAAATATTTAATAAGAAATTTGAATTTAAAAAAAAAAGTTGCTTTCTAGTTATAGGAGCTTCCGAGGTTTAACCGTCAAGCGACCGAGATACTTATTTTATTACAGAAATTAATCTGCAGATGATATAATTCATTTTACAGAATTAAAAATTCTCAAGCTATGAATATTTATATAACTAGCTACAGTACGAACATTTGTCATGTTTGACGTACAATTTCCAACTTGTTAATTATTATTTAAAGTTTTTAATAATGGTTTCAGCAATTATGACCTTATAGTTTAATAGAACCATTTAGTGTTTTATATATAGTTATTATAGATATGTATATAAAAGGTTGGAACAGCAATTAGCACTACCTAATAAAATAATTAATGCATTTAAAATAGCATTAATTTTTTTGGACAATAACAATAAATAGATTATTTTTTATGCATTATTATTATTATTAAAATAAATTAGAATTACTGCCGTCGAAGAATGGAGATATCTCCCCAAAGTGTTCTTGGTTTTGAACAAAATATGAGGTATTCGTCACTCTTTGTGAATTATGTAATATTTTCGAAGCTTTTTTCCTCAATTTTGCGTGTTGTCTTTTTCTGAGTTTTTTTAATGGCGAGTATAGCATTTGAAATAATATTATTCGCCTTTCAGATAGTGTTTTTATTTTTATTTTTTAGCATTTTCGACACATGATTTGAAACAATATTTTAAGTTTTTCTTTAAAGATAATTGTGAATAATCAGAAACCTTCACATTACAATAAGAAACATAAAATGATTTAATAATGTACAGAGTAAAGAACAAAAATTGGATGTTTTTTCTTATACAAGTGACGCACATAAGACAATTCTAATTATATATAGCTATTGCTGATCAGTTGTTCAATGCAAAATTGAAAGAAAAATGCAAATACCTACAGATATTGATCATTAAAATAAATTAGTTGTGTGTTTGTTTATATAAGATACTGAAAATTATACAAACCGTTTTTTAATGCACCACAATGTACTTCAATAAGCTTTATAATATTTATAAAATAACTTTAATTTATCCTAGTATTATAATTTGAATTTTTATATTTCAAAAAAATAATGAGTTTTAATATATTAAAAATACCTTAATAACATGGACATAAGGAATATTTTATTTTATTATATAACAATAGTAAAGGCAAAATGGAGTGATATTTGATTTATTTTACAAATTTTAGTCGTGCTTTATTTTATTAAAAAAAGGCATAACATTATCATATTTTTGTTATATTTTATGTTTTCCTCCAAAAACATTAAATAAAAAACTTCATTTTCATAATTTTCTAATATCCTTAAACCGGATCGAATCAACATTAGCATGAAAATTATGCGCAGCAGGGAAAACAGGAAGGCAAACTGTAGGTTGTAAAACATGGTTGACATTTAAGATCAACAAAAATTAATATTTTTCAACTAAATAAAAAGCCAGAAAGTATAACTCTTTGATTGAATTTTTTCTTTGACAAAGTATTTGGATTGACGTTAAATTGGCATATACTTTAATTCGAATAGATTTCTTAATACGTGTCTTGGACATCTAAAACCTCTTGTCTAAGTAATTTGATAATAAATAATTGGATATAGTATTAACCATTTCACTACCAGGCTTAATTTCGCTGTTGAAGGGCTATATACCAGGCTGCGCGGTCCAAAATGTTTGTGCCATAAACCATTTAATAACTTCCGTGATTTAATAGTAATGAATGTAAGGTCGTTAAAGGATTTACAGCGTTATCATAATACGTATAAAGTAATATATAAAACTTGCACATTATATACATACACTGATATACATACATACAGTATATCAGGGTGGTTAGTGGTCAGGGAAAAATACAGTCAAAAAATGTGATAAACACCAGTATATTTTTATAGAAAAATTCATGTTGATTATTTGATCGAATAATCAACATGAATTTTTCTATAAAAATATATTGGTGTTTGACACTTTTTTTGACTGTATTTTTCCCTGACCACTAGCCCCTGTATATACATAAAACTTAGGAATATATTTTCTTTCTATTTATTTTCTTTTATTCTTTCTTATAATGACGTAAGATGTATAGTGAACGTATTGGTGTACGTAATGTTCACTGATTACTGAAATGAGGAGACAAACGCAACGTACGTCCTGGTCGCTGATTACTGAAATGAGAGGACGTACGCAGCGTACGTCCTGGGAGTGAAGAGGTTAAGGATAAAATTAAGAAAGTTTTCCAAATATGAGAAAAAAATTGTATAATTTTAGTAATAACTTATACAGGGTTATTCTAAATGATGGACCCATTTTCAAAAAAATTGTATTTATTAAAGTACAAATCCAAAATGAACAATCTTTATACCAATGAAAAGAGAAAGTTTCAAAGTTTTTTTAAAGATACTACAAATGTTCAATGTGTCCACCGTTTGCTGCACGGCAGACATCTACGCGATAGCCAAACTCGTCCCACACACGAGAAAGCGTATCTGCTGTTACTGATTACACGGCTTTCAAGGTGGTGATGGTTCCAGAGGCGGCCGGTAGAGGTCGCGCGGCAATAGGCCGCGATTTCGTTTCACTGTCAGTTGTGAGTGAGATGGCTACTGTGGAGCACAAGGTTTTCTGCGTTCTTTAGTTCGCAAGAAGTGAGCAAACGGTGGGCACATTGAACATTTATAATGTCTTTAAAAAAATATATTTAACTTACACTTTTCAATGGTATAAAGAGAGTTCATTTTGGATTTGTACTTTAATAAACACAATGTTTTGAAAATGGGTCCATCATTTATAATAACCCTGTATACAGTATGCCCACTAAAGTCCCTTGCCACCCTCTTAACTTCGGAACGGCTGCTGCTATATTCATAAAAGTAGTGTCTAGGTATAGTAAAGTAGCCATGCGCTACACAATGAAACCGCCTACAGCGCCACCTATTGGAATGCTGTGGACTTAGCATTCCTATCTCGAAAACGGAAAGAGATAGAGAGAAAAAGTGATTTACAAAGTTGTAGAGCATCATCGATTTAGTACGAAAAGACACATCGTGGACATTAATGAGAAGAATAGAACGGTTAAAACGCGCATTTGTCTTTACGTGATTTCCTACACTGTGACATGATAAAACGATCATAGAAAGCAAAAAACAACAACTAGTTATAATAATAATATACCTTTATTTTAGATGTTCAAACTTCTCCCCGTCAGCTGCAATTTATATTTGGATGCTTGTTTGAATTTCACGTTGCACACGTTGGAGCATAGATGCTGACACGCTGGCACAAGCGTCCGTAATAGCGACGTTTAATGTCCTGCAATGTTTGTGGAGAGGTCGCACACACCTGCTGTTTCATATCTGGTTTTTCCTTTCTTTCTAAGATCGTTTTGTCATGTCACAGTGTAGGAAATCACAAAAAACAAATTCGCGTTTTAGCCGTTCTATTCTTTGCATTAATGTCCACAAGAGGTGTCATTTCGTAATAAATCAATGATACTCTACAACTTTGTAAATCACTTTGTTTTCTCTATATCTTTCCGTTTTCGAGATAGGAATGCTAAGTCCGCAGCATTCCACCAGGTGGCGCTGTAGGCGATTTCATTGTGTAGCGCATGACTACTTTACTATGCCTAGACACCACTTTTTAATACTTTCCAACCTAGTTGAAAAGTGTTTATAACATCGGTTTGTCTGCCGTATGGCCGTCTGCCGTCTGTCCGTGCTCTAACTTCCGTAAATATACTCGGATTGCCCTGCATTTTTTATATGTTATTGTCGTTATCTATAGCATGTTCCCTATTTCAACTGAAGTGTGTAGCACCTATAGTTGTTTTACAGGGACACTCAAAAGAATTCCGTTACATTACGGTCTATGGGGAAAAATCATTTGCGGTTTATTTTAATGATGTTACACAATTTCAAATACATTGCAATTGATATATATCACTAAGGTGCATTACAAGAAGCTTAAAATGGAATAGGGTGTGCATGCTTACATTTACTTTACAGGGACAGTCAAAAGAATTCTGTTATATTAAGTCTATGGCTAAAAATCGCTTGCGGTTTAATTAAATAATGTTTCACTATTTTAAACGCTTTGAAATTTATATATATCACTAAGGTGCGTTACAAGAGGCTTACTACAGAATAATGTGTGTATAGCAGTAATCGTTCATTTACAGGGACACACAAAATAATTCTCTACTGTCTGTTAACAATAATTCCTGGAAAAACTCACTTTTTGTCTATTACTTGGTGTGTATAAATTCTGTATTTCATATACAGGGCAGCACAAAAGTTCACAAACACATTTCCGATTATTGATAGAAACTCCAGAAGGAGAATTTTAAACTGTGTTACGCGTTTCCTAATTAAACTAAAATTTAGTATCCTATGTAGTATATATTCAAATCTATAGATCATATACAGGGCTGAATAAAAAGTATTCGGATATTTTTCCGAATATTGTATATGTTGGAAATTTCTGAAAATACGTTTTTAAATATGTTATGCGTTTTCCAAATTGTTTACTTAGAGGTAATCTTTCAGCTTATTAAACGTTAATGATTTGTAAAATTATTTTGGAAGCGTTGGAAAGTGTTACATAATCTATGCTCGACGCATGATTTTTCGTTCTTGTATGAATATAGCAGCAGCCGTTCCGAAGTTTAGAGGGTGGCAAGGGACTTTAGTGGGCATACTGTATATATCAAAGTCACTTACTAAAATTGACAGATGTTTCATAATCTAAGAAAATATAATGTAACAACAAACCAAAAAATATGATAACCTAATAAAAATAAAGCTTTTTTTAAGGCCGTTGGTTTTTAAAAAATTTTCGAGTAGTTTTTATAGTATTCTAATCAGTTTTATCAAACCGGAATATCGGTTTTTAGGAGGCTATGAATTATCAATGAAACATTTTGAGCTGCGTATCTGAATATGTAGATTCTAGAGTAACAAAAGTATTTTAACTTTAATTTAAAGTTAATGCTGTTAATTTGTATATTTTTCTGTAAAATAGTTTCTTGTACATCCAAATATTTGTTTGAGAAGCGATAGCATCCGTTTAACCTATATTCCAGGCTGGGAAAACTGAGTAACACATTATTTGGAATACTACTCAGAAACGTCTCTAAAAACCAATGGCAACAAAAGAAATTTTCTTTTTATATATGTTTCTTTAAATCTCGAAAATATATTCGTATCTAAGGTTTTTAAAGATAAAGAAGTTGCTTTGAGAAATCGTGGGGAGAAGTTATTGTATTAATTCAATCTTTGTTACATTAAATTTTCCAAGATTAAGAAACATTTGTCTTTTTCCACAGTTTAGGATCGTTCATGATTAAATTTGAAGAACCATTTTGGCATTTTTTCACACATTATCTTAAATTTAAAAAAAGATGAAAATAAAAGTCATATTATAAGTCACGGCAAGAATTACTGAAATTAAAAACATTAATAATAAAATTATTAATATTAAATCACAAGATAATATGATCACATGCAGCATGTATCAATCTTAAAGTCTATTTCAGCAGCAGGGAAAAAAAAAAATTGCAATATTATTGTGAAGTTTAGATAAATCTTAGATTCTCTGTATAGAGCACTATCATATTACATTGGTTAAGAAGTCGCACAGAGTATTTTTAAAGATCAAAGTCTTAAAGTTTTATTTTCTTATAAAAACTTAAATTTCGCTGAGAAAAATTATTATATTATGTCGAAACATGCCATATGCGCATAGAAAATGCTTATTTGAGAGCAGTAAAGAACTTAAGAGATTAAAAATATATATTTGAATTTGAATGCCAAACATCTTAATAAATGCAAGAAAAAAGGCTGATGCATTAATCTTATACAAGATTGTTATTTATATAGGTGTATAGTTTGTTTTGTAGTACGAGATCAACTTAATATGATAACTGAATCTAAATTTTAAATTCTGAAAAAGAAATATTTTTTAAATTCAGCCTACAAAACGTATAAATATATATTTTTTAAATAATTCTGAATGCAACGTGTGCTAAAATAATAAAATAATCAATGTTTAACAAAAGTAAAACATAATTAATCGAATTAACATTATGTGTTATAAAAATATGGTGTATAGAAAACGTTTTGTTTTCATTATATTTTCAAATTTGAAAATGGATTTTGATCGATTTCGAAGAGAGATGAAAATAAATTTTAAGAAGAAAATTGACATTTTTCAAACTGGTAATATTTGAAAATCCAATGAAGATTGGATGTCCAAATTTTCAACTAGCTAGAAGGTAAAATATAGTTGTCACAAGTAGTTGTCAAAACTGAGTAAGAAAAAAACCTATTTTTAGCTTCCTTTCTTGAATGACAAAGAATAATGACGTGTCATGTTACTTATTATTAGACTTAAAGTTTTGACAAATTCTATTGCTGTGAATATTCTTATATGAATAATCTGTTATAAATAGACACTGGAGTGAAAATATAAGGGGAGAATAAAATTTGATCTAATAAAATATAAAATAGATAAAATTGATCTAATAAATTCCCACATTTAGGTGAGCGTGCAATAATTTAAATTTCAAGAGCCATTTCTCTTCTATGTGCATTATATAAGCTATAAAAAATTAAATTTTTTTCAAAATATTAACACGTACCGGAAGAACCTCACGTTAAGCTTTTAAGGGTTCTCAAACTTTATTATTTTATTACTATGTGCTTATCTATTTTATTTTATTTATGTTTACATTTCTACTAAAATATATTTGACATTACAAAATACAACGATATTTTTTTTAGTCTGCCAGATATGTCTATTTCAATTAATTTTATTGGAGCTAGTACTCCAAATGTATATATTCTTTAAGTTAATTCAAAATCTGATACAATTGGAGATCATTTTAAACCGTAACATTTAAGGATAGCTTTGACAGAAAGTTTAAGAAGAAAATATACATTTTGAATTTGCCTTTTTGTCTAAACCATTCTTAAATATATTAATCGTCTCACAATAGGGAACTTTCCAAATTTTGAATACACTGAATTGCCTCTGAGATGAAAATACCTGATTAAATAAAAATTTCTGCCACTCTGACTTTGATAAAGATTTTTGCAGTCATCATATCAGTAACTATATCAGTGGGATTTTCCTGATATCAAGTAATTACTAGCGGAATTTTCTGAAGAACAGTTATTTTAATTGAATCTTCATTTCTACAATTGTGAAAAAATCGTAAAAAACTTAACGTTAATTCTCACATTAAGACTCACGTACTTAGAGGCAATTGCCTAGGAAATCACTAGTGTCTGGCGGTTGACATCACGTGACCATACCTAATCACAGATTTGTCTATTTATTTTAATGTTTTGTTGATTAACAGTTATGTGCTTGGTGGTTGAATGGTTAGAGTGATGCATTTGGGTCTAGATAGCATGCGTTCGAATCCCACATATTTCTTTTAATCCCCACTTTTCTTCTGGATCTTTATTTAAAAATGTTTTATCAGTTAAAATATTCTATTTCAGGTTTTTTTCTTAAGTTTTTTATTTATAAATGTTTTATCGGGGAAATATTCTATTTCAGTTTTATTTTCATTTTTTTTATTTTTAAATATTTTTTCGGTCGCTTTATATTTTTTCATTATAAATGGAATACTTTAATTAAAATTCATAAAGATACAAATGAATGTAAATATATTGCTTGAAGGTATGCAAAAACATACATAAAAACATTTAAAAACACCTTAAAGTCCTTTTAAAATCAAAACGTTTTCAACCGAACTCACTCGGTCTTCATCAGTGAAAAACTAATAGTTAAGTTGTTGTAATTTCTCGTCTTCTAGCTTGCTCGGAACAAACCATTCTACTTCAAGGGTGTGGAATATAAGGTAGGATGGGAAAGGTCATTCAACATTTCAAAAAACAAGTACAGGTTAATCAATCATGTATTAATTCTTTCCAGATTGCGTGGATATCACATGATAATACCTCGTTGCAGACTATTTCTTTTTTGGTATTATTTCCAGAGACTCTCTCATGATAGCCACCTGGTTATTACTTGTGTGGAATATAATTTTTGATCCATTGAAATCTACTTTTATAGGTTCAGTTTGTGCTAATCTTGCTAACGCAAAGTGGGATTTATTTAATCTCAGATCTGCGATTTGTTAAACAGGAAAATTGACCCAATTCAGGCTATCAATAGATCAGGGGTATATATTATACCATTCAAGAAGGATAACAAAGCTTTTATGTACGTAGGTATGACACTGAGGAGCAGATCTGAGATTAAATAGACCCCACACTGCGTTAGCAAGATTAGCACAAACTGAACCTATAAAAGTAGATTTCAATGGATCAAAAATTATATTCCACACAAGTAATCACCAGGAGGCTATCATGAGAGAGTCTCTGGAAATAATATCTAAACTGATGAAGACCGAGTGAGTTCGATTGAAAACGTTTTGATTTTAAAAGGACTTTAATGTATTTTTAAATGTTTTTATGTATGTTTTTACGCAACTTCAAGCAATATATTTACATTCATTTGTATCTTTATGAATTTTAAATATTAAACAAGGTGAATTTGCACTGAAATTTTAACTTTTTATGTAATAATTTTAATAGAAGTAAATGTTTATGTTAATAACAATTAAAGATTTGTTTTTAATTTTGAAATAAAATACTTACTTAAACATACTATTTGAGAATTATTTTTATCTTTTTAATTATTTTAAAATATTATAGATTTTAAAATATTACGCGTGTAATATTTTAATAAAAGTTAATTTTGACATTAATAACAATTATATTCATTTCCGTTAATAAATTAAAATATTTGAGTAAATAAAATAAATGTGCTTAAAATTTTACATTAATTTTTCATTAATTTTACAAATATCCCACGTAGCATGCTAAATCTATGGTACTGTGAACTTTCCGTCACACTTTTAGCCTATCATCAGCATTATCCAGTCGTACCTGAGATTCAGAACTTCACGCCAATCGTCCATTCACGCCAATTCCGTTCTAATCATCAATATTCGATGCAAGACGTTCAGAATTGTAGTTTGATTAACACGTGGTACTCTGTCGTATCCTCCGTTTCTGAAGCCTAATAAGCACAGCGAAAGCTCCAAAACAAGCCTATTGACTACATGTATGACCCTATTATTCTACTGGATGGTCTCATGACCAATATCTGCTGTCACTGGCTGCATACGATGGAGAAAAATCATAGATATTAAAATTATTTTAAACGTTCTTATCCTATGTAAACTGTAAGCAAAGACAAATTTCTTTCAATAAATAAAATTGAGCTACGAACAAATATAAATAATAACCTCTTCCGAGTTTCTCACGATTCCCAGAAATTCTTTAGAAACACCAGATACCAACGTATATTCGAGATTTACGGAGGCATTTATAATAACAACGCTTCTAATTCTGCAATGGATTTTAGGAAAAGTCTCCGAGTAGTTTTTGTAGTGTAGTAATCATTTTTATCAACCCGGATCTAGATTTATCGGATGCTATTAATTCCCAACTAAACATTTCCATGTTCAACAAGCATGTTCTATACACAAATATTATATACTATTAACATTAATATTAACATTAAAATACATATTAATTTTTATTCTTGCATGTATACATTCAGTTACGCAGTTGAAAATGTTTAATTGAGAATTGTTAGCAGAGTCAATACTGACATTCCGTCTTCAGAAAACTGATTAATAGACTGTAAAAACTAATCTGCTCGGAAATATTCCCGAACATTAGTGACAGAAAAAGAAACATTGTTTTTATAAATCCATTTTTAAGTCTTGAATATATATTGGTTTTTGAGGTTTCTAAAGGAAAACAACGTTTTTCGGAATCATTGATAACTCAGAAGAGGTTATTGTATAATTTTACTATTTTTTGTATAATATATTGTTTGTTGCTATATATATATATATATATATATATATTAAGAAACATTTGTATTTTTATATTGTAGGTTATCCTATTACTATTCCTTGTGTCGCTATTCGACCTTTCGGAAATATGAATTCTGCTATTAACATTAATTTTGGTACTGGAAAGGAAAAAAATATCAAAAAAAGGAATTTACTAAAATAAAATGACTTCGTCGAGCTTCTTCAGAAATTGAATGAACAGTTTGGCGAACACCTTTTATTTTTGTTGGAGGCATCTAATTCGTAATTTTTTAAAGTCGTTAATTTTTTTTTAATTCGTTAAAGATAACAGTTGTCTATCGAGATTTCTACATCCACCATATCAATGGCAGATCTGTACAAACACGAATGAGGCAGCAACACCATCGTTTTGCCATAACACTCACTATATATTATACACCGACACTTTAGTGTTTATATTTGAACGTACATGATTTACTTGACCAATTGCACTTTAAAAAATAATGTTATATATTAAAAAAGAAAATCGTTTGAGTAAAGGGAATACAAGTATAATCTAGTGTAAAATCAATCAAATTTAAAATTCTATAGATAAATTACTAACAATATCACTTTCATGCAGGCACTAACGACAGATTAATATTACATGAACAAGATTATTATTTATTAAAATATTTATATCTATACATATAACAAAAATTAATAAAATTAGTATATTGTTTCAAAACAACACAGAGTATAATTAATAATAGTAATAATAATAATAAAGTGAAAATGCATTAATAACATAATATAATAATAGTTGTAAGAAGTTCACTAAGTAATTCAATCATCTATAAAAACAATTTTTTAAATATGATGAATTGAGTTTTCAATTTTTTTGAAACAATACGTAACATATCACATTCTAGATATTATTACTAATTCAAAATACATACTTACTAAAAGCATTTAAGCAACAAATGAAGTTTTCTTATTATTTTTACTGCAATAACGCCTTCTAAACATCTTGTGTAAAATTAAACATCAGTGACCATAACCGCTATTCACTCACTGAACAGTCAATAATCCTGAGTTCCTTTCATTATCTCCAGAAATTTAATATCCGCTATCGAGAAGAAATTCTCACTTTCTCTGTCAGTAATAGATTTCACGTATCAGCACTTCTCACAACCCAGTCAAAATGTCAACTATACGAGTGGTGATTTACATGCCATTTTCTACGTCTCACACTGTTAAAAAAATTGCAATAAAATTACTGCAGCAGAGATTCCAGTCATACGCCGTAAAAAAAAGTCCATGCCCATCATTTTGTGCAGCCCGTAATTTTACGGGGCAAAGTAATACAGCATTATAATGCACAGGATATAATGCACTTTAAAACACAATAACACTTTACTTACTGTTCCGTAACACGTCGCACGTTAGATAATCATCACAGAATCGCTGTTTTGGTGCGTTAAATTTTTCGAAACACGAGTAAAATGAAGGGTTACACCCTAGCGGAGGACAATGTATGGGGTCGTACATATGGGGGCTAACATATGGGCTAGAACTGTAAGAATATGTGGATTGCTCTTAATTTTCTAAGTATCTAAGGGATAAGGCCGCTTATTTAGTGGATCAGACTGTTTTTCACCAAATAAGGCTGTTGCCCGTGAAAATTGAAGGGCAAATGCTCGTAAATTTACAGTTTTTTTCTGAGAGTGCACGTGAAAAAATATCAATACTGCAATAAGTTAAATAAATATAGATATACATGTATTTTAAGATTTCTATTAGACTCCATCTAGACAAAAAAACACCCGCTTTCGTTTCTATTACATAAATAATACTTAATAAACAAATCTAATTTAGTACATAATATTTTCTGTATGAGAGTCATTCATTCGATGATCCATTCGATGATTTATTCCGAATCACAATTATACTTATAGCAATAAGGAAATAAATAAGGAAATTTATTCATATGATAGATAATTTAAAGGTATCTATAAGGCATTATTGTTATCGTTTCCCTTCGTATCAAATTGCGCACGTGCACACAAACACACACACACATATATATATATAAATAGAGAAAATCACAATAATTTACAGACACAAATGGTTGAAATAAAATTACTGAAAATTAAATATGAAGCTCATACCATTATGAAAATTATCCAAAAATGAAAAAAAATGAAACTATGGTGGAATTATCACACCTAAATTACCCTAGATCCCACAAAACATGTACGATTTCAACCTTTCACGAACTATAACAATGTAAAATTATGCAAAATAAACCTATTAAAAAACCCATAATTTAATAAATGATGTATAAAAAATGTGAATATTTACTAAGGGAAGTATTGAAATACATTTGCAAATATATATATATATATGTATGCGTGTGTGTGTGCTTAAGTGTATTATATTTCAATATGTTTATATGATATATGTCACTCTGAGCATATTTTGAATTTATAAGAACGAAACGCTTTTGAGCATTTAACTTGCTACTGATATCACTTGCGTGATAATGTTTGATCCTGTACGTGCAGATAAATGATAATATTTAACTGATAAATTCTACAGCTACACTGAACTGAAATCGTTCACTGTCAATGATAATTTTCTAAAGTGAATCTCATATTAAGTATTCATAAATACTTTGTTAGAAAAATCTAAATTTATCTAAGTATGTTTCTTAAAAAAGCATTAATATTATCAAAAACTTATTTAATAATTTGGCCCTATTTGAAGAATGATTGCAAATTTATGTATTATTAAAAATCAAAAAGAATAACTGATAATATAATAAACAAATATCAATAATGAGTTATCGATCGTGAAATATTGAAAAGTATGAAAAAAATATTACCTTTAATTAATTTATGTTTATCATTAAATATTAACATCCCAATTGATTCAGAATTATTGGCGACAACTTGGTTGAGAACAATGCAGTTGAATGACTCGACGGTTTGTATCAGATTTTTAACATTGTACAATAATACAAAAATAGTATATTTCCGCTTTCCGGATGCTTTTATCACAAATAACATGATAGCTTCCCTAATATTGAAAAGGTGAAGCGACTCTGACTCTTTATAATAATATTAATATATACTATAATATAAAATGTATCAGTATTATATGCTATTAATTAAGTATACACAATCAGGTTAAAATATTGTATCTCAGAGTAAAAAATTATATCAAAAATAAGCTTTGAACATACGATTTAACATTAAATTTGATTTATTTGACGAAAAAAAAGAGTTCCAATTGAATTATAAAGGATCGTTATAATATGAGTTACAAATAAATTACAAATAAATTACAATACATTACAAAGTTTAGGAACCCAATATTCCAGCGGAAGGCACAAATATATGTTACATTTCAGTTATATTTACATATTACTAAAACAGGTATTGCTACGTTGGTTTATAGAAATTATCATAAATTTATATTCTTCCCCTTGTAAGTTAAAGTGTTTGTCCTTTTGAATTACAATAAAATAAAAAGATTCCATCTAAGTTTTGTTTTACATTACATAGTTTTAAAAGTGCCGTATCCTTTCATATGGGCAAAAAAAAAAAAACGTTGATAAATAAAGGTATCGGAGAAAATGCACCCATCGTGTGTTTGGAATAATCTTACGTTTATATAAAAGAAGTAAACGTGCATATCTAATGTCGCTTTTACTACTGATAAATTCCGATGCATAACTGCTCTATTTTGATTGAAAATAATTGCCAGGTTTCTACACTCGTAGCATTTTGTGGTATGCATTCTAGTCTAGAATTAATTATACGTTTATGCTTTTTAAATTTCATTGAATATTTTAATACCTTCAAACATAATGCATCAGAATATCTACTTACTCTATATACCGCTTTATACATTTATCTATTTAAATGCATATACAAAAGTTATTGAATTGAAATTTAATTGCGGCATTGATCTGTAATAATCTAGAACATACTATAAATACGTCGAAAATTTCGAATAATATTTTATAGAATATTTTGTTTTCCTAATTAAATGCATATGTTATTTAAATAAATTTAAAACCGGAAAAAATATATTAAAAATCCTAAATTTTAAGATTGCAAAAAAATGCGTTAACAAAAGGTAATTGAAGAAATAAAATAAATCTTAAGGCATAAATACTTTGCAAGGCGCCGATTTGAGTAACTGAATATTTTAACCATCATTAATCAATGAGCCATAAAAATTCAATCAGAAATTATATGAAATAAATTATAACAGTAAAACGCAGAACAACCGTATATATATTTTTTTAATATTCAGTTTAAAAAAAATTATGTTCAGAGATGGTCTTTAAATAAGAAAATAGGTTCAATACACTGTTTAAAGTCCCCAAAATTGACGTATTTTACAAAGTTTCTAATTATGATCAGGTTTTGCTATCAGTCTATGCAAAATACAAAATTGGATATTTTATTATATACAATTATCGATTTCCTTATACGTGGATGTCTCTCTTCGGAAAATCGTAAAAGGGTTCAATATGTAAAAAGTCATACATTTTGTTTTTGTTTTTTTGTTTTTTGTTTTTTTGGTAGAAAATTGCGTTCACTATTCTACTACTGAATTTACCTTACTAATTGCTGTGGATGTTTAAAATGTTGAAATATCAGACATTTCGGTATAATAAAACTGCTTGGATTACCTTTATACTACGATAAGGGATTTAAAAAGTTCGAATTGCTTGGTTTATTGCTTTATTGGCGTACGATCGTCCATGGGACCTACCGCAGCCGTGTATGAATCATACTAACTGATACTTTGCAGAACAATAAAATCTTATTACAAATAAATTTAAAATCATTAAAAGTATAAAAACAGCATCGCATAAATATATATATATATATATATATATATATCAGGATTGGGTTATCCAGTCCCATATTTAAAAAAAAAAAAAACTTGTATCATCAAGATAAAATTATGGAAAAAGGAGACACGAATTTAACAATATATATTTTTTAATAAAATTGTGTTTAAAAACAGAAGAAAAGCCTGATTTGTTTCACATATGAAGTAAATTATATTATGTGGTAATGGTTTAAAGTAATCTAGGTATAATTTAAAGTAATCTAGGGGTGGTCAGCAGGGGGTGGGACCCCCACCAGAAGTAGAGCATATAGGAAATCCGCTGGTCATGCTCAGTAAAAGTTATCTAGATCTTGAGAATGGCGGTTGACATGCCTGAGGGGCACCCGTAGGCACCTGGTGGCGCAGCTCACTTTATATCCTATTAGCTCTTTCTATACGCCACAAATTTCATGCAGAAGTCTGGCTTTATAAGATAGATGCATGTTTACTAATAATATTAACGCATGTAAGCGAGGTACAGTTTATTTTAATTAGAAAATCAAATAAAGTATGCAAAATGTGTCACCATCGAAATATATGCATAATACATGATGCACTCACTGTCCATGGTTGAAACATTTAGCATACTTCATTTGATTTCTTAATTACAATAAACTGCACCTTGCTTTCTTCTGTTAGTTATATTAGAAAATGTTCGTATGGTTCATAATGACAACAATCTCAACAATCTCATCGCATAGAACTTAACCACTTTACTATACCTTGACACCTTGTTACGTATCATATGAAATTTACACAATCTTAAATGTACAGTCACAAACATAAAACATAAAGCGATTTTTTTTTAGTGAAATTATGTATTGGGCATGTATATTTTTTAAATTACTTCGTTTAATTTAATTAAACAATAATTGTAAGCAATTGCAAAAAAATTATTGTTGATTATTAATTGATACACTTTCTTTCAAAATATTTTTATATCCCTTATTAACTTTTTTTTTACATTTTATTGCTTACAATATTAAAACAGCTAAATAAATTTCCAAGAAAATTTTCATTCAATTTAGTTATCCGCTATTCCGAAAATTTAAAAATTGATTAAAAAATAATCAAAGTGCATTTATTATTCAATTTCACACAAGGAAAAACCTGTACTTTATAAATAAATAATTTTATATTTCAAAGTAGCGATAAAAGTGCATACGCATATTACAATACGTAAAAATAATTAATTTTAGATGAAAATATAAGATAAGTAAATTCTTTAATATTGCATATAATTTAGTTTTCTAAGCTAATTTACAATTACTTTATGGTACATCAAGCATAAAATTTATATAGAAAACCACTAGATTAATTTTAAAAGGTTTTTAAATTATATAAGCAATATCAGTCTTAATTATTGATAATGTGACAATGTTTTGAAAGTTTACAAATATTTTTCAACTAATTTAACTAATTACTCATGGGATTAGTTATTTATATTTTCATTGAAAAAAAAAAAACTTGAATAAAAAAATCAATCTCAATTTTCTCAATTGCAATCTAGGAGCAATGAAATTTTTAACGGAATAAAGAAATTATATGCATTTTACTCCCCTGTCGGTTATTTACGGTAAACAAAATATGTCACCAAACAATGTCATTTAACACTAATAATACATGAGGGCAATGCTATCAATTACGGTGCTCTAATGACATGGGATTTGTGTAATCCATTTTTAGGTTGTGAATAATCGAGTTAAGATTTTGAAATAACGGATAACTGTTATTTGTTATGTTTTCTCTTGCATTTGAGAAAAAATGAGGTAAAGTATTTTCAAGAGTACATGGTTCTGCCATAAAAAGAGTGTTTATTAATGGGTGAGATATGAGTCTTTATTTACAAACGAAAACTGGTCGTTGGGGGCCATCGTAATACTTACCCATCATGGATATGCATAAAATAAAATATGAAAATAAAACATGTGTAAACTATTTATATAATGCATTTCAATTCGAATAAAATCGTGGCATGATGACGTCATAAATTTTAAATGCTCTATTACTGAATTCCGTAAAAGAAACATCATTATAACTCCAAAAATGATATCCATATTAACTAACGGTTTACTGCAACGGATTAAGCATCTCATTTCCAAATAAAATATATCTTTGAATTGAAATTTGAATAAAATATAGGGTCATGAAAAATCGATGAGTGTGGAAAATATGATTACAAATATCTCGGCAAATAATTATCTGTTCGACTTCATTCTTTATGCAAAATTTGTTTTTTTTTTATTGTCTTATACATTTACTTCTTAAAATAGACAATTTCGAAAATTTGTATACAACTTTTATCAGAACGAATATTTCGAGTGTCCGAAAAAAATAGTTCCGGATACTAGAGGTTACTGAAATTCAATAAGCTTCTTTCCATTATTCAATACTAAGTTCATACCAAATTTTAAGTGTCTATCTCAATTTGTTCGGGAGATAGAGCGTTTACAGACACACACACACACAAACAGCCGGACGACATTTTTTTTTTTCTAAAAATATGTTTTTCGCAATCTTTAGTGTCTGAAACGTGTAAATCCTTCAGCATTTTTCTTTTTCGAATTTCAAAGCAATTACAAGACTTACCCTATACTACGTATGATGAGTAAGTAAAAAAATGGCACCGATATATGAAAAAATATAAAACTTCACATCCGCAAAACGTCAGGAGACTGTGGGGATTTAGCGAAATGGCGATATAAATCACACCGTGTTTATGCAACCGCACTACTCAATTTAGGTTCATAGTTAAGCGGTTTTATGTGTTGCCGACTTAATAAAGAATATGACTATTTTTTTCTCTTTTTAAAATTAAATTGCAGCTTTTGGCCGTGATATGAGGGTGTAATTCCCCCCGAATTTGCTTTTCCGATAATTTCAGTACATAATCATATATGTTTGTACTTTTAATTGTTTTATGTATGTTATATCTGTCCCTATCGTCATTGATGTCAAGTGCATGTGACTAACGCTTATCCATTTTCGGTGTTAAATCACATTGTTTGGTGACAGACTGATTATCGTAAATGGTCGGCGGGAAAGTGAAAAAGTACCCAAAAAGCATAAAAGTGTTTACTATTGGATTGTTCAGAAAGTTCCTTCCGTTTGGGAAAAACAATTCGTTCCGGAAAATTCTGCCCATTAATTATTAGACATTAGATATCGGAATCAATGTCTCATAATTAAATGATAGAATTTTCCGGTACAAATTGATTTTCCAAACCGGCAAAAAATTTCCAGCCAACCCAATATATTTGCGTGCATGTCTTTATAAAGTCAAAGTATCTTATTATTTAAAAACCTGTATTTTTATGCTGCTTCGTTACATATTGTATTTTTGCAGTATTTTTGCGGTATTTTTGCGGTATTTTTACGGTATTTTTGCATACAAGCAAAAATACAATATATAACGATACAGCATCTTTTAGTTTACCAAAACAGTGCCTCGTATTTCATATCTGTAACCATGGAGTAACTCACTCCATTGTTACAGATATGAAAATAAACAACCAAGTAAAAATAAAAGATAACGTGCGTATTTTTTTTTAACAGTACATGAAAACATTTTAAATAATAACTTCAAAGCCCGTTGTGACATTTTCCCAATATCTCAGCATAGGTAACTTGTGACCGATCGACCCCCGGAGTTGTCGGGTCAGATCAAAAGGAACGATCAATCTCCTATGCTGAATGGTGTGGACATTTTATGAACAATACTCGAGACGGCATGGCACTATCCGACGTTAACTAATTATTTATCCTACTTGTGAGGTCGCAGATGGAGAGGTTTTCCCAGAGACTATCGGACGCCAAGGGAAGTCCTTTAAAATATGCAAATGAGAACCAGATATCCACAACGATAGGCTGCCGTAAGTTTAAGAGGCCGGGAGGAACCTTCCCCCGCCCCCCTTTTTTTCGGAGGCGAGAGGAAGAAGAGAAGACGAGAGGAGATGGTTTTTCGGAGGCAAAAGGGTAGGACGTGACCCTGAAAAGCGGAGTCTTGCAGTGAAGCGAGAGCGAAGTGAAACGGAGGAAGACAGACGGCCAGGTCTGTGAGAGGAAAACTCGGAGGAGCTATCCGTCTCGATCACCCAAGGACACCCTGTCCTGTTTAATTAGTATCACCGAATACAGAGAACGGAAATTAAGTTTAGAACGAGACTGTCTGGTGTAGAGACCTAAGGAGAAATTAGAGGACTTTATGGAACTTGTTTATAATCACCTGCACCTACGCATTTCATATTATTTTATTTTGTTCTATTTTATTTAAATAATGAAACCTGTAGAAGGAATGCTCTGTACTTCGAGCTTCGAATAAAGGAACTTTTCTTTCTACAAATCAACTTGAGTAATTACTCCGGTTAGCCACAGCTACCAGTTCGAATTTTATAAATCCCGCCGGAGTTTTTACACCGTTCATTTATGAAATATTCTCATTTGTTTTTGAAAATGACTCGGAGTGAGTCGGAACATGTAAAACAACCTAATAAAAGTTATTTTAATTTGTATTATGTTGTTGTTTTTACACCTGTTACCATTTAAAAGAAATACTTGCCGATTATTTAAAGTATCATTAAACTCCACAGTTTGCCACTATGGAGCACTTCAAGATCCCTAGAATCACACCCATTTTATTATACGTATACACAACGTTCATGGCTAAAGCTAACTCCATTTACCAGTTATTTGAGACGATAAAGAAATCAGGAATCTCTTCGTATTTTTCTTATATGTAAAAATGAAAGGGCGCAGTCTGAAAGCTAACGCTTCAATAGCAATTTCCACTTATAATTGGACTGTTATATTACATACAATAGGTGTAACAATATGATTTTCTCTCTCCTTTGAAATATTGTATATTTTATGTGATTGATACAAATAGCTAATGATACATATAAACAGTGAGTTCGGTTTTTGAATTTAATTGTTTATTTAATTATTTGTTTATTTTGGTAGGGAGCGTGTTTTTGTATATCAGTGGAGCCAGAAATTATGCTACAGTAATGAAAATGAACTCACACACAAACGCCGTCTCACAAATAAATTATTTAAGCTAAAAATAATTAAAATAGTCACATAAAACCAGGGTTCGTGCGGACTCCTGAATTTACCGGTATTTTCTTATAGAAAATTACGCTATATGTCATCGTGTGATTACATAAGGCGTGTTTTTCTATTAAAAAAATGCTGATTATTATTCTGAAAATTCCAGGAGTCCGTACGAACCCTGCATAAAACTGGTATTCTCAATTTAAAAACTGTAAGAAACTCCACAATTATGTCATCGTTTTTATAGAAAACGGTTGTTTTACCATATTATGACGCGTTCCCATTTACCAACCGTTAAAAATCTGAAGAAATTTAGTTTTCGATGCATACTTGGTATTTTATTGAAATATTTATTTTCAATGATATAATCGTGGTTCTGCAGATTGGTGTTTTACAGATAGTGGTTTGTAATTTTTATTTTAAAAATTATGTGTTATATCTTTAAATTTTCAATAAATATATCTTTTTTATTCTTTTATTTATTTAATGAAACAACAGTTCTTTTTTACTCTGCATTTTTTATAAATATAAACTTAGGAAAGAAACATGTAGAAGAAAGATCAACATTTTTTGTGTGTCAGAAATATTTAAACTCAGAGCAATATTCAAAAATTTATTTAGGTCTCAAAACAAAGTGTAAAATTTCAATATCATTTCTTTTTGCTCTTTTTATTTGACGGAAGAACGAGGTTTAGACTTAGAAAACACGCCATATTCGGTAATTTGAATGTATCTTAAATCGGGGTGATTTGATAGTAGAAAAAAATTATTGATTTCTTTAATAGATTTTACTTGCCAAATTACTAGAGTATACAGAAAGTTTCTCTAAATGTACTTTAAAGAACACTGCGACGTATAAAATGTTTAATATCTTAAACTATAAAATATGTCTATTTTAACGTAAATTGATTTTCATATAATGAAGAACAAGATTTCAAAAATTTTGGTAATGAAAATATATTTCTAAAACTATCGGTTTAAGAATTGGCTGTTGGTAAACGCTAAGATGAAACAGTCTGTTTCTCCCCAGTTTTGAAAAATAAAAACATATCCATTCCATCACGAAAGAGAAAGTACTTATCTCAAACAGGAAAATACATTTTCTGTAATTCGAAATGTTTAAATATTTTCAATTATAATAATGAACGATATGATATTTTGAAATTAAAAATATTAAACGCATATTAATAATCTGCAAAAACTGAATATATCGTATTTATTTTGTAAAAAGAAGCTTAATAACAGAAGTTATTTAAATGAAATTTAAATATGCAACAATATTTTAATAAAGAACGTTTACAATAAAGATCAAGTGATATTTGTTGTAATTTTTTATTCTGAAGCTTTCAGCCAATCTTTCTATTTGGAGTTTACTCACTGTGTTCTCATAGTGCCTCACTGCAAGGTGGGTGCCTATTTTCTTTCCAATTGTTAACAATACTGATGATATGTCTGTGAGATTATCATTAGATGAACTTTGTGTTTTGCGAAACGTGATGACATCATGATAAATACTGAAAATGCACTGCAGTTACTTCTTGAACATTCTATGTACTACAAAATACATTCCATATTGTGGAGTGTTTAGTTCGGTGTCCTTTAAATGCAAATTCTGTGCATTTTCATTACTTTTCTTGATGTTATAATATTTAACAGAATGCAAAGCAAGTATGTTGAAAAAATATTAAAATATTTCCATCATTGTTATAAACGAATACATCTGAGGGATAATTTAATGTTTCAAAACTGTTTTTCTGTTTATCTTAGATTTTATATAAAGCGGTAATACAAAGTGCATGTAAAAAAAGTCATTCAAGTGTGTAAATCACATTGCCTGATTACGCAGAATTTTTTTGATGAATGATGTTCATAAGCGTATTTATATAATGGAAATCTATATTAGTTCATGTCATTAATGGTGATAAGCATCGTTTAAAATCAATAACATTGATTAGAAATTTATGTGCATAGTATAATTATTATTCTATAAAGTGTAGTTAAACTTCCCTTCAGTTGAGTTCATAATTGATATATTCATTAACGGTACTTAGTGTGAAAGGTGTTTTATCGATTATCCGAATTTTTGCTGATTTTATTCCTTTCGTATATTGTTGGAAATTATAATGACTTTTCTTTTTAACTGTACATCTGGATTTTGCTTCCCCAGAATTATTACAATATAATAACTTGCTAGATACTAACCATAATATTGCGTCAAAACATAGAAAGTTGCCTGTCGAAAATTATAATTAATAAATAAAAACATTTTTAGTATTAACATTGGACATTTAGATAATTTGAATTTTTTTACATGTTATTATTTAATATTTAGTGTATAATTTCTCAAATGTGACTGTAAATTTTCATATAAGGTAAAGCCAGGAGAGATGGCGCGGTCGGAGAGATTGCGCACATAGAGGTTCGGGGGGAAGGAGTAGAGTGAGAGCGCAGCGACTCCAGGTAGTTGTAAAACCGCAGTAGTGGAGTGTCCACTTGAATGTGCACGTTGATTGCTTTGAGCGTCTAAGATAAAACATTGCTATTTTTTTTTGTTTTCCCAAAGTAAGTGCTTGAATTTTCATAGCTATTCATCAGAATTTCTATACAATGTCAATAGTACAAAATATTTTAAACTTAAACGATTTCTCAAAAGCTACTAATCTAGACTAACAGTGTGAACACCAACGGTTCGATCTAGTAGCGGCCATGTTTAAATAAAAGGCCACGCAATCTCTCCTACCGAAATTGGAGAGTTTGCGCATATGCTACATAGGAGAGATCGCGCCTTGTTCCCATTAGTTTCCATCCTAGGAGAGATTACGCAGCTTATTGGTAAAATTGCATTAAAAAATTAAAAATGAAAATGAACTAATTTTAAGTTAAACGTGTTATTAAGTTACATAATTTTACTTTGTAATCTTATCTGGACTTGCTTTTTCTGATTCTTTATTTTTTTTTTTCCCTTTAATTAAAATGTTTTAATCGTTTTTAAAATTATTTCCTTTTTTTGACTCTTTAAGCATTAGGTTGAAATATTCACTCCCAGTACAATAAAATTTCTTCACAAAAACCTTACAGAAATGTCATTTAAGCGTAATTATTATTGTTAACAATTTAATTGTAGTTAATATTAGTAACAATCTCTCCTACCCATGTGCGCAATCACACCAACCCTCTAAGGAGAGATTGCGCAAAATAACTTTCTTGGTTTTATTACGACTGTTCTATTAAATTTCAACATAACAGCAAAATAGCAATGGAAATGCATAAAAAACAAATGAAGTAAAAGTTATTCATGGATAGTTTAGTAAAAAATTAATATTTAGATTTTTTATTGCTATTCTTTTGAATTGTGCGCAGACTATCCTAGCTTTACCTTAATAATAATTTATGAATTCCATTACGTTAACTTGTCTACTTCGCTTTTAGTTTGTTTATAGGAATAGCCAAGATTTTGGATGTAAAATTTAGCATCAAGTAAAATAATCACATTATTTAAATGACACAGATCAATAATATACCTATATTATAGAGGACAAACGTGTCCGTGCGTAACGCTGACGTCATTTTGCGAATGTCAACACTAGACAATGAAATTTCGGTTTAGAGATTTTTACTTACTGCAATTTTTTTATAGCTCTAAACATAGCACATTTTCAATTTTTGTACCCTTATATAGGGAAAAAAACTACTTTCAAATGCAATTTGTTTGAAAACTTTATTGCAAATTACTCATTTACTATAACATTTAAATTAAATTTCGAGCAGGATTTTTTTTTTTATCCATCTCTGTTGCTTGCAGATGATTACAAAATATTAATCCGTTTGCACTTTAAAGAATACAAAAAGTTCAGGATTTGTTTCCAGCTAATATTCAATAACGAAATCAAAACTTTATTAAGCAGTAAATAAAATAGCATAAATAAAACACAAATTTAACAGACATGTAATTGAAATAAACGCTTAAAACCGCTGAAATTACCAGAATAATAATTAAAAAAAACTTTTGTAGACAACCGAATTTTTAGCGATTTCTTCGGCTATTAACTTCTGGCACGAGGCCAATGTAAATATTCTGCTTTTAATAAATTGACATATCTATACTTATAAAGGAGTAGCTTGATTTTCTCATAATCAACGCCGAGCCTCAACCGTTTGTCCCAGAACAATGAAATTTGGAAGTCGTGTTTTTCCCACAATGTAGGCGCGTACTAAGAAAGGATTTTTGAAAATTAACAGTCTAAGGGGTCAAATGGGGTGTTGAAAATTTTAGATAATTTCGTCTTTTCGACATATCTCAGCAAGAGTTTTAAGTAAGAGCGTGAAATTCGGGATAACAATTCTACTAAAGAATAGTTAAACATGTATTTCGGACGATTTTATAAATTCAACGACTAAGAGGGTTAAATGGGGGTTCAGTGGGGGTGATTTCACATTTTCTCCATATTTGATCAGCAGTTTTAGGTAAGAGCGTGAAATTCAAGATAACAAATCTACTAAAAAAATAGTTAAGCACGTTTTTAAGCGATTTTAGAAATTCAACCACTGAGGAGGATAAATGAATGTCAGAAGTTTTAGGTCATTTTGCCTTTCAGCCATATCTCAACGAAAGTTTTAGTTAAAATCGGGAAATTCAGGATAACAAATGTACTAAAAGTTACTTATGCACATATTTCAGCGATTTTAAAAATTCAACTACTAAGAGGGTTAAATGGGGTATCGAAAGTTTTTAGTCATTTCACGTTTTCGCCACATCTCAGCAGCGGTTTTAGATAGGGACGTGAAATTCAGGATAAGAAATGTACTAAAAAATAATTAAACACATATTTCAGCGATTTTAGAAATTCATCCATTATGGGGATCAAATGGGGTGTCGAAAGTTTTAGGTCATTTTGCCTGTTCGCCATATCTCAGCAGCATTTTTAGTTAGGAGCTCGGAATTCGGGATAACAAATCTACAAAAAAACAGACAAACATCTATTTCAGAAATTTTAGAAATTCAGCAACTAAGGTGGGTTAAATAGGAGGTCAAATATTTTAGCTCATTTTACCATATCTCAGTAGAAATTATAGGCAGACTCATGAAACTCAGGATAACAAATCTACTAAAAAAATAGTTAAACACGTATTTCTGCGATTTTAGAAATTCAGACAATAAGGAGGATTAAATGGGGGTTGAATGTTTTACGCTATTTTGCCATATCTCAGTTGACGTTATAGTTAGGAGCGTGAAATTCGAGATAAAAAATCTACTAAAGGATAGTTAAACATGCATTTCAGGCGATTTTAGAAATTCAACTACAAAGGTGGTTAAATGAAGGGTTGAAAATTTTCGGTAATTTCACCTTATCACCATACATACGCTGTGTCAGTCGTTAGCTCAGTTAGCAGAGCGGTGGACTGTAGAAGACGGAGAAATCAGAAATCCATAGGTCGCTGGTTCAAATCAGGCTCGACGGAATTTCTTATTTAGTCGATGATATATAATAAAAATATATTACTTATGTTTCTCATTTTATTTCTCATATATATTTACATTGAGAGGAATTGTAAGAAAGCGCTTAAAACTAAAAGAATTCCATTTGGAATTTTATGTAATGTGTTAAAGGAATCAAAGTCTGTGTCCGTCGACAGCTCAGTTGGCAGAGCGGTGGACTGTAGAAGACGGCGTAATCAGATATCTATAGGTAGCTGGTTCGAATCCTGCTCGACGGAATTCCAATTTTAGCCGATGATATATAATAAAAATATTACATATGTGTCTAATTTTATTTCTCATGCATATAATTACATTGAGAGAATTTGTAAGAAATCGTTTAAAACTAAAAAGTTTCACTTGGAATTGTATGTAATGTGTTAAACGAATCAAAAAGAGTGTCCGTCGATAGCTCAGTTCGCAGATTGGTGGACTGTAGAACACGGAGTAATCAGAAATCCATAGGTCGCTGATTCGAATCCGGCTCGACGGAATTTTTCATTTTAGACGATGATATATAATTAAAATATTATATATGTGTCTAATTGTTCTTCTCATACATATATTGACATTGAGAAAAATTGTAAGAAAGCGCTTAAAACTAAAAGAATTTCATTTGGAATTTTCTGTAATTTGTTAAACGAATCAAAGGTTTTGTCCGTCGATAGCTCAGTTGACAGAGCGGGGGACTGTAGAAGACGGCGTAATCATAAATACATAGGTTGCTGGTTCGAATCCGGCTCGCCGGAATTCCTTTTCAGTCAATGATATATAATAAAAAAATAATACTTATGTGTCTCATTTTTTTCTCACATATATAACTCTGCCGGTCTTCGCCCGTCTAGCCGGTCGCTTCCGAGTAGGGCCCAGATACAAAGTACTACTTGGGCCCCACCTCTAGATAATCACGGGTAGGGCACAGTATAACTTTGTCAGGGTGTCCATGAAAAAAAAATATATTTATGTCGCGAGATTTTATTTAAGTGTTTTTTTATATTTTTATTCGTTATTTTCATATACTTCTAATTTAAAGTATTTTATTTATATTTTTCTGGTTGCATGTAAAATACACTTTCTGAGCCCGAAGCGAAGTCAGGGCGATACACAACAATATCTGGGGCCCTACTCGGAAGCGACCGGCTAGTTTCATATACTTTGGAGTTGTTTCATGAACTTTGGTGTTGTTAGAGGCAATCTAAAAATTTTAAATATTTATTAAACATTTTTAATGTATATTAATAAATGTAAAAAATTTATTAGAGTTTCAATTAAAAAAATAAATAGTTTATACATATATTCTCTATCCCGGCAAGCCCGGGTTGGATACCTCAGTATTTTATAATTGCTACTCAGTAAAATGTGTTCTAAAATAAAGAGACACAATTCTGTCAAAATACTGTGCACCTTTATCTATCAGCAACATATGATTTGACATATGAGGTGCTGCGGTTAATAAGAGAAATCTCACAAACAACTAGTTTCGAGAATTAGAAGTTTAAAGATCTCACTCACTATTGTTATCGTCAGTATATCGGTTTGTTTTATAATACAGGTTCTGAATTATTAGAACCTAATTGAAAGTTGTAAGAGATTCCAACAAGTACTACTGGCAATTACTTTTGTTTTTAAAAATAAAAAGAAATCGACCCTTGTTGAGTTCATCGCTATTTTGGGCATTGCGTCAAACTAAAACGATTCAAAACGATATTCAAAATCGTACTACACTGTAAAACAATTTCGTAAAATTTCAGTAGATGTACCGTAAATTAATGGTACTTGTACTGCTTTCACACTTTACGCTATAAGTACCGTACGTCTAAGGTATATTAAGCATAAAATACCGTATATGTGCATTTCGATTATAAACGGTATTTATACCGTAAAAAAGTCCTTCCGGCCTGTACCGGGAGGAAAAGGTAGCTTTCCTATATCTTCGTTTTAAAATTTTAGCTATTGTTACACGAAAACAGCAAGTTAAAATGCAAAGAAACGGTTACAAAAGATTCGTTAATACTGAATTTGAATAAGAAATTCGCCAAATTATTAGCAATAGCCAAATTGGCTTCATTTCTGAAGACTACTTTTGGTCGCCAATTTTGGCGATATTTCGGCAAATGTCGCCAATTTCGGCGAGAATTTGGCGCTAACGGATATGAATATATAGTTTTATGCGTATGATTGGGAAAATTATTACAACAATGAAAGAAAATAATTTGCGAGTAATCGCGTTAATGTGCTATTTTGTTTCAAAATGTCAGCCACCCTAGAATTTCAAACTGCTGTATCTCAGCCAATTTTTAAGATAGAGGTAAACCAAATAATGCTCTGGAATCCTCGTATCAAGGCCTAACACCTAATTAGAAAATAAATTTGAATTTTTAACTTTTTTGTATATTTATTTTAGTTTTAAATTTTTAAGTGGCCGCCATCTTGAAACAAAATGGCGGACCAAGCTGCCCAACGAACTCGGTCGAGACATTGGTGAGCTTAATACACACAATTAGTTTCATCAAAATTGATTTATAAATACGAGCGTTATCGTATGACATAGCTCAGATATATATATATATATATGGAGATATATATATATATATATATATATATATGGATATATATATATATATATGTATATATAAATCAACATTTGAACGGAGGGTGGTTTTGGGTTCTGGGGGTCATGATCGGTGAAAATATATTGAAATTTTCCGGAACTGCTTTCCTCCGAACGGCTGCAATAGGTAGCTTTATACTTTTTTGTATTGAAAGCTACCTAAAAGGTTGTTTTTCAGTAAAAAATCGCTATTTATACCGTAAAATAATTATTTTTCAATAAGGAAAAAGCTGGCAGCTCTGCCTCGGTGTACTTCAACCCCTGAAGTGATGCTCTTTCTCTTGTTACGTAATGCGTGCAGGTCTGAGGAGAGGGGAGAGTGCAGCCGATACATATACTTTAAATATTTTACGGTACATATACCGACCAGTTAAATTACGGTATATATACTGGTCACAAAGTTGCCAGTATATGTACCGTAATTGTTGACCAAATTTTTTTACAATGTAGTTTCATTAAATTTCGTTAGCGACTTGTAAAAAATACTGGATTCCCTAAGAAAATGACTTAAATATTATCCTGTCTTTAAAAGTAAAAACATAGCTAATGTAATTTTAATACACTATAAGCACATTTTTTATCTCATAAAACGTAATCCTATTTCTATAAGCTTTTATCTTCTACCTGTAATTGGTATAATGTCCAGGGGAAGTAAAAATATTCTTGAGAAATTTTCAAATGTGTAAAAAAATATATTAACATAAATTTGTAAAAAAAACATATTAATGCTATTAAGCATTTCATATTATGTAACATTAGAGACTGAAATATTTTAATTTTATATAAAGTCAAACACGAATTTTGTAAACACAAGGGTGAAATATTATTAAACTTATCGGTTTAAATTTAATAACAAGTTTTATAAAATGGTATTAAGGTACATTTAACGGGATTTAATTTCATAAGCTATGTATCAAGTTTCCTCAAAGGATTGTGGTATACAAGGGAAAGAAAACTGGGGAAAAAAAAGAAAACAATGTTTTGAACTTTTTCTTGAATCAGTTTTTCTTTTCTGTAAAAAAATATATAATTTTAATATTTTACTTTTAATTTGGGAAATTATTTTAAATAAATTCATTGATTATGTAGAAAAATAAAATAAACAAATAAGTGAAATTATTTTTAAAAAAATAACGAAAAATAATGCCTCAAGCATAGATTATGAAACACATTCCAACACATCTAGAAAACTGTAACGAAAATTCACCGTTAAATAATGTAAAACAAGATATGTAAGTAAAAAGTTTATAGGTAAAAGTAAGTAAAATATATACAACATTGAAAAATACAGTTTTCGAAATTGCTTGCCGTTGTAAAAAAATAGTCGAATTATTTTGTGCAGCCCTGTATATGATCTGTAGATTTGGATATATAATACATAGCATGATAAAATTTAGTCCAATTAAAAGATTCACATTTAATGCGCTTCTTAGATATATATCAATTTCATTATGTTACAAATGGCGTAGCAGGATCAAAATGTACTTGAAACGATGTTTTCCATTGACTGTAATGTAACGGAATACTTTTAACTGTTCCTGTAAAAAAATATAAATGATACACACTTCATTTTCAATAGGGGACATTATGTGGCAAACGCCAATAACATACAAAATTTTTAGGGCAATCCGAGTATATTTACGTGAGTTAGAACACGGACAGACGAGCAAACGGCAGATTGCAGACAAACCGAAGTCATAAACACTTTTTAACTAGGTTGGAAATTGTTAAAAATGACTCAAAATTTTCACTAATGACTAAATTTTATCAAATTTTGAAACAAGAATTATTTAAAAATTAGGTCATTTTACAGGCTTTTGATCTTATTAAAGCTGAACCACTCCCTCCCCCCACCCCTCCACAGGTAAGATTTCTTGTTCTTCTTTTTTTCATTCGAAAATAAAATTATTATTTTCTGCGAAGATTTAAAAAAAAGTGAAAATAATGTTCAACATCGAGTAGAATTGCATAACAAAATGAATTTTAATAATTAAATGTACATATTTTAAAAGAGAAAAAATATACAGTTTTATATGTAGGCCAAAGCAATACATTCCTTACATAATATTTGCATTTTCCACATTTATATATATATATATATATATATATATATATTATATATACTGATATAGACATATACTATAATGCGCCATCAAAAGTTATTGCATTCTAAAATATAAACGATACATTGTAGAACAGAAACATAGTATCTTTAGTTTTAGGATCATACCGTGATGACTACGGTGATGAAACATCCTCTTTGCCAACGTACCTGAATTGAGCCATGTTCTTCACGCACATTTTGATTTAAAGCATTTCTAACATTTTATGAAAATGATAAATTCGTGGCGTTTAAAAGGAAACAAAACTTAAAAATCTATACCTTTTAAAGTTTTGAAAGTATTATTAAAAAAGTCCCGTTATCAAATTTGTTATCTTACTAGTTAACAACCTAGTAATAACTGAAGGATTAATTGTCTAAATTTTAAATGATTCTTTCAACGTAAATATATATATATATAAGGTAAAGCCAGGGGATATGGCGCGGTCGGAGAGATTGCGCACATAGAGGTTCGGGGGAAGGAGTAGAGTGAGCGCGCAGCGACTCCAGGTACTTGTACAACAGCAGTAGTGGAGTGTCTACTTGAAAGTGCATGTTGATTGTTTTGAGCGTCTAAGATAAAGCATTGCTATTTTGTTTTGTTTTCCCAAACTAAGTGCTTGAATTTTCAAAGCTATTCGTTAGAATTTCTATAGAATGTCAGTACTACAAAATATTTTAAACTTAAACGATTTCTCATAAGCTACTAATATAGACTAACAGTGTGAACATTGTTCCCATTAGTTTCAATGGTAGGAGCGATTACGCAGCTTATTGGTAAATTTGCATAAAAATTAAAAATGAAAATGGACTAATTTTAAGTTAAACGTGTTATCAAGTTACTTAATGTTATTTTGTAATCATATCTGGATTTGCTTTTTCTGATTCTTTAATTTATTTCCCTTTAATTAATATTTTGTAATCGTTTTTAAAATTATTTCCTTTTTCTGATTCTTTAATCATTAGGTTGAAATATTCACTCCTAACACAATAATGTTTGTTCACAAAAGCGTTACAACAATGTCATTTAAGTGTAATTATTATTGTTAACAATTTAATTGTAGTTATTATTAGTAAAAATCTCTCCTACCAATGTGCGCAATCACACCAACCCTGTAAGGACAGATTGCACAAAATAACTTTCTTGGTTTTATTACAACAGTTCTATTAAATTACAAAATAACAACAAAATAACAATGGAAATGTATAAAAAACAAATGAAGCAAAAATTATTCATGGATAGTTTAGCAAAAAATTAATATTTAGATTTTTTATTGTTATTCTTTTGAATTGTGCGCAGACTCTCCTAGCTTTACCTTACATATTAGAAAATCAATGGCTTAATATAAAATAGTTTCTATTATAATGTACAACAACCTTCCATTATTTATTGCTATATTTTTGTTTTGTTTTTTTCTAATTTTGTTCCAGATAACTAAGCAAACCTAATTTTTTCCTTTCATATCTTTTATATAAAAATACTTCCGCTGTAGTAGAATTTTCTCTATTTTTTTTATTATTATTACTTAGTATGATTATTTTATTTTAAAAACTGGGTAAGCTTATTTAGTAATAAGTTTTTAAAATTGATTATTCTGATAAGATGCGTAGTCTTGGATGTAAAAAATTATATTATACTTTCATTATTTTTTTTCTGACTTAGGAAGAAATCTGGCGTATAGAATATTTAATTAAAAATACTTACGCCGCACCAAACACAAGAAACTGTAATATGAAAAGGTAAATTTATCAAAAATATAAATATATACGTTAATAAATTGTAATTAAATAATTATTTTATTAACTGAAGAAAGTTTCTAACTTGTTCTTGGAAAATTCAATGTTAAACGCTTTACCTGAGCAATTTATCAATTGAAAAGTGTGATAGAATTTTAAATCAAAATTAAGATAAATATTGTCTCTAATTAGATAATTAAATAGAAAATTACTATATCTAGCATTCCACAATGTGAAAAACGAACCCCCAAAATACCCTAATATCCCACAAATAATCAATAACTATAAAGACATAATTATCATATTGTCATATAGTGATTATTAAAACTAAAATATAATGAAATGCGATGTAATAAATATTGAATATTCATGTTTTAATAATAGATTTATATATATATATATATATATATATATATATATATATAGTTTCCTTAAAAAGACTATCTAAAGTATAAAAGTTTTTTTTTTTCTTAAACTAATGAACAAATTAAACTTAATAATAAGATAGTAACATATAGTTTATTTAACGATTAATTATCCCCTTTGATAATTTTTATACAGGATGGATATATATATATATACATATTCTACTTTACAGGAATTATTGATTTCAAAGCACATTAGAATGTATACAAAGTTTCATAGATTTTCTCCGAAAACTAAAAACCACAAAGAGGAATATCCTTGATGCGCCTTCTTATTTGTTGACAAATAGCTAAATCCAAAATCGTTATTTGGCATAATATCAATTTCAAAAATATATCAAATGTTGTTCTTCATCACATGAAAATCCATATACGTCAGTTACTTTTAGAAAAATTACATCTAAAAAATCTAAATATTTTAATTAAAAAAAAATCATTTACGAAATTAATATTTTGATACAGTCCCTGGGTCCTATAAGTCATTTTTATAAAATATTTCTTTATGCTCTGCCAAGTAAAAAAGTAAGAAAATAAATTTTTGTACTTCAAAAATGTGACGAAATATACGTTAAATTATATCTGTTGCTTGTTTTTTGACACCAAATCATATCCTTCTCTTTTCAGTGCCTGAAAACGCTGTACATTAAAAAAATTTAAAGTATCATTACTTCGTAAGTTTTGTTTGTACTGAACTGATTTTTTTTTATTATTTACTTTTCAGAACAAGGATAAAGTTTCTTTTAAGGTATCAACACAACTTTAAAACGTCATTTTTCATAAAAATATCGATTTTTCATTTTTGCGATAATATTAAATCTTTTATCTATCGAGTTCTCCTTTAGTTGTGCCTGTGTCTTAATTAGAACCTAAATTACAGCCGTTTAAAGTTCCATCTGTTACAGCTTTCCGAAGAATTTTACAACCGGAAATATCGTTCTGCAAACCGGGAGTAAGCTGAAATGTATTTTTACATTCTTCTTTTTCGAGATTTAGCATTTAAATGATATTATATGTCCAAGAAAATACATGGGGTATATTTAAAAAATTATTATTATTATTATCGGAAGAACCGCATTTAAAAATTATTTTTAGCTTTTTCTCAAAATGAAGTTTTTTCATATTTTTACTGTAAGCAAAACATTTTATAGCAAAAAGTTATGCATGAAATGCCTTGGATTTTTTAAAACTTATATTACAAATGGTTATTGAGGCAATATACTACAATATATTAATTAGTTTTATATTTATACTGGTATAAGTTAAAAAATTGCGAGAAATTTTACGAATTTTTCATTACATTAGTACTTTAAGTACCATAACATCTGCGATAGAGATGCTATTATAATGTGGCTAGTCAATTTACAAAATGTGAATGCATTGATTTGATTTTGAGAAAACATGTTTTGAGCAAATGTCAATTTTTCTCATAATTTTGACTCTTTTTTACTTAAAAAATCATTTCTATGTAATTTCTAAAATGTTTATATATTTTTCAAAGTTTTAATTCAAATGACATTAGAAAATATTGGTATAAAGAGAAAATTTCAAAAATTTCAAAAAATCACCTCCGAAGGTGTTTGGATGCCTTAATATACCACAAATGATCTAAGGACACTTTATAAATATTTTGAATTAAATGAATTTTCATATGATGAAGAAACCTTTAAAAAAAATTGAATGAGAACTGTAGCTTTAAAACGAACAGTTAAGTAATTATCTGTTGGTTTTTATATAGTGACAGAAATAGGTAATGTGAAGATGGCATCTTTTCATTAAAAGTTTTAGTCATTTATAATTTTGAGTGCGAGTTTTAGCAAAATAAATGCATATCACTCACAAATTATATAATATAAAAAAAAAAACAATTGAGAAATATATAATGATAACGTCTAAAGTAGAAAATTTGCTATGAATAAAGAAGTAAAGCGGAAAATTTGTGTTTGAAACGTGATAGAAAAGTTTTATACATATTAAATATAAATTGTTTGAAAAAATAAAATATTTAATAGTTGATGTTTTGGATATAATCCATTATTTTTTACAACGGGTTATTGTCGGCTTGGCATTGATTAAACATAATGTTCTTGTAAAATTAGAAAATATATGTTGCTATTTTCTCAAACCAATATTTTAAAATTAAAATGTATTTTTTTTTAAATTCCATAACTTCTTGATCCAAGAATGATAAACATGATTGGAGAGTTACTTGAATTGTCAGGGAAGCTTATTTAGTTATATATTATATATATGTTATATATTAATATTTTGTTATTTGTGTCGTATATATAATGTTGCTGTATTGTTGGACAAGAAAACAGCTCGGTTTCCTAAATTCGACAAACTTTTCAGCAAATGATTTCGCAATACGCAAATATATTTCTAGTATCAAATGTTCCTCCATAGTTCCTCAAATTGAATTATTTTCGCAATCTTATATCACTTGGAATCATATTTAAAAATTGCAAATGAGAATTCCCCCACCCTATAATTGTATTTCGGTCACTGTAACCTAATAAAGCAATTTTACTCTAATAGATGATTAATAGTCTACTCAGAAACTCTAAAGTGTTACCGATAAATTCTTTTGAAAACTTCAATAACTTTTCCTGATTCGATGTATGATTTTTATTTATATTTCTAATCGATCTTTCTATTAATATTCATTTCGGTAGTAAGTAGTAACAACGTTACATAAGTAACCATTCTGCCTATTTCTCTACAGAAATGCATACAATGTAAATATTCATATTGCTTACATTGATCATATTTTTAACCCGATAGTTTTAATAATTACAACTGGTAAAGTCATTTTTTAGATACATTTTAATCCCCAAATTATCGCAGAACAAATAACAAAAATGACCATTCGACTGGAAATTAGGTCTTAATGCAATTATGTTTAAAAAATAAGTTTAGTACTGTAATAAGTATAGTATCCAAATTGTACCAAAATCTGAAATTTTCGAAGCGAACACCCAATTTTGACAACATATTCCGTTTTATTCCGTAAAATTTACTTTACGATATGTAATGGGAAGTCAATGGGTCCTTTAGGTATTATGCAAGTTTTGAAACTTCTAACATTAAGTTCAATTTTACACCGCATAAAAGAAAAATGTTATTGGATCTAGCAAAACTTTAAAAATATAAAACATAAAATCTTCCGAGTTGTCCACGATTTAAAAAAAAAAAAAAAAAAAAAAAAAAAAAAGTTTCATCATCTTCAGAAACCTTATAAACCAATAGTATTATGATATTTAAAGATGCATTTCTAAAACAAATATGCCTTTTGCTCTCTTTTTAAAAACAAAGAAAAACCGAAACGTTTCGAAGTAGTTTTCCGGAGTATGAATCAATTATCTCAATACGAAATATCAGTTTTTCGAATACTATCAATTCTCCAATAATCACTTTCAGATGTGTAACAGAATAGACACATGCAAGAGTAACAAAATAATAATAATTTTAATGTTAATGTTAGTTTTTATTTTGGCATGTTTGTCTGTTGTACCAGCTTCTTGAACATGAAAATGTTTACTTGAAAAAATATGTCATTCGAAAAATCTTCAAAATACTTGATATTACTGATTACTGCACTGTAAAAAATACTGGGGAACATTTTGATTTTTTGTCTTTGTTGAAACGGGCAGCAAAAGAAACTTTTTGTATGGGAAATGCTACTATAAATCTCGGCTAACTTTACACTTCCGAGGTTGCTGAAGATAAAGAAACGCTTTTTCAGAATCGTGGATAACTCTTAAGATGTTATGTTATATTTTCGAAAAGTTTTGTTAGATCCATAATCAATCATTTTCATTTACATTGTAATCGTTATAAAACAGATTGCAATGCAGGTAGGTTCTATGTATATTAGTTCAAAAACTATATGGCGGAATCAGCTGATTCACATATTTTAAACTGCTAGAAATCGATTTCTGTTACAAAACTCATGGATCATATTCATATATTTTTTTCGAAAATAAATTTTTAAAATATACATATTTTGAAATAATTAAAAAAAATAGGAATTTTAACGGAAATCGATTTCTACAAGTTTCAAATATACGAAATAAAAGTTACAGCTCATTTTGACAAATATTTTTTGAGTTATACTTTAAAAAGTATCTGCATTATAATCTATTTTGAAATGATTAACAATTAATTCAACATTACGAGTTCCAAATTACCAGTGCCTTCATAACACGTAAACAATTTGACCGAATGATATCCAGTTTGGTATTCTAGAGTAAAATTTACCTTATATATATTATATATTTAGCATTAAGTATGCTGTCAAAATCGGGAAGTCATATTGAAAATTTCATAATGTGGTACAATTCTGTAGGAAGATTATTTTCTATTTTTTAAAATAAAATAAATGGAAATAAGACATAAATACCAGTAGAATGACTGTTTTTGTTTTTGTTTTCTGATAAAACATATCGATAAAAATGTATTAAGTTCTTTTTTTTGGTCAATTATACAATAACATGTTCTTTAATTAATTTTAACTTTAATGAATTCAGATCTTAATTTATGTGCTTTATTATATGTATATTGTGTACCGATTGAATAGTAATATATTCATCGTTGTTCCGTCATGCAGTGCTGTCTGGTTGCTCGCAGGTGACGTTCCCTAATATGGATTAACAGTGAGAAATTGCCGAACCAGGATATCGGCCGGATTAACTCGGTGGTTAGAGACACAACACGTTACGCTGTGGACCCAGATTCGAGTCAGAGACCCAGCAAATATTTTAATCGTGTTGGGTTTATTATATTAAATTGTATGTATGTCTGAAATAACGTGTTCTTTAATTAATTGTAACGATAATGAATTCGTTGCTAATTTATGTGCTTCATTACATATATACATATATTTTTTAGTTTAATGAAATAGTTAAAAAAATGAGACAATTTAACTGCTTGAGTTGTTTTTTAACAAATACGTAGATATGATATCCATTTTTTATGATTTATTTATCTCCGGTTTATTCTATATAATCAAACCTATGAAGTGAAAATAATGTATTAAATGCGACTCTCAAATTCCATTTTTTAGCGAATTTGTTGATTGTGTCGTTGATTCCATAAAAGATATACCATGCTCACACACAATCAGAAATACATTGTTACCTTTAAATGATAATTATTATATTTTTTCTAGCTTTTGTCATTTCTTTTTATGTAAAAATTAAAGATGCAAAATCGTTACAGTAAAATATTCTTTTCAAGTTTTAAAACAGAGAAATTAAGTTTTCTGTCAGCCAATTTTTCATATTTGTGATAAAGATAAACGAGGCAGATGTAGTAAATAATAATTGGAGATATAAAATACTGTTTATGCATTTAATAGAAAAAGGTTTAAATCTGAATAAGAACTATCTATAAAAATCCAGAGTAAAATGACGACACTGCACGCAATTTCGATGTTAACACAAATCTATATTTTTCGAGTAATATATAAATGTATTTTATTACTAATACAATGACATTATTTTTTTAATCACTCCATTTTGTTAAGAAATATCCAAGATATATAAGGATACGTACATACCGTATACATATGCCAGATGGTTCACAATTCTACATAAAATCTCTAAAGGGAGATAGAACACATTACAACAGGAATCTGTACAGGAATTTTAACTCGGAATAGGTTTATTTAGTTAAAAACTTCACTAAATCACTTCCCTCAGTTGCACTTCAATCCGTACTCGAATTTTTTTCCGTAACTTTAACCAGACACTGCACGAATTTTTATTTTGAAAGTATATACTTTTATATTCATATTAAATTTTGGATACCACAAATTCTAAATGGTGATTCTTTGTCTTATTTAATATCATAATCCTGTGATTGTATAAGGTGAATATTTCTTTTAAAATATATTGATAACCTGAAATTCATGAGATTTATCAAAGGTTAAATTTTAACTGATTCATATAAATAATTTGTTAAAATATAACTGATAACTCCAAATATATTCATATATTTTGAATGACAAATATGCTTAAGATATTTTAAAGGAATTTACAAAAGTTTTTTTTTTTTTTTTTTTTTTTTTTTGCGCGACATATAATGATATCACGAAAAGTGATAGTAGCGGCCACCATACACTCCGTGTATACATACTACACTATACATTATCTGTATTTGCCAGGTGTCTAGTTGGATCTAGGTGTATGGTAACCTTTACTATTACTAATCTCTGTATTTCCGATTATAATTTATAGTATATTCAGTTACCACTTTTGAAATATTCCCAGCACATTTCGTTAAATCAATGTAATTATGCTTACAATATACTTAAAATTTCTACTTTTTAAAATCAGTACAACAGGGTTGGTACGCTGTTACCACACTTTTTTTAACAGAATGATTGTATTTAAAATTTAAATAGCATAAATTGTAGACTCATTAAATTGCAGGATCTGTAATACTTTTCTGCAAAAAATTCTATTAAAAATTTGTGGTAGATGCGTACGAATCCTGTACAACAGTTAAATTACTGACATTTATTTAATTATAGAGCGAATAAAAATAATATATCTTTTTAATAAAGTAGTATACTTGTTTTCGGTATAAAAACAATTTTAATTTTAATAAACTGAAAGCCTCCTTTCTCAAACCGGTTGTAGTCTGACATGGACAACGATTAACATCAAATTTCAGTTTATCCATATTTCAGTATTTAATCGATTGTTCGTAAAACCTCATGTGTGTTTGCTGAACTTTGAAAAAGACAATGTGTGATTTAGGAATATAATGAGATTCTAAGGAAGTTAACACTCGATTTCAAATTTTAGTGGCTTTTAGTGTATTTTAGTGTGAGGTTTGTGCAAAATGTATCAATAGTGTCTTAATAATTATTTCTTATATGGTTAAAATATATAGAAAGAATTATCGTTCGGCATGGTCATGCACATGTTTTAGAGTCAAAGTTTTACTTATTTCGTTACATCATTTTCTGCTCTGCCAAAAAAGCAGGTCGTTAACTTATGGATCCACTTTTAGTTAGAACCAGTGGATTCAACTCATTTGATCTGTGTGCAGAAATTGGTTGAAAATCCGTTTTATTCACACTTTCCAACCTAGTTAAAAAGTGTTTATGATTTTGGTTTGTCTGCCGTCTGGCCATATGGCCGTCTGCCCGTGCTCTAACTCGCGTAAATATACTGGGATTTCCCTCAAATTTTTGTATCTTATTGTCGTCTACCATAGCATGTTCCCTATTTCAACTAAAGTGTGTAGCGATTATAGTTTTTTTACAGGGATAGTCAAAAGTATTCCGTTACATTACAGTCAATGGGAATTAATCGTTTCAAGTGCATTTTGATAACGCTACGACATTTAAAACATGATGAAATTGATATATAATTATGAAGCGCATTAAAACATGCCTTTGTATTACATGGAGTGCAAAGCATTTATTATTCATTTACAGGGTCAAACAAAATAATTCTGTTACACATTGTTCTATGGGGGAAAATCGTTTGCAGTGTAATTTAGTGATATTTCACTATTTCAAACATAATGAAAATTATATGCATTAATGAGGTGCACTATAAATTGCTCTCTTAAAAGTGTGGTGTGCCTTGAGTTTATTTACAGGGACACACAATAGATATCGGTTACAGTACGTGTGCGATATTTACAGTCTATGTGTGATAAGTGCATTTTCAACTTTGGTTTGCGTTTTTCAGTTTAATTAAATTTTTTCATAGTACGTGTGTGTTTATAAACTCGGTTGTTCATATACAGGGCTACGCAAGGGAGTCCGTAAAAATTATAGACTATGGGAGTGAATTGCTTAAGGGTATTTTTTAATTGTGTCAAGCATTTTCCTGCTGAACTATATTTAGTACACTAATAGAAGTTTGTGGAATATAAATAAATTCATACACTGGGATATGCAAACAAAAATATACTATGCTTTTTATGAGTAGTAATTGCTGCGAGTGAATTTTAAGTTGCCTTTTAGCTTAATATGTGATGTATACAAGAGTCTTCAGATAATGTACAGGGCTGATCTCTCAAAATATACGGAAGTTGAGCTTGGATTAAAATAACAGAGAACAGACTAATTTGCCATATTAGATTCCTTGTTAAATTTAAACGGGACTACTCTCAAAACGATATTATCAAAACGCTTAAGAAAGTAAGATAGAATTGAAAATTTAATATGCCCTCTGTTTATCTCTAACACAAATTTTATCTTACAAAAGGCGGATCTAAAACATATTTTCTGTTAGTCTAATACGTCTAAGATAGATAAGCCTAATTAATCATCCACAATGTTTTAGTTTAATTCCATAGTTCTTCTAGTAGAAATAAAACTTCTCTAAAAAGGAGAATAAAAGAAATTTCAATTTCGTGACTTGATTATCTAAAATATTAGATGGCAAATCATTTTTTATCGCACTTGTACGTCAAACAGAAGTAATAAAAAGTGAACTAAATGATGCAAAGTGTCTAAGTCATGTGCAAGTTTTTATGCTTGCATTATAAAGATGGCGAGATTTATGGATCCTTAAGGAATTCTTTTCAGAAAACGAAAATCTCAAACCACAAAATATCATACATCGGGCTACTCTTTTCGTAAAAAACATTTCGTTTTTATGTTATCTGTTCTATTTTTCATTAAAAGATATAACATGCATTTAATTATATGAATTTTAAAACTGCTTTGCATAACTTAAATGTTAAATTATCTTGAATTGAATTTAATGAAAAATTATTCATTAATCGACATTTGCAGAACAACTTTTATGCATTTAAAAACTCATAAAACATATAAATTTTATATTGGTAGAAATATAATCAAATAAAAACATGTCGTTTTTTGGTTTAACAAATTTATGTTAATTAAGAATATTTTAAATTTTCTGTTCGAAAATTTGTAACATAATATGTAACAAGCAACAAAATGTTATCTGATAGCTACTGAGGGACATTTTGTAATTTATTAAAGTAATATTTTGGTTATTAACTTAATTATATTTATTTTTTAATATAAATTAAAATTATAGTAAAAAGAATAGTAAACATAAGTAATAAAAACGCTTCTAAATATATCGTCTAAGAAAATAAAATCAATAATTTCAGAAATTAAAAATTTAGTAAAAACTTTAGAAATAAAAATGTGACAAAGAAGATGTTTAAAGAGAAAAAGTGTGATTCTGTCATCAAAATATGTTGCAAGACGTATGACGATTAGTATTTTTTTTTCATTTGCGACATCTTAAGACATTTTGACAGGTGCTTGTATGTTACTGTCTGAAACGAAATTTCCGCGTTATATATTCAAATTTCATGAAGAATTTTTTTTTCAATCAATAACGCTTTTTCTTATATTGCAAAATTAGGAAAACTTATTTTGTTTTTATTTTTGAATACTGAATATTATCATCATTATTGGTGTCATAGTGATAAGATTCTTAAAAAATAATTAAATAACAAAATTACACACACACACACACATATATATATATATTTGGCAACATGTATTGTTTTTCTATAATGCATTGCTTGAGTTTTGTTTTGACTCATGTTTGGATCATGAATTCTATCTGGTAATTTGTTATTTTCTTTTCCCTCAATCCTTTTTAATTTTATTTTGAACCAAATGATTATTTAATGGTCTATATCTCTATTTTATGGATGTGGTTGTCCCAAAATCATATTCTTTAGCTATGTAATTGCTAATATGATGATAAAACCACACATTTTATTTTTGGTAATTTAGGCATTTGGGGCCAGAAGATTCTGTCTAAATTCCAAAAATTTCATTTTTTCAATTTCTGTAATTCAATTACTCCTTTTTTATTTTATTTTACTTTGTATATGGAATCTATATTCAGTGTGTTGGGGAGAACACTTTTGTTGTCAATTAAATTTTATATTTTAATTCATAATTTCAAAGTTTTTGTTGGTGAATCAGTAATGTTTCAATAATGGTTATATATATATATAAGAAAAAAATTATTACTATAAATATTAATGCAAATATTGTTCAACATGAATTTAAAAGAAAAAAATCCAAAATTAAACTTTGAATACTAAAACCACAGCTGACAACCTTCTAAGTTTTCTTTAAATAAAAAAAAAAATGCACCTATTGAATTTTTTTCAATTGGGCATGGTACATCATGGTACATCATGAATCTTGTCCATCTGTCGCAAGATGAGACGCAAAATTCTCCAATCGGTTACGAAAAAAACAAATGTGAAATTTGATAATCAGTTACGAGGAAAAAAGGAAAAAATCCCAAAATTTGTCAGTCAGACGTCTAAACAAACACTGTAAATTTAGTCTTTAGTCGGAAGAAAATATCTGAAAATCTGTCAATCTATCATGTGAAAGTAAAATTTGAAAATTCGTGAGTTGGCTGCATGAAAAAAAAAAGTATAGGATCCCTTTTACGAAAATAGCTACTCAAGTAGCTCAGATTGTTGGTCCATCGTTGGCAGTCTGTGGAAACCGCTGGGAATAGTAACATTGGGAAACTGTTAGGAAATGGTAAGTACAGAGGCCTCTCTAAATCTGAGCGTATCTGATCAGAATTTTGAACAGTTAATGTTTGGACAAATGTCCAGCCTTTCATGGCAAATGATTCGTTGGTGAATGACACGACAAGGCAGACATTTCTTACTGTTGGCTAACGTGGGATAGCAATTTGTGAACGTTGGCTTAACTATTTTGTACTTCTTGTATAAAATGTACCACGTTTTTACAAACTTTTACCACATCACAAGTGAAGTGAGCAATTTGCGGATATTAATCGCGTGTAGAAATTTTCTTTAAATAGTCCACTTTCTCTGAAACTACTATAAAGAGGTTGTTCACATATCACAGAATTTAAATAACTTCTCCATAAGATAGTCATTAAATAAAAATTCAATTACACTTATTTAGATTAATTTAATATTAGTGAAAACTTTCACTCGTATTTAAAACTCATAAAAAATACATTAACAAACTTATTGAAAAATAATGTGTTCAAGCATGTCCCATTTTCAAGAAATCTGATCTCATAAAAAAAAGAACTGTTCGGAATGCCCTAGTTTCAACAAAATGTTTTAAAGAATATTTAATATATATTAGAATATTATATATATTAGAATATTTAAAAAAACAAAAAGTAAAAAATTAAATTCAATTAATTAAAAAAGTAAAAACACTTAATTTTCACTATTTAGACATGCACCCATACACATAAAGAAAACCATTCAATTTAATAAAGAAATATATAAAGGGACCTGGGTTTGCTTTTAAAGTCTTATTTTCCCAATTGCACAAAATAATGTATGTTGGAATTTACTTGTTTGGGTGAAATTGTATTAAATTCGTATGTTCTACTAATCTTAGCAGAAAATAAAACTAACTGTTTTACTATAAAGGAAAGAAAATGTTTATTATGAATTTAATTTATTATAGTTTTCTTACGTTACGTGTTTCTATTGTCCCATTCTCATGAAAATGTTTTAAAATATTAGGAGATTTAAAAAAAATCGAACTAAAAAGTTTTGCTTAAGTATACAGTTAACTTTACTATTTATCCATACATTTATACACATAAAGGAAACCATTCTATCAATAATTAAATGAATAAAGGGACCTGAATTTGCTTAATTATTGGCATTAAGTCTTATTTCCCAATTGCCGAAAATAATGTATTTGATGGAATTTATTTGCTTGAGTGAAATTTTATTAAGTTCGTGTGTTCTGTCAGTCGTAGTTTGAAAACGAAATTAACCGTTGTATCAGAAAAAAAAATCTCTCTCATGAATTTAATTTATTATCGTTGACTTACTTTCTGTGAACTTTAAGAGAATAATTGATTTCAAGACAAACATTAAAAAAATTTATTTCTCATTTTTGAATTATTATTTCGAAATTAAATTTTAGTTTGAACTGACTATACCATTCAAAGCCATAAATGTTTAATGATTGTTTATTGCTTCTTTTATTTACGTTAAAGCTTTCTTTTTTACTTCACCGCTTAAATCGTCAAAGGAAACACATTAAAATAATAACTGGATTTAAATGTAATACGTTTTATTTTATTTGTTCTGTTTCAGTACTTGAAACAAGTTATTTATCATAATCAGGGGTTACTGTGCACCTATAAAGGTTGCTTTTCACACATTATGAAAATATATTAAACATTCCTTTCCTGCTAGGTTCATAAATATTGTAAAACAGTTTAAATTCTGCTACATAACTAGTACTCCCTGTGAAATCTGTGTTTGAAATATTGATTTATTTCAAAATTTTACATTCACTTTCCGAAATATACATATCATTTAAAACACAGTTCTTCTCAACATTATAGTTTATGTTTTTTTCCAAAATAATGTGTAATTCTTTTTCATTTATATTTCCTACAAAAAATCGTTCTTCCCTTCATTGTTGTTTATAATTTCCCAATATTAACGTACTACAGTTATTAAAGCTATGTATATAAATAGTAATCATTCCATGTTTTAAATTTATGTATAGTTCTGTTTTTAAATTTTTATTTGGAGGTAGATTAGTTATTATATATATATATATATATAAAGCGAGGATTTCACGCGGTCTGTTTTTTGATTACTAGTCGTTTCAAGCAAAAACGTTTTTTTTTTAGATTTATCTTACAAATAGTGTAGAATTCTACCTTTAAAGTTATCCATCTTGGAAATGTTGTAAAAACCTACGGATAAATTTTGTCTTTGGAAATACTGATACTCAGAAATCAGTGGATGCCCTTATAACGATATGAAACGCCTGATATTCTAAATGCTTACAATTATAAACTGGATATTAAAAAGTTTCATGTATTTGTCGCTTTAAACGTTAAGTATGTATGCCATTTTACATTATTTCATCTATTTTTTGTTTTTTAGTTAAATACTGTCACAATAAATTTACTTGTATATTGTGAGTGCGCGATGCTTTTTTCAAATTTTTATTTTATTAAGTAAGGCTACATTTGAAAAAAAATATTAACTGAAAATTATACTATTGAATGCTCCAATATTATACATTGTTTCGTTCATATAAATTATATTTAAAAAGAAATATGTATCAGGTTTAGATAAAAAAGTATTATTATTATTTCTTTATTCATTGAATGCCCAACTTTTCAAGCCGCCAAATAACCATTTCTTATGTAATATATATTTGAGCCATTTCTGTTTTGTAATTAGATATTTTTCGGTCCATATTAAAGATTTTTGTGAAAAATATCTTAAGTTGTAATTGGTTCAAAAGAATGCATATTTTAACATCTGCTATCTGAACCGTAATCTCAAAAATTTGCAGAAAAACTTATAAAAGGATGTTGCCTCTACAAAATTACTAGTAATATAGTTTCAATTATTCTGCCTGTTGAATTCATAAGAGCGCGGAATTAATATTCTCAAAGTTACGTATTGAAGCTGCGACTATCACGTTGAAGAAAAAAACAAAATTACGAAAAATGTACTTTAACTAATTAAAAGTTTTTCTTAAACTGATTTAAAGTAGTATTCAAACATATTTTAATTTGTTATAGTCCAAAAAATGTAAAATATTTTTCTAAAATATGTTTGTAATTATTCAACGCAATATCAATTTTTTTTTTTTCAGAAATTATATCTTGAATTGTTAGACTGACAGATATTTCTCGAGATTATATTAAAAATTATGCTTGATTGGAATTTATTTTTAAAGGTTTTCCTTACAATGGTTTACAGCAGGGTTGTCCAACGCGACACACTTTGAAGGTTTTCTTGCCGCACTTTTGATAGTTTCTTATTTTTTAATTATATATATTTTTTTATTTCTTTTAAATAAAATTATATTTTAAAGAATGGTTTATTTAAAATCCTTGATATTTTGATTGAGAGCAACTTTTTCACTGAAAGTGCATTTTATGCATCAAGAACCAACTATGTACTTTAAAAATTTAGTCATGTGTTATTTCGTTTCTTCACTAATTTATTGTTATTATTTATAAACCATTTTTATAGAAATTATGACTATTGGAATTGGTAATAATTGTCAGTATCTTTTTTAATATGTTAAGAAGTGATTTTTTTAAAGCGGCTCTAACCGGCCTCCCACTCCTTAGTACATGAAAGTTCAGCTTTTATATTTGTTGTTGTGGTTGTTATACTGGCCCACTGGCTTTCTTATAAGATGGGTAAAGAGGCGTACTTTTCTCTTCTAGACCTTTCAAATTTAGGTATTTTTTCTCACTTTGTAAAAAAAAAAAAAAAAAAAAAAAAAAATTCTATAAAAAAAAATTTCATGGAGCTCCAGAACCATAGGGGCCTTATATATCCCACTGTGAGATGCAACTGCATTACATAAGATGTGTGTGCACCACTACTAATACTGTGAGATAATTTTGTTACATGTTTTGAGCCATGTGAATAATGGCACCCTTCATTGTTCGCAAAGTGCTGATGTGCGCCCCTGCTAACTGAAAGGTTGGACAGAACTGGTTTACAGTATTGAAATATATTTGAGTTTATTCCAGCTCCCCCTTAAAAAATGCAAAATACACTGGTTTAAACTATTCAAATACATTTATATTTGTTCTAGCCCACAAGTGTAAAATATGTTTTTAAGTCAACTGAATTTATTCAAACTATTTTTCTAGTAACATCGATTAAATTTACTTTTGAGAAACTATTTCACAAAGTGGTAGATATTTCTATAGCTATGACTTTATTAAAAAATCTGCGTAATTGAAATTTAATTCGCGTATAATTTAAAGTTACTGAAATTAAATTTAGTATCTCAAGCGTTTATTATCTTAGAAAATTTCGATATAATTTGTAATTCTTCAAGCAGAAATAATAGCAATGTTGCTAATTTAGCGCGTTTTTATATTTAAAATATCTACCACTATTTCTAAATAGGAATGTTAACTTTATTTAATTTCAGATATCCCCTGATTAAATAGAGTAAACATTAATATTCGGAAATAATGTTTTTTATTTAAATAAAAAGCGCGGCCTAAATTAATAACAGTGTTAAAAAAACTTTTGTCACAATTCATACTTACATTTCGAAATATCATGAAAAGGTGGAATAAAAAAATAATTCAATGATCCTGGCAACAGAACAAGTACATTAAAGTAAATTTGCAAAGACTGAAAAAAAAATAAAATTTTATGTTCACACAATCTCTGCATTATGTTTATTATAATAACGAAGTAAAATACCTGGGTTTAATTCATGACTATTCATATTTAAAACTATTTTTGTGATGGTTGTGGTGAAGTTTTTTTAATGACAAATTTATGGGTTTAGTACTATCTATCCTCGTACAATTTTGAATTTTTTTTTTTAATTTTCACTTTAAAATTTACGTTTGAAGCGAGCACCTGAATCCAAATAAAAGTGACACACAAAATTAATGTCTATTCCAAATTTGCACTCTGTGGTCTGGGCACATTACCCATTAAACGCCAACGCTCCCGATGCGGGAACATGTATTTTATATTTTTTTTATCAAAATATTTTTAGCTATTTAAGAAAAATCTTTTTATAGAAAAGTTATTAGTATGAAGCATAAAATATATTTTTTTCAAAATAATATTTTCCTTTTTTCTATTTTTTTGTATATTTTTTAAAAAGGAGAATTTTTGTTCTTCTGACTATCTGAAGTAAAATTCATTAAAAAGAAACAAAAATCTTCAGTTTTGTTCAAATTGGAATTCAGTCAGGTTTTAAAACCAACATTTCAAGTAATAACCTATTAAAAACCTGGAGTATATTTATATAAAGTAACAATAAAAAGATTTTTTTGGAATGTTCCCATGGTCGGAACGTAGGCGCTTTCTGGTAGCAATTCCTTTCCACTTTGTCGGAGATCGTGCTTTGACAAAGAAAAGAATGCGCCCCTAGGAAGACAGATGCAAAGTAACCGCGTAAGATATCAGATGTGAAATTGAACGGGTTGCGACAGTGAAGCATTATTTGCGTTACTTATGTCTGGAGCATTAAAACTAATTTAGTGTGGATTATTGAAATGTTCATCTGATCTTGGCCAAATTTGTCTGTCTTTTATTTAGCCGTCATATATTTTTAGTTGTGTGGTTTTTTGTTTTTTATATCAGGAAGTTAACTTCATTTTGTGGTTGTACCATCCGGATACGCTAATATATGATTTACGTTACATTGTTTGAGAAAAACTCATTAAAAAGGACAACATCTTTGTAATACTTGTGCTTGGGATTGCACCACAGTTTTCTTTAAGTGCTGTTTTCCAGGTCTACACTGATTAACACAGATCAGAACATTGGTGACTATTTTGAGGTCTGAACTAAGTTATACATTGTGAGAGGACAGATATTAAATATACAGTTTTTTGAACTGGGACAAACAATTACCTGGAAAATGGAGGGGTTTTCTTAATCTGCAGGTGCTGTAGTTCTGTGATTTTATTTTTCTTACTAAGTAATATGGAGCAGAGTTTGTGCTTTTAATGATCAAGTTGTTCAATGGTTTGAACTTATCTTTTGCAGTTAGCAACTCTTTCTTGGTTTATTCTATTTTTTGTAAGTTATATTGTGCTGTAATTAGCTGTAATTTACTTATGTTGGACTTCTGTAACTCTAGTGGTCCTTAAATTATGTATTTATTTTTATTTATCGTATTAGTAGTTTGTATGTGTTATTGTAATATCTGAGTTGTAGTTATTTGTATTCATGTATTTTGTAAATGCCGATAGTTTTGGAGGCTTGTGATACTTACGTTGGTTGGTGTGTTGGGGTGCTTTCCGCCGGAGGTAAAAAAGTCGTAAACCGATGAGGTTGGTTCTCCGGTTGGGTGATAATAATAATAAGAAACCGCGTAAAGTGATAAAAGACAAATTTTAGTTCCTGGGTTCGGCGAAACAACAATATGGTGAAATATATTAATATTTTACTGCGTTTTAGTTTGTTATTTTGAAAAACACAGCGTATTTCAATCGTTTGGCAGTCCATTAGTAATAGTGTTTAGATAAATTTAACAAAAGTTTCGAAATATGTGAAAATGACTGTTAAATTTTTAACAGTAAAACAATGCTTGGGATATTTCGATACATTGGATTCTGATTCTGAAGTTTATCCACTAAATTTACATGTTTATTTGAGAAAAATAAATATATATATGAAGAAAAAATGAAATTGAAACTAAGCCCCTTGGAACAAGGATGGTTTTGAACTTAATTAAATGCATTGACGATCCCCATAACGTACGGTTTATATGGACATTATTTCACATCTCTGGAATTATTAGAAGAAATGAGAAAGTGCAATTTTCGTATGACAGGCACAATCAAAGAAATTAGGTTGCCCTCTAAGTAAATGTAAACAATTTGAAAAAAAGTGAAAGAGGAACTTTTGAATCCATTGTCACAGAAAATCTGCGTGTTGTAAAATGGAGAGAAAACATGGTTGTTTGTTCTGCATCTAATTTTGAAAAAGAGACTCCATAAGGTCGGGTAAAAAGATGATGCTCTAAAGAAAAAAAGAAAAGGGATTTACCTCAACCTAAGATAATTTCATCATATAATAAGTATGTGGGAGGTGTGGATCTCCTAGATAGATTTTATGTACTTACAGGCCTCCAAAAATTGTAAAAGAAAATAATTAAAAAGGTAAGCTTTCTATGTTTAAAATTTACTTGTTAATAGTATTTTTCTTCTTTAAATTAAAAAAAAATCAAATAAAAATAATGATTTTTAATTCAGTATGAAATTCTTCATACCTGCATATATAATAAATTAACTGTCTTTAAAAAAATTTATTGCATGCAAAAAAAAAAAAAAAATAATAATCCACTTTTTGTAACATAATTAAAAACGTAACTTCTTCTAAGTAACATAAAAACGAACGCTACTTGCGTCCAATCAAGGGAGCGTTTTCCCCATATAAGACGCCAAAGCTCCCGTTGCGGGAACATGCCGGATTTTCTAAACGGTTACACTTTTTGAAAATTCAACTGTTCTATAATAGAGACATCAAATGTGTATTAAAAAAATAAAATAAAAAGTTATATTTATTTAACATGTATAGCGGCGTTTAATGGGTTAAATTTGGATTTATATGCTGAAACCGTCTAGTGACCGTACCAATAGCGCTTGCCTAGTTACCAAGGTAGATTGCAATGAAATCAGGAAATGCAATTGTGTTGGTAACATAAAAAGGAAATTATACTTAAATAAAATTAGTGAAAATATTCCGTAAAATTGCTTAGTAATTAGGCGTTAGCAAGACATAGTTTTTCTCCGGGTGGATAGAAAATATACTTTGCGTAGTATTAGTTCTTTTTTTTTCTAATATTTACATTCGAAAGAGTGAAAACAAATACTTGAAAAAATTTCATACATCTAAGTTTCATTTCCTTTATAATTATTTACTCCAACCGAAAATGCTTTCCCAAATTTTAACTTTTACTTTCTTTCACGTGAATAAAATTGCAGGCGAAAGAAAATATTACACAATTCTTTTACAAACTTCAATTTAAAAAGCTACATGTCATGCATGAAAAGTAATTTTAAAATTCTAACGCTCGGTTACTCTGTTTTTGGAATTCAATATTTGAAGGCGAATAAATTTAAAAGAAAATACAAGGTTATATATATTCTTCATTCCGGAAAATATTGCTGATGATAGGGCGCTAAAGACTGTTTTGGAGATTTAAAAAAGTGATATTATTAAAATGGACATTTATCAGTTGATTTTTCAAAAACAAAAAGAAAAGTTCTTATTTTTGACCTGGGATACTGAAAAAAATAAACAATGATTTATATTTAAAAAATAATTTAGAAGTCAGAAAATCATACACAATTTTCTTCATATTTTGACAATAATAAGTATTACAAAGAAAAATTAATTTTTTCATCACTTGTATGTAGTCAAATTTTAGCATATTTAATTATTTTTTGCTGTACTTCAAAACGACTTTATTTAATTTTTCGCAAACGTCAATTTGACTCCATTTTTGTTTTTGTTACACTGTAAAAGCTAGTAACAGTTCATAAATGCGATAGATAAGATTTATGATTCAAAAAACACAATAATTTTCATTACGCATCAGTACCTCTTAATTCAGTACTTATTATTCATATAAACAGTAATTCATATAAAAATAATGATTGGTAAACATATCATACAAGTTGAAATTTTTCTATCTGAGTTGAAAATTGTCCAGTTTTTTTTCACTTAGTTTAAAGTTTAACAGCTGGTATTATGTGTTTACCAATCAGAATTATTCTGTTTAAATAATAATGTATATTTACGTTGATTAAAAAAACACAATAATTTTCATTAGGCATCAGTACCTCTTAATTCATTACCTATTATTCATATAAAAATACTGATTGGTAAATATATCATACCAGATGAATTTTTTCCATCTGAGTTAAAAATTGTCCAGGTTGTTTTTTCCCTTAATTGAAAGTTATTCAACTTGTATTATGTACTTACCAATCAGATTTATTATGTTAAACAAATAATGTATATTTACGTTTCCTTCGTTATATGCAGTTCCATTACCTGTGGTTTATTTTGTTGAGCTGTACATGCCAGACCAGACACTATTGCCAAATGGTTGTCTGAATGAATTGCGTTAGCCAGTGGTCGTTCAAGGTAACTCAATAGACAGGGCATTGACAATTTAAGCCAATGTTTCTGGCTTAAATCAATTCCCTGACTGGACACCTTTTCCACTCAGTTGGAAAAATTTCACTTACATAATACATATATTTACGAAACAGTGTGATTGTACGAAAATAGTAAAATATAAAGGCTGTGTATGTTGCTCAAAACCTATTTTCCTCCAAGGATAATAATCAAATTTTCAGTAACTATTAAATGAAATGATTTAAACATTATGAGACTTATAGTGGCATAAAGGGGCATATTACAAAATCTTCCATTCTGAATGAAACCAGGTTTTAATAAATCTATCAATATATTACAGCGCATTGTAAAAATTATTGAAATCATTCCAAGTTCGCAGGTTGCTTTACCTCTAAGATTCACTTAGAAGGCTCGTGTCAATTGTTGCGGACTTTCAGTTGCACGGAAGGGGTTTTTTATGACAAAAGCCCACTGATCTGTGGCATACTAGAACATTTTTTTAAATCCTTCTAAGTGGTATGAAAAGCAAAATTTACTAATGCCACAGAAATACCATGACATACTTTAAATTATTTGACATAATACTACTTGAGAAATAAACGAGTAATTTTTGTAACTAAATTTTGAGCATACAAACCCCATTCCTCATTATGACTATCACTCTGTAAAAATTAAACAAAATATTTATGTATCAACACTTATTATTTCTATAAAAAATACATTTGACTATACAGAGAACAGACATTTCTCACATCTTTGAAAATCAAATTCAACCCTTTTTCAAATCATTAATTATATTGCAACATATATATTTTTCTTCAATGGTGAAAATAAGAAAAATTTATCCATTTATCTCGACCGTTAGTCATTTCTTAAAGTCTTTTCGTCATGAATTAAACATGAGTTAAATGTGACGCCTTTAAATTAGCATAACTTCCGGATCGCTATACCTTACTGTAAAATCGTATAATTTATGTAATCCTGTAACTTTTTAAAGAAAAATAGCAGGTAAAAATAACGATGAATGTATGTTTCATTTTTTAAATAATAAACTCTATTACATGTTCATCATGCATTTAAAATTAATTATTTTTTCCTTACAATATTTTGAAATTTTCTGAGAGTAACAAATGCCAAATCTCAATGATGAGAAATTTTGTTCAAACTGCATAGTAATCTCAAATAAAGAATTTATCTTCCGAGGACATTATCTTCCTATATGATACACAACATACGGTTAAATACCTAAAGTGCATTTATTGGCACATACATATCGTGGATGACGGATTCAAAGACAACATTACAACTGTAAACAGAAAATTGTATTAGCAAATAAATACAGAAAAGTTTATATCCATAATGAGGATGATATTGAAGTATGGAGTACTATCGAAAAAACATCAGATAAGACAATAAAAAATCTGCGGTTTTGGAATTTGTAGAGATTCTTAAGTTTATTTTAGAATAACGTCCTGGAATTCGGTAAGAATCAAACATATGGATTTGCGTACTATTTCAGGAATGTAAACTCATATGACTACGTCTGAGTAATACTGATCAAGCGGACCTAATCCCATGCGATATCTGTAAAAACGATTCATTTAAGCATAAAAAAAGACACTGATTGAATAGAAAATGTCAAGATTGAAAACTTTTATACATGTTCTTTTAAATTAACTTCCCTAAAATTAATACACCCCTTTTCATAGCCTAGTTATTTTAAAACGTCAGTGCATCTTTGAACATATATAGCATAAACAATTGTAATTTAAATTTAATGTATATAATATGTTTTGTTTTTGAATTATATGATTTGTTTTGGATTTTTACAGATTTTTATTTCTGCAAAAATATATCACTACAGTTTCTAATCCCTCATAAATAGTTCCCTCATAAATATCCATCACTAATAACATTCCTGCTCAGTTTTCCAGGATTGAAAGTTTCGAATCAAATTTAGGAGATTCATACAAATTGCTGCATTCTTTTAATGTTTAAAGTTAATTGAAATCCATATTTAGAATTTTTGGAATGGAAGAATGTGAACTATAAATGATAATTTCAAAATTAATTTTTTTTTCATTTAGTTACAGTTAGTTTCGCTTTCGTATTTAAGCACGATCAGTTGAAATCTACTGTAAAAAAATATTTTTCACCAAAAGAATGAATCAGTCTTCCGATAACTAATTAGATAAAGAATGTTGTATTTTTTATAGATGGTTTTAACAATTTATCCTTAACTATAGACTATTTAAGCTTGCAATTGATTGTCAGACTAAAACATAATTAAATAAAATAATTTGCTGTGAGACCTTTTTGTTAATACGTATTTTACTCATGATAAAATTTATCTTTAAACTAATGTACTTTGGTGACAAGTTAATTTCAACACTCATCAAGACTTATTCTCTTACTAGCTGTTACCCGTGACTTCGTTCACGTAACACTAAAAAAAGATTAAATGCATTAACTTAGTAAAACATTTCACTTGATAATTAACAACATATATAAGTAACCAAAGCTTTATCACATTTTATAGGAGACCATACGGTATTTCTTTGCTATAGGGGCCTTGACATAACCCAGTCTTAAAAAAGGGAAATTTCATGCCAAATAATATATACAATCGCAAAAATGAAACTGCAACAAATGAAAAAAGGAGGACCAAGAAAAATCGTGAAAATCGAGGAATTCCTCTTCGTAAAACGAAAAACAACACTGGCAGAATTCTTCTATACAACAGTGCATTTTAGGTGATATTTGGTGTACAATTTGTATATGTGTGCATTGCTAAATGGGCATTATTATATTGTTTATTTGCATAGACATGTTATATATTTCTTACTACATTATCCTGTTTATATATATATTAAATTAAGTGCTTCACGCTAAGTGGTGTAAATAGTGAACAAACTGCTTGTGGATTTTATAAATTGATAGATATTTCACAAAGATATAACAATCTGATGCGATTCTCAAATGTAAATAAAGGTTGCTAGAAAGTACTTTAAATTCTGCCCAGTTTAACCTCAATATTTTCTCTATCGCGTCAAGAACACTATAAGCAAATAAATACCGACGACACAAACCTGATAATCTAAATTTACATATTTTTGTTAGTATATATAGGATTATTTTTATTTATTTCATGCGCTTGAAATTTTTTACGCTTTCTCTAGGGTTAGGTGTCGAATAAATGTACTTTCTTGTTATTTTATTTTGCCATTTATATTTATTCTGTTTTCCATTCATTCCATTTATGGATATTGATTTCATTTACATATTCGTGTCAAAAAATATTCTTTAAAGTTATTATCAGGATTAGGATAGGATTCGATTAGGGTTAGGATTAGGAATAAAAATTGAACGACAATGGCATGACCGATTCAGGTTTAAAGTATGAATCTGGAAGTATATTTACATCATGAAGCAATAAGAAAATTAGAAAATTATCGGCTAATATTTTTTAATATGTTTTACAGTCATAGTTGGCATCAAAGGTGAGCGGGGAAATGATCATCTAAAATATCATTAAGTGTTTACCACGCAAAAAACAAATCTGGTTACAACAATGTATTTAATTTTGCGCCAAATTTCACTTTATTAAAAAAAAATCAATTTGACAATGGACCTAATTACAGACCCCTAACCTTCCTATTCTCACAAATGTTCTACCTATATGTAAAAAAAAAATTCTACAGTATATAGAACGCGCTTTCACGTTTATAATGTTATGAATTGGCACGATCGGCTTGTTCAAGTTTACACAATTCGGCTGGAAGAAAAGATTCATTACTTTTTTATTTCTTCTTTGCTTTTGCATTACGCGAATTTGTTGATAAAATCGATTTTCTTTTCGATAACATTGTTGTTTTTTAAGTTTAAAAAATATTGTAATTTTACTTAAACATTGCTTTAAAATCTATGCAATTTTTCTTATCCTGCAAGACTTTACAAAAATCTATTATGAAACAACTTTAAAAAAAGCTATATTTAAAAAAGACAACAAAGTTTTTCCTATTTTAAAACTAAAAGAAATGTAAAATTAAATTCCGGTTCGAAACGACGATTTACAAATGTGTTTTCGATTGTGGGAAAATGATAGAGGAGAAATGCTGTTACTTCGACACAATCATATTAAATCTTTAGCTTTTATGAGAAAAGCAACTTTCTTTTAAAAAATATAGTTATTTTTATTAAGATTTTCTGATTTTCGATACGGATAATTTGCGATTCATATCATTGACATTTGTCATCGAATTTTTTTTTTACTTTTTATAATTTAAATTAAAAATATGGTATCTTTATGTTAGCCGTGTGCAGACGATAAATCGCCAACCTATCCCATCATTCGTATGGAATTCATTAAAAATATAAATCTTTCACTCATTTCATTTAAAACACAGAACTTTAATTTACAACACATACATTTAAAATACATATATTACGTACATTTTAAATAATTCCTTTCATGTGAAAAAAAAAAAAAAAAAAAAAGAGAAATTAATCACAAATAATTTGATAACCCAAGATAATTTTATTTCAACATCAAAACAAATCTGTTTTATTTTTCTATATATGACATCATATTCGCTTGCTTTCCATACTTACTCGTATTTATGCACTTTGTATTATTATCAAATATTTCAAAACGCACGTTTTATTTCTAATATGACATCATTTCATATTCTGTTTAATTCTTAAATAATTCATTTCCTTTTCATTTTTCACGTGGAAAATTTTCACTTGTAAATAAATTGTTGATTAAAAATTATTATTCAGGGGTTTTATTTTATATTGGCAACGATAAAGTATTAGCAACGGTAAAATAAATTTAACCATTTTAAAAAAAAGCTGCAAAACCGGGCCCTTTGGGCCAAATCAACCAAACCAACCAACCATTGTAAAATATACGAAAAAATGTCCATTTATTCTGTATGAAAATAATGAAAATTTTAATTTTTAAGAAAAATATTGAAATAAAATAAACGAAAACCAGCCTATATTCATTTGAGGGTTATAATCAACTTATATGCAAAGATACAGGATAATTAAATGCTTTATTTTGACGCTGGCTTCAGCCTAACATTTGCACACAATCAGATTTATAATATTAATTAGGATTATCAAATAAACGATAACTTTATTGTAGCTGAAATACATTCCAACACATTACCGAAAATATATAGAGATTTATTTAGAAATGGAAGGTTTCTTAAACAAAATAATTAAATGCCATCAGAAGTAGTAAAATGATCAAATATGAACTTCAGATTACATATACTGCACAAACTTTTTTTTTTTAATAATCTTTCAATTAATATATTTAATATAAATTATCTCAATTTTTTGAACCATTTTAGAAATTATAAAATAATTTCTCTAAAAGTATGATTTGTAATAATTTAATAAGTCTGAATCTTAGCAATATTTCATTTTTTATTTGTTTTTAAAATAAACAAGTTATTTTATTTCTAGTCAATATCACAGGTTGCAAACTTAAATTAAAGTAATGAGAGAATATGTGTGATGTTTTAACCATGAGAATTTAAAAAACAAGTTCTTCATAGATAGATTTTATGTAAAAAAAAAAAAAAAAGTAATTAACGCACTTCGCTTTGAAAAACAGCAGAACTTTCCGTATGACCGAATATTTAGATACATATATAATTATAAACATATGTCTAAAACATACTTTATGCTAAAATGTTTATGGACTATACGGCTTTAGCTTCATTCGATAAGTAAATATTAGCTTTTTAAACATAATTTAGCTTATGAAATTAATTTGGCTTATATGAAAGAGGAATATTATTCAGTATTTCATGTAAATTAACTACATACGTTATTTTTCAACATACCGCATTAATTATAATATATTATTAAGCCACTATCCCAGCATATTTTTCAAATCCATTTTCTGAAAATCTATATGAAAATAAATGCACAGATAAAATATATTGCATTCATCCATCAAATTTCTTTTAACTTGCTAGACAACATTAAAAAAAAATAAAAAAATATATATCCAGCTATAAAATAAATTTTTATTCATGAAGAAAAAAATATTACTTAAAATAAAGAATTTCACTTAAATTGAATAAAAACGAAATGTAAAAATAAAAGCTATTATTCCGAGTTTTGAAATTAAAATGTTTTTTTGCAATGAAACAAAGCTATCGCTTAATTCTAATACCCATTAAAAGAATTCAGAAAAGCAGTGTCATTTAGAAGAAATTTTACATTCAATGAACACTAATTAAAGTCATGAAATGTAGTCATGTATGTTTTTTTCGCTTTTAATTGAGCATAAATTATTTTTTTTTAGGAATATCATTATACTAATGTGAGTATTTTCTTTCACTACATTTTATTTTATCTATAAGTTTAAGAATATTTTATTATTAAAAAATGAAGATTTTTTTTTTTTTTAGTTTCTAGGAGATGTTTAACATATTGTTTTTGACGCGCAAAATATAAAAGCTATTTCATAAAAAAAACCTCTTTGTTGCTGTGAACTTTTTCTTGAGAATCAATCAGATTGTACGTCTATCTATCTTTGTAGAATTCAGTTGATATAATGTCACTTAAATAAACCAATGTGTTAAAATAACTTACTGCTATGCATGTAACGCTTTTCATAAATGTTAACACTACACTGCACGAATTTTGCTTTTGAAGATGTGTTTATTGAAACTCATATTAGGGTTTGACACCACATTTTTTTAAGAGTAAATTCTCACTTTAATCAATAGACTACTGTGATTACAAAATGCGTATATTTTTATTTAAATATAGTGCTAGCATGAAACTTGCTTGCTTTATTAATCTTTAAAGACACAGGCGATTTGTAGTAACATAAACATATAGGCAATACACTGTATGCGCATCTGTTTTGAAAGTCTAATCTAACAACTTTTAAGGATATCCTTATTTAATTCAATGCCCAGTTGAAGCACAAAATAATAAACATAAAATTGTTTGAAAAACAACTAAATAAATTATAAATAATGTAACATGGACGGCTTTCAGTAACATGAAGACAGGGTGGCGTACTATATGTGCCAACGCCTTTTAAAGCCTAAGTATCAACTTCTGATGCTAAAGAAGAACAGTGTCTGCTGACTATTAATAACATAAAAAGCGTCACATTTAGAAAAAAAGTTTAATTAAGAAAATAGAATATATTAAAATAATACACGTGCGGCAAATTCCGTACACTAGTGGTGACTTATCATCAAAAGTAATAAAACAGAGTTGACGAGATTGCGAACTTCAACTTCAAAACAAATTATTACACATTGGTTAAACAAATTATTACATATTGAGAACAAAAAGTGGGTAACAAAATTAAAATTAAAATGACAGATTGCCATCCAATACAAGAAATGAAAAGTAAATTTAAAATAGCAAAAAATAATATATTTCTTATAGTTAATCATGAAAAACATATAGCAATTTGTAAAGTGTCTTAGAAAAAAGGAACCTACGTACAGCAAAACATTCAGATACCTAACACAACAAAAGTATTTATCCACTAAACTAAATAAACATTAAAATTTCACTTACTTTTATAATCGAAAAACACAGCTGCACGTCGCAATGAATGAACTCGTTGAACAATTTCCTACGAACAAAGTTTATGCTGCGATCTATGATCACGTTTTGGAAATATTCAGACTGGTCATTATTCCTAGAGTTACCCTGTGCATACTTTTCAGGAATTTATGTTTTATTCAGAAATTCTGAATCCATACCTGAAATGAATTTTCACGTTTGTCATTAATTAAAGCGAAAATTACTATTCAGAATTTCTGAATAAAAAAGAAATTCCTGGAATGCATGCTACGAATGCAAATGGGTTAAATAATTATACAGTAAGAATAACTTTCCTTGGATTTTTAATTTTTCTCGTTGAAAGATTAATATTTTCTGAGAAAAGGCACATATCAAATTGAATACCTGAAATTCTGAGCTACTTAATTGTTTTTATATTGACTAAGGAGACAATTACTTATCACGTTGTAAAACCGAACTGATATGACTTTTTATAACTTCAAAACGTACCAATCTTCCCCGATCTATTTTTCATAACATATTATTCTCAGTAAATTTACGCTGTTTGTATGCCAACATTTTAGTAAAACACCCATGAATTTCGAAAATGATCTTTTTAGGTGTACACTGACAATTTTGTGAATGTTAAATCGAGTTATTGTAATCACTTTTAATAACATTGTTCATTTTAATGTACATTTACACTATATTACAATTAAATTGAACATAAATTAAATACATATTATTATTATCGATAATTAATCAAACCTTAGTAATTCAATCATGAATAAAAGTAAAAATTTCAAAGTATAAATCAAACTTTAGATGATTGAATATATCATGGAAAAATATTTGCGGCATTGGGATGTAATCAAATATTTTATGTCACATAAAATCGATTTTAACTTTTTTTAAACCTAATAAAATTTTATAGAAGCAAAAACTCTATGTTAAGAAAGTAATAAAAAAGTATATGTGCTTTAGTGAACCACAAACCGTGATTCCCTCTAACTACAAAATTCATGAGCTTAATAATTCTCTTTAGATTTTGTTATAACAATCGTATTCAAAATTTTATGAGAGATATTTTAAAATATAAAGAGTTATTGAATCTCTTTACTCTTTCAAATATCATAAACATCTACTGTAAAACTGAAATTATTTTTAAAAATGATATCTCTGTCAATGATTTTAATTGCTATCCTCTAGAATTCTTCTAAATGAGATGCATTGTACGACATTTTACGAAGGTTGAACATATATAAACAGGAATTATATTTTTACAAGCGCTGGAAATGCAATAACGCAAAACGTGTAAACATAGTTATTAAGGATGCCGAGTACCTTTTCCAACAGCACAGCAGTGAAACCATTCAAACGTTTTTTATGTAGACATTACAATGAATAAGAAGCAAAAAATCCACCATTTATGCAAAGGAAATTATCCAATTTATTGCGAAAAAAGGAATCCTTCAAAGTTTTACGCAAACTTAAAAGTACAGTTTTAAAACACTTATCTCCAGAAAAAGTATGTCTACAACTATTATTTAAAAAATAAACATGGATGGACGGAAATCTGTTGTAAAGGAGGGCTACAATTTAATCAATTCTCCTCGGTCAGAATATGGTCGCAAGATCCTTCTGACCATAATCAGATATTTTAAAGAAGTTTTGGATTTACGATTGTTTTGTTGTCAGTCTCGACAATGACAATTTTGCATGTCTTCGCAAAAGAAACAGAGTGAGGAATACTAATGCTATCTTCATCCATGACAAATCTCGAATCCACATCGCAGCTTTCACAGAAGAAATATTTGAAGAAGCTGCACTGGTTAGCTTGGCCTTTAACCCTTTCAGTGCGGATTTTTTTGGGGGGGTGGTTAATGCGCTGTGCGGAATATTTTGCCAAGCCTATATTGCACCCAACTCCTAGATGTCGACATTAGTCGACTTCCGCACTCGGACCTTTGTGTCGACTTCTGTCGACTCCCGCACTAAAAGGGTTAATCCAGTCTTGTGATGATTATAAGGTGGGCCATTAAAACAGGCATTTGGAGGCATTATTTTGAAAACGATGCAACAGTTGAGATGATTTTTTTTCGCACTTAGATAGAAAATTAGCACTCTGTTTTATGAAAGTGTAATTCGAAAATAACCTATCCAGACAATGAAAATGTGTTTTGGAGGCTATGTAGGAAAATAATATTGGAATTTTGTATCATTTTCCAAGAAATTAAAACATTTATATAATTTGTATTTAGTTGACCCTCGTATTGTAATTACATTTAAACGTACAGAATAGTTTTTGCTAAAAATGCGACAGACTTCTGTTTGTTGCATACAATTTTATAGAGTATCTCAAAATTGTGAGTGCAAACTTTTTGATTTATAATGCATATAAAAAGAACTATTTTTGCATAGGATATGCAAGTCAGCAATCCGCTTATTGATTCACAATCTACAGGTTATTTTGCCCCAAATTGAATTCTAATTTTTTAATAACATGAATATAACAAAAATACTTAGTTAAAGTTCTTAACAGACTTATCTGAGGAGAAATGTTGTGATATGATCCGTAGCTATAGGCGTTCACAGTATTCTTATTAGTAGTATCTTTCATACTATCGAATATATATTAAATATTCAGCGCCTCATTCATTGTAGTTCGTACGTAAATGGTGGTTATTTCCAGCGCTGTATTAACAATAAATTTCGGAAAAAACTAAGTAAATATATTGAAACTATAAAAAAATATCTTCATTATTGGCATGCACTCAAATTTGGCTTTGGTTTGGAGAAATATAATTTTTACTGTCGACTAAATTAGTGAATATTAGCTCTTGTAAATGAATCTTCCTTCAAAATTTGTTTTGAATTTGAATATTGTTTACACCTAAACTTTTGTGTTAATAACTTTCAGAAAATCTGTATACTTTAAAATATATTTTCTATAACTTTATCTTGGAACTAATTTGAAAGTAACTTGATTTTATAAAGATGTAAACATTACTGAAAATTGTAATTGAAATATAATGTCATCTGCGCACATATATATGGTATTCTTTGTCGTTTTGTTGGAATAATACTGTCTAATCATAGGTTAATTTACTCGTCATTTCTTTTAAAGTGTCAACGCGTCTTATTCGCCCTTTTGCGCACGTTCATGCATCCCATCACTCATACGATTCCTCCATACCGCTGGGTCTATTATAATCTATATTTTGAATCCTTGCTGGAGCATGGACAGCGAATTAGTTCTGTTTTTGAAGAACAATTTTATTTTTCCTAACAAAATGTTGAAATTGATGTGATGTACATCCTACTTGTACTACATTATACTACTACGACAACAGAATGCAAACATACAGGGTGATTATAAAAAAACTATCCCGATATATGAGTCCTTAACTGTCACACCGTTCACAGAAACTGACTGAAATTTTGTTTTTAAGTATTTTGAGGTATGCGGTCAAGAATAGTATGAAAAACAACAGTTAAGCTCTAACAGTTACGGTTACAGTGACAAAATTTTGAAAATATCAAATGGCTACACCTATTTTGTTTATTGGAATGTGATCTTCATAGTGAAAAACCATAAAAAGCGTTGAAACGGTACCTGTAACACGAAAATTCCCAGCGCTAGAGAGTCTAAGAAGAAAAGTGAAAACAACCAATAAAGGACAGAGAAGCAACAGAAAGTAAAACATTTTATTATTCAGTGCTATCTGCCGCATGCAACGTGTCTTCGTGTGTGACGTGGAAAATTTGTGAAACGCAATAAAATGTTTTGTTTTCTGTTGAATCTCCGTCATTATTCGTTGTTTTCACTTTTCTTCTTAGTCTGTCTAGCGCCGGCAATTTTCGTGCTACAGGTACCGTTCCAACGCTTTTTATGGTTTTTCACTATGAAAATCACATTCCAATAAAAAAAAATAGCTGTTGCCATTTGAAATTTTCAAAATTTTGTCACTGTAGCCGTAAATGTTAGCGTTTAACTGTTGTTTTTCATACGATTCTTGAGCGCATACCTCAAAATACTTAAAACCAAAATTTCAGTCACTTTCTGTGAACGGTGTGACAGTTAAAGACTCATATATCGGGATAGTTTTTTTTATAATCACACTGTATTTTGTACTGGTATTTCGCCATTTTGCGCCTTATGAATAACGATTAATGCTTTCAAAACGGGTTGTGTTATCTTTATTTTATTATGTAGGTTAGATAAATGTCTTTCGATGGTATTATGAGACAAATATTTAGAAGTTCTTATTTCTTTGATGCTTTAAAAATAGAAAAAATATACAGCTTAAATTCAAACTTTAAAATTTCTTCAAAGTTAAATGATTAGAGAGTCATTAAAATCGTATTTAAATAAAAAAATATATAATTTCACTTGTATAGAACACGTAATAATATGAGGAAATGAAAAATCTTATTTTAATGTATATTTAAAATGCTCTATTTCAGTTTTTCATCGAGCGTGAAAGCAGTTAAACATTTTACTTTCAAGTTTCCATTTCAGAAGTCCTATGAAAAATCGAACAAAACATTCGTAACTCGAGATTAAATGTTTCTGCCTTAATTAAATTTTATTTGTTTATAAATTATTTTTTTTCATTTGTTCCTATGCAAACATGTTTTGTTTTTAATAATTGATAAAAGGATTTTCATAAGATTTTCTAAAACACAGCATATATTTGATTTTGTTTAGCATATTGTTAAATATACCACTGCATCTTATTTTCAAACAACGTTTTATGTAGGTGTTTAATGTAACTCCTTAGAATCACCAATATGTTTCGAAGGTGAAGCTAAAATTTTAAAAACGGCCTTTAAACAAGTGTGTAATGAAGATTACGCCGTAGTATCTGTCCTGTAACTTCTCGCTCGTTTTTTGAAAACCCTTATACCCTAACTTTCTCATTTTAAACTACATTTAAACTTTTCTATTCATAAAGTAGTATCTTATAGAATTTCTAGGAAATGTATTACAGAAGTTTTTTACTTCTTCAATGTACGTGCGTACAACAAAACTGTCAAGGGCTATTTGGGCAAGGGGGGATTCTCAAGAACTAAAGTATGAAATACATGATTAATGATAACGTTGTTTAAAGTATATCACATTAATCAGACACTACAAGACTAAAAACACACAATTATATGTATACCCTCTGGAAATTCTCCAACTTCCTCTAAAGTCGTGTATGCTAGTATACATAAAGTTGTGTATAGGAACATGTGTCAACGTATCTGTATTAAATATTAAATCACCCTCTAGCCTTTAGATTTTGCTTAAAGAAGCGAACAGATCAAATATAATACATTGATCCCCATATATGTATATTTTAAAAATGATCTTATACATAAAATAATTAACTGCATACATAATAAATAACAGCCAAATTATCTTTCAAAATGTTTCCAAAATTACAATACACAGTATAAATGATTCTTTAGTATTCTTAGAGGCTAAACATTAACCATAATGGTTTATTACTATATATACCGAGTCCGCTTACTTATATATTGTATAATTTTCAAGGCTTGAATGTCTGTATCTTCAGTGTGAGTTCATTTTGATAGCTTGTATCTTAATTTCTAAATGTCATATGGTGTAAATTTTATTTTATAAAACACAGAAGCCATTAACCTCATAGGTTGTCAGCTATATTGAATCTGACTCTTCTTCTCTCTCTGATCATGTCTCTAAAGCATATTTAATTGCCGGTAAAAAAGTATTTAATGTTATCAAACTTTTACACATTGATTCAGCTAATGTACGAGGGCATTTCGAAAAGTAAAGATACACCGTACGCCGGAGGAAAAGAAAAGTTTTGGCAAGCAAGTTGGCAACACAGGTGTTAACTTTGAACCGTTAGCTTTATCCTCGCGGTCGTTAGGCATTTCAACGTTGATTCTGGTTGGAGTACGTCGTGTTTAAAATGGTTCCGCCGATTCAGAATCCTGCCAAATGCGAAGTGCGCTCCGTCATACGTTTCCTTCATGCAAGAGGTCAGCGACCAGCGGATATTCACAAAGAAATTGCTTCTGTTTATGGGAACATTATGAATAGACAAAATGTAACGAAATGGTGTCGTCATTTCTCTGAAGGTAGGACCGATGTTCATGATGGACAAAGAACATGTCGGCCATCTGTGATCTCTGATGTCTTTCTTCAGAGAACGGAGGAAGCAATTCGTGCGAATAGACGTCTCAAATTGAAAGAATTGCATCAGATCATACCGGAAGTGTCAATGACAATTCCACGACGATGATGAGATCAAAGATGAAGTTGAAATGCGGTTCCGACAACAGGCGGAAACCTTCTATGACTGTGGGATACAAAAGCTTATGCCCCGACTTAACAAATGTTTGGATAACGGGGGTGATTATGTCGAAAAATAATAAATAATCTTGTTAATAAAATGTAACTTACGTTTTCTAAATAAATGTTTTTTTTAAGGAATGCGAGCCATTGTATCTTTACTTTTCGAAATGCCCTCGTATGAATAAACCAGATGTATCTTTAAATCAATCATGATACTCAAAACTTAAGATTTCAGATTACTTTAAATGTCTTAGAAGTATTTATTTCTATTGAAAGAAAACAAACGAATATTTTGTCATATAAAATAGATTTCTACACACTTTTAACACAATTTAATTTTATATAGGTAAAAATTATATGATAAGCAAGTAATAAAACCTGTAAGTGTTTTACTGGAACTAAAGCTGAGATTCTCTTTTAATACTTTTATTTCTAACTTTAAGGAGAGTATGAAGGTTTTATTATTTTAATAATGTCCCACATTTTATGGGAGCGACGTTTGAATGTAAAGAGGCAGATAAACTTATTATTCCTAAAAATGTCATAAACATTTACTGTAAAATAGAAAACAGTTTAAATTTGACATCGCTAAACTATTTTCTATTTTCTATTTTCCATTTTCATTTAATTGTTTATTGTATATGTATTCAATTTTGTGCATTATTTATAATAATATTATACACAATAAGTTTTTATGTATTTACTGAAATTATTTCTTCAATTATTTTGCAGGAAATTTTAATTATAAGAAGATTTAAACACTATTTATCAAACATATAAAATTAAAATAAGTATATGATAACATATTTCAGAAAATATCATTAGGCGAATGAAATATTATGTTTAACTTGCATATCTCCAAAAAAACAAATTTCATTGTTGCATTACTTCAGTGTTGTTTTATTTTTTCTTAAAGGATAGCTTTGATGAACATTTAAATCTATTTTCTTTTAGTTTCCATGTATGTGTTTCAATGAGAAATCGAAAATAACATTTATAGCTCAATTTTATATGCGATACGCGCTTTGTGCGTTAGGAACTACAACACACTTATTAAAATATCCTTTACGTGCTTAAGAAAGTAAAGTAAGTAATAGATTGCTATTATTAATGAAAATACAACTAGTTAAATTAGAAAATCTTCATTCTACACCATTTGCAGCTTCTTTCTATATAAAAAGATGATAATATGTTGACCATTTGTGACTATCATCCAGCAAATCTCCTAGGTTTTGAAATCGGCTCAGTAATTTATGGGTAATTATGATTGTAGAACGCTTACTGCTCATTTCACAGTTTTAAATTTAAACTTTTTTTAAAGTGGGATTTTTGAGCATATACCTTTTAAATGAGAGAAAAAATTCCATCCCTCCCTCCCAGTTAACTCAGTTGCAATTTATCATATAAAGGTTTGATTAACAATAATAACGTCGTTTAAATTAATGCTACAATTATATTGTACTCAGAAGTTTGTCTACATATAGAAAATGCAACAAACTTGAATATTTTCAATACTAACACCTACTTTTGATACCAAATTTCGACACTTCATTAATTGTTACCTTTAGATGCCAAACAGAAAGCCATTCGTTCAAGTCGTTTAGGCATTGTGCAGATTTAAATTTCGGAACTCTGTAATGTAAATTCATTTTCAATCAGTGAAAAACAGATTACGATTCCTGAGGCTTTACTAAACAACTCAACATCTACTTCGCAGAAAAAACTGTAATTTTGAAGAAAAATCAAGATATCAATGTCTAATTAAAAATTCATAGGATACATTTATTTTTTAATATAAATTTAAAAATATATATTACACAAAAATAATATTTAAAAATTATTTATTGTAACCTATGGATTTTTCAATATAAATTAATTTCTAACAGCTTCAAATATTTGAATCTAAGATTCCAGCTCATTCCGCCAATTACGTTTTGAGGTATGTTTAAAACACTACAAGTCTAAGACCTAGTAACGTTTTCGTGACCTGATTTTAGCAAGACTCATTTTTCTATAATCCCTTATTTTTCTTTTGTAGTATGCATTAAGCCGGTCTGGCTAGCGGGAGGCGTTGCGTTTACCTGTGAGGGGAGGTATATTGCCGGTGAAAAAGTGACAAAATTACGTCATTTCAGCATGAATTTTGTTTATAGCACTTGTTTCTGATAATTATTCGTGATATTAAGCCATTATTGCCAAACCGTTTCAACGTTTCTAAGACCGTACCAGACCCTGACTTATATGTAAATCTAGTCGGATCTGCCAATCCCAAAACCTTCTTCTATCTTATACATGTTAATGCTTGAAGATTTGCTAAGACACTGCCAAAAAAAAATCAATATTTTTCGTCATTCTGTTGTACGTCAGTTGCTTGAGAATCGTCGGGTTACCTGGATGCGAGAAGACGATGTATTATACTAAACTACAAAAAATCCTTCTGACCTGTACCGGCAGGAAAAGATAGCCTCCCTATTGCTTGGTTTTGAGATTTCAGCTAATTCTAATAAAAATACACGAAGATAAAATGCGCGGAACCCGATTACAGAAGAGTCATTCCCAGTTCTCCTCAATATTGAATTTGAATGAGATTATCGCCGAAATAGACAGACATAGCCAAGTTGGCTTCATATATGGCGACGTATTTTTGTCGCCAAATTTGTTGGTATTTCAACAATTGTCGCCCAGCTTGGCGATAATTCGACGTGGGCGAATATAAATATATAGTGTTAAGCATGTAAGTATTGAAACTATGTTTACAAAAATGAAACAAAATTTGGCAAAAATATGTTCACTAAAAGTCATAAATTAAACCCGTTTATGGAGGAATTCTGCTGTATTGTTTCAAAATGTCAGCCACCCTATGATTTCAAACTGCTATATCTCAGCCATTTTTTAAGATAGAGGCAAAACAAAAAATGCTCTGAAATCCTTGGATTAAGGGAGAACATTTAACGCAAAAAGTATTTTAGGATTTCTAAATTTTTCGTTCAACTTTTTGAAATTTAAATCCTTAAATGGCTATCTCAGTGCCCTTTCCAGGCGCAATATCCGGAAATTCAACTGGGATCTGCAGACTAAAGTCAAAAACATATACAAAAATTTTGGTTTAATTATCTGCATAATTTCATACACTTTTCGATGATACAATAATGAAAATAGAACAAAAATCGCGATCGCAGCTACCCCTTTCGTCGAAATACCCCCAAATTGAACTGGAAAATGCAGGCTATAGTCAAAAACATATACAAAAAAATTGGTTCAATTATCTGCATAACTTCATATACTTTTCGATGATTCAATAGTGAAAATACAGAAAAAATCGCGATCGCATCGCCCCCTTTCATCGAAATATCACCAAACTCAAGTAGGTCCTGATGGCCATAGCCAAAAACATGGAAAAACAAATTTTCAAATTGAAGCATAACTTCATACACTTTTCGATGATACAATAGGGAAAATGGAACAAAAATCGTGATTGCAGCTCCTCCTTTCGTCGAAATATCCCCAAATTCAACTGGGACTTGCAGGCTATATACAAAAATGTATACAAAAAATTTGGTTTAGTTATTTGCATAACTTCATACACTTTTTGATGATACAATAGTGAAAATGGAACAAAAATCGCGATCGCAGCGCCCCATTTCGTCGAAATATCCTCAAATTAAACTGGAACCTGCAGATTAATGTAAAAAACATGGACACTTTTCGATGACAGAATGAGGACAGACAGACATTTTGTAAAAACATGTTCCTGACTCCCAAAACTGACTCCCAAAACGTGTAAATCCGTCGAAAACCGGAAGTAAAAAAAAATCGATTACAATACTTTCTTCTATGATAGATAGAAGAAAGTGAAAATGAGCCTTGCTAAAATCACGTGTTTTCTGACGTTGCTAGCTCCCATAAGGCATTATGACGTCACGAGAATGTCACTGTGTCACTGTGACGTCACATTGTGACTTTGTGACCGTCGATGTGACGTCACTTGACGTGGATGTGAAATCACTGTGACCTAAATGTGAAGTCGTTTTGGCCGTTTTCAAGACTTTTTGTGACGCCATCCTATGAGTACTTTGTGAAGTCACAGTATGACCAATTTGATAACCCAAACTCGACTCGACCTTATTAGGTCCACTTTTTTTTAGATATAATTTGATCCTGCGTTGGATCAGGTGGCTAGATTTACCAGAATCCGGCCCGATCTTATTTCGCATGAAAGTCTTACATCGCGTGGGATATCTACATTTTACTCGAACTAGACCCAGGTCCGGTTTTCTTAAAATCTGGTTACTAGACTCAATGCAATATTCTAATCCGAATCTAACCTGCAACAAGAAAAAATAAAAATAAATATAACAAGCCGATTTAATAAGTTCAGGCCGGGTCCCTATAAAATTTATTCACTCGACTCGATACATAATCTTCCCAAATACACACTTTTTTTATGAAAAAGGTTTAAAATAACATTTTTTGTATTCTCTAAAAACATATGAATAAAACATAGGCGTAAAAATGCTAGTAAGGGACACACACTTGGACATTTTTGATTTGCAATGGGCATTTTTGATTTGTAAAAATTAACCAATTGAAATTCATCCTTTATTAATTCTTTCATTGTTCTTCCTTGAATGGTTTGTAATCTGGTTTATTGTTGAGAAACTTAACCCCTTGAGGGGCACCGAACATAATATATACCACTTTTTAGCTCACAGGCTATCAAAGCTTGAGAGCTTATGTGCCCGCCGGTTCTGTATGTATGTATGTATGTATGTATGTATGTACGTATGTACGTACGTAACGCGATAACTCTTCATAGAAATATCCGATTTCCTTCAAATTTTGTTTATAGGTTGACTGCGTTAAGGCGCTTCCCTGATTAGTTTTCGGGATTGATTGGTTAAATATAAAGGGGGGAAAAGGGGGGCTAATCCCCCCTAATTTATATAAATAGGGTTTTAATACAGAATTATTCCGTTTTCCTTCAAATTTTGTTTATAGGTTGACTGTGTTAAGGCGCTTCCCTGATTAGTTTTCGGGATTGATTGGTTAAATATAAAGGGGGGAACAGGGGGGGCTAATCCCCCCCCTAATTTATATAAATGGGGTTTTAATACAGAATTATTCAATTTTCCTTCAAATTTTGTTTATAGGTTCACTGTGTTAAGGCGCTTCCCTGATTAATTTTCGGGATTGACTGATTAAGTATAAAAGGGGGGAACGGGGGGGCTAATCCCCTTAATTTATATAAATGGGTTTTTCATGCAGAATTATCCCATTTACTTCAAAATTTGTTTATAGGTTCATTGGGTTAAGACGCTTCCCTGATTAGTTTTTGGGATTGACTGATTAAGTATAAAAGGGGGGAACGGGGGGCTAATCCCCCCCTTAATTTATATAAATGGGTATTTCATGCAGAATTATCCCATTTGCTTCAAAATTTGTTTATATGTTCATTGGGTTAAGACGCTTCCCTGATTAGTTTTCGGGATTGATTGGTTAAGTATAAAGGGGGGGGGGACGGGGGTGCTAAAACCCCCCTTAATTTATATAAATGGGTTTTTCATGCAGAATTATCCCATTTGCTTCAAAATTTGTTTATAGGTTCATTGGGTTAAGACGCTTCCCTGATTCGTTTTCGGGATTGATTGGTTAAGTATAAAGGGGGGGGGGACGGGGGCCAATCCCCCCTTAATTTATATAAATGGGTTTTTCAAGCAGAATTATCCGATTTTCTTCAAATTTTGTATATAGGTTCATTGTGATAATGCGCTTCTCTGAATAGTTTTGGGGTTTATTGGTTAAGTATAAAGGGCGAAGGGGGGGGGCTAATCCCCCTTAATTTAGATAAATGGGTTTTTCATGCAGCATTATCCGATTTTTTTCAAATTTTGTATATATATATATTCATTGTAATAAGAGGCTCTCCTGATTAGTTTAAGGGGTTCATTAGTTAACTATGAGGGGGTAACGGGGGGATAACCCCCCCTTAATATATTGTCGATTTCTTTATTTTTCAAGGGTCTTATTTCAAATTCTTTGAAATACGAGTATAATATACAATTAGTGTGAATAGCCTGTGAGCTCAATGCCCTCAGTTTAACTGGGCAGTTTTCTTTTTATTACTATATAACTTTGCCACCAGTATTATTAAATAAAAATATTTAGTATTGTTTGCAGGTAAAGAAGGTAAAAATTCATTATTAAAATTTACTGGTGTCGAAACATCGCAAAATTTAGCATTTTTGACCAAGTGCTTGCCCTCCAAGGGGTTAATGAAACCAGTCCATAAAAAAAAAAAAAAAAAAAAAAAAAAAAAAAAAAAATCACGATTCCATTGTTTTTTACTGAAAATTTTACTGAGAAAGCTACTTTTACTTAATAAATTTATATTTTCTTTATATTATAGCAAAAATTTCAAGTTTTTGTTTTGATAGTAATAGAAAACTTTTAATTTTATATATTAGAGGTCAACTACACAACTTAATTTAGTTTTAAGATTTTAGGACCAGTGTTTATTACTGGGATACTTGATTGATTATTTCCAGTAATGGACACCCGTGGCCCTTATTAAAAGTGTAGTTACAGTAATGTACATAGCGCATAAAATATTTTTAATTAACCAAAGATCTAAATTATCAAATTTACTTTTTAAATTCACTTACCAAAATATAATAGGGACAAAATATTTGTAAATAGCTGCTTTTAATTAATTTCATGTGGTTAATATTTTTAGCTCACAGGCTATCAAAGCCTGAGAGCTTATGTGCCCGCCCGTTCTGTATGTATGTATGTATGTATGTACGTATGTACGTACGTAACGCGATAACTCTTGACAGAAATAACCGTTTTGCTTCCAATTTTGTTTATAGGTTCCTTGTGATAAGGCGCTTCCCTGATTAGTTTTGGGGATTGATTGTTTAACTATAAAGGGGGGAACGGGGGGGCTAACCCCCCTTAATTAAGATAAATGTTTTTTTCATGCAGAATTGTCCAATTTTCTTCAAATTTTGTATATAGGTTCATTGTGATAAGGTTCTTTCCTGATTAGTTTTGGGGGTTCATAGGTTAAGTATAAAGGGGCTAACGGGGGGGGAATCCGTCCCCTTAATTTAGATAAATGAATTTTACATGCAGAATTATCCGATTTTCTTCCACTTTTGTTTATAGGTTCCTTGTGATAAGGCGCTTCCCTGATTAGTTTTGGGGATTGATTGGTTAACTATAAAGGGGGGGGGAACGGGGGGCTAACCCCCCTTAATTTGGATAAATGGTTTTTTCATGCAGAATTATCCAATTTTCTTCAAATTTTGTATATAGGTTCATTGTGATAAGGTTCTTTCCTGATTAGTTTTGGGGGTTCATAGGTTAAGTATAAAGGGGGTAACGGGGGGGTTAATCCTCCCCCCTTATTTTAGATAAATTATTTTTTTCATGCAGAGTTATCCGATTTTCTTCAAATTTTGTATATAGGTTCATTATGATAAGGTTCTTTCCTGATTAGTTTTGGGGGTTCATAGGTTAAGTATAAAGGGAGTAACGGGGGGGGGTTAATCCTCCCCCCTTATTTTAGATAAATGATTTTTTTCATGCAGAGTTATCCGATTTTCTTCAAACTTTCTATATGGGCTCATTGTGGTAAGGGACTTCCCTGATTAGTTTTGGGGGTTCATTGGTGAAGTGTAAAGGAGGGAAACGGGGGCTACCCCCCCCCTTAATTTTGATAAATGAGTTTTTCATGCAGAATTATCCAATTTACTCCAAATTTTGTATATAGGCTCATTGTGGTAAGGCACTTCCCTGATTAGTTTTGGGGGTTCACTGGTAAAGTATAAAGGGGGCAACGGGGGGACTAACCCCCCTTGATATAGATAAATGGGTTTTTAAGCAGAATTATCCGATTTTCTTCAAATTTTATATATATGTTCATTGTGATAAGGCGCTTCTCTGATTAGTTTTGAGGGTTCTTTGGTTAAGTATAAAGGGGGGACGGGGGGCTAACCCCCCCTCCCTTAATTTAGATAAATGGATTTTTCATGCAGAATTATCCGATTTTTTCAAATTTTGTATATAGGTTCATTGTAGTAAAGCGCTTCTCTGATTAGTTTTATGGATTCATTGGTTAATTATAAGAAGGAGAAACGGGGGATTGTTCCCCCCTCTTAATATATTGTCGATTTCTTCATTTTTCGAGGGCTTATTTCAAATTCTTTGAAATAAGAATATAATTTACAGTTAGTGTGAATAGCCTGTGAGCTCAATGCCGTCAGTTTAACTGGGCAGTTTTCTTTTATTTTAATATTACACTGATTCATTTTTTTAAGATTTTTATTATTAACTCTGTCTTGGATATTTTATAATCAGACAAGTCAAACAGGAAGCAGGGAATAATGTTCAAGAGCATAAGAAAACAAAGAGTTCATTGGACTCAAAGCCCTTTCTAATTCAAGTGAAAACATTTGTTTTTATTAGCTCACAGGCTATCAAAGCCTGAGAGCTTATGTGCCCGCCCGTTCTGTATGTATGTATGTATGTATGTATGTACGTATGTACGTACGTAACGCGATAACTCTTGACAGAAATAACCGTTTTGCTTCCAATTTTGTTTATAGGTTCCTTGTGATAAGGCGCTTCCCTGATTAGTTTTGGGGATTGATTGTTTAACTATAAAGGGGGGAACGGGGCGGCTAACCCCCCTTAATTAAGATAAATGGTTTTTTCATGTAGAATTGTCCAATTTTCTTAAAATTTTGTATATAGGTTCATTGTGATAAGGTTCTTTCCTGATTAGTTTTGGGGGTTCATAGGTTAAGTATAAAGGGGCTAACGGGGGGGGGAATCCCCCCCCTTAATTTAGATAAATGAATTTCTCATGCAGAGTTATTCGATTTTCTTCCAATTTTGTTTATAGGTTCCTTGTGATAAGGCGCTTCCCTGATTAGTTTTGGGGATTGATTGGTTAACTATAAAGGGGGGGTGACGGGGGGCTAACCCCCCTTAATTTGAATAAATGGTTTTTTCATGCAGAATTATCCAATTTTCTTCAAATTTTGTATATAGGTTCATTGTGATAAGGTTCTTTCCTGATTAGTTTTGGGGGTTCATAGGTTAAGTATAAAGGGGGTAACGGGGGGGAGTTAATCCCCCCCCCTTATTTTAGATAAATTATTTTTTTCATGCAGAGTTATCCGATTTTCTTCAAATTTTGTATATAGGTTCATTGTGATAAGGTTCTTTCCTGATTAGTTTTGGGGGTTCATAGGTTAAGTATAAGGGGGTAACGGGGGGGTTAATCCTCCCCCCTTATTTTAGGTAAATGATTTTTTTTTCATGCAGAGTTATCCGATTTTCTTCAAACTTTCTATATGGGCTCATTGTGGTAAGGGGCTTCCCTGATTAGTTTTGGGGGTTTATTGGTGAAGTGCAAAGGAGGGAAACGGGGGCTACCCCCCCCCCCTTAATTTTGATAAATGGGGTTTTCATGCAGAATTATCCAATTTACTCCAAATTTTGTATATAGGCTCATTGTGGTAAGGCACTTCCCTGATAAGTTTTGGGGGTTCACTGGTAAAGTATAAAGGGGGGAACGGGGGGGGGACTAACCCCCCTTGATATAGATAAATGGGTTTTTTAAGCAGAATTATCCGATTTTCTTCAAATTTTATATATATGTTCATTGTGATAAGGCGCTGCTCTGATTAGTTTTGGGGGTTCTTTGGTTAAGTATAAAGGGGGGACGGGGGGCTAACCCCCCCTTAATTTAGATAAATGGATTTTTCATGCAGAATTATCCGATTTTTTCAAATTTTGCATATAGGTTCATTGTGGTAAGGCGCTTCTCTGATTAGTTTTATGGGTTCATTGGTTAATTATAAGAAGGAGAAACGGGGGATGGTTCCCCCCTCTTAATATATTGTCGATTTCTTCATTTTTCGAGGGCTTATTTCAAATTCTTTGAAATAAGAATATAATTTACAGTTAGTGTGAATAGCCTGTGAGCTCAATGCCGTCAGTTTAACTGGGCAGTTTTCGTTTATTTTTAAGTCCCACGAGTTTTTGAAAATCTATAACGTGCTATTGACAATGTTTGAATTTGCATTTCTGACTATATATATTTATATAAAAATATTATAACTAGTAATTACATTTACAATAGTTATGAAACTCTTAAATCCGCAGATCAGGGTTCTCAAACGTCAGTATTGCAGTTTTATTTCGAAATCGTTTTATTTAGTAATTTAAAACATTCAACTCACAGTTTCATTTCGATTATTTCTGTATCACTAATTACTACAATCACTATATCAAATTATTTCAGTAAAATTAACTTTTAAGACATCTAACGGGAAATACCATTCCAAGCATTCTGACACTCTAAAAGATTTTTCTCATTTTTAGGGTTTCGTTCATCTCACGAAACCCTATTACCCCCGCTACGTTGTCTGTCTGTCACAGACCCATTCTCGAAAACTATGTAACTTACAGAGTTGAAACTTTGTGTATAAATCAGAATATCAGCTGTAAAGAGCTGAAAATATTAAAATTTGAAAAATTCGTATTATTTTAATAAATAGAGATAAAAAACCAAAATTCTAACAGCCTTTTCCTATTCAATTTAAACATTTTTCATTATAGCCGATGCCAAAAATTAAAAATCAACGATGAAAATCTTTCTACAATAATTATTTTTCTATCAGACGATTTCCACGTGAAAAATGAAATAAAAAGTTTCACCAATTGAAAAAAAGATTAATATGAAATAAAATTGATTGACGTCATAGTGGTAATAAAACATAAAACGGAAAGATTTCTCAATAATACAAGGAGTATGAGTATGTGTATGTGCACAAAACAGATTAATATCACGTCATTAGAGAATTAAAAAGAAAATATGACGTCATATCTGAAGTTTAACGGATTTTCAAATGTTTCAGAATAATACAAAGCGTGTATCAATATGAGTAATAGAGAATAGTAAATATATGAGTTTGAGAAACATATTGAATCATGATAAAAATCCGATTATGGAAATATTTGCATATTTTAACATTTTGAAGGTGTTCAACATGCTTAATTTTGAAATTATTTTTTTTAAATATCGCATTTATTCCGCATGACATATATTACAGTGAGAGAATATAATAGCGGGGTCAGACGCTATCGGATTGGTTTAGATATTCGAAAAAAAGAAAAAAATAGACCGGTAAATTTTTACTTTATAAAAACATGACTTTTTTTTTGCTAAATGAAATTTGTTTGAATTTATTAAAGAAGAGATGCAGTGTTTTGAAAGGAATATTAAACGAAACCCTTTGAGCGATCTTCGATCACACTTACCCACTTGTTTTTTATTAATCCCCATACGAAATCATTGTCTCAGTAATATTACAACTGAAAATCTCTGAAATTCAGTATTTTAAATCTTCTATAAAGATAATTAAAGTATTGATCTTATGATAATGACAATCTTTAGTTTGAATAACTAATTTTTATCAAAAATATTTTGACTTATTTCCATTATTAGAATTAAATTTTGACAAGGGAAAATATGACAGTAAGATTGGTAACGTATTGTTGATAGATTGATATAACATAAAAAAAAATACTGGAATACAATAGTTATAACTAATAATTTATTTAACTAATATATTAACTTAAATCTATCCATTATTGGCACGTTTACTACTATAATATAAATAATAATATTTTAATCCGCCAGAATCCGCATTAATCCGCCAGAAATAAATTTCTCTATTAAATATATTTTTTTAAAGCCAAGTAATTCATTATATAAAATCCATCTTGCTATTTTCGTAATATTGTAAATTTCTACATTAGAAAATAATTTCAAATGATTCATAATAAAACACATGTTTTACGCAAAACCTTTTGTATATTATTATGAATAGTTTCAATCAAATATTTTAAAAATGAAATACACTATAACAACGAAATACTCACTTTCGTCTGCCAAATCTTTAATATATAGTTCTATAAAAAAAAATCCCTTGTATATTCCTTTATCTTTTCCAGCGAATGATTATATTACAGAAAATCTTTGTTGAATCTTTTCAAACAAAAATTTTCAGATAGCTGATTATTTTATTAACTATGAAGCTAACACGAAATTTTCTGCTAGCATTCCTCAAAATATAAATTTAAATGTAACAAAGCGCGAATCAATTTTATATTTGCAACACTTTGTGTTTGAATAAATAAGTCCTTCGAAGCCTTCGAATGAAACAACTTTTCAAATAATCTCGACCGCAACTCAGGGTCACACCAGACGATTCCATATTATAAATAATGAGCAACTGGCTAATTTTTTGATACCTTTTAATGCAACCAAAAAGAATAACCTCTTTACATGATCTACTGTTGTTTTAATGATGTTTTAACAGACTTAAAAATAACATTTTACAGAAATACAGTATACAGGAGGAATTCTGTTTTTAGGGTTTCGTTCATGTCACGAAACCCTATTACTCCCTTTCCGTTGTCTGTCCGTCACAGAGCCATTCTCAGAAACTATGTAACTTACAGCGTTGAAACTGTACGTATATATAACTGAATACCAGCTATGAATATCAAAATATTAAAATTTGAAAAAATCCTGTTATTTTAATAAATAGAGATAAAAAACCAAAATTCTAACAGCCTTTTCCTATTAAATTTAAACATATTTCGTTATAGCAAAAATTAAAAATCCACAATGAAATTCTTTCTACAATAATTAATTTTCTATTGAGCGATTTCCACGTGAAAAATGAAAATGAAATAAAAAGTTTCACCAATTGAAAAAAGATAAATATGAAATAAAATTGATTGACGTCATAGTTGTAATAAAACGGAAAATTTCTAAGATTTCTCAATAGTACAAGAAGTTTGAGTATGTGTATGTACACAAAGCAGATTAATATCACGCCATTAGAGAATGAATCTGACGTCATATTGGAAGTTTAACGAATTTTTCAAATGTTTGAGAATAATACAATGCGAGTATCAATTTGAGTAATAGAGAATAGTAAATATATGAGTTTGAGAAACATATTGAATAATGATAAAAATCCGATTATGGAAATATTCGCATATTTTAACATTTTGAAGGTGTACAACATGTTTAATTTTGAAATTATTTTTTTAAATATCGCATTTAGTCCGCATGACAGATATTATTATGACAGAATATAATAGCGGGCCTCGCCCGCTATCGGGCTGGTTTAGATATTCGAAAAAACGAAAAAAATAGACCGGTAAATTTTTATTTTATAAAAAAAACATGACTTTTTTCTTTTCTCTTTTTTTAGCACTTTCCAACCTAGTTGAAAAGTGCTTATGACTTCGGTTTGTCTGGCCGTCTGGCCGTCTGGCCGTCTGCCGTCTGCCGTCTGCCGTCTGTCCGTGCTCTAACTCCCGTAAATATGCTCGGATTGCTCTGCAATTTTTATATGTTATTGTCGTTATCTATAGCATGTTCCCTATTTCAACGGAAGTGTGTAGCACTTATAGTTTTTTTACAGGGACAGTCAAAAGAATTCCGTTACATTACGTCTATGGAGAAAAATCGTCTGCGGTTTATTTAAATAATGTTTCACTATTTTAAACGCATTGAAATTTATATAGATCACTAAGGTGCATTACAAGTGGCTTACTACGGAATATTGTGTGTATAGCAGTCATCGTTCATTTACAGGGACACGCAAAAGAATTATCTACTGTCTGTTAACAATAATTCCTGGAAGTGCGTTTTAAGTTATTGAACGCGATTTTAATTTTAACTTGCTTTTTGTCTATTACGTGGTGTGTATAAATTCTGTAGATCCTATACTGGGCAGCACAAAAGTTCGCGAACACATTTCTGTTTATTGACAAACTCCAGACGGAGAATTTTAAACTGTGCTACGCGTTTCCTAACTGAACTAAAATTATCATCCTATGTAGTATATATACAAATCTATAGATCTTATACAGGGCTGAATAAAAGTATTCGGATATTTTTCCGAATATTGTATATGTTGGAAATTCCTGAAATTATGTTTTTAAATATGTTATGCATTTTCTAAATTGTTTACTTAGATGTCAGCTTTTAGCTTATTAAACGGTATGATTTGTAAAATTATTTTGGAAGCGTTGGAAAGTGCTATATAATCTATGCTTGACGCATGATTTTTCGTTCTTGTTTTTTTTGATTTGGATTTATTTAAGAAAGGATAAATTGTTTTGAAAGGAATATTAAACGAAACGCTTTGAGTGACCTTTGACCACACTTACCCACTTGTTTTTTTTTTTTTTTTTTTTTTTTTTTTTTTTTTTTTTTTTTTTTTTTATGCCACGTCTACTAAAGGCAATTTTTAAATTCAATAATCTGCAGAAAATTGATTTTTTTTTTCAGATACGCACTTGAATATTTAAATAAGAATTAGATTGAAAATTATGGAGAAAGAATAAAGTGAAACATTTTTGTTTCTTCTCACAGAATAAATTATTTATCTTATACGTTTATGTTATTCCTGACTATTGTTCCATGAAGGCACGAAATCACTTAAATAAACTACTATCATACAAACAATTAATTTTGCTTTTCTCAGTAAATTGGATTATATGTATTCAAATTTCGTCCACAATATGAGTGTAATGGCACTTCGCAGTGAATAACCCTTTCCTCCACTATATTGTTTTACTGTCAGTTCTAATGGTAGCAGTAATTTATAATTGATAAAATTGTTTGACGTTATTTCACTGTTATTTTTTCATAAAAAATAAAAGTTTGTTACATTAAAAACATAAATAAAAATTAAAAACATTTTCTTGTCTTCATATCAATTTATGTTTGTATGATAATTTACAATAGCGTAGTTACAAGAATTTATATATAAATACAGATCATTTTCTTGTAGTTCAATAAATGAATAAGTAAATATTATAAGTTAATTTGCAAAAACAAACGAAAATTACTAAGGTCCAGGTTCTCAAATGCATAAAAATGGCACTACTTAACATGTTTCTTCTCATTTTCACAGATTTTCAAAATTAATATTTTGGTCACTGTGTGACTTGCAACGACGTCACAAAAATTTAAAAATTGACCAGAAAAGTACTTTTTACAATAAATAACATGTTTAGAAATAGTTTTGTATGTTTTTTAGAGTTTTTAAAGAAGTTCAAGTTTTAGTAACAATTTGACCTCACTGAGTAATGATATTTTGGTCGCAGATGTGTTGTGACCACTGTGACTTGCAATGAGTTCACCCTGACGTCACTGTCACCATGCTTGCTATACGGGCTCTTAGACTATACTGGCATTGCAATTTCGATTTGCAACGATTACAAATGAATTTGAATTTAAGTGTTTCAAACTTCAATCTGCAAAATACCTAACCTGACTTAGCGTTTCGAATGACTTAGCGTTTTGTATCCTATGTAAATTTACTTAAAAACCAAAGATGATATCAAAATTAGCCATTAGTATTGAAAATTTTAAAGTTTTGTATAATTTCTATATAAAGACTAAACAAAATTTTTACTTAGTACTGACTAGTTGAGATTATTACCACCCAATTGGCGGTAGTCCCATTTTTATTCGATGGTTTTCAGTAGGTTAGTAGTGGAGGGAGGTATTATTTTCCACGACTGTATCACTGCAGAGATAAGCTATAAATGTATTTTTAAAAGATGCTTTATAAAAAAAAACAATAGATTTTAGTTTTTTTTTATGAAAAGAATGCTGTAAATAATTACTTAAAGAATTTATTGGATAATTAATTCAAAGTACTGTTTCAGTTTTATGTTTAACTTAGTTTACTGAAGTTTTTTTGTTCAAATTGCTTTGTGCAAAAGTTAATTATATGGTAGATGATTCATTATTTATTTAAAGATGACTCAGAATTGACAACACTCCCGATTTTTGAATACCGGTATTTTTTTACAGATAACTGTTTTTGTTTAATCGGTGACTGTGTTTGTTGTATAATGTGATATTTGTCTATACAAATGTTGTAGTATAACAAAATTTGGAGTGTCTGTGGCTCTGGGAACATATCTATTTAAAGATTTTTTTAAAACTTTCTATATATATGTTTCATTTCCGTATTCATACAAAAAATCAAAATTCACATTTTTAATTTATTATTATTATTATTATTTTTATTATTATTTATATTTTATATGCTTGTGTCACATTAGATGTTGTAATGTTTTATTTATTTTTGTCTATTTTTGTCGCTAGTCCTGCTATAAAGAAAAAAATATCTATTTCAATTGTTTTTCTAGAACATCAGAACTAAATAGATTTTATTATTAAACATTATTTACATTACATTTTATTATATAAACGCGAATCAGAGAAGACTGTGTATTTATATGTATCACTTACCCATCATACGTAGTATAGGGTAAGTCTTGTAATCGTTTTGAAAATCGAAAAAAAAGAATTGACGGATTTACACATTTCCGACACTGGATATTCCGAAAAACATATTTTTAGAAGAAAAAAAATTCCCTCCGTCTGTCTGTCTGTGTGTGTGTGAGTCTGTAAACGCTGTATCTCCCGAACAAATTGAGATAGAGACGTGAAATTTGGTATGTACTTAGTATGTAATAATAGAAATAAACTTATTGAAATTCAGAAATAAAACGCTTAATCCGACGCAGTAAACCGTTAGTTAATATGATTATAAATTTTGGAATTATGGAGCTTTTAAAGTTATGACGTTATCAAGCCACGATTTTATTCGAATTGCAATGCATTTTATAAATAGTTTACACATGTTTTATTTTCGTATTTTATATTATGCATATCCATGATGGGTAACTATTACGGGGGCTCCCAACTACTAGTTTTTAGTAGCAGTGAAACATGATAATGAAAGCTTTAATACAATTATCCAGTTTTCATAAATTCACATTTCTAATTTAATTTTTTTAAATATTATTAATAACACTGACAAAGGATGTGAATTAGTTTTCATTTTTCTAATCGACGCATAACCAACATACTGAAAAATGTGTCCAGACTAGGAATCGAACCCAGATACCCTGGTGTAGCGCACCAAGTACTTTACCATTTAAGCCATCTGAACGACATCTAGTCTGGCATTTTTCACTTATACGTCGGCAAGGCTGAAACCTCGCAGTGCAAGATGGAATGTGATATATGAGCACACTACCCAGTGGCTTTCATGAGAAGAATAAATTCTCAGCATCGGATAATATCTAAATTTAGATATTATCCGATGCTGGGAATTTATTAAAGTTAAGGTGGCTTAAATGGTAAAGCACTTGGTGCGCTATACCAGGGTATCTGGGTTCGATCCCCAGTCTCGACACATTTTTCACTATGTTGGTTTTGCGTTGTTTAGCAAAGTGAAAATTATTTCACATCTTTTTTCAATGTTACTAAATTTACGCGCAGTTTCAGTCCTGCCGAAAATTTAATTGAAAATTTAAATATTATTAAGTTTTAATATTATAAGACTTACTATTATTATATTAAATATTTAATTACAATAGTCCTGCTGTAAAAATATTATTAATGTATTTCTTAAAAAAATTTCTAGAGCATCAGAACTAAATAAATTTTATTATTATTTATCACAATTTTGAATAATGCGATTCATTCTATAAACACTAAACAGAGAAGACTGAGTATTTATATGTATTTTTAGTAGCAGTGCAAAATGATAATAAAAGTTTTAATGAAACTGTCCAGTTTTCATATATTTTGTTTAATACAGTGGATTCTTTCAGTAGCACCTAATCTCCATGAGTTTTATAAAATTATTATGAGATATATTATTACAAAAATCAAATTTGAAATATTTTTTAAGTGCTCAAGTAACTTTATCTAGAAACTCTCATAAAAAATAAATATATAATAAAATATTTTGTTAACCTTTCATAGTATTTTAAACTTTTCATATACGTATATCAAAATGTGTATCACATTTCGAAAAATATTTTAAAAACAACTTCGTAACTCATTCCTTTATTCAAGAGATTTTGAACTTTTGAATAACATTTCTATATATGTGATTAATCGTGAAAGGTAATCATTTTAGAGCTAGATTTTAAGTATTTCAAGTTGATATTTCGATATACAAGTCATTTTTCTCCTACAGTTCACGAGTAAAGTACTTTAAAAACTTCTAAAATGAAACAAGCGCTAAAAATACAAAGTTATGTGTCAAGAGAAAAATAAATAGATGCATTTCTTTTTCTCTTGACACATAACTTTTTTATTCCTTATTTTCAATAAGTTTGCATTCTTTATTCAGAGAAAAACGTATTTTCCTTAAAATGTCAACTGTAAACGAGAAATACGTCTTAACAAAACAAAAGAACACTGCAAAAGTAAAGATGTAAACAGAATTTAAATAAAACGAAACCATCTCTTATTGAAAATTTGCATTCTCTAAATTTTTATTAGATGGTATTGTAATTTTCATAATATTATTTGACATTGTCACGTTGTTATTATTTTTTATTACTCTTTTGTAGTGATATGATATGTGCATGACCCGTTGAATGGAACTCCATTTGATGGTGACAACCCAGCCAGGCGTGACTATGCGCTTGGGACCGAGTTTTTTCGAGGTCCCGGGTTGGCGAGAAGCACCTCCTGCTAGCCACGTCATATGAACTAGTAGCTTCTTCCTTCCCTAGGATTTGATATTCGGAACACGTGGTACATTAATGGGAAGTGAAAGTGTTCAACATGGGCTAAGAACCCGGCTTCCCTATGGGATCCCGGCTACGAGGCGGTAGTTCACTTTCACTATCCACCCAAGTGCGAAATAAGTGGTGCCCTCTAGCTTGGTCTCCACCGTATCGCTTCGACCTATGTCGTCAACTCACTTTGGAAAGGGTGACGAAGTGCAGGTAGGCTCACGCCCCCGCTTCTTCCCCGGCTGAAGAGCACCACCTTGGGGGTGCCCGGGTAAACCGGCTCCTTCTTGGTCGTGACTCGTATGGGCTTACGAGAGCCTGGAATCGGCGGATGACGTACGACCGCCTTGGGCGGCCGTAGCCTCTCATTTTACCCGTTACATTCAGTTTACATGTATTGTTTATTTAATTATTTCTACTAAGTCAAAATGGGTAAAAAATATAGATTACTAAGATAACAGTAATGAAGTAAAGAAAATGGATGATACATTTTTAATATGTTACACAGAAAAGGTTTTAAAGGGTTTTTATGATCTTTGTGGGCGTTAGTTGAATAAAATTAATTAGGAGTGGAATAATCCATAGAAATAGTCAAATTAAATCTTCTTTTTGCTTATAATAATCTTTATTATTTTAATCTAAAGTTAAAACTGACTGCTGAAATTTTATCGAGTTAATTTTATTTAATAATATTATGAGGTAGAGATACAATGCTTTACAATAATGCATGCGATCAAAAATCCAGAAAAGTTTTTTTTCCTTCTACGGGCTATTGCCAGAAAAAGAATCATTGCTTCAAATTTCAAAAACAAGGTTCATAGTTTGAGTTCAATGCTGTTGTCATAAAGATAAATTTTTATTATTTTTTTAAGATGTACAATAAAATCCTCCAAAACGATTACTCCTTATAAAACGATTGTGTATTTAATAATATTTTTTATTATATTGTGTATATCATTAGAATTTAAAAATCTTATTTCTTGCAAAAAAAAAATTCTTTGTCATAGATTTACACTCAATTTCAACAAATATCCATAAAAGAAAAAATTCAATATATACCGGATATTTACACTTTCCATTACCCAATAGCGAATTGATAAACCGTTAGTATTAGAACTATTGTTCAAAGCGCAAAAAGTCTGAAATGTTGTTCTTTCCACCAAAATAGTTTTTTAACTTACGAAATTTACATTTGTATGCGGTCTTTGTGTTCTATAACTTATATTTAAAAATAAAATCCTCCAAGTTCTAACTAGTGAATCAGTCAAAATCCCCTCCTAAAACTTACACAGCTGTTTAACTGTAAATTTTGTGAATTTTCAGCCTATTCTGGAACTAAAAACAGAAAAACGTGTTTTCCCATTGAATGATACTACAGAAGAAATAGTACACTTCTATAACCATTCCTTGTTCAGAAACATCGTTCACATGCTATGTTAAATGCAAACAATAAATTATGTCTAATTCAGAGTAAGCCGGAAATCTGTCTAACGCGGAAAGATTTTCAAGTCCCTGAGAATCCATAGAAAATAACATTAATTCGTGCTTCATAAGCCGGATTCTAACTAGATTGCAAACGGGGAGATTTTTAAGATCCGACCAGAACTAAACTTCTGCATAAGACATAAAATAATATTATTTTCATTAAAAAAAATCTTAATAAAAGTTATCTGCACAATATTATAAGCTTTTGTTATAAAGTGAAACGCCAAATTAAATAACATTAAATGTTATGAAATTGAATATTTGAGATTGTATATGTTTATATATGTACCTAGAATATGTACTAGGTACATATACTATGTGTACTATAAAAAGTGTATGTGGAGTGGACCCATGAAGATGTCCGAAATACGGTTATGACAATATAAGGTTTTTTTACCCGAATGCTGCAGCAACAAACGACGCGGCTTGTTAACTCTTAAATTTCAACTGCTGTTACGAATCATTACTGACACATAATTAATTAAATATACGAACAAAGGGTAATCACATTCTAACAAGCAACAGAAACAGAAATAGATTGAGTATATAGATGTAGATACAGAAATAGATTGAGTTGTAATAGTAGAGTGTTTCAATGGGATTCCCAGTTGCAATAAAATTTACTCCCTGTATATGAGTAATTGTATATCACATCTTAGAGGAGCCAAAAAAAGTATAACTGTAGCACATTTGTACTACAGTAGGAAATAAAAGTAAGGGATTCGACGGAAAACTTCATTAGCCAATCCCGAGAGAGCAGTTCAAACAAGGGTTTTGATAAATAAAACAATTTTAAATTTTCCTATAATTTTTTATTGATATATTGATGTATTTTTTTCCACGTAGTTATGTATATTTTATATATGTGTGTGTATTTTATATATATATGTTTATAGTTTTTTCCATATATCCACATTTAAACTTTACAAATAAATAAATGAAAGGAAACGTTATCACGTAATTAAACAAATGTTTTAAATCTTAATCATTGACTATATCGTAATATTATTTTCTACAATTTCGCTGAAAGCATTTTAAAAGTTACTCAGGGGATAAAAAAGACAATGTAGCCAAACTGAAGTTTCCCCCCTTATATTTAGGAAGACAATTGTGGCTCAGGAAATTATAGGGCTTAATTTCTTCAGAGATTTTTATTAAGGATGAATAAAAAAAAATCATTTTCTTAGAAATTCTGTATTTTTTTTCATGTATTTCATTTCAATTACATTTTCTGTGAAACAAAAAAAATATATATATTATTTTCATATTTGACATTTTATATTAGAAAACGTCTGCTAGATATAGGAAGTTACTTATGTTACGCAAATGAATATCCCCAACGCTGCTGATTCCTTATTATTAACCCATCATACGTAGTATAGGGCAAATCTTGTAATCGTTTTGAAAATCGAAAAAAAATTGACGGATTTACACGTTTTAGACACTGAAGATTCCGAAAAACATATTTTCGAAAACAAAAATTGCTGTCCATCTGTCTGTGTGGTTGTCTGTGTGTCTGTAAACGCTCTATCTCCTGAACAAATAGAGATAGAGACTTGCAATTTGGTATGTACTTAGTATGTAATAATGGAAAGAAGCTTATTGAATTTCAGTCCTCGATTATCCGGAATTATTTTTTTCGGTCTCTCGAAATATTCGTTCTGATAAAAGGTATATCAAAATTTTCGAAATGGTTTATGTTAAAGAGTGAATATAAAAGACAATATAAGAAACATAAATTTTGCATAAAGAATGAAGTCGACAGGATTCTTAGTTGCCAAGATCTTTGTAATCTTATTTTCCACGCTCTTCGATTTTTCATGATGCTGTATTTCTTTCAAATTTCAATTCAAAGATATATTTTAATTGGAAATGAGACGTTTAATCCAGCGCAGTCAACCGTTAGCTAATATGATTATCAATTTCTTTTATGCAATTCAGTAATAGAGCATTTAAAGTTTATGACGCAATCAAGCCACGATTTTATTCGAATTGCAATGCATTTTATAAATAGTTTACACATGTTTTATTTTCATATTTTATATTATGCATATCCATGATGGGTAAATATTACTTCGGCCCCAAACGACTAGGTTACAATGTAGCGATGGTAGAGACTTTAATTCTGTATCATTAGTGTTAATACTGATTTTTGGGGCTTTTCAACTGAATCTAATGAGATTTGAGTCAAAGGGCTAATCTTTAGTAGACATTGGCAACACTGCCATATAAATTTATTTGATTGATTGGTGGAATTAAAAATGTTATCTAAGTATCATATATTATAATATGAGCAAATCTTGCGTGTGTGAGTGTGTATGAAATTGTATCTTAAAAAAGGCTCTAGCGAATTTTGCGAAATTTTGTATCCTACCGTTTTGGGGTATTCGAATAACATTGGGCTAGGTCACATGTTTGAGTAAATTCGATTAGTGGGTCATTTTGTGTCACTATGGGTCCGGGTAAAGCTAATTATATCTAAAGAATAGCTCACACTATTTTGAATAATTTCTATATCTTACCGTTTTCAAGCACAAACAGGTCATTGGGCTAAGTTTTAGAAAATTCGATAAGTGGGTCATTTTTGGGTCAGCGCGGGTCAAGCTAAAAAACAGCGGCTGTAACGATTTTGACAAAATTTTGTTTACTATCGTTTACGGGCACGAGATCATTAAGCTAGGTCACATGATCGAGAAATTCGATTAACGGGTCATTTTGGATCACTGCGGTCAGGGTCAAGCCAATTTTATGTATAAAGCGGATGAAACAATTTTGCTAAAATTTTTTTTATTTTACTGTTTTTGAGCACAAGAAGACCATTGGGTTAGGTTACATGTTCGAATAAATTTGATTGGTGGGTCATTTTGGGTCACAATGGGTCAGGGTCAAACTAATTTTATGTAAAAAGCGGCTGAAACGATTTTCACGAAATATTTTGTCCTAATATCTTCAAGCACGAGAAGACCATTGGGCTGCGTCACATGTTCGAGAAAATTTGAATAGTGGGTCAATTTTGGGTCACTACGGATCAAGCAAATTTTATTAAAAAAAAAAAAAAAAGGCTTAAACGATTTTGACAAAATTGTGTTTCTTATCGTTTTCTGGAACGAAAAGACGAATGGGCTAGGTCACATGATTGAGAAAATTCGCTTAATCAGTCATTTTGAATCACTAATGGTCAGATTCAAGCAGTGGCGTAGCGAAAGATGGGGGCTTGGTCACTTTACTACCAGTATTTTTATATACTACATTTAGTCTTATTTTAATTTATAACATTCAAAGATTAAATAAGGACAAATGTATTATATAATTATACTGTTAGTAATGTGATCGAGCCCCCCGCCCCCTCTTAAGCTACGCCCTTGGGGTCAAGCTAATTTTATGTAAAAAACGGCTGAATCGATTTTCACGAAATTTTGTATTTTGCCATTTTGGATTATGAAAAGACCATATGACGAAGTCAAAATTTCAAGAAAATTCTATTAGTGTGTCATTTTGGAGTTACTACGGGTCAAGCTACTTTTATCTAAAAAATTGTTATAACGATTTTGACTAAATTTCGTATATTATCGTTTTCCGGCACGAAAGGATCATTCGGCTAGGTCACATGATCCAGAAAATTCGATTAATGGATCATTTTGGGTCACTATAGGTCAGGATCAAGCTAATTTTATGTAAGAAACGGATGAAACGATTTTGACTAATTTTTTTATTCTGCTATTTTCGAGCACGAAACGACCATTGTGCTGGGTCACATTTCCAATAAAATTCGATTAGTGGGTCATTTTGGGTTACTATGGGCCATAGTCAAGCTAATCATTTTATCTAAAAACGGCTCTAACGATTTGGACTAAATTCTGTATCCTACCTTTTCGGATTACGAGAAGACCATTGGGTTAGATCACATGTTCAATAAATTCGATTAGAGTATCATTTCCGGGTCACTACGGGTCAATGCAATTCAATGTGAATGAAAATTGAAACGGTTAGAAAGTTTTAGAACAGTTGGCAGTAAACGGAATCGCAAAGTTAGCAGCATTTTGACAAATATCGCCAAATTTTGCAAAATTTTGACACCGTTGGTGATATTTGGCGGGAAAATAGACTTTCAAGATTACTAATACCGAAACACATGCTTGCCGCCAAATGAAGGAATGTCGACAAGTTTGCGATTTTTTGCCAAATGTTGGCGACTTTTGGCGAAGAAATTGACTTTCATAATCTGAAGGAATTTTCTAGAAATTCCAAACAGAACCCGATATGCATTATTCAACCAATCAGATTCCATAGTCCTTTGTGCACAGAATGCTGTACTTTCCTTTCTGAAGTATAAAAAGGAGTACAGGCCTAAAAGTCCTTCTACCAAAGAAAGTGTACAACGAACAAAACAAATGTAGTTTGGAAGGATGCCCTTTTGTTGTGAATTTGTAAGTAATGCATTATTTAGAAATATGTTGATAGTTTATCATTAATCGTTTCTGTAAATAATACTGTTATAAAACAAAATGTTTTATAGCAATAATACAGAAAGAATTTATTGTAATATCGAGTGGAACACAAAGCAGACTTTTACAGAGCGTAGCTCGGTTTTTCCGGATGGTAGAAATATTATATTACATGTGAAGTAATCTACATGGGAGTGTCATAAACGAGAAATGAATATGCAAAGTAGACAATAGTTGTTTGCGTTAACAACCCTGCAAGAGCAATACATATTTCTTTTCTAAGGTTAAAAGTGTTATTTGAGTTCCTAACTTATCAATCTTGAAAACTTCCGTCACTTTTACATATCTTGCAGAAGCTGAAAGAGCAATTTTATGCAGAGATAGTTCAAGTTATGTAAGCGCGGCACAGGCCCGTCTGTAGAATACAGCTATTTTCACTAATGTTCAAAATAGCTTCCTTTCAACAGCTGTAAATATAGCAGCAAACCTGAGTTAAATAAATTACCGGCTGTAAACAAGTTATTTGGGAATTTTCATAAATGAATAATTTTCTAAATAATAATTGTGTAGTTCTAGCTAAACGACAGTAGTGTATCCTAATTTTGCAGATACGCTTCATACCTGAGTACTCAAGTACCAGTTTGGATTCGTCCCGTACGTGTTATTCCATGGACATAGCGATCAATAAACATCATTTCACACGTAATTTTATGAGGTAACTGAAACTGGATTTACTAGGACCTAACTTTAGTTAAACATCATGTTTACAGTCTTTTGCCTCCGAAATAATTTCCTTAATTCAAATGACAAATATACTTTGAACTCAGATTAATTGACATGAACATTCTCTAAAGCTTATGGCAAAAATATTCCAAAGCACTGTGAACCACATGTTACCCGCAAGACGTTTTCAGATTAACGACTGGTAGCTACATCGAACATTTGTCTAAATGTATAAAAAACTTTTACAGATTCGCTCTCTTACATGTACTGTTTGTGTCCTTTAAGGACTCTCATATTCAGCTGTATGATTCTGCATAATAAATCAATCTTTATGTCCAAATCTGTATTTGTCCTACAATATCATGCAAATTAGGGAAATAACAATGAACAATGACGAACAAAGAAACATCCTAGCTTTACATTATTTATATCTATAATTTTAAGTAAATATGCTATTTTGTTTCGGTAATCTTATTTAATTTTCTTTCTTAATTAATGTGCTTTTTTCGTATAATTTAAACTGACACTTTTGGATAATAAGCTGTATTATTACTTTAAGATAAAATTCTGAATGTATAAAATGAATTCATTTTTAACTTTTAATATTTGTTTCTTTCTCGAGAGCAAATCTACCCATATAATAAAATTATAACTCTAAAATGCTTTTTCTTTTTTAGTTATCATATACTTCTTATGATATCAAACGAATGTATTTTTTTTTTGCAAATTTTGTAAATTTGGAAGTATAAAAAAGAAAATACATATAAGGTATCTGATAACAACCAGTGCATCTTTTGGAAGTGTTCCATATAAATCTGGGTTGTCGTTCGAAAGAAATATGAAATATATACATGCTGTATTTCTAATCCATTTTTCATTTTTTACAGTCGAGTTTGAAGAATCGATTATTGGCTTTGGTGCCCATCCAGTTTCGGATGCGAATGTAGTGACACTTTTCGCAAAGTTTTTCGAATGTTTCTGCGTGACCAAACATTTTAGTCGATTTTTCTTATTTCTCTGTATATAGATTCCTACGCTTTCTTTTGATTTTATATTTTTATTTGATAATTTGTTTATGCTTAAATTCACGGAACACAAAAACATTTAAAGTAGAATTGTTTTCTTTTTGTTGTTGTTATTGTTTTTAACTATAGTTGTGCAACTGTGTTTGTATATTTATTATTTAATTCATGTTTTGAAAGTTCATTGTTTCATGTGAATGCAGCAATTTTGATAATTTTATTTTTTGAAGGGGTGATGTATTACTTAGATTTGTGTATAAACATTATAAGATCAAAAATTGTTATGGATGTCTATTGGTCTGCCTTGTTCTTCGCACTCTAAATATCAAACAAGTACTTTAACTTATAATATCACTCCAAAAATGACAGTGTTTTTTATTGGATACCTAAATCTTTAAGAATGTTATCATTTAATTTCCCTTTTAAACGACTTTCATCAAAGAGGATATACAGCTCGCTTGTATACTTATTATATATATATATGTCTAGTTTTACCTTTTGAATGAATGTTTCAATTGGTATATTGATGATCACTTTTAAAGACTCGTATAAGTCATTATTTCTTTATAATCTATATCAGGATCCAAAAAATAGTTGTTTGGTTGTCTGCTTTTCCTTTTTCCATTCCTTGTTTTCACAATCCACGTTCGTAAATAGTACCCAACCATAGCGAAATTTCAATATGTTGTTTGTGTACTCGAACTATTGTCAGTTTTTCAATATTCATCGTATCGTTTATATGGTTCTATCGTTATCACAGTTTATCACAGTTTTCGTTTTACAGGGACATGTAAATATATATATATATATATATATATATCTTTGCTTGCTGCTCAAAGGGCCTTTTGTGTGAAACACTGAAGGCATTTTGTGTTTCACAAAGTTGGGGGATTTAAATTGGATGGTATGGGGGATGTAATTGGAATATGGATAACAATAAAGGATTGTGATGAAAAACATTGCATTGCGCCCAACCATTTACGCTAAAACATAGAAACTTGTGTCCAATAATTAAATATTAGTGCTTTAAGATATGAAAATCATTTCTATTGAAGTCGCTATCATTTTTTGTTATATTTTATCTCGTGCTTAAAAGTTTGAGATGGACTGTGGTAAAATAAAAATATGTATAGCAATAAAAAAAAATCGTATTATTTTCACAAATCCAATTTTAACACTGAAATTATTTACTCTTTGAACATTGTAAAAAAACTTCTATAACTGTCAGTGTAGAAAATAGTATATGCTCACAAAGAAAATGTAAAAACATCAAAATTCTATACCTACTCCTTTTCGATAGATTCCCTCTTCTCCTAAAAGATTTTTTGAGAGAAAACGAAAAGAATAAAAGTAAAAATATTTTGACTTTTCGGAACTTTGACTTTATTGTCACGTAATATTTAACAGATGACAGATGAAAGAAACATGGGGAAGAAAATATCTTCATCACCAATATAAAATGTAATAACTTGGTCACATCTTTCTCACTTTGAATCTTAAATATGCAATATTGTAAAATTTAGAAAATGTGAACTTAAAAATTATATTTCAAAAATTATCCTTTAAAAGTTAATTTATGACGTTTAAGGTATTTATACGATTTTACTGAAAATCAAATATCGCAAATGTACAGGGTGATTATAAAAAAACTATCCCGATTTATGAGTCGTTAACTGTCACACCGTTCACAGAAACTGACTGAAATTTTGGTTTTAAGTATTTTGAGGTATGCGCTCAAGCATCATATGAAAAACAACAGTTAAACTCTAACAATTACGGTTACAGTGACAAAATTTTGAAAATTTCAAATGGCGACACCTATTTTTTTATTGGAATGTGATCTTCATAGTGAAAAACCATAAAAAGTGTTGAAACGGTACCTGTAACACGAAAATTGCCGGCACTAGAGAGACTAAGAAGAAAAGGGAAAACTACAATAAAGGACAGAGAAGCAACAGAAAGTAAAACATTTTATTATTCAGTGCTATCCACCATCTGCCGCATGCAACGTGTCTTTGTGTGTGACGTGGAAAATTTGTGAAACACAATAAGATGTTTTGTTTTCTGTTGATTCTCTGCCCTTATTCGTTGTTTTCACTTTTCTTCTTAGTCTCTCTAGCGCTGGGAATTTTCGTGTTACAGGTACCGTTTCAACGCTTTTTATGGTTTTTCACTATGAAGATCACATTCCAATAAACAAAATAGGTGTTGCCATTTGAAATTATCGAAATTTTGTCACTGTAATCGTAACTGTTAGAGTTTAACTGCTGTTTTTCATACGATTCTTGAGCGCATACCTCAAAATACGAAAAACAAAAATTTGAGTCAGTTTCTGTGAACTGTGTGACAGTTAAGGACTCATATATCGGGATATTTTTTTTTTTATAATCCCCTGAATATACCCTTTTTTGTAGTGTATAATACTCACCTAAACTTTCAGAGTACATTTTTCAATATTTGGTTATTTTAGCGGTATAACAGGCACAACTTTCTTTGCAAAGAAAACTTAATTCGATTTGCATTAAAAAAAAATTACTAAAGCACGTTATAAAGCATGATAGGCAGTATTTTCTTGCTTTCCAAGAGCGAGCATTACTCATAGAGCCGAACGGCAATTTACATGTCATCATGTATTCATCAATATGTGATAACGCTTATTTAGCATGCACAATGGGAAGTATTTTATGCATATTTTCAAGGACATAGATGAACTATTAAATATTAAAAAATAATAAAATACAGTTAATTTATATGAAATAATCATATTGTATTTAAAATAACTTAGTTACTTTTGTTGCATAAGATTATATTTTGACTAAATATATAAAAATATGGGAAAAGCATGTATCTATTAATTCTCCACATTCCACTTTTAAAAATCTACGTTGCAGTAAAATTCTTGTTACATTTCACTGCGTTTTCCTCCAACTTCGGATTTCTAAAGTTGTTGAATTTATCCCGATAAGACTCCCTATTCAAGAAAATTTCTTCTAACAAGATTTCTAGAGAAAATCTTGTGTCAGCTAAAAAGTAACTTAAATGAGAAATATTTATACGCATATGCTCAGGACATATTTAGAAAGAAGTTTATAACAGAAATATTCCTTGTTGCAACCCTTAGGATGTATATTAAAAGTTTTCTAACCTTTATGTGGTAAAAATAAGTTTGCGTTAGTAAAATACATTTCAATTGAAAACGAAAGCAATGAAAAAAATGTATAGTTATATTGCAAGTTTTTATGTACACTTTCAATATATTTTGTATTTATTTAGTCTTATTTTTTGTAATTTTATATAGATCTTATATTTGAAAAGAAAAAATTAAACAACGGAAGAAAAAAGGTAATACTTCTTTGAAAATACACAAAACTAAATAAAGAAAAAATATTTTTCTTTAAAAAAATATTATTTAGGGCGTCTAAGTTTTAGAAGAAAAATAATTCTTTAAATTTTAATGTGAAAATCTCATGCTATAGTTTTATAATAATGCAACTAACGCAGTTTTCGTAATTTAGTTACAAAATATTTTTTGTGAACTAAAATTCATTTATTAACTAGTTATGCTGTGACCGTTAAATATAATTCTTATTTTAATATATTTTAAAAGGCCAATCACATATCACCTATTGTGATTATGAATTATAGTGCTTTGTTTAGATTTATTGTGGAATTACGACGAAATGAGAATAAAAAATTATCACCACGACATCCCGCCTTTTACGTATTCTATTTTATAAGTAGATCAATATACATTTTTAATTTTTAATCTCAAACATGAAACATGGTGAATTTCTAATCAATGGAATATGATATAATACAGCTGTAATATTCCTTGCAAAAAGCATAGCATAGCAATATCCTCAGTTGATTTATGAATGCCGAAATTAAATCACTATGATTTTTTTTATATAAAAAATCATGCATTTTAAATTTAATGCAATTCCGTGAGATAGATGACACAGTTATAACTATCGCAAGAGTCATAAAAAATCCGCATAATTCATCATTCGTCTTGTATACGGCAATCCGAGCCACTTAATTATGTCAATATTTTGCTGAAATGGAGTTTTATGAAATTCTGCTGGTTTTGTTTAGTTAGAGTGGCCACAAAATTTGACGCAGGCGAATTCCCAAAATAATAAAATCGTATTCTGAAAACTCAAAACGTGTAAATTCATCACAAAACCGAAGTCCAAGATTTTCACGCATCATGTACTTTCTTCTTATCAATATACAAGAAAGTTAGAAGTAAGAAGTAATAGAAAAATCGTGCCAAATATTTAAAAGAAATCAAAGCATTTCTGTGTAAAATATCAAAGTATTAAACGGGAAATTTTCAGTTTTACTTTCAGTTTTCATTATTTTTTTTTTTAATTTATACCCAGTGAGTTTTATTTTTATTTTTATTATTTTTTGTTTTTATATAGTTGTTCATTCCATAGACGATATGATCAAACTTTCAATCAAACACTTGTCAAGTTGAAGTTACCCATATGTATGCACTTCCAATTTTGTAATACATTGTTTAAATTGGCGATCGCTCATGGTGGCATTTAAATCATTGTATTTTATAAATTAGAAACAAATAGTATTAAGTAAAGAACTGACAAAAATTTCCTTTATCTGAAGATTTTACGTAGGTACCAAATCGAACAAAATATGCCTCTTTAAATAAAAATGAAGAATTTAATATTAATCAGAGTCAATTTGGTTCACAATAATAACATCTGCCAATAACGCCAATTTATTTTCTGCGTAAAAAGTTTTGAAATTTATACATATCTTCTTCAGCTAAATTTCTGTGTTCTTGGAAGTGTACTTTAAAATATATGCTAAATAAATAGAAAATAATCGCCCGATTTTAGTATACAGATGATGTTGTTAAAGCAAAAACTGTATTTTAAGCCTGATTTGCCTGAAAATTTGCATAGAAATAAAAACATTTCTAATAAGATATATTTTTTTAATTTTTTGCACAACATACTGACTTACTGACAACTGCCGGAGACATTTTACATACAAATCACTACTTTGTAATACCAAGGTTCAACATGCTACACCAAGTTTCTCCAGAAAAACAAGAAAGAAAAATCTTGCGTGATAAACAAATTATGAAACACTTCTGGAATATTTTAACTCAACTTGACCTTTTGATATGGTGTCGGAAGAAACTTTATAACATAGTTGAAAACTGAATTTTTGAAATTATTCCCTATAGTTGGTAAGGTATTTGAATATATTTTTTGCATGTAATTGATCAGATATTTCAAATTATTGCATTTTATATTATCTGTAGATATCTATAACCAGCACACAGTATGCTAAAATTTAATAAAGCAAAAAAATGCATACCTTTAAATTCAGTTGAGTAGAAGTTCTGTTTTAAGTTACGTTCTTTTTACATGATGCGAGGTGAGTTTTTAAATTAAATATTATACATAAAACTGCTATTTTCCAGACACGACATATTTCAGTTCATTGCAAGAATATGAAGATTAATGCGTTCATTGAAAAGAATGAACAACTATGTCACTTAATAAAAGAACTTGGAAGAATATACTTTTTTTCTGCTATGTTACTATTGACCCTTCTTTACAAATAGTTACTGCAAGTTTTACACTTCAATTGCATTACGTGGAACCTAATGACGGACATATGGAGAGCATTAAATGGGGGGAAATTAGTATCAATTTGCCATAAATAAATGTGATTGTCTGTATTAGTTACGATTTTTTATAAATTTTGAAACTAAGTAAAAAAAAAATACCGTCTTTATAATTTTACTATTTAGTGATTTAATATTTTATCAATATGTTTTTTTCAGTTCCTGTAATAACTAATAGAGTGGTCATTTTCTGACAGCAATGGGTATAAAAACAAATCAAATACTTACACTTACCTAATGAATTTTCATCAAGAGTTAATTAAACTTTTTTCTTTTAAACAACAATTGTGCAGTTCTTTTCTCTATACGACCATAGTAGCACAATCTCTGCTGTATTTTTATAATTTATTTTACCTCCAGGATACAACATTCTAGTTACACATTATATTAATCCGTGGCAGAGCAGCTACTTCTTCAAGTGGCGGAAAAGAGGGTTACATTTAGGAGTGCCGACTCACTAAATTGGCAAAATATGCAAATGCGTATAGACTGCACAAATTTTAAGAGTTCTATACTTGGGAAATTCAAACATCCCCAGTATCCTGCTCAGAATACGCTTTATAAGAAAAATATCCCAAAAGTGAATATAAATGTTGTGATTAGTATAAAAACCAAACTTTTAAGTTTATGAAAATCGAAATCTAAAGTCGAAGACATGTCTTCGTAATAGGTTTAGACAAATGATAGACGTATATGTGTTCAAATTGTTTTTTAGTTCTGTATTAAATGTTAACAGAATTCTCTCTGACTTTCAGATAATTTTATAGCATTTTTCTCTCGAAGGGTGTTTAACTATTTTTTTTTCGTAATTTTTTTGTACACGTTACAGAAATCATCCTTCACTTCAAAACAAGAACAAAAAATAATGCGTCAAAGGGTTTAATCCGACAATGTAGATGATAAAATTCAGGACAAACATAAGATTGTCTCTTCAATCAACTCCAATCGCCAGGAGGACCATACATGTGGGATGAACAAGTTTTTTTTTTTTCTCGCATGAGGACACATTTCTTGACGTCAGATTTTGAAGTAGACAGTAATTTCCAGCCGACTCTTTCGGCCGATAGGATATGCGGAGAACTCGTAATCTGACGTCATTAATTCCGTCCTAATCCGCTGCCCTAACAATCAGAAGGTTTCTCTGACGGTACGGAACTCGACCATGGATGGCAAAAGATCAGCGTGAAGAAAATAAATTTCATATAATTGTGGATACAATACCATCTATTTATAATTTGTGTACTTAATACTTTTAATTATTTAATTATCAGTACATTATTTATATTTTAAGCAGTTTAAATTTTCCTACATTCTAAGCATAAAAAAATTCCCACAGAACCCTCTGAAATGAGAAACTTCATTTAATTTATCTCTGTATATTTTTATTTAAAAAATCTATTTTTATTTTGCTTCAAATTTTGTCTAATATTATTTTTAGATTAAAAAAATTATTTTAATTATTCTAACCTAAAGACAATACAAATGAACTAATTTTATCGTCATTATTATGTTCATTTTTATTTTCTGTCTGAAACACTCTATTTTTGCATTTAAAGTAACATATAGTCTTTTATTAATTATTTATTTCGGCCTTTCTCTTTTATGCCATTTACGATTTTTAAAAAGCAATGAATGTAAAATATAATATCGACAAACACAAACGTTTGTTGTCTGTTTCAATAAAAATTTCAGACGTTAACTGAAATTTTGCCATTAACTAATATATATATATAAACTATGTGGTATTCTGTCTACACTTTATTACTAATTATCTCTTAGGAGATTTAATTAGAATGTTACAAGAACTTGATATGTTTTTTGAAATTCAAAGATATTATAATTGTGTGTATAATATATATATATATATATATATATATTATTTTTTTTTCAAACATCGAAGTTATTATTTCTTAAGTAATGTTATTCACATTGGTACATTTCTTTCTTGTAAAATTATTTATTGATTTACTTGAGAAGTGAAAAAACTATTAATGTTTATTTTACTTTTTTATCTTTTTTATGAAAAAAAAAAAATCTGAGTATGTTTTAATGATTTACCATTATAATAACGGATAAATAAAGACATAAGTGTATTTGGGCTTTTTAAAACGCTTTAGAAAAATTGCACAAGTGGAAATTTTTACATATCGCAGATTATAATTTAATTTTTAGATACTTTAGCATAAAAACTATTTTCTTTTTCTTTTAATAACTAACATTTGCAAAAATTCTGAGTAAATTGATTATTCGAAATGTCAAAAGTAGTGAAGAAAAATTTACTTTTTAACTTTGAGATTTCTGTTTTTTTTCGATTTAAATTACTTCCGAACATATTTTTTTTCATTCCAAATGAAATAAATAATATAACATTTTTTGAGCTTCTCATTTTTATGTTGAATATTTAGTCACTGTTTAATAAAAATCATGTAATTTATTTATTAACGATCAACATTTGTAAAAACAGAAACAAATTAAGAGATAAAAGATAAATCGTAGAATTGGATTTTCTTTTTACATTTTACATGCTCGTCTTATTCAATTAAATATTTCATTGCATTGTATTTATTAGTCATAATTTTTGTTTTATTAGATTTTTTAAAAAATTGCATGTTATTGTTTATTTTAGAAACTAGCCGCCACTGGCGACCAGTTTGGTCTGCCTTAAATGTATGTTAAGCATTGTAACACGTTACTTTTATTCATAATTTAATTTTTTTTCCTAATCCTTTGCCAAACCGGAAGATTCTAATAGACAAATCAAGGACTTTTTGAACATGGTAGCATTTTGCATATTTTTTGTTGTTGTGTATTTCATCTTCCTTGATAAAAACCGCTTAACCCACTTAAGCATTTGTCCTTCATGTCCGTTTGCTTATCAGTTGCAATATGTTCGCTAATGCGGAGATTCTCAAACATATTAAGTAATTTTCCGTAATTGGGTCCATTGCCAATTGGCGTATTTTAGTTAATACGATTTGATGCAATGAAGTCTATTTTGTGAAAATCTTTAATGATATCCACATTTACACTGAACTATACTGTTGCTAATATTTGTTTTTGTTTCTCGTTAACTTGGGCTGTAGATTCGATTACGAAAGATTATAAAATATATCATTATTCTCATCTAAAACGTCTTGAATAATGGACCATAATCGGGCTACATATTATTACACGTAATTTTCGAGTATGGTTTGGTGGAAAATTGAACTTTTGAAGGCCAGTTTTGATAGTCGCATTCCCTTTAAACCATATTTTCTGTCAGGACTTTTGACCCGTGACGTACAATCTGATTAAAATAACTTCCTTCTAGATGCCTTGTACGACTTTGTTTTTCTTTGCTCCCCTTTCTTGATATAGTTCAGGAGTTTTTATAATAGCGTAATTCTCTTATTTCGGCATGTCTGCTTAATGTCTACTGACTATTAAGATTCGTAACAGGTAAAATACGCCGCGCCAACATTGGCACCTACAATTTTAATTACAGCAACCCATTTTTTCTCTCTATATTGTAACTCTATAGTTAATATTACGTAGTAGAAATATAAAAGACTATTGAAAACGGTTCTATTGATATAGTTGATATAGATATGTATAATATATTCATGGGTATATAATATGTGATTAGAATATATATCATATTCATTCCAGTGGATATAACATACCCCAAATAAAACTTGCATCGTAAATATCTAATCTAAAAACCGTCAATATGATTTTATGTGTTTAGTAAGTGTATACAAAAAGAATTTTCTGTATTATTTTACTTTAATCCTATATTATTTACCATTTTTAATGATGGGTCCTTTTGGGTACAGTTGTCGCAGACGCACCGGGGTATCATTTTGGCGCCAAAATGGCGATTATATGCCTGGCCAACCCGGCGTTTTTGGTTAGATTTTGCTTCGTATGGCAACCTGGTAGAGCAGATTTCGCATGTTTTATAATAAATTAAATATTGTGTGTTTTATAACAAATTAATGCATGTGTGTGTGTTTTTAATAAAATTGTGTGTTTTTTTAAATATAAAATGAATTATTTCATCTATATATATAAAAGAAAGTCCTTTCTGGCTAGATGATCAACGCACAGCCAAAACTACTGAACCTACAAAGACGAAACTTGCAGGAAAAATACTTCTTAGTGTGTAGAGACGCACTAAGAAGGGATTTTCAAAAACTCCACCCCTAAGGGGGGTTAAAAGAGAAACAAACTTTTAAAAAATTCCTTAAAAATCGGGTATTACAGTTACGTGACAAATCTATATATATAAAAGAAAGTCCTTTCTGGCTAGATGATCAACGCACAGCCAAAACTACTGAACCTACAAAGACGAAACTTGCAGGAAAAATACTTCTTAGTGTGTAGAGACGCACTAAGAAGGGATTTTCAAAAACTCCACCCCTAAGGGGGGTTAAAAGAGAAACAAACTTTTAAAAAATTCCTTAAAAATCGGGTATTACAGTTACGTGACAAATGATAACATATTTTAATGTATTTTTGTATGCTGAATCGAATGGTATCAATTAAATACTCATAAGTCAAATAGTTCGTGAGATATTGCACATTGTTCTAATTTAGCGAAACCTTTGACGTCATAATCTAACAATTCTAACAATACAAGTGAGAATTTCTACAAATACATCCGTTACTATAGCAATGGAAGAAATTCAAATTAAATCTTTTTGTTATTTAATTATTTTGTTTATTTTTACAGATAGAAACATTAACTGTTCAATTGGGAATGGAATATTATTCTTACGGATATTTATGTAATTGTGTATAATTATTAATTCTACAAAATCCACGATTTAAAATAAAACGTGATTGCTAAAATAAAGTTTCGAAGGTCTGTTTAGTATTATACAAGTATATTGCTTCTTTATTTGTTTTCAGTCTTCATCCATGTTTCCCCTTTTCTTTGGGTTGTTAGCTACCATGTTGGGTACTTATCTGTTATCCCGTTAACCACTTTTCATAACAAAAAACTATCGCCAAACTGTAACGCCAAATAAACGAGAGAACGTTGCCATTGGAATGTCAAAATAAATAAATAAAATATAAGACGGTAAGGATACAATTGTTATTTTAATTAATGAAATAACTAATAAATCAGTAAAACATAATGAAAAATACACGCAAATGTCGAATTAAAAACCACTTGATGACGTAACAAACACGTATAATTCTTCTGACATCAAGTAAATGGGACGGCATTGTTAGTGTTTAATCTTACAATTTGGCGATAGTTTTTTGTTATGAAAAGTGGTCGACGGGATAATAGAGAAGTATCCAATGAGCAAAAGCATCGTTTACGTTTGAAGCGAAACCTTCATGATGAATCTCTTTAACAGAAAATCATATTATCATCTACTATGACTCTAAACCTCATATTCATATTTTAATCCGTTTATTCATGATATTTTGTTAGGTTTTACACTGTTAGTTAAGTAATGTTTTTTGAAAGGTTTTATAGAGTATAGCTATTCTACGTTACTCTGTTATAGAGATACAGAGGAAAGCTCTAAAATTAAGTGAACCCGATTATTAAAGATTACTTTTACAAAAAAATGCTACTGAACAAATTTTGATGGAAGTGACTTTTCAAGTATGGCTAATGTCCCTATTATATATCATTCTACGTTGCTTAGTGATAGAGCTAATGGAAAAGTGATTGGGAAAGATGAGTGCAATTATGAAAGATATATCTACTATATATATAAAATGCAAATTCGTATTTCATTCCGACTGTTTATAATTTTAAAACTGCTGGACGGACTTTGGTGGGATTTACACAGTTAGTTACGCAATTTTGTGGAGATGGTTGGCAATTATCTGTAGACAAGTTTTCCTCTGCGTTTCTTCTCTGAAGCAAAAGCTTGACAACGAATCCGATTACAGAAATCATGTCATCATCATCTACAATATTTATAAAACTCAAATTCGTATTTCAATCAGATTGATTAAAACTCAGGTTCTACCGAACAGATTTTTATAGGATTTCACTATTAGTTAGGTAATTTGTTTTAGAAAGGTTTAAAAAGAAAGCACATTGTTATACATTGCTTATTTATAGAGCTACGGGGGGAAGTTTTAGATAAAATTAGGTGCACCCAATTATGAAAGATTACCTTTTTTAAAGTTCTACTGAACGGATTTTGATGGAATTTTCACAGTTAGTTAGATAATATTTCAGGGATGGATTTTCTACATTGTTTAGTTATGGAGCTATGGGAGAAAGTTGTCAGTGGAGTAGTAAAAAAACTGTGCATATACGCTATGGACAGAGGGTGTATACTAGAGAGTATATGTTACAGCTACGGAGGGTGTGCAGAGTTTCTTTTTGAAAATTCCAGAAGGTCAAGAAGAAAATTCCACTTCTATCATCAGGACAAGATGATTATGAAAGATACATTCACCTATCTACTGTATATATATAATGCAAAGGGGAATTTCGATCCGGCCACTTATAACTGGAATTTTGTTGGGACTTGCACTGTTAGTTAGCTAAATTTTGAAGCAAGGTTTTAGTGCATAACATATCATTCTACGTTGCTTAGTTATAGAATTAGGGGGAATTTCTATAATCAATTGAACCCGATTATGAAGCATTATCCTTTTTAAAAGACTCTGCTAAATGGATTTCGATGAAACTTGCATTGTTAATTTTTCAGAGATAGTTTTGGTGTAGTGCATTATCTATATATATAAATGAAAGTCCTGACTGGGTAGATGATCAACGCGCAGCCCAAACTACTGAACCTACAAACACGAAACTTGGAGGAAAAATACTTCTTAGTATGTAGAGGTGCACTAAGACGGGATTTTCAAAAACTCCACCCCTAAGAATTGGGGTGGGGGGTAAAAAAATGAACAAACTTTAAAAAAATTCCTTAAAAATCGAGTATTACAATTAAGTAAAAAAATTATAACTAATTTTAATGTATTTTTTTATGCTGAATCGAATGGTACAAAGTACATTCTTCTAAGTCCTATAGTTAGTGAGATATTGCATATTTTACAAATTTGGCGACGTTCTTGGCGTCAAAACCTCAAAATTCTAATATTACAAATGATAATTTCTGTATATACGCGCGTTATTATAGCAATGGAAGAAATTGAAATTGTCGATAAAACGCGACGGACTTCTTTTCATTGTTATAAGATAATGCGGCGAAATCTGTTCCCGCAAACTGTTATCTATATATATAAATGAAAATCCTGACTGGGTAGATGATCAACGCAGAGCCCAAACTACTGAACCTACAAACACAAAACTTGGGGGGAAAATACTTCTTAGTATGTGGAGGCGCACTAAGACGGGATTTTCAAAAACTCCAACCCTAAAGGTGGTAAAAAAATGAACAAACTTAAAAAAAATTCCTTAAAAATCGAGAATTATAGTTAAGTGACAATTACAATATATTTTAATGTATTTTTGTATGCTGAATAAAATGGTATAAAGTTCATTTTTCTAAGTCCTATTGTTAATGAGATAATGCATATTTTTGTAACGATTATCGTTATTAATAGTTCTACGTTGTCTAATTGTAGAACTAGGGTTGAAATTTATATAATTAGTTGAAGCCGTGAAACATTAGCCTTTATAAAAAATACTGCAGAATGGATTTCGATTGAACTTGCATTAATAAATTTCCAGGGGTAATTTTAGTATATTGCATATTGTTACATAGTTCTTTAGCAAATCATACTGTAAATGATTAAATAAAGAAGTTGGTCTTTAATAGCCAAATTTTGTGCAAAAAATAGAAAATATAACAGAGCAATGACGTTTATTTCGTTTTACAGCATTGCGAAGGACAATCAAAGTAAAGGTGCATATTGCTTTAAAACACAAGATGACCAAATTCAGGGGTATATTTCGTTTGGAGAACCGACCAGCGTAGCGGGCAAAGCCTGCTAGTAATAAAATAAAAGTAACATGCTGTTTTAGCAATCTCTAACAGTGAAAATGGGATTTTCTCGTCAAGATGGCGTAAAACAAAAACCGCGCCAACCCCGGAGCGTTTGCGACAGCTTTTCCAATTTAAAATGCATGCCGTTCGCACTTTTCATTTAAAATAGAAAATAGAAAAATAAAAAATAGGTACTTTTCCGTTATACGGACACCATGCCAAAATGTATGCTAATGCATAATGTATGTAAATGTATGTAAATGTATATATGTAAATGTATGTAAATGCATGTAAATGTATGTATTAAATGTATGCAAATGTATGCTTGGCGACAATGGTGTCCGTATAACGGAAAAGTACCAAAAAATAGTATCATAAATCAAAACATTTGATTTCAGAATCAAAGTATCGTTTCTAATTTGAACATGTGAAGAATAAAAACTGGTATTGGCGATTTTAAAAATGCTATTGGCGAGATTTGCACCCAAATAACATAAAAGTACTTAATGATGTTATGTATTTTATAAATGTATATTAAATTACGATTTGGAACGCGATTGGTCATTAACAATGGTAAATATGATTGGCAAACAATCATTTTAGGTGATCTCTCTTCCTGCCACGTATAATACATAAAAATCAAATTAACTAACAATTCGTTTCGAAATTTGATTCATTAAATATTATTACATGACCTGTATTTGTTTACATTCAACTTCGTCAAGAAAAGATTCTTTAGGAAGTTGAGTTGTAAAGCACTTCATCAAGCAGAATTATGTTAAACTTTGATGGTCTTACAGGTCCTGGTGCGAATTACTTTTTTGACACCAGGCAGCGCTCCAAAAAATCATTCACGGAAAACTTACTTTACGAACGATTATATCCATGGTTTAATGGTTTAATATTTTAAACCTTCACGACGAATGAATCTTATTATTTTTTTTTGTTTACTTTCATGGATAGAGAATTTGAATTGCGAAGCTAATTTCAACTGAAGTTATTGCAGAATATATACCTAATTGAACGTAAGTCACCTCTCAAATATTAATTTATTTTGAACGATCTTTCTAAAAATGTAACTTTTATGCAGTTTTATTAGAAAAATAATTTTGAATAAAAATGGCCGCATGGCATATGAAAAAGCGATACGGGCATACCGGAACTGTTGAGGACAGTCACATGACTTACGGTTTTATTTTAGAGGATGTAATTTTTCAATTTAACAGACAATTAACTTTAAGAAAAATTAGCAATCATTATGAACATTGCATTAAAAACGCAATGTTAAAAAAAAGTGCATAGGTCTCGAAAGAAAATTCATATTAAATCCGTCACAAACAGATTACGTATAAAGATTGTATGTCCGACTGTTACGATTTCTGCTTTTTTCCATAATATAGGAGAAATAATCTATTTTTCTCTCTTCAGATGGAAAATTACTTTTATAATTATTTTGTCTCTTTTTTTATTTATTTATTATTAATTATTTTTTTGTTTTATTTATTATTCTTTTTTTTTGTTTTATTTATTATTAATTTTTATTTATTAATTTTTGTTTTATTTATTATTATTTTTTGTTTTATTTATTATTAATTTTTATTTATTTATTTTTGTTTTATTAATTATTATTTTTTGTTTTACTTATTACTATTATTATTTTAATTTATTTTTTTATTTATTTATTCATCTTTTTGTTTCTATCATTTTGGAGGCAGTGTCCTCTTCCGCATTTCCCCCACTATGATTGCTGTTTTCCTTTCAGCTAGTGCCACCTGTTGCATCCTTTGTGTGCTCTCCTCTCTGCCATTCTGTATATTTGTGACTTTGTCTCCTTTACGGACACGGATTCACTTTGGCTGATGACGGGCTGTTAAAAATTTCCAGTCCGAAACACGACCTGTGTTGTTGTTGGCGTGTCAGAGAAAGTGCCAAGGCACTTCTCTGAAAGAAGGGATGCCAGAGCTTCAAGAGAGGTTGGACTTCTAGAGCTCGTCTCCTAAGTTTGAACCAATTCCAGATGAGAGACCTGCATCTGGATTGGTACCCCCAGAGTTAACGCTTATATAGAACTTGGAGGACTTTGGAGCCACGAACAGATTTAACGTGCACCAGCTCCCATTAACGTACACAGCAGAGGCAGACGAGAGAGGATAGACGATGCACCCTCCCAACGATTGACCGTGGTCGATGCTGCTTGGCTTTCGGCGATCTTACGAGAGCCGAGCTTTACCGTCCGCGCTACTGCGGGACAACGCGACCTGTGTGTTCTTTGTTTTTATGTGGATTTATACAAAGTTTCAATATTCAATTATATAGTTCTTTCAGTGACAACATGAGTGAAATATACAAATGCATCTTACTTAAAATGTGGAATCTAGAAATTTAGTTAGGCTGGATTAACGACACTTAAATTTGGTTGAAATCTTGTATTAGTATCCATGAAAGTTCATAAAATTTGGCCCTTGAACAAACATTTTCTATTAAAATTATGATAATTTACTGTGAAAAGAAAGTGTAAAGAAGGAGATTCCAATTATATTTGCTGAATTCGAAAATAATACATATCCAGGGTGCAATTCGTTGATTCAGGTCATCGTGTTAAAAAACTCCTTCTCCAACACAGCACGAGATGTTTAAAAACTCCTTTCCAACACAGCACAAATGTTAAAAAACTCCTTTTAAAATACAGCGCAAGATGTTAAAATAACTAGTTTTTCAAAACAGCCCAGTTCTCTTCAATAATCAGCAAACGCGCCATGTATCATTTCGCACATATTTACAATCCTCGTAGAAGCGAGCGCAGTGCCTGAATGAGTAATTTTTTCCTCGCTGTTTCTCCTCCCAGCAGAGCTGTGTATCAGTATTCGTTCCGTCACTTTTCGGCCAGTGTTTTTCTTCCCTGGAAAGGCAACCGGTGAGGATGTGTTTTTGGAACTGGTTAAGCGAGTGGGGGTAAAAACGATAGCATGTGAGGGTGGTGTTCCTTTTCTCAGATTCGAGATTGCTTCTCGGCTGAGAAGGAGCTAGCCTAAGTAATTAGTTATGCTGATCCTGTTATTTTTAAATGTGAAATTATGTTCCCTGTTTTATCTCCAAGATCTACTATTGCTTTTACAAGATGACAAGAGAATGATACTGAAAATTACCTTTAAATTCTTTACTAAATTTGTTATCATCTCAATAGATTACTGCAGAAAAATACTTTATGTGAATGGAATACAGATTGTCAAAATTCTTTTGAAAAGCAAAAAATATCATATTTCATAACGTGTTTTAAGAATTTATGATCCTAAGTTACCCCTTCATATGTTTGTTGATGCCTCTCAGGTAGCAGTAGGTGCAGTTATTAAACAACCCGACCAAAATACTTTTTTACACCCTATTGATTACTATTCAAGAATTTTACAGAGTTATGAACAAAATTATTTTATTACTGAACTTGAATGTCTTGCCATTGTAGATACTCTTGATCCATTTTATCATTATTTTCACGGATTAAAATTTACCATCCACACTGACCATGCATCTGCTGTATGATTAAAAAAGGCTAAGAACTTAAGAGGAAAATTATTTAGATGGTCCTTAAAGCTCAGTATGTTTGATTATGAGATAAAATATGAAAAAGGTTCCACAAATGTCAAAGCTGACATGTTGTCTACTGTAATCAACATACTAGTTAATTATTAGATAGGTAAGAAATTATAGAGATGCAACAAAGGGATAATGTATGAGATAAAAATTATAAGAAGGAAAACGGAATAATTATTATTAGAAAGAAAGACTTAAAAAAATTGTAATTCCTATGTCTTTAAAAAAGAAACTACTTCATGTTGCTCATGACAATTTTGGTCAACTTGGAATCCAAAAAATGTTTAATTATATTTCTACAAATTATTAGTGGCCTAATATGACTCAAGATATTACTCAATTTGTTAAACATTGTGACATCTGCCAAAAAAAAAAAAAATCTAGACAAAAAAGATTTGGCTTATTACAAGCTATGCCAGCCATAGATCAACCTTTTCCATGTCTTTCTATTGATACTGTGGGTAGATTTAATTATTATAATTCAACAAAAAAGCCTACACATAATAATAGATCAGGCTATTAGATATGTTTGGTTTTTTCCATCAAAAAGTGTTACTACTGAATTTATACAAACTGTTTGAAACATTTTTTAATATACAAACACCTGAAAAAATACTTAAAGATAAGCATAAATCATTTACTTCCTCTAAATTCAAAGGATTTCTTCGTAAACGTAATGTTAAACAGCGTTTTACATCAGAACATCATCCTTAAACCTGTGGAAAATTCGAGAGAGTAAATCAAACATTAGTTACTAGATTAAAATGTAAATTTAATTTCACCACCTCTAAAATTCCTTGGAGCAAATTATTAGACCAAGTCATCCAAGAATACAATAATACCCCACATTCAATAACCAAATTTCCTCCTGCTTATTTGTTTTATGGCCAATACCTTATGAATACCTCTGAAACAATATTACTATTCTCTTGTAACTGAAGCCCTTAAAATTACAAAAGCGCGACATAGTGAATTTCACATGAAGTGTAAAAGATTATATGATAGAAATTAAATAAATATACAATATCTTGTATATTTATTAATGAGAAAATACAATATCTTGTCCTTTATGGAGAATTTAAATACCCAAATACTAGAAAATTAGAACCTATATTTTCAGGACGATATAAAATAATTAATACATTATCGGATGTCACCTATGAAATTGGTAAATAAAATTTTAATACTGCCCGAAACTCGGATATTGTTCATGTTTCCAGATTACGTCCATATTCTCCACCTGGAGAATTCAAGATGTTTCATAAGCGATGACCACAACACCAACAAACTAAAGTTAAAACAATAGCTTAAATATATATTTTATAAACTTTTATTTAAAATAATGATTACAGTAGCTAGCAAACAGCTTTCTTTTCGACACGTCAAGTATATCCTTTTGGGTGTGCAACATGGATATTTACTTCCTTGAGGTTTTTTGTTTAAATTAACTTTTTTATGCAGACATAAATTGTTTATTTTAAGTTTAAGAACTTCAGTTAATGTTGAAAAATAGAGGTAGTTCATTTAACTTTGCATCACAATAACACCTTTGTTTAACTCTTACTTTACTAAATTATTTTTGTCAAATTTTAATCAATAAATAAATAAAAAAATCATTAATTCTTTCTAATAATTATATAATAATAAAAACTGATTATAAGCAAATTCATTTTCTTCTTATTTTTAGCACTTTCCAACCTAGTTGAAAAGTGGTTATGACTTCGGTTTGTCTGCCGTATGGCCGTCTGGCCGTCTGGCCGTCTGCCGTCTGTCCGTGCTCTAACTCCCCCCGCTCTAACTATGTCCGTGCTCTAATTTTCTAGTATTTGGGTATTTAAATACTAGAATATGCTCGGATTGCTCTGTAATTTTTATATGTTATTGTCTTTATCTATAGCATGTTCCCTATTGCAACGGAAGTGTGTAGCACTGATAGTTTTTTACAGGGACACTCAAAAGAATTCCGTTACATTGCGGTCTATGGGGAAAAATCATTTGCGGTTTATTTAAATAATGTTTCACTATTGTAAACGCATTGAAATTTATATATATCACTAAAGTCCATTAGAAGAAGCTTAATATGGAATAGGGTGTGCATAGCACTTATAGTTACTTTACAGGGACAGTCAAAAGAATTCCGTTACATTACGTCTATGGAGAAAAATCGTCTGCGGTTTATTTAAATAATGTTTCACTATTTTAAACGCATTGAAATTTATATATATCACAAAGGCGCATTACAAGAGGCTTACTACAGAATAGTGTGTGTATAGCAGTCATCGTTCATTTACAGGGACACACAAAGAATTCTCTACTGTCTGTTAACAATAATTCCTTGAAGTGCGTTTTAAGTTACTGAACGCGATTTTAATTTTAACTCGCTTTTTGTCTGTTATGTGGTGTGTATAAATTCTGGAGATCCAATACAGGGCAGCACAAAAGTTCGCGAACACATTTCCGTTTACTGACAGAAACTCCAGAAAGATAATTTTAAACTGTGCTACGCGTTTCCTAACTAAACTAAAATTTAGCATCATATGTAGTATATATACAAATCTATAGATCCTATACAGGGCTGAATAAAAGTATTCGGATATTTTTCCGAATATTGTATCTGTTGGAAATTCTTGAAATTATGTTTTTAAATATGTTATGCGTTATCCAAATTGTTTACTTAGATGTTATCTTTTAGCTTATTAAACGGTAGGTGTTGTAAAATTATTTTGGAAGCGTTGGAAAGTGCTACATAATCTATTCTTGAAGCATGATTCTTCGTTATTGTTTATTTTCACACTTCTTATTCTTTATTCCATTTTTCTTATTATTTATTTGATATCTGGGTTTACCTGCCACATGTAGAAAAGATTCAATTCTACATCTTACAGTAAAAATTGGTAAATATATTGTTGATGATATTGTTGTGTCGCTTTCTTTGCAATTTTATTAAAATAAAATAATAAATCGTTGTTTTAAAAAATATATACAGAAAAGTTTCTTGACAACTATTTAATGTTGCTTAAAATTTAACTAAGCAAAGTAATAATTACGCATTTAATTGATGCATTAATTATCAAAATTTAACCATATATTTCAAGAAATTTTATTACGTTGGCCAATCTAAGCATTTCTGACATTGATAACAAAATCAAGATGTAAAGTTTGAACATTCAACTTTGCATATTAAACATTACCATCCTTTAGGATGGTAATATTATTTTTTTCGTGTTTTTTTTCCTGTTAAAATATTGCTTATTTCTCTTAAAATATAAAATAAATAAATAAATAAATAAATAAAAAGAATATGCAAGTTAATTTCATTCAGATGGCACATCCAAAGTTCTAATCACATTTGAATTTCAAATAAGAACATTAAAATCAAGTTACCCGAAATCTGCTGAATTATTTAAATAAAGTAAGATGTTTCTAAATTATAGTTTTAAACATTTATTCGTTTTTCCGTACTGGAAATATTTATGAAACATTACAAGTCTGCATTTTCTTTTCATTAGTAACAAAAAATGAAGTATTGGGTTAATGAATAAATCATTGCCGTTTAAATTTGCCGATTGATATTTTAGGGTTGATTTAGCTTTTATAAGTTATTTAAAAATATGTCGGGATAACAAAAATAATGGGCGTTTGTCATGCCGGTGACGTCAGGTTTATGGCAACCCTTTTTTTTTCTCTCTACTACTGCGGAGTAAGAGAGACGGTAGATGTTTGGCGGGAGGCCAGAGTGACAGGTTGTGTGGTGCTGTGGGCACGTCATGAAATAAATAAATTATAGGTGTTAATAGAAGGAATATTAATATAGTTTAACTGCTGCTACTGATATTCTTTATATATATGTGTGCTGTATGTTTTCCTGTGATGTGCCGTCTCAATAAACTTGTTTATTGTCAATTAGCTGCATGTTTGTGTCACAGAGCAATAGCAATATAAGAACAAAAATGATATGTGGCAAAATATCGAGCTTGAAAATTTAAAAAAGAAGTGAACGACCAGAAACACGAAGGAAAGAAGGTCATTTATAAAGGTGTATCACACGCTCTCGTACTTAGAACCAGAGCTTGGATTTATGATTGAAGTAAGTTGCATGTTTTTGTATGTTTATTCCTGAAGCAAATAAAAAAGAACTTGCAGAATTGAATAATGTTTGAGAAATATTTATGAAGATTTATATATATCATTATTGGTAGTATGAACTTTATTTGAAACGAGATAGTATAGATATTTATAGAGTATATTTATAGTATTAATAAATAAGTGCTAAGACTAAAAACAAAAATGTTTAATGTTAAAGGGTTAAGGAAAGAAGACTTAGTTGTTGTTGCCACGGAATTGGGCCTAAAAGTAGAGAGTGAGCACAGGATAATTGATTTAAAAGCATTAATTGAGGGAAGTGATCAGTATTCAAAAGATAATGAATTTATAAAGGAATTTTTAAATACAACGGTGTCAGACCGCATAGAAAGAGAGAAGCGTGATGCAGAAGTCGCGAAAGTCGACAAAGAAATGTCTAAGACAGAACAAGATACGTTATTAGAAATTGAAAGAACTAAGCTGGAATTAGTTAAAGCGCAGTTAGAGATGGCTAAAATACAAAGCGAGTATAGAAATTCTGACACAGGGGTGGATGGACCTAAGCCTAATTCGTTAGAAGCACTAATCAAAAGCGTAAAAACGTTGACTATTACAGTCCCCAGCAGGCCTGAATCATGGAATTTATTTTTTACTTCGCTAGAGAAAGCATTCGAAATTAAAAATGTCGCAGAGGAATTAAAGGTGGAGATTTTGTTTAATTCGGTCGGAGAACGGGCGGAGCACTTGTTAGTGTACGCAAACACGGAAGAAATGAAAGATTAACAAAAGGTTAAGGCGTTAATCTTAAAAGAATTTCAACCCACACCAGAGGCTTGCCTAGAAAACTTTCTTTCTGCGAAGAGATCGAGAAACGAAAATCATATGCAATTCGCGAGTAGGCTCAGAGCCAATTGGAATTTCTATTGTGAACTGAGAAAAGTAAATGATTTTGACACGCTTAATGAGTTAATTGTAAGCGATAGATTATTAAGTTCACTAGATTCGGAGACGCGAAGCTATGTCAGGATAAAACAATTAGATAATTGGTTAAAACCACGACAAATTGCGCAAGTATGCGACAATTGGTTTACGTCAAAGGGTAGAACATTTTCGGAATTATATGATAAACCGGTAAAACCCCGTAATCATGACGAATCCGGAACTGGAAATTACAATAATGGAAAATATATACCACCCCATGTTAGAAATAATTTTAATTTTCGTAGCGATAAAAAATAAACACACCAAAAGAATGTAGACTTTGTAAACAAACGACGCATTTGCGATTTTGTCCGAATAATAGAGAAAAAGATAAAATTGGAAGTTTTCAAAATCAAACAAAAAAAGATTCTTTTGTCGGAAAAAATAAACAGGATGATAAAATAGTCGCCAAGGTTGAAACACTCTGTTTTGGAAACGAGCCAATAAGTACACAACCACTTCAATTTGAACAGTTGTGGATAGGGGGAAAGGAGATTAAATGTATTATTGATAGTGCGGCAGAAATACCTGTAACAAACTCTAATCAATTACCGGATTCATTTAGAAATAATGAAAATTCAAAAATTCAGTTAATATCGGCTTTTGGAGAAAGAATAGTTGCTAATCTTATGACACTACCAGTAGCTTTAAAATCCGGAGAGTCAAATTGTATATTTAACAACAGTGTAGATGTACTGTTTGCCGTTACGGATAAATTATATGGGGCATGTATTATAACACCGACTGTTTATGAAATCTTACAGTTAGCTAGTAACGAGGGGGGAAAGAAATGTTCTTCGGAAGATGATAGACATAAATGTTTTTTGGCGCCAGTCAATGATACGCGATCGGAAAAGGGAAATGAAATTGAAAGAAAAGAGGGGGAAGGCAACCAAACAGAGGGGGATGATATAAATATTGAAAATTTATGCTGGCGAGGTGAAAATCAAAACGCGGAGAGATAATTAACGATTAGTTGTATTGAAAGGAAAGATGATAACGGAGATTTGAATGCAGGTCAACGATCAGATGCAAGTATATACAGGGAGCAACAGAAGAGTAGCGAAACGTTACAGGGTGCTTTCAAACACGCGGAAAATGGTAAAAACGGGTTCATTATAGTAGATAATTTGCTTTATCATAAAGAAAGAGTCACGGGGGATTGTGTTACGCAATTAGTGGTACCAAAAGTGAGGAGGGGGGAAATTTTAAAAATTGCTCATGAATCGATTTTCGCTAATATTCTCGGCATGAAAAAAACAAAAGAAAGAATTCGTTATTCATTTTATTGGCCGAATATGTCACGGGATGTAGAGGACTATTGTAAATCTTGTAAAGACTGTCAGTTACGGAGTAGAGAAAGGGCTAGCGATCAGATACCCATTGTCCCAATTGAGAGGCCGGAACTTCCGTTCGACGTTGTAAATATTGACATAATTGGAAAAATTGAACCACCTTCAGCGCGTCGACATCAATATGTACTTACCTTAGTGGATCAACATTAGCGGTGGCCGGAGGCGGTCCCGTTAAGAACAATTACGGCTAAAGCTACGTGCGATGCATTATTAGAAATATTTATGCGAACAGGGATACCCCGCGTAATAGCGAGTGACCAGGCAAGGAATTTTGTTTCAGGTTTAATACAGGAGTTTCATGCTAGGCTAGGAGCGGCTCCTAGATTTGCGACGCCAGGGCATCCGCAAAGTGGGGGTTTGGGGAGCGATATAACCAGGTTCTGACACGCATGTTACACCATATAATTCGGAGCGATTCCAAAAATTGGGATAAACACATTCCTTATTTATTATTTGCCTATAGAGAAATTCCGAATAGTACCACTGGAGTATCGCCATTCAAATTAATGTACGGAAGGGAGGCGAGGGGCCCATTAGCAGTATTGAAATCTACATGGTCAGGAGAAATACCACTACCCATAAATCTTGGAAAGAGCGCGACCGAATATCTTCAGGAGCTAAAAATTAATTTAGAAAGGGCGGCGGAGCAAGCAGCAATAGTAGCGGAAGTTAAACAAGGCTCGTATGTGAAGTACGCTAATCAGAGAGCGATTTACAAGGAATTTAGACCAGTGGACCAGGTATATCTATTAATCCCGGATTCCACGAACAAACTTTATGCTAGGTGGACGGGACCAGCCGAAATTGTAGCACGCTATAAGCCTGATTCTTACAAAGTAAAATAAATAAACGGGAATGTTAAGAATATTCATGTAAATAAAATAAGAAAATTTATTCCTAGGGTACGGGCAGTGGGAGTAATCTTCGAAAATGAAGAAGAATTAGGAGAAGTCCATCGCACACCCAGTGTGAAAGATAACCCAAATTTATTTGACATAGAAGAAGTAGATTTAAAGCACCTAGAAAATACAGAAATAAATGAGATGTTAGATGTATTATACAAATATAAAGATTTATTTTCAAAAAAGGTACAAATAGCTAAGGTAGGAGAGCGCAAAATTAGATTAAACGGCGAAGAAATGAAAAAGCCATATGTTTATAGAATTCCAGAGGCGTTGAAGCCACAAGTAGACAAACAAATCGAAGAAATGCTAGAGTTAGGGCTGATTGAAGAGAGTGATGCGGAGGCGCCACACCCGGTAGTGCGCGTGATGAAGAAAGATGGGGCCCTCCGACTGTCCGTAGACTTTAGAGCTTTAGATGCAGTTACTAAAACTGACGATTTTCCGATTGAAAACGCAAAGGATCTTTTGTTCAATATTGGCAGGGCCAATGTAATAACTACAATCGACTTGCTGAAAGGATATTGGGCCATACCGCTGGAAGCAGAAAGCCAGGGTTTAGCATGTTTTATGACTCACAGAGCTCAATATTGCTTCAAAGTGATGGCCTTTGGGCTCCGGAATGCAGCTGCGACCTTTCAGAGAGAAATAAAGCACTTTAAAAACACAGGAACTTTGCTAGAGCGTATATAGATGATATAGCAGTTTTTTCGGAAACGTGGTCTGAACATGTGACGCACCTTGACAAGATATAACTTCGAGAATTACGGTTTTCAGTGAACTTGAAGAAGTGCGCCTTTGCAAAAAAACAGATTAAGTATTTAGGACATGTCATCGGGTCCGGCAGCCATCGAACCGACCCAGACAAAGTCGAAGCCATCCGAAAATTAACCGTACCAGAAACAAAAAAAGAACTTAAGAGTGTCCTTGGATTGTGCAATTACTACCGCGATTACCTGCCTAAGTATGCTGAAACAGCATACCCTCTGACAGAACTTACTAAAAAGAACAGTCCCGAGAAATTGTGCTGGTTGGAGGAACATGATAAAGCATTCAACGAATTAAAGAGGGGTCTCGTTGAGGCACCTAGTCTTTATACACCTGTGATAGGGTTACCACTCACCATTCAATGTGACGCATCTGCAATAGGCATCGGTGCATGTCTATCTCAACAGAAAGATGAGAGACTATTTCCAGTCAGTTATGCCAGTCAAAAGCTCACCAAAACTCAACAGGCTTGGCCGACCATTGAACGGGAGGCCTATGCGGTTATCTGGAGTCTAAAAAAGTTCGAGACTTGGATTTTTGCTTCGCCCGTGGAACTTATCACCGATCACAATCCACTGACTTTCATCACCAAACATTCTCCCCAATCTTCCAAACTGCAGCGATGGGCACTGGCTTTGCAGAAATATGACATTACTATTTCACACTGTCCTGGTGCAAAGTTGACGAACGCTGATGCACTATCGAGACTGGAGACAACAGACTAATAAAATTGACTGTAGACTTTTTATGGACAATTAATGACTTTTATGAAAAAAAGAAACTTTTGATAGTTCACAGTCGTTTGTGTTGCAGCTCTAATTCTATACCATCTATTTCATATTAATTTGTATTCTGTTTCTTATTGTTATTTGTATTTAGTATTTTGAAACATTAATTGTATTTTTATATTGCAGTAGCTAGCAGCGAGAGTTTCCAGGAATGGTTCAGGATGTTTAAGTATTTTTTTTGTATTTCTTTATATATATATATTGTAGTTTATTAATGTTCATTAGTAGTTTACTGTTAAAGAAGGAAGTACAGTGAAGTCACCAGTCTGGATTTCAGATTGCAAAGGTGGCATACCCCTTTTACAATCTTAGGTGGGGGGTGTCATGCCGGTGACGTCAGGTTTATTGCAACCCTTTTTTTTCTCTCTACTACTGCGGAGTAAGAGAGACGGTAGATGTTTGGCGGGAGGCCCAAGTGACAGGTTGTGTGGTGCTGTGGGCACGTCATGAAATAAATAAATTATAGGTGTTGATAGAAGGAATATTAATATAGTTTAACTGCTGCTACTGATATTCTTTATATATATGTGTGCTCTATGTTTTCCTGTGATGTACCGTCTCAATAAACTTGTTTATTGTCAATTAGCTGCATTTTTGTGTCACAGTAGCAATAGCAATATAAGAACAAAAATAATATGTGGCAAAATATCGAGCTTTAAAATTTAAAAAAGAAGTGAACGACGAGAAACACGAAGGAAAGAAGGTTATTTATAAAGGTGCATCACAGCGTTTTTGATTTTATCAAATATAGAAACTGTTTTATTAACGAAAAACTCTAAGCAATTCAATGCATTACAGATAGTGTACTATCCGTCATTGTTAACGGCATCTTCTGAATGTTCAACAAGATTTTTGATGTTCTGGGATTTGAATCTACTGCTTTTGACGCAAAGATATTGGCTAACGAGCATTGGAACAGTAATAAATAGAGAATTCATTTTCGGCTTGTGTTGAATGATACTCTGTGCATCTTGTTGGCAAGCAATCCGATGAGGAGTAGGATAATACACAGGGTATTTAAAAAAAGTATTAGATGAATTTTAAAATGTTATAGTGTTACAACAAAAACAACTTTTGATTAGGAAACAAGGGTCGTAATCCATTTTTTCACTGAAATATATTCGGTGCACAGCCCAATCTGAGCCTAAATATAGTTCATAACATTAAGTACAAAAGAAGGATATTTAAAAGCAATTTTTGTGTAGTCGTGTTTTTAAATTGTGCCTTATTGAACGATAAAAGTTTACGATCGGACAGGATCTAAGATGATGTTCCTTAAAAACTTATCCCCACAAAAAGAAAGAAATAAAACAGCTGAAGTATCGTTATTTATATCCTACGTTTAGGTAATTTGGTTGGACTTTCCTTTAACCGTGCAATATCATTCATGTATGGGAACTCACTAATACATTAAACATCTCAAAATTTTCAATGCTAATTTTTCAATGTTACTTAAATTTTGCGATTGGAACATCCGACTAGTTCATTATATCATCGTTTCAAAAGTTTCAAAGAGATAGATATTCTTTGATTAGTAGTTTTAATTAGGGATATTTTAATTTACAAAAAAATATGAACATATTTTATTTTTTCGATTATATTGCTGGTATTTAATTTTCAAATAAATAATATTTTAAGGATAAATTCTTCCAAACATAAAATAATGACGTCTCAAACTTTATACATTTTCCAAATAGTTGAAAAGTGTTTAAGAAATCTGTCTTTCTGGTCCTCAAGCCGTCTGCTGTACGAACTCTAACTCGCGTAAACATGCTCAAATTGCCACGTAATTGATATATGTTATTGAGGTTCATTATGACAAGTTCTGTAATGAAAATGAACTGTGTAGCATTTATAGTTCGGTTATAGGACACTCAAAAATATTCCGTTCTATTATGGTCAATGGGCAAATAAACTTTTGCAATGTATTTTAATGATGTTATACTTTTTCAAACACGTTGAAACAGCTTACTGTAGAATATGGCGTGCACAGAATTCTATCGTTCATTTATAGAGACACACAAAATAACTCGGTTACAGTACTGTCTATGAGCGATAACTGCTGGAAGTGCGTTTTCAGTTGTGAAATGCGTTTTTATCTATTTGGAAACTGATTGACTTTGGTTTTATTTGGGTTTATTTGTGTATCTGTAATGTTGTATACAGATGAAGGATTCAGAATAGAATTCGAAACGTGTAATTTTTATCGTATTTACGTTGTACAGGGTGATTTTTTTTAAAGTTGTGAAAGTAAAACCCTATAAAACAAGAACGAAAAATCATGCGTCAAGCATAGATTATGTAACACTTTCCAACGCTTCCAAAATAGTTTTACAAATCATACCGTTTAATAAGCTAAAAGATAACATCTAAGTAAACAATTTGGAAAACGCATAACATATTTAAAAACGTAATTTCAGGAATTTACAACGTATACAATATTCAAAAAAATATCCGAATACTTTTATTCAGCCCTGTATAGGATCTATAGATTTCTATATATACTACGTAGGATGCTAAATTTTAGTTCAGTTAGGAAACGCGTAGCACAGTTTAAAATTCTCCGTCTGGAGATTCTGCCAATAAACGGAAATGTGTTCGCGAATTTTTGTGCTTCCCTGTATAGGATCTACAGAATTTATACACACTACGTAATAGACAAAAAGCGAGTTAAAGTTAAAATCGCGTTCAGCAACTTAAAACGCACTTCCAGGAATTATTGTTAACAGACAGTAGAGAATTGTTTTGTGTGTCCCTGTAAATGAACGATGACTGCTATACACACAATATACTGTAGTAAGCCTCTTGTAATGCACCTTAGTGATATATATAAATTTCAATGCGTTTAAAATAGTGAAACATTATTTAAATAAACCGCAGACGATTTTTCTCCATAGACGTAATGTAACGGAATTCTTTTGAGTGTCCCTGTAAAAAAACTATTAGTGCTACACACTTCCGTTGAAATAGAGAACATGCTACAGATAACGACAATAACATATAAAAATTGCAGAGCAATCCGAGCATATTTACGGAAGTTAGAGCACGGACAGACGGCAGACGGCAGACGGCAGACGGCCAGACGGCAGATGGCCATCCGGCTAGACAAACCGAAGTCATAAACACTTTTCAACTAGGTTGGAAAGTGTTAAAAAGAACCACTGATCCAAATGACCTGAAATTTCACCAGTGTGTTGCCAAAGCAATGAGGATTTTTTAGGCATCGTTAAAAAACCCTTAAAATCTCACCGACAGATGGCGCTGTATATACAGTAAAGTCGGGAGACGAGCTTGCGCACGACACATGCACAGTGGCGCTAAAAACATGAAGCACGCACACCTCGTGTTCATTATTCTACGGATATTTTAGCAATGACTGTGCAATTGACACGTTGTTAGTGAAACTGTATTATAAGAATAATGACAGCGCAGCAACTGCTCTTAAGGAATTTAGGACACTTAAGAATCTAAGAAAAGGTCCAATGACGACAAAAGGCCTACGGAATATGGTTTTAAATTTGAACACACTGGACGTGCGCAAGCTTGTCTCCCGACTTTACTGCATATACAGCGCCATCTGTCGGTGCAATTTTAAGTTTTTTTTTAACCACGCCTAAAAAATTCCCATTGCTTTGGGAACATACGGGTGAAATTTCAGGTAATTTGGATCAGTGGTTCTTTTGTTATAGGATTTTTATTTTCACAACTTTAAAAAAAATCACCCTGTATATTAGTATTTTAGTATTTTAGTGAATGTCTGAAGTTTTACCAATTGTAACGTGTCAATTAAGTATCCAGACGTAACATGTTTCTGTTGTTAAAAATGTAACAATTTTCTTTCTATATTACTTGGTATGTATAAATTCCACTGATGATAAACAGTGATGCACAAGAGCGACCGACTGCATTTTCGTTTTTTGGCAGAAAATCCTGAAAAGAATTTTCAATTGTGTTATGTATTTTCTAACTGAACTAAATTTTAGCATACTATCCAGATATAGATCATATACAAGGCTTCACAAAATAATTTTAATACTTTTTCGATTATGAACGGTAATTGGGTTCTCTTGTCTGTTACGCGTTTTCAAAATAGTTTACTTAGATGTCATATTTCACCTTATTAAACGGAGAAGATTTGTTACAGCATTCTAAATACGTTGGAAAGTGTTTCATATCTATACTTCAAGAATGATTTTTATTCGTTGTTTTCTTAAATATTGGAAACTTATTTTTTCTCTCAGGTTTCTGATTGCCCTTCCTCCATATTGTTTATAAATATAATGGGGGGGAGGGTGATTACTGAGTAAGAATACGGTTTATATCATACTTTTGTAAACGTCCTTCATATCCATACAAAACTTTTTCTTACAATGTAAAATTAAAAAAAAAAGGAATCACCGTAAGATAACATAATGTATATTCATAAATTTCAATGTTCATAAATTACATACACTATTTAGTTGTGCATACTTGGCAATAAAAATGCATCCTTGGATATCTTTTCATGAAAATTTAAGGTTAAATAATTTATGTAGATAAAATAAAGGTAAGACAAATTTGCAAAATAATATTTCGGAAAATATGATTCGAAAAAAAATAATATATGTGGAAGGATATTTTATAAAATGGAAATGAAATGCAAAATACTTTAATCCTAACAATATTGCAATATTCCCTTTTCGCTTTTTTAAAAAAACTGATATCATCCACATCAAAAATTTAAAATCTTGATTTATTCCGTTTTGCGCGAGAGGATTTTCTTAATGCTATCGCAAAAGTATTGAATAAATATTGCTTTTTTCTGTATTCATATTGATACTACATTGATTTTTATTCTTGTATTGCTTTAAAAAAATGTGTGCAAATGATAATTTGAATATATTTTTTGATTTGTTCTCATGTTGTCACAAATTATAACACACAAAAATAAGAATCTGGCATTAATTTAATTTTTAATTTTTATTTAAATTTTAGAGCCACATTCATATTATACCCATAATTACTTTGTTTAAACCTGTTTGGTGTATTTTGCAATGAGAAACTGAGATTAATAGAATGTCAAAAAAATAATGTGTAAAACTTGTCTTGTATGAAATTGAATATATATTTTGAAAGGGCAGCGTAGAACCAAGATAAATCAAACTAGAAATGCAAATATAACTATATAGTGTTTTATATTGCGTTAATTGTCAGCACTAAAACTGGTTTTAAAACTTTTTTTTATTTCCTTTTTGTTCTAGTAGATGTACTTGATTTTTTTTTCGTATTTACTCTGATATTTATTTATCCTGGGCTTGTAAAACTTTCAGCCATCTTAAAGTCTAGAAGATCTGATTGCTCATTATAGAATCTACTTTTTCCGGAAAAATGCACGATTTATTTCACACAATATTATTAAAATGACTGAGAATTCTCTGAAGCAGCATCCCCACCAATTTTAGCTTCAAGAGACGACTAAAATTATTGTTTCATTTATTTTCTGAATGAAATATTTTTTAGACATACATAACTTCTTATTATTTTATACTTTGTACTGAGAAAATGAAAATTAATAACAATTACATTTTACTGATTATGTACAGAAACATACCTCATATTCTACCATAAAAACTTTTCGATTAATGCAGAATTCCATAGTATACGGATTACTTGTTTACAGGTTTTTCAGCATAAGATTCTAGGAAAAATACATAATTCTTAAACACATAATTTATAAAATGTTTAGCCTAAATTTAAATTTCATTACTCTCTTTATCACATTAAATACGGTGAACGAAAATTCATTGATTCGAAGAAAACACATTTGCTACAGAGTATATACTTATGATTATCTTAAAGTAAGGTGCTTTTACATAAAAATAAATAAATAAATAAATAATCTGCTATAATTCACGATCATTTTAGTTATAGTTTATTTATCACGGTTATTTTGTATTCTGCGACACAGTGGCTGAATCCAGTCCTAAAACGAAATTATCCGATTTCTTGCTGTAGACTTACCTCTAATAAAAAATGAACACATTAAACAATTGCAGTGAAAGGAATCTTAGGATTGTGAATGATGAGCCAAAGTGAAGGCTCTTGCAAGAAAAATGGTAACCTCAAAACCCTCCTCAAAAAGAGATTATTTTAAATTCACAAATACGAAAAATATCCAAATAATTTCTACAATATTTGAGAAACATATTTTATTTACAATGTATGTTTCTGGAAATATTACAAGAATATTCAATGTTTTAAAATTTTAAAAGGCTGAACGTCAATTTTTAATATATATTTATTTCATAAATGTAAGAAATTAGAATGACATGCTTAAATTCAACATACAATATGACACTGAAGCATGCGTTTAGTAATAATAGATATTTGTTTATTACATAAAAATTTATTCTTGTATTTAAAATGATTATATAATTTACTGCTTAATTCAGTTTTTTTAGAATTAAGCTATTTTTAATATGCGAAAGTTATTTAATATCAGTTATTTCAGCTCAATATACAAAGCTATATTCAGCTCAATATAACACATTTTAGGATTATCAATAAAACCAAATTTTGAAATGTTATAATTGTCAAATTGTACCGTGAAGTGTTTCTGACAGTTAAGCTTTTTGTTTTCGAACTAATGATTTAATGGCAAATTCAATTGATAAGTGCACTGGAAAAATTGCAGAAGTATTACTGACATAAAAAAATTATGTGTAGAATTGCTGTTACACATGATTGTGAAACAAATTCTTAACTCTTTAGAAACTTTTAGGAGACAATTCAGTCAGAACCAGAAAAAAACAAGTCGGATGTGTCAATCCCAAAACTTTCTTCTATCTCACACAAGTTTCGCATACACTAAAAAGAATCAGAACCAATTTATATCAACGTCTAACTGAATATAAACTTTTATTAAATTCCGTGCATTATTTCTTGAGATATGACTATCGCAAAAATCGTGTAAATCCTGCAAAATGCGGCGTAGCAGCGCCACCTGCTGGGCGATTTTTACCAAAAACTAATCAGCACCAATTTATGTCAGGGACTAACTGAATATAAAGTTTTATTAAATTCCAAGCATTAGTTCTTGAGATAGAGCTATTGCGGAATTCGCGAAAAATGCTGCATAGCAGCGCCACCTGCTGGGCCATTTTTACTAAAAAATAATCAGCACCAATATACATCAGGGACTAACTGAATATAAAGTTTTATTAAATTCCGAGCATTAGTTCTTGAGATAGAGCGCCCACAAAAATTTTTCACATACAGACAGACAGACAAAGTCACAGGTAGACATTTTCTAAAAATAGTCAAATCGTGTTCAAGACCTTTTAAAACGTATCAATCCGTCGAAAACCGGAAGTCGAAAGATTTCATGAATCCAATACTGTCTTCTTGTAAAGATAGAAGAAAGTAAAAAAAAAATTAATAATAAAAACAATATATTTACACAATTAAGTGATATTTTGCTAACATTTACGGGCTGAGAGGGAAGACTTTCATTTCAAAAATGTTTCCTTAAAATTTGGAAACTTATTTTTTTCTCATGTTACGAACCTATAAAACGTTTATGAGGTAACGGAAGTAATTTTCGTAGCCTGAGTAAATACATAGTTCATTATAATTTTGTAAAGTTGCAATTATGTATCAAGAAACATTTCTTAATTTTTTCCACAAAATTCTTTCTAAAATGTACCAAGAGAACATATTCCATATTCATAAAAATTCATTTGTGGATAGTTTCATAAAATTTTCCTGTAGATAATTTGTTTATTCAGTTCATACATATAGATATAATGTTATTGGAGTATATAAATTAAATCAAGCAGGGCGGTCGCTCTGCCAAGCCAAGCTTAAAAAAAAAAAAAAAAAAAAAAAAAAAAAAACGCCACACAAAAAAAGCCAAGAACTGGACTAAAGAGCGCTACTGCTTACTTACAGAAAGCAACTTCGCAATGTTAAATCGACAAAACATGCCAGATTAAAATATCAGATATCAAATAAACCAAGCGTCGCAGAGGAAAAAAAAACGAAAACTAGAAGAATTTAATGAAGAATTTCTTCAATTTAAGACCAAACTCATCTTCATAAGTAACTTATAAACAGAGATATACATTTTTTTTTTAAAAAAACGTCGAGTTACTTAAAATGATCACTTTTTTCTTCGTCAAACTTTTTTTTTTCAAACAACCTACAGACCTTAATATTCGACAGAATAAAAAAATGATTGCATTTTTGGTCAAGTAATTATGTAATCTATGTGCTTTTATAAAATTCAGTGTAAAAAAAATATTTTCTATCCTTAATTAGCAAAAAACTGTTAATTAACTTGGCGATTAAAAAATTAAGCCAAAACAGAGCTAAAACACGCCAACGACCATGTACCATCTGTGTTATAATAGCACAAATCAGTTACAGATTATAACCACATCAAATTTCATCTGCAAGTCAGCCACTTTCTTCTGAAGATATTTAAAAATAAATAAAACTTCATAATTATAAGAACACACATTTTATCACACAGTTAAATATGACTGAAAACTGTGGCAGATGACTGTTTCCAGCATGAATAAGTATGAGAAATTGCGGTCCAAGACATCGATCTGGGTGACTCAGTCGCAGAGCGTCAGCGCGGTGCGCAGAAGTTCCCAGGTTCGAATCCTGGCCCAGGTCGATTTTTCACTCATTTTTGTTTAGTGTATTTATTTGTCTGATAAAATGCGTGTTCTTATAATATTGTAAAATAAAGTAATTAGAAGTAGTGTTTATGCTTTTAAATATATAATTTACGTTTTTAGAAAGATCTTTAAAAATAAAATAGTTTTTGAGGGAAGATATACCTTCTAAAATGTATACATAAAGGGTTATCAGAATTTAAAATTTTCAAAACGTAAACAAAATTTCTTAAATGAATTAAATGTGATTCATTTATTTCTAGAAAAAAAAAAAAAAAAAAAAAAAAAAAACATGGTAAAGGACAGGCATTTTGTTCGCAGGAATACCTTTCACGTCATTTTCCTATAAATTAATGAAATCCGGTTGTTAAATTATTTTTGTTTTAGAAGTGAAGTTTCCATTTAAATTTATTGTAACAGTACAATGTTTAATTGAATAAAATAATGTAAATCTCAGAAATTGCTAAGAAATTCCAAACATGCACAGGGCAACGCAAAAATAATAATAATAATAATAATTAAACAAAATATAAATAAATAGATAAATAAATAAACAGAAAATAAATAAATAGATAAATAGATAAATAAATAAATAAATAAAAATCAGCTTTCAGGAATTCTAAAAATTGTTCATATATCTTAATTACAAGCTAAAGGAGGGTTTATTTCTATATTATTCTATATATAATAGTAATTTCAGCAAATATATTAAATTCCAATGCGATCTGTTTTAAACTTTAAGATAGTTTATAACACATGATAAACAAAATTATAAAAAAAGAATGGCGCGTCACATTTTGGGGAGGGGATGGGGAGGGGCTTGAACAAAATTAGGAAGTATAATAAGGCTATCCCTTTGAAACTTTACGATATTTTATAACACATAACATAAATTTTAAAAATAAAGCCGCGTCAAAAATTATAGGGAGGGGCGCAGCACGTTTTGCCTACACAAGGGCGGGACACTTTTCTAAATTTTAACGATATCCGTCATGTCACATATCGTTACAAAGGGCTGTGACCACCAATTAATGTTATGCACCACAGGTGTCACCGCCACATTTTGCGCCCCCCCGACACTACTCATGTGATATTTCGACAGGCCTGTGAGCGCTTATTCATATTATGTATCTTCGGGGTCCATCCTCCCACTTTTACCCCCCCTCCCCTAAAAGGGGCACTTTTCTAAATTTTGCCGACACCTCTCATGTGATATATCGTTGGAAAGGTCTGTGAACGCTTAATCATATTATGCAGTGGTGGGGGGGGGTATTTTCTAAATTTTGCACATACCCCTCATTGAATGTCTAAGAGGGACTGCTCAGACTGGGAACCAGATCTGTAGAGCATAGATGTCCCTCCCGGACCCTTTATTATGGTCTTAAAAAATACATATTTCAGCTGGAGCTGAACCCGCCATGCATCTCCGGTGTTCATCCCCCACTTTGCCCCAGAAAAAGCGATTAGCTTTCACCACCAGGGGGCGCTTTCCTATCTCTGTTTCTATGGGTCTGATCACGACGGGGTATGGCTCATTCGACTCGTCATCGATAGATCTTTCCGATTTTAGTTCGTTTTTCATTACCAGGGGGCAATTTCCTATTTCTGGTTCTATGGGCTGGATCACGATGGGGTATAGCTCATTCGACTCGACATCTATAGCCTTAACGATTTCAGTGCCCGAGGTTCATATAGAACAGATTGCGCTACCTGGTGGTGGAAGATGGAACTTGAGCGTGCGCAGCACGACTGCTATACAGTGCCGAAGGCAGCGGGGACCCGTGTCGGAGGTTCGTTTGGTTAGAGGTTTATACTATTCGATGTGCAAATTAATGGATTATTCAGTGCCGAAGGCAGTGGGTACCCGTGTCGGAGGTTCGTTTGGTTAGAGGATTATACTATTCGATGTGCAAATTAAGGGATTATCCAGCGCCGAAGGCAGCAAGGAACCAGGTCCAAGGCATAGATAAATAATAACAAGATAGGACAGTTACGGTAAAAACTGTAATGGCAACAGTGCTAGCGCCACCAGTGACAAGGGGGAAGAACTAACCAGCCTCCGTAATTTACTTATGTCGTTGAAATTCGTTCATGCTCTATGTTTTGTATATCTATTTTTCTTCCGCGAGGCCGGGACGACAGACACAAATATTCTTTACAATTGATCTTTGGCGCGTAGTTTAATAAGTGTATTTTTATTCTGTCTTTTATTAATATTGAAACAACAGTTCTTTTCAGAACTTTTTCATCATGTCTAAAAATGTGAAAGTATGTCAGGCAGAATCTTGTCTGCATACAAATAGAAATTCTAGAGATCTGTCTTTTTTTGCTTTTCCTGAGAACACAAAACGGTAAGTGATGTTTATTTTACGTATAAGCATTTGAATAAAATTTCCTATGTGTTTATAAAAAAAAAAAAAAAAAAAAAAAAATGTTTACTAGACTACTTATGGCATTTTATTTATTTTTGTAGGTTGGAAAAGTGGATGACTAGTATTAAATTGAAGCCAAGTTCTAACAAATATAAATTTTTATGTGCTGATCATTTCCCTATGTCGTGTTTTACAAACACGTTGAGACGTCGATTATTGCCTGATGCTGTGCCTATTTTCCAAAAAGCTGGCAGGGATGAAATTACCAATTCTGCTACTGTTGAAAAGTAAGTACACTGTAAAATAGATTGATTTTGCTAATGCATTAAAATTTATTTTTATATAATTTTTGCCTGATATTTATAAGGTATCCAAAAGTAGATCTAGGGAACATCTAAGGCTTTTTTAGGACCCTTTTACAGGCCTTTAAATTCTTTATTGTCTTCATAACTTTTTACACAGATTAATTTTATAATTGTATTACAAATTTTGCATTTTTTAAATGTATACTGGTTAATAATTGCTGTACAAGTTAGCAAGACACACTGACATATTTTTTTGGTTTCTTGTATGCGAACCCGAATACAGAGTAGTTAAAAGTGGGTTTCTCAAATTATTTTATTATTATTATTTTGGGTACTTTTATGTTAGCTGGGCACCAGTGATATGTATAGATACACACACACACATATATATATATATGTATGTGTATAAATACATATGTATATATATCACTGGTGCCTAGCTAACATAAAAGTACCTTATTTTGATAAATCTATATGTTAACTGCACCTAGGGCCAGCACATCATATATTATTATAATGTCATATATGCTTTATAATTTGGTAATAAATCTTGGTTGCTTGGCGATTCATCCTCAAAGGGCTGCTATAACATAAAAGTACCAATTTTTTTTTCATCAAAATGAAATATGGATTTTTTTTAACCCTATCACTATGTCCTGGGGTCTACGCGGACCCCAAGCACTTTCAACAAGTTGTCAAAAAAATCCATTACTCACTGAGTAGTTTCAGCCAGTGATCTCTCGTATCATAATGTTTGTAACACACGGTAAAAATTAAACTGTACAAATATAAGTGGTACTTTTTTTTATTAATTGATAAATAAATAGCATATTTGTCCTGGGCAACAACAGGGCATGGTGATAGGGTTAAATATGAACCGTTTTTATTATTCAAGGAATTGTTACAAAAATCATCTTTAAATTTTACACAATAAATGAAATTTCAAAATTTAAAGTTAATTTAAAAAAATGATTAGATTACATGCTCAAGATGCATGATAAACACACACATAGAAGTGTTACCACTAAGCACACTTCATGTTCACATCAGCAATTCTTTCTTAGTTTCTTACACAGATCGATCTGCTCGGCCAAAGCACTATTCAGTACACCACATACTTACTTCATAATCAGGGCTTGAAATTCAATTTTTCCAAGGAGGGGAGTCTCCCTCCCTACATTGTTAAATGGACAGGAGTTGTAATGTTTGGGAGGGGAAAAAATATTTTATTAAGAAAAAAAGCAAAAAATTACGCGAATCGATAGCGGAAAAAATGCGAATTTCGCCGATCGATTGCAGAAAAACGCAAAGTTCGTCTATCTGTTGCGAAAAACACGCAAAGTTCGTCGATTAGTCATTTAAAAACGCAAAGTTCATCGATTAGTCGCGAAAAAAATGCAAAGTTTGTCAATCGATCGCGGAAAAAACTCAAAGTTTGTCGATCAGTCGCTTAAGAAATGCAAAGTTCGTCGATTAGTCGTTTAAAAAATGCAAAGTTCGTCGATTAGTCGTTTAAAAAATGCAAAGTTCGTCGATTAGTCGTTTAAAAAATGCAAAGTTCGTCGATTAGTCGTTTAAAAAAGTGCAAAGTTCGTCGATTAGTCGTTTAAAAAATGCAAAGTTCGTTGATTAGTCGTGAAAAAAAAGCAAAGTTCGTTGATTTGTCGCGGAAAAAAACACAAAGATCGTCGATCAGTCGCGATAAAAAAAAGCAAAGTTCGTCGATTTGTCATGGAAAAACGCAAAGGTCGTCGACCAGTCGCGAAAAAAAGCAAAGTTCGTCGATTTGTCGTGGAAAAAACGCAAAGTTTGTCGATCAGTCGCGGAAAAAAAAGCAAAGTTCGTCGATCAGTCGCGGAAAAAAAGCAAAGTTCAGCGATTTGTCATGGAAAAAATGAAAACTTCGTCGATGTGTTACGGGAAAAGAATCACTAAATTTATCGTTCGGTTGCAGGTAAATTAAATAACGCAAATTTCTCCGGAAAATGGTGAAATATTTTGGGCGGGAGGCTCCTGCCCACGATATTTTTTTGGGTGGGATTTCAAAATTTTCGGCGCGAATCCCGCAATCCAGCCCTAATAATGAATAAAAGTTTGACAATATGACTTATAGGTGAAGTATGTTTTATATGTCAGCACTTTTTGATTTTTTTTTCTTTCTTTTAGGTTACCTGTGAATATTCAAGTGATTCCCCCTGTGCAGGACACTGACAGTCTGGAAAATTCCCAAATAAGTGAAAGTGCCACTACTTCAAAAAATTTCTTTTCATCTACCCCAAATGTCTCAGATTTAATATCCAATGAAGAGGAAAATTCATTTAAGCAAACACCAAAGAGCCGAAAAATCAATCGATATAAAACTGCCATCTGTAGATTGAAAAAACGATTATTCAGTGGAAAATATCCAGCATCTAATCCATCAAAATTTGAGCTGTTAAAAGCCATGAAAAAACATGTACGCCCTTCCCTCTATAATATTCTTGAAGCCCAGTTAAGAAACTCTGGTCCAGCAAAAGGAAGACGATGGTCAGCTTCTGATAAAGCCTTTGCTTTCAGTATTTATATCCGCAGCCCTGCAGCATATAAAAGTTTAAAACGGTTTTTGGTTTTGCCTACACAGCGAACTCTAAGGCGCTCTGTCCAAGGAGTTTGTCAGACAACTGGATTTTGTCCTGAAGTATTTGACATATTAAAAGAAAAGGTGAATCAAATGAATGATGATGAAAAGCAGTGCGTCCTTACATTCGACGAAATGTCAATTAGATCCTCTCTTCAATACAATGCGAAAACTGATACAATTAATGGTTATCAAGATGAAATTTCAGTCCGTGATAATCATAATATAAAAGTAGCTTCAGATACTCTAGTTTTTATGGCAAAAGGAATACATGAAAATTGGAAACAAGTTTTGGGATATTTTCTTGTCCACAAAAGTATGCCTGGCCAATCGCTTAAAACAATTGTAGTATCATGTATTGAAAAACTTCAAGCTATAAACCTTGATGTCTTAGCTACAGTATGTGATCAAGGCTCAAATAATATTAGTCTTTTTAATGAACTTGAACTGAGCCCTGAAAAGACATCTTTCAAGGTTCAAAATCGTGATGTCCATTTTATGTTTGATCCGCCTCATTTATTAAAGGCATTGAGAAATAATTTAATGAATCACAAGCTGGAATATGAACGTGAAAATTTTGGCATTGTCACTGCTGAATGGAAATATATAAATGATTTTTATGAAATAGATAAAGTTATTGAGCCTCGGGTGGCTCCTAAATTGTCCAAAAATCAGATTAATCCTGTTGGACGAAGTAAAATGAAGGTAAAATTGGCATCCCAAGCTCTAAGTACATCTGTAGCTGCAGGAATATCGTTGTTGGGATCAGTTGGGAAATTTGATGAGGCTGCAGCTCATACAGCTTTTTTTATTTCCACAATTGATAAGCTGTTTGACAGTTTCAACAGCAAACAAATATATGATAAGAAGAAACTGCTTTGTTCTGTAAAGAAAGATTCAGACCACGTAAACTTTTGGCATGATATGCTGAAGTTTATTCAAAGTTGGAAATTCATAAACGTTAATGGTAAAGAGGTTCACACACATTGCAAGAAAGGTTGGTTAGTGACTGTGAAATCTGCTATTAATGTATGCAAGATAATATTAGAAAAACATGACAATGTTTTCATGAGACGTTTCAATCAGGATGCGCTGGAAAACACATTTTCTATAGTTCGTTCAAAGAGGGGAAATGACAGTAATCCTGATTGCTCTCAATTGACCAGCTGTTTGAGAGCAGTTATGGTAAATAACATTTTTAACTCAACTAAGGCATCAAATTGTGAAGCAGATTTTGATAAGATTCTAATTTCTTTAAAAGACAGAGTCTCATCAAAATCCACCAATATTGATGAAATTTTTCAGGGGGATGGTTGTGTTACTTCCACAACACATGATGTTGATACTTCAACATTTACTGTCCCTGAAATTCCTAATGACCCTGTAGTGTCCAATGTTCAATATTATATTGCTGGTTATATAGGTAGAAAAACTGTTGAAAAATTAAAAAACTGTGAAGAGTGTGCAAATAGTCTACTAACACAGTCTGATGATGATCATGCTAATGAAGGTCATTCTTTGTTGACAAACTTCAAAGAATATCCAGGTGCTAAACTTAAGAGGCCTAAAATAACTTTATTTAATCTAGTAAAAGAAATGTATAACATTGATTTGTCTCAAATTTTCTGGAGCAAGGGTGTGTTAAAAAATATGATATTGTTATTTAGGAGAATGATAAATTTTAGTAGGTTACAATTGCACGATGCACATAAAGAGATTGCACAAAAGATAATATTTATATTATTTTCTAAAATTCAAATCTATTCACATATAAAGAAAAGAAACCATGAACTAAAGTTGGAATTCTATTCTAAAAATAAAAAGAAGTGAAAGATTTAATATTTTTGAAGGTATTATCCTGTTAATATATCGGTATTGTTAATATTTCTTTAATTCTAATCTGTTCTTTTAATTTTTTAAATGTGTCAAAATTGAGTGTTTATATTGAAAATTTTAGAGGTAGGGGTCAACTTCATACTTCAATTGTACCCAAGCTTGTTTTCTTTAACATGGATTTTAAAAAGACATAATTTCAGTTAAATGGCTGTTTGATATTTTCATATATTTGATATTTATTTTCAAAATATTGTGTATGAAATTTTGTATATTTTCAGTCAAAACAAATGTAAATTAAATTTGTAAAAATGAAGGAATTTGTAAAAGTAAAAATGAAAAACAGAGGGAGAATTTTGGTAAATACACGTTTAGATTACGGTGATGAAAAAACAACAACAACAAAAAAAAGTTTTCATCTTTGTTTGTACATTAACATTATTTATAAATACTTTTTACTTTTAAAACTTTTAAGGTATATGGAATTACTCTTTGTTTGGTGAATTAATAATGAAATAAAAGCTGTTTTTGTTAGTCAATTTGATTTTACTATTATGGTTTCTATTTGTAATATTTTTGTCGACTAACGACTTTAGCTTCTTTTTTTCTTGGGACCTATAGACTCATTTCATGTTTTTTGACGCATTTTTTTCCGCGAATGATTGAAGAATTTCACTATTTCTCTCCCGATCTACATATTAATTTCACAACAATTTTGAGATTTTTCACCCGACTGGTGAATTTTATGATTTTTCCCCATGACCAATCGGCGAATTTCATAATTTTTTTCCTTCGACTGATTGAAGAATTTCAGGAATATTTCTGAAGATCCACAGCCCTATTTCACATGCGACCAATTGGCAAATTTCGAGAAATTTTTCTCGTGACCTATTAGCAAAAGTCAATGGGGGGGGGGGGGGGGTCTGCGACTGATCGACCAATTCTGCATTTTTTCTGCAACCGGCTAAAAATTTTCAAGATTTTTTTTTCTCACAATCAACTGATAAATTTTGCAATTTTTTTTTCATGACCGATCAATGATTTTTGTATTTTTCCCCGCAACTGATTTAAGAATTTCATAACTTCCTTTATGCTCTACAGACAAATGTAAAATAATTTTTCCTCGCATTTAGTCGACGATTTTTGAGATTTTTTCATCAATTAACTGGCAAATTTCGCAATATTTTTCATGATCGATCGACACATAAAAAAAAAAAATTATTGACTAATTGAAGAATTTGTTTGACGATCCACTGATGAATGTCGGCTCTTTTTCCCTACAAACGATTTGCGAAATTGGTGCTGATTCTTTTTTGGTGTATTTGAAACCTAAATAAGGCAGAAGAAAGTTTTAGTTGCACATCTAATTTTTTTAAATACCAAAAAATTAAAAATATTTCCCAAATTTATGTATGATTTATTTACTGTTTATGCACAATTCAAAGTTTAAGGATGCAAAATATTGTGACATCACAAAATTTTATTTCTATTTTCTGCAGACTAGAGCTTGGCACCAAACTTGACATTATTAAATCCCATAGTTTTTTGCGAGTGTAAAAAGCAAATTATATCTGTTTTCAATTGAATATTTTTGAAAATATCATCATATTTATGAACCCTGGTTTAGATGTTTACTGAGTATTGCTAGTTTAATACAGCTCAAAAATTCATGAAAATAAAATATCTTACAAAAGTAAGTTTTTAGCAAAACAAGAATCAAATAATTTACTTGTCAATATGACATCATATGTTCTCCAAAATCATAGTAAGATAATTTATTTTGATGAAAGAAAATCAACCCATTTAAAAAAATTTTTTTTAGCATGACAGCACTTTTATCAATAGAACGAACCTGCTTCTGCAATTAAAGAATGTTAAACTGCTACTCATTCAATTATATTTAATTTAACTGGCAAATTTCCTGATATTTTTTCATGACCGATCAACAAATTAAAAAAAAAAATCCGTGACTAATTGAAGAATTTTTTTGATGATCCACTGATGAATATCTCATTAACTCAGCACTGTTTTCTGCTTTTGATGATTTATATTTTGTAAATTTCCTTTGTGGTATTAATGGTGTATAAAATAAATGCTTTAATGTAGTGATAACATGTTTCTTTACAGTTTATAAACATATTAAGTTGATTAGTCAATATGATATGTAACTTTGAATTGAATAAATAATAAAAATGTATTCATGCCAAATAAAATTATATATATATATATATATATATATCATCAGTTCCTCTTTTTCTTATTTGCATTTCTTTTCAATTATATTTATTCATATTGGTGACACAGTACATGTATTGCATCACAGACATTAATTCCGCCACATCCAATGATGTCATCACATTTCATACAAGCAAAATTAATATAAAGGAAATATTTTCATTATTGTTAACCAAAATTTGATGTAGTGACACAACTTGTATTTTAAAGTATAATATCAGTTTCTCTCTCTTTTTTTGTTTTCTTTTTATAAAATAGATTCATATAATTCTCAAAAATTGTAAAAATGATTTTTCCCCCATCAGTAATTTTATTATTTCTTATATGTTATGCAATATAAAAATACTTTTCTGAAAGTCTTATTTGTTAACTTTTACTTCCATCACAGTCTTTTGCAATATAAAATACCCAAATATTAATTTATGTAGCACACAATTAGTTTTTAGTGACCATAATTATATCTGGTGCAAAATGAAATATAAAATGAAATATTTATGTAATTGATATTTGAAACTAAAATTTTCCTAAATATTTGGTGTGCATATATAGTATTATAAGCACAAGAAATTTGCATGCGTTACAATATTGAAATTCAAATTTGAAGGTAACAATTAGCAAAGACTGCACTTGAGTACGAAAAAAACGGGGAATAAAAAACAAGAAAACTACAAAAATCACCTATTTATCAGGGTTATGCAATTGTTTTCTTAAATCCAAAATGAAAATAGCCATTTCCCTCATTTAAATATTATTTAAAAAATTAACTTATTTACATTAAATTGGCTACAAAAATGTTATGGTGTCCCCATTTGGATCTTTGCTGCAGGACTCTTCATATTGTTAGTCGGGCGTTGTAATTAACGCCAAAATTTTATTTTTGCAATTTTAAATATTTTCTATTTAAATCAGTGTTCGGAATTAGCGGTCATTAGTCGTCAAGTGCAAAATATTGCACTTTTTTATTTCATTTTAACAATCAAATGTAGATGTATTATGTTTTTTTTTTTTTTTTTTTTTTTTTTTTCACAGTAAATTCAATTGTAATAATTAACATTTGACAAAATTTTGTCTTACATGATTAAGTGCGTTTTCCTATTAATTTCTAAAAATGCTTTACGTCAGTTTTACAGTTGTTTCAATTATTATAATCATGGAGATTAAGAACTTCAATAATTTTATATTAAAAACAAAATATTCATGTTTTTTTTTTTTTTTTTTTTTTTAACTTGTATACAATATTAGTTATGTTAAAAATGAATGAATGTACAGATGAACATAAGACATTGACAATATATTTTAATTTAAAAGATATACAAATTTGTGTATAAAGCTATTTTCAAATTTAAATACTTTTTTTTTTTTTTTTTTTTTTTTTTTTTGCATATTCAAGAAATTATTTTAACTCGTAGAAGGTATAATTTGCTCCTATTCTTATATACGTTCCTAGAAATCGAATAAAATATTTTATTTTCTTATAAAAATATAGCATTTCTCAGAACTATATTTTCTCTGATCTATATTTACTCAGTAACATAATAAATAAGAAAAATTTGAGTGTAATATTTCATATGTTTTTATAGTATACCATTGCTTTATGCAGTTTTAAATTAAAAACCCTAGAAGATCCTGTTGAAAACGTAAACATCAAACTTTATTGTAACCATATAATACACAAGTACAAAGAATAAAAAAATGAATATCATTTATTCATCATGTTTTCTGTAAACCAAAGTGAAAATAGTTATTTGACTCTTTAAAATATTGTTTAACTTATTGCACGTTATTTAAATTAAAAACAATCTTTTTATTTTCTTAGATAAAGAGAAAATGCATACATTTTAAAAGATTATTGTAACAATTGTTTTAATACATTAAAATTGATAAAATAATAACATTGGTTAAAAAAAATTTCCTTCCAATTAGAAATGTTTATGAAATTTCCGATTTTTTATTTGAATTATTTTCACGTTATTTAAATTAAAAACAACCTTTTTATTTTCTCTGATAAAGAGGAAATACATATATTTTTAAATGTTATTGTAACAAAACAATTGTTTTAATACATTAATATTCTTAAATTAATAACACATCGCTTCAAAAAATGTTCCTAACAAGTGGGAATGTTTATGAAATTTCCAATTTTTTATCTGAATTATTTTCTTTGTAACATAAATAATAAATTTCGTACATTTTTATATTATACCATTGCTTTTCAAAACGATTTTTCTTTTAATTGTTTATCGTTCACCCTTCTCGTACGGAAAAAAATCCGCATAATATTCTGTTGAAAGTGTAAACATTACATGCAGCGATCGAAAAAGAAAGATCATAATAATGTAGAGTGTCAATAACAGTAATATTCCAAGGATGAGAAGTTTCTTCCCCATTGTCACTAAAGGCGCTGCGATCGTAATCGCGTTACGATTGAGTTCTATGATATTGTCCTATCTTGTATGTTTATCTATGGTCCAAGGTTCGTTCAGTTCAAAGTTTATCTTATTCGAGGTTTTACAAGTTTCGAGGCCTCGATGTAAATTAGGGGCCCGCTAGCGGGCGAAGCCAGCTAGTACTACTAATAAAAGAGCGTGATATCACGTTTGATTTCAAATCCAGCGCTGACACGCTATGTACGTATTCCATTTTTATTCATTTCATGGATAATTCATTGATTGATAATTCATGGATGATTCATTTCATGGATCCCAGTGATATTTTTTAACGGAGGATAACAAGTATTATAACAAGCCACATTTAGTATGTTGATTTTAAGAGTGTAATTAGTTTAATTGAAAAATCTACTGGTATTTCTAGTTAACACTTTAAACAATGACTGAAAGTAAAATGTAATTTTAAATTATTTCTCATGTTTAGATTATTTGTTTAGATTATTTAGATTATTTATGTTTAATTCATTTAAAAAAAGAAATGATATCTACAAAAACAACTTTTCAAACATAAAAAAAAAAAAAAAAAAAAAAAAAAAAAAAAAAGTTCTGTCTAAAAAATGGTGTGATATCAAATTTCCAAGCTATTATATTACTTATTTAACTTTTTTCCATTAAATTAACGTTTTCTCCTGTACTAAATACATCCTAACGAGTTTCTGAAAATTCAATTTTTTTCAAATTATGCATGATGGGCTTGGCGGCCATCTTTCCATATTTCTAAGCATCCAAATTTCTAAAGTAAAAGCGTAATATGTTTGCAATGTAATATGTTTGTAACAATTTCGAACTTCAGATTTTAACTACGAACAGATAAATTAAATAAGACTGATATTTTGAGAAATTCATTTTTACTAGTTTGATATTATTAATTACTCTAAAAAATAAATCATAAAAAATAATCATAATTAATCTTTCAGATAAGTCATCATTATCTTAAGACACAATTTTCAGAGCATACAATTCTATATATGAAACGCTTAAAATATTTGCTTAAATAACAATTTTGAACTTCGGATTTTAACTAAGGATTTGAGTGCTTAGAATTTTGTTAATAATATGCAAAGATGGCCGCCAAGCCATCTCGTAGGCACTAGACTTATTAATATGATAACTTATTTAATGGAAAAAAGTTAAATAATTAATATAATAGCTTGGAAATTTGATATCACACCATTTTTTAGCCACAACTTTTTTTTTTTTTTTTTTTTAAACTTTTGAAAAGTTGTTTTTGTAGATATTATATATTAGTGCCAAAATAAAATAAAGGATAGAAAGATTTTCGTAGAATCATTTAAAAAATATATTCAGTAATGTCTACAGAAATAAAAATTAGAATATATCGTATATTACTTCGTAAAAAGCAAATACATATACAAATATATATTAATATCTAATGTACTTTCGAGAAATTGCAGATGTCATTTTGTACATACGAAAATAATTGAAAATAAATGAAAAAATAATCAGCATACAACAAACCACGTATCCAGACACGAGACATCCTCAGTTGATCCTCATCCTCAGTTGATCATCAGCATCCTCACTGATGTTGTATATTACTTATTTAACTTACTTAACTTACTTATTTACTTATTGATTATATAATTTGTTTAACTTTTTTCCATTAAATAATTTATCATATATATATAAGTCGAGTGCCTACGTATATGTTAATAGAAATTGTTTTCTCCTGTACTAAATACATCCTAACGAGTTTCTGAAAATTGATTTTTTTTTCAAATTATGCATGATGGGCTTGGCGGTCATCTTTCCATATTTCTAAGCACCCAAATTTCTAAAGTAAAAGCGTAATATGTTTGCAATGTAATATTTTTATAACAATTTCGAACTTCAGATTTTAACTACGAACAGATAAATTAGATAAGACTGATATTTTGAGAAATTGATTTTTACTAGTTTGAAACTATTAATTACTCTAAAAAATAAATCATACGATGAATCTTTAAGATAAGTCATCATTATCTTAAGACACAATTTTCAGAGCATACAAGTCTACATATGAAACTCTTAAAATATTTGCTTAAATAACAATTTTGAACTTCGAATTTTAACTAAGGATTTGGGTGCTTAGAATTTTGTGAATAATATGCAAAGATGGCCGCCAAGCCCATCATGCATAATTTGAAAAAAAATTGAATTTTCAGAAACTCGTTAGGATGTATTTAGTACAGGAGAAAATGATTTCTATTAACATATACGTAGGCACTCGACTTATATATATGACAACATACTTAATGGAAAAAAGTTAAATAAGTAATATAATAGCTTGGAAATTTGATATCACACCATTTTTTAGTAACAACTTTTTTTAAAACTTTTGAAAAGTTGTTTTTGTAGATATTATATATTAGTGCCAAAATAAAATAAAGGATAGAAAGATTTTCATAGAATCATTTAAAAAATATATTCAGTAATGTGTACAGAAATAAAAATTAGAATATATCGTATATTACTTCGTAAAAAGCAAATACATATACAAATATATATTAATATCTAATGTCCTTTCGAGAAATTGACGATGCCATTTAGTACATATGAAAATTTTTGAAAATTAATAAAAAAATAAATAATCAGCATACAACAAACCACGTATCCAGACACGAGGCATCCTCAGTTGATTCTCATCCACAGTTGATCATCAGCATCCTCACTGATGTTGTGTTTCTTCGTAAAACATATTTTTTTGAAAAAGATTAGTTGGCACAATCTTTAAAATTATTTCATAAGTTTGACTTGAAAAAATAAACCAAAGAAAATTAATGATTATGTAACCAATTAAATATTTCTTCCATATAAAAAATACTAACGAAACTCCATCGTTAATTAAAATAAGTTAGCTTCTTTATGTCAAAAATGTCATATAAAATCAGAAGTAATTAATTATGTTTGCTAAAGTCAAAGGAGACGTTTATTGTCAAATATGGAAATTATTCTTAATATTTTATAACATAATGCAAAGCAAGAAAATTTATGTTTCATTTTTTGTCTAAACAAGACGTTTTATTAATTAAATATTACTTTTGTTAACAAAATTAAAAAATATATTTTATAATTTTAACATAACGTAAAAATGTAGTCCTTTAACACAATTTTCTTCTTAATCATACAGATAATGGATAACAAAAAAAAAAGTTTCCCTTAAAATACTTTCTAATATACAGGGTGTCCGAAAAGTCTGGAAACGGTCGCATAACTTCGAATAACTTAATTGCTCCCCTTTCCCCCAGTGGGGGAAAGTTGGGGGGCAGCATTGTTATCCCTAGACAGATTTTTTAAAAATATTGAACATGCATCTCCCGTTTTTCAATCCGATACACATTTTTCGAGTTATTCGACCGTTTCCAGACATTTCGGACATCCTGTATAATTTATTTATAATTAGAAAACTTTTTATCTATATAATTATTCCTCAAGGACACGATTTAAAATAGATTATATCACGCGAATTATGCCGAACATAGAAAGTATCACCGTATTCGCTCATCGGCCGGATAGTTTCGAAAGAATAATTTAACAATGTTACCATTGAAGTCGGCGCATACAGGGATGAATCCGATTCGTAGAAATGGGACAATTGTCACCACAATTATAAATAGTATGACACGCCTTGTTTATTGACAGAAATCCTGCCAAGAAATAAGACGAAAAATGCCATTAAAAATTTTCATGACAACTGGACCACTGGTGTGCAGCTGTTTTATTTCTGCACCTAGGAGCTGTGCGTAACGATTGAGGCTCAACTGCCATCCGAATATCTGCTATAAGTTAAACATAAAAATTACTTCCCTTATTTCCCACCCGCACACAAATATAGAATCTCAAAACGACGTAATAAATTCAAAATCAATTGTGAAAACTGACGTACAGTTAAGCATTTTGTCGATAACTTTATTTAATTTCTTGAAGTATTTTTACCACTTAATTTTAATCAAGATTGAGATCAGATGAACGAGAATTTTTGAACGAAATTTTACTTTTATATATTCGGCGGAAAAAAGCTTTAAAATTCCATTTCCTTATTTTCAAATAAAATGTTTCAAAAATTCTTTTAGCCCAGTGATTAGAGGCAAGAAATGCCGAATTCGGAATTAATTAGTAGAAAGCTGAAAATTATTTAAAACCCTTTAATTTAGGTCTCTAATGAAGAAACAAAGTTTTCTCCCTAGTACTAGGTGAGTTTTAACAGATTTATTAATACAGATTTATAGTCGAAAAACACGGTTTTTTGTATTACAATAACAATTAACTCTATCAAAATCATTGCCTATTCAAATGTTGTAAAGCTTAAGATTCAAAGTGAAATTAATACCCACACTTAATATCTTTGTTGAACGTTAAGCTCACAACTCTATATCAAAGTTATTCTTAAATCGCTACATAATATCTGAAGTAATATTATATACAGTAAAAAAAAGCCAGAACAGACCAAATTATCAGTCCACTCCGCCTACAATTTTGATATACATGTATATCTTTTTAATTTATTGAGGCCTTCACGATGTTTTTGAAATTATTTTAGGGCTTTATTATGGATATTTTAAGGGTTATGGTTTAACCTCTTGATTACAGGCTAAGACTGGTGACAATTTTACATTCATTCATACCACAATTTACAAAAAAAAAAAAATAATAATAATAATGATAATAATTCTTCGCGGTAAATTTCTTTTGAAAGTATTCTAGTATAAGTGTATGGCACAGATTATTTTTGAAAAGTAAGGCGAATAGAATAAAGAAATAGTGTCTGGGACGACATGTGTCACAGCCCCGTAATCAAAGAGTTAACAGAAAAAAACATCACGCGAAAGCTTCAGCAATGTTTGAGAGGGATGCAAAAAACAACATAATTCATGTTAAGCACTTATTATTTAAGATAATATCTGAAGAAATGTAATATACAGTAATAGAGTAAAAAAAAAATTATATCTATTTAATTTTTTTAGATGTTGAAAGTGTGTCATGATAGTCAATGTCTGTTTGCTCTTTGTCACTTTCCTCTACTTACACCGGTTCATACTCTATCTCAAATAAGTCAACTTCTTCTGAAATTACCTTCTCCATCATGATATCGATTTCCACCTTTTTGTTGGATGAGTTAGTAGTGATGTCATCATCTACCGGAAATTTGATATATGATTGTCTTTGCAGCGGTAGCAAACTGTAAAGCAATTGATGCCAGCTTTCCTATAGCTGCTGTTCAAAGTACACCCTTTTTAACGCTTGCATGATGGAATATAAAGAAGTGTTTGAGAATCTGGTTCTTTGTGGGTAGTGATTCGGAACAACCTACGTTTGTTTTTTATCAACCCCAATCCAAAAGGTGTTTGGCAAATCTAATCCAAAGTTCAAATGCAATCCAAAGTTGAACCTGCATGTATTCATAGATAGGGTGTTTACGTGAAGCTTCTAAAGTGGAGCAGGAAGGGAAGATACTCTAAATTGAAAATCAGTGATTTTTGTGATTCTTTTATGAGTGATTTTTGAAAAGGCGAAATCTGAAATAAATCTAATGTTTCTTTGTTGCCCTTTCTATCACGCAAAGTGATCAAAAATGTGTGTCCTGCTTTAACTATGCAATCAGTGCAAAGATTTTCATCACGGCAAATGTTCACAAACTTACTCCAGTACAATACTGTCTAGAACGTTGACAATTTTTTTCTTCTCCTGTCTAAAATGAGCGGAGATGATATCGTAATCACTGAACGTTCGCAGAAACAAAATGTTGTTTCCTATCTGTGGAGAAATGCTCAGAGTCCCTGGTCAATATAAAGCATCTTCTGTCTTGCCTATTCCAGGCTTCAAGAAGAAAATGTTTTCGGAATTAGTGGATGCTGTCATTATTACCAAGAGTTTGATATTTTCAGCAACTACCACAACAGATTGTGATCAGGTTTCCATTTCTAAAGAATTTTTAATTATTACATAGTAGCTATCTTCATCAGCATGCTTATCAACAAAACTTTCTTTTTGAAACTGCACACATAACATACTTATAAGACGTTGCTTCTTCTTATCATTTGATAGAATTTTTTCTTGAGACATAGTGGATGACATCTACTCACCAAACATAACATGACCAGTTATATGTTTTCATTGTCCGTCTGACACGTTCGTTTGATTTTGTACTTTTTGCTGCAATAATTTCAGGGTAACCATAAAAAATTATTGTGGTCGCTGCATTGAAGTGCCTTTTGGTATTCTTGCGGGATGGAGGAAAAAGACTCATTTGACTGGCGCATCACACTGTGCAACAGAAATCCATCATGACAAAATGAATTGAAATATATATCAGTCGTAGTTGAAAATTAGCCATAAAATACGGATTTGCTGGTCTTATGCAGTCCTCTTTCATCAAATGAACACTTTTTAATTGTTCATATTTTAAAATTAAATTTACTTTTGATATTTAAGAAAAAGATATTTATTGCAGATTTTAAACTTAAATAGTATACTTTGTTGAAAAGGACCTCCAGATTTGAAGCCTTCATACGCGATCAAATCTTAATGACATAACAATCTTTTTCTGTTTTTCTTTTCCTTTTTTTCTTTTTTTTCAGTGATTAATTTATAAATGATCGCCTCTGATAGAAATAAAAATAAAAAATACATAAATAATTAAGCAATTTTAAAAAACAAAACTGTTTTTTTCTTTTAAAATTAACATATAAATTGTATTTTTTATTTTTTTTCCAAACGATTAATTCAATTTCTTGTATAACTCTTGACCAAACTGTTACAAAAAAGTATTGAAATCACTCCATCAGTTATTAGGTAAACGACTGGTAGTTGTTTTAGATGTCATTTCGCAATCGTTATAGTCATCTTAAAAGCTTAGTTTTAAAACAACGGATTTGTTTACGTAAAGATTATGGATAATTTTCTTCAATATTCCTAAGCTTTTAAACTTTTATGAATTTAATTAAAATGGTCGTATTCTTGTCTATGATAAGCTGTTAAAATCCGTTTTATTAAAACCATCTTAACCTTTTCCGTAACATACTGAAATTTAAAATTATTTTATTTTTTTACTTTGCTATTTTTTCTGTATCATTTTTTCGCTTCCCCCTCCCCAGTCCTGCCACTATATATTCAACCTGTTTGATTCTAATACGTACGTACTTTTATTTACTCTAAATAATATTAGTACGTTATATTAAATACTATTCAATATTTCAAATACAATATCGGAAATAACAAACAATATTTCCCATAATTTATTTAAAAAATTTGAAATATGATTAAAATAGTGAAAAGATGCATTGATTTAGTTATTAATTTCCTCGTAGTGGCTAAAGCTCCAAAATAAAGCCTTACAATAATTAAAAAAACATCGCGAAGACCTCAATAAATTTTAAAAATATATGTATATAAAAACTGGTGGCAGGGTGGACTGATAACTTGTTCTGTTCTGTTTTCAAGCTCTTGATTAGCGATTTGGGCAAAACTTTGAAATAGAATTGTGAGCTTAATGTGCAACAAAGATATTGAGTGTGGTCTTCTCAGTTTATACTTAATATTAAGCTCTATGACATTCGCATAGACAACGTTTTTGATAGAGTTGATTGTTTTGTGATATTGTTATGGTAATTAAAAAAAAAACGTGTTTTGCGACTAAAAATCTGTACATAGCTGTCCACTCTCAACTAGTACGAGTGGGAAAACTTACTTTGTTCCTTAGAGACATAAACTAAAGGGTTTTAAACAATTTACAGCTTTACCCTAATTAATTCCGAATTCAACCATCCAACCACTGGGCTATTTATAAATTCAACATAAGAAACACTCTGTTACTTGCCTCTGATATGTTACATTTATTAATTTCAGAAAACACAAAAGAGCAATTTGTATGTCGAAATAAAGTATAAGTCAGGATACTGTTCGAAAACGAGACACAAACTAATAATATATTAAATTTTCTCGTGTGATTTATAGATTTTAATTGTGAGCAAAGCAGTGATATGAAGTTAAAATTTTCTGTGAATCGGAACGGTTATTTACTTAGGAAAACGAAAAATATATCTTATATATCGGTAAATTAAACTAAATTTTAAATAAAAGAATCCAACGCATTGTATTAGTATTACAGAAAATAAATAAAGTATATTTCTGTTGCGTTCATTAATCTAATTAAAATAATTAATTCTGTCCACAGAAGATATCCGATCCCCATTTTATCATATTACCTCAAAATATGTCATTTAAATTAAATTTAAAAAAATCAGGATACTATAATTCGCATACATTCAAAGACATAAAATTTAAGAATGATATATTAAATTTCAAAGCAAATGAATCCCTCCGTACCTGAACAAGTATCTTATTTACTGATTTCGATGATAAATATATTTAAATTTTTTCTCCCAAGAGAACAAAAACAAAAAAGTATTGCAGCAAATTGAAGTATCACGCTGAATTTCTCCTGGAAAATAAAAAGACACACACCGTATAAATGACGCCCATATGTAAATTACAAAAAAACACAATACTCAAAATGATTATTCTTTATTCGTATGTTTCTTTATTTTAGGAATTAAAACAATTGTTTATTATAAATCGTGTTATTTTATGTAAGGACTTATGTTTTGCCAAATATCATTCCAATTTAAATTGTTAGAATTGTTTGCATAAAATATTATATTTTAAATATTGTTTGTTAATGAAAAATTTTATTAAGAGTAACAGAACAAAAATATTTTTTTATCCTTTACATAGCGTCTAATTGCATGCATCATTAAATGAACAATTTTTAAGATCGTTATACAAAAGTTCAAGAATATGTATTGGTGTTATACTAGTCCTGTTAATCTTAAAAATATGAGCATATCGTTTGAAAAAGTTTCAATATCACATCTTATCACTTTCTTACAATCATAATATTGTTATTACTTTGAAATTAATTGCAAATATACTTTTTGTACTGTAGAACGTTTCTGTCTCGTACTAGACCCGATCTGAGAATCACTCATTTAATTTCTTATCAAGTTTTTGCCAGATGTGCTCTAATAATTATTGTGTTACAAGAAGAAATAAAAACTAGACATTAAGCGTTTATGTATTTTGTCAGATTATTACAATTTAAATAAATAAAAAACAAATTTATAATACAAGTCTTTGTGCATTAGCATTCACTTTGAAATCCTGCTTACCAGAAATTCTTTTTTACATTAAACTATCCAAAATTAAGATCCCTAGCACAAATTCAATGATATCTAGCAGACTAAATGTTTTAATTCCAGATGTACATATACCTCATATTACAAGATAAAATAACAAGATAAAAAACGTCTGCCTTGGAACATACATAGTAGATCAGAAATAGTCAAAATGTAACACAAATTATCCCCCGCATACAGCAGGCTAATATGGAATATTGCAATCACAAACCGCTATTAAATTTCTTTAACAAGCTATAATCAGTTAACAAATGCTATAATCAGGAAGGCAGTGACTTTTTCCTTTAATAATTTCATGCATGCTGATCTTGAAATATATACTTGACCTTACTTAATCGATCACAAAAAACGTCGCAACAGTGATGCAACCGCAATATAGCACATCCAAAGCGAAATGACGACCTCTATTAAAGATGGTACGGTGAAAATCATCCATAACTGAACACTCGGTCATTTCGTTAAAACTGTGCGATGTGGCGAAGTCTTTTCGGGTTGATTAATTAAGATGAATTACATATTTTATCGGATTGTATTTAATTGTTAACTAAAATACACTGGTGTGCAAAAATTAAGAACGAGAGGGTTTTTCGAATGTAAAGTCGCGCAGAAGATTTCCACATCCACCAAAATCATACCATAAGATCTTCAAGATGTGAAAATATGGGACAAGTGATAAAAACCATCTAAACAATGAATCAAAAGGATATGAAAGCATTTTATTTAAAAGGTCACTTGGAGCGCAAATGCCGAGAAGAAAGGAACGTTCATCTTACAAGCGCCTGGCAGGAAAAATTCCGTTGTAATAGGGGATGTGGTCACTCCTGACTGAGATGCAGGATTTGCAACATCTGTCCATGCTGAGGACAAGGTTATCTAGTCGCTCTTGAGGAATATAGTCCCATTCCTCTTGTAATGCCAATTTCAACTCCGGAATCGTTGATGGCGCCTGATCGCGTGATGCCAAGCGTCTGCCGAGAAGGTCCCACACGTGTTCTATGGTATTAAGTTCCGGGAACTTTGCAGGCCAATCCGTGCGTTGAATATCTTCACTCTCCAGGAGCTCTTCGACAACCGCTATACGATGAGTTGTCGAGGGAACATTGTTGTCCATGAAAAGGAAGTCCGGACCCACAGCACCTCTAAAAAGACGCACGTGAGGCAAGAAAATCTCGGCGCAGTAGAGGGCACCAGAGACTGAACCTCTTTGGAAGACGTGGAGGTCCGTACGGCTACCATGCATGATACCACCCCAAACAAGAACTCCGGCACCTCCAAAATGGTCACTTTCGATGATGCTGGAGGGGTGATTACGTGTTCCCTGCTCTCTCCAGATGTGTATACGTCCAGAATCGCTTGTCATACTAAATTGGTTCGCATCCGTAAAGAGTACGCGACCCCACTCCTCTTGTGTCCAATTCTTATGTTCGTGACACCCCAGAAACCTGAGTCTCCGATGAGCAGGTGTTAGCAGTACACACCGTACTGGTCGTCATGCATACAGGCCATCTTTGTGCAGCCTCCTAGCATGGTGAAACGTGATATCCGACGGCCAGTAGTCTGCTCCATCTGCCTTGCGATTGCTCCAGTTGTCTGACGCCTGTTTATTTTTGCCTGTAGGACAATATGACGGTCCTCCGCTATTGTTATTGTGCGTGGGCGACTACTGCTGAATCATAGCATCGTTTCACGATGCTATGAGTGATACCGAACTCTTGTGCCACACTTGTCACACTCCGACCTTTTTCCAACTTCCCAATGACCCCTCTTTGTGTGTACCTCTCTTTGCGTGTACCTCTTGTAAGGTCATCCAGATGACATCTTCTGGATTGCCTCTTGGCCATATCACACAATAATACCAAAAAAAAGTTACTAAAATAATTTTACACAGTGCAATAAAATTCACCAAATTTCTGAATGATCACCGCCTCTGTGCTTTTATCCCCTTAGCACCTCCTCCTTTTACGCCATATGCCATATATGGTCACGTCCTGCTGCATTTGTTTCAGGTCTATCCCCTGATTTGTCTTTCATTTAGTTCTGTTGCCTTTTTTGGCTTTTATGCTAATTTATCAGCTTCGTCCGTAATTTTTGCACACCAGTGTATGTCGATGCCACCCGAACATATTTATGTCCTGCGTGGGGTGTCACATTGCGACAAGGTTCCTTCCAGAATATTTAAAATATTCTGAATAGAGATAAGCTCTGGTGACCTTAAAAGCAAGTCTTCATAACGAATATGCTGGCCCTTATTAAAATCATTCAGAAATTGTGCGGTCTCTCGTATCAACATCCATAAAGATGAAATTTTTATTGACAGCTCTACGGCCTGTATTTGAAACAGGAAGATTTTACAAGTCGTACACGGCTGTTCTCTTCAGCTTTACGTGAATGTCTATAAAGGTTCGTTTTCCCTCATGTAATTTGTTTGGGTTTCTCTAACCGTCAAATATAAACATGAATGTCAGGTTTCCATTTACGCAGAGATTGTTTTGTATATGGAGCGGGATCCGGTATTAATCTCGACTATTCAATCTGCAACAAAAAATGTTAACTTTGGTTCCTGCTACCACATATGAAAAAGTGTATCATTTCTTTAATGACGGTAACATCAGTGGGTTTCATGAATGAAGCATATTATATATAACATACAAATTAGTCCTATTTTTGTTTAATGTATGTTCTCTTTATAATTATATTAAATGTATTTTTATTGGGAAAAGTTCAATTTTTTTTTCTTCTGCAAATAATAAAATTACATAATACTTTTTTTATGCTAATGCAATTTTTCAACATTGTTTAATTAACTATATAATTTGATATAAACGTCAAAGATTGCATTCTCTTATTTTATATAGATTTAAAAATCTAATATATTTCTGCTTTGCTTACATGAAAAATAGAATTTAGTTCTGAACATCAAATGAAAGTAATTTTTAAAAAAAATACACGAATAGAGAAAATTCCGAACAGTTGTTCTACCATTCTCTTTTTGTTTGGAAATATAGTAAAATTGTTTTAACATATCAGAAAATAACAAGACAAATATTTTTTTTTTATTTGACTTAGTAGGCAATGTAATGACTAATATTTTATAAAGGTAAGAAGATACTGGGGTCTTTTGAAAAGAATTGAATATTGAATTACTTGTAATTGTATTATATTTGAGTTAACAGTTGTACTTGTTCTGAAACAACATAAGTGTATAAAACTACACTAACAAAGAAGAATACAGACCAATATTTTGTATGATTTTGCATTGTTTGTGTATAAAATATGCTGGGCTATATACATGATTTGACTACATTTCTATATATTTGATTTAAAAAAGATATCTTTAAATTTATATTTTTTTCTGAACGTTTTGTAGTTTGATGATTTAAAATGTTTGTTCATAAAATACAAAATTATTTGTGAAGCGTGGTAATATTGTTAAATAGTAAAGTCCTGAACAGTATAGGCAGTGTTAATGAGCTTTGTAGTACATCTTGTCCCTTTTTGAAAATAAAATTTCGGTCTTAACGAAAATACATGAAACAAAGCGTTCAATGAAATACACACTTCTTCATTATATAAACAGTTATTGTCTTAATTCACTGTTTATATAAATATCAGTGTTCCACACAGCAAAATAAGAAATAATTCATCCTTTCCTATGACAAACATGAAAAAAAAAAAACATGTATTTTTGATTTCTTATAAATTTTACAGAAAAGTGCATTTTATTATGAGATTTTTACTCTAATTTTATGAGTCATATTCGGCAAGCATTAAACAGAAACTTGCGAGATTTCTCCTAATAAATGTTTCTTCTGCAGTTTTATGAAATGGAGAATAAGAATGTTTCATCATACACTGCTGATAATCGCAAATCTATCTTGAAATGAATGCCACTATTTTTTGTGTCTAACATTTTAACTATAAATACGATGAAAATTGCTCTCTAGCTTTCAGGCTCAACTGTCCATGGTCGATCGCGTTGTCATATTTTAGAGATTTTTCTTGCACCACTATCACAATTGAATTTAGAGTTGAAACTTCAGAACTCTTCCTCTTTCAGTGCCTCTTCGTCTGTATGGACGACAGTAGAATATGCTTAATTAATGTCTCTCTCCGTACACACATGATTAATAATCTAATTATTATATTCAAAAGAAGAATGGATTTGCATCACTGTTTATCTCCTGTTGATAAAAGATAGTATCAGTCCGATTTAACTGATTTGACTGATTTGCATATCCTTTTTTAAAGTATGATTTAACGGTAACACAAATACATTTTAATTTATCATTTGTACATTAAATGATGTATATTTATATGTTTTAGTGTTTAAAAACCAGGTCGCAAAGCAGTAATGCTAAAATGCATTCGAGAAAAAAAAATCTCACAGTTTGAGAATGAAATGTGCTTAATATACACTACTGGACATTAAAAATGCTACACCATGAAGGAATGCAAATAACAGAATGATATTTATTGGACAAATACATTATAATGGGAAGGACAATTGATTACTTTTCAGAAAATTTGGAGGTATAGATCCTGAGAAAACACTACCCAAAGCAGCAACCTCTGGCCACAATAGCAGCAATTATCTGCATATCCATGGAGTCGAATAGAGATTGGATTTCATGTACGTGTACATCACTCCATGCAGCTTCAACACTATGCCACAGTTCATCAACCGTAGTAACGGGCGAGTGGTCGCGGGCCAGTCGCTCAGAAGCCATTGACAGGACATTTTCAATTGGTGAAAAATCAGGAGAACGTACCGGACAGGGCAACAGTCGAACATGTTCTGTATCAAGGAATGTCAGGATAGTACGAGCAACATGCGGTCGTGCATTGTCCTGCTAAAAAGTAGAGTTGCGGAGGCATCGAAGATAAGACAGAACCACGAGCCGTAACACATCAGAAATGTAACGGCTGCTCTTGAAATTGCCTGCAATGCAAACAAGAGGTTACCGAGACGTCTATCCAATGGCACTTCATACCGTCACTCCAAGTGATATGACACTATGACGATTCGAATGCAAGCTGGCAATGTGCGTATTCCACGATGCCGCCAAATATGGATACTGGCATCATGATGCTGTATATGAAGCAGGAATGGCGTCTCACGTCGTCTTTGATGAATCCAGGTTCTGTATGCAGCATCATGATGCTAGCATTCCATGTGTGGCAGCATCGTGGAAAACGCACATTGCCAGCTTGCATTCGAATAGTCATACTGTCATATCACTTGGAGTGACGGTATGAAGTGCCATTGGATACACGTCTCGGTAACCTCTTGTTTGCATTGCCGGCTTTTTCAAGAGCAGCCGTTTCATCTCTGATGTGTTACGGCCCGTGGTTCTGCCTTATCTTCGATGCCTCCGCAACTCTACTTTTTAGCAGGACAATGCACGACCGCATGTTGCTCGTACTATCCTGACCTTCCTTGATACAGAACATGTTCGACTGTTGCCCTTGCCGGCACGTTCTCATGATTTTTCACCAATTGAAAATGTCCTGTCAATGGCTTCTGAGCGACTGGCCCGCCACCACACGCCCGTCACTGCGGTTGATGAACTGAACTGTGGCATAGTGTTGAAGCTGCATGGACTGATGTACCCGTACATGACATCCAATCTCTGTTCGACTCCATGGCTAGGCAGATAAATGCTGTTATTGTGGCAAGAGGTGGCTGCTTTAGGTAGTGTTTTCTCGGGATCTATACCTCCAAATTTTCTGAAAATGTAATCACTTGTCCTTCCCATTATAATGTATTTGTCCAATAAATATCATTCTGTTATTTGCATTCCTTCATGGTGTAGCATTTTGAATGGCCAGTAGTGTATATTAGCAATTATATATCATGAGAGCTTGGTTAACATTACATACTAGTACTTTTAATGTTATTATTAAAATAATAAAAAGAAGTTAGCTAGAATTTAATGTTTCATTACCTTTATCAATCTCTTTGAATATCTTCATGAAAATAAATGGATAACCAACTATCTATTTCAAGCAATTTCTACAATAACAAGGAAAATATGGAGTCATTCTTCACGTATTCTAGACAATATACAGTATGATTTATGTCAGTAAGCATTATTTTACATGTCACGCAAGTGCTTGTGAACGTACCATGTATCCTCATAAAATCAGCTTTAAAATACATTTTTTTGTTTATTAAGTTTCCTCCTGTAAGTTATCTTTTCACAAGATAGATTAAAAATTAAAATATCGGGGAAATAAAATGTTACATACATTTCTTAAAAAATAAATTTTTGCACATTGAAAGAAAATGACATTATAAAACCGCTTTAAAAATATTAATTGTTGCTGTTTATTAATCTTTCTGTTTTTTCTTATAAAAGTTACGGTACTGTGAAAGAAGATATAATAATTTCTGCATTGGAAGCTTATATATATTCATTTTATTTATATTTATATATAAAGTTAATTTATATATATATTTGTTTAATTTTAATATATTTGGTTAGTTTATGTTTTTTGTTGTCACTGTTTTTAAATTTTAAATTCCCGTATATTGTATTAAGTTTTTAATATGTTTTCTATTATAAAAGTAACCTCGAATTCTTTTTTAATCTGCTTTTAATTTGTTTTCTAAAAACGTAACTCTGTTTTGAATGTAAGGTCAGTTCGTGTTTCGAAACCTACAAGTTTATATTGATTGGACGGGGGGGGGGGGGGGTGATAATTGTTAATTCTGTCTGTCCGTCCCCTGTTATAACGTTATAACGTTATAAGTGTTAATAGTTAATTGTTATAAAAAAGTTTTATATACACTATTTTCATAAAGTTTAAATATTATATTCTTGTTGCATATGTTCTGTGCTGCTTCTGCGCCTGTCGTGTAACAATTTATCATTATATATATATATATATATATATGTCACACGCACACACACACACACATATATATATATATATATATATATATATATATATATATATATATATATGTGTGTGTGTGTGTGCGTGTGTGATAAATCATTTAATTGCATTTCTTTTTATTAGTTACTTAAACGTAACCCTTTTGGTTTCAAGTTTTCTTTCATATATATATATATATATATATATATATATATATATATATATATATATATATATATATATATATATATATATATATATATATATATATATATATATATATATATATATATATATATATATATACATTAATTTAATGTTAACAATATTAAAATTAACTACTCAAGTAAGAAAGGGTAAGGTTCCTTGAAACTGAACGAATATTTCATTTACTGAAATCTAACGAATATACTTATTTTGCCTACTATTTATATGACAATAGGCTGAATAAGAAATTTTAAATATTTTTGGAAACTCGTATTACGAAATTATTAAACATACATAACAAATTTTGTGTAGTTTTTAAAACTCTTTTATATATTTAAACAAAATAATACCTAATGAAAAGACATATCCTATTTATAAGACGGCAGAATCGAAATAGTGTATCACACTCTTTACCGATGTCTTTGAATATCTGCATGGAAACAAATATATTAGTAAATAAACTATTCCAAGCAAATTTATAGAACGTAAAGAAAAAACGCGTATCATTTATCACGCATTGTAAACAAGTTGCACTATGCTTTACTTCATTTATCATCCTTTTACATGTCAAGCAAATGTTAGTGAATATATTATAGACTTATGTCCTCATATTATCAGCTTTAAAATACAATTCATCGGTTTATTAATGGTTGCTACTGTTAGATTTCTGTTTTCAAAATAACAGTGGAGCATTAGAGTTAAAACTTTAACTGACAAAATAGAAGTATTTTATTATTTTTAAAAACTTTTTTGCACATTGCACTAACAAGAAGTAATAAGTAAGTCTCCAATCATTAGTAGTTTTATTTCCCTATTTTATTCTGGTTTGCAAGAGTGATTTCTCTGTACCTCTATAATATTCTGCCGTCATTTTTACTTGAAGTTCATTTTTCACTTCCTTATATTCATCATTTCTTTACTTCAAAATGGTAATTCAATATTTAAAGATTATTACGATTATTATATAAAGATTATTATATAAAGATTATATTTAAAAATTATTTAAATTTTATTTACAAATTGTTTAGTAATACGTTCAGCAGGGTAATTTTTACTGTATGTATATATATATATATATATATATATATATATATATATAATAAAACTTTTGTTAATAATAACGATTAAATCACATAAATAATCGGCAATAGATAAACCCTAATTATAAAACAATACATATATATCCAAAAATGTAAGATTCTCAAAAATAAAATAAGTGGGAAAAAATACTTAAAGATATTTGAAGAAAAAATACAATGTGGAGAAGGAGAAAATTATTACAAGAAGCAATTGAAAACTATGTAAAATGTAATTGATTTCGGTTTGAGTAAATAGTCCTGAGCCGAATTTATTAACTCAAATTGCCCGATCAATTATTTCAATAATAGTACTGTGACATGTACCAAAAGTCTCCTAATATCTCTATGATCGATTTAAACTTTACTTGGTAGCAGGTACTCGAGATAAAATAAGTTACATTATTTTGCTAAAAGTTTTAATTGATAAAAATAATATTTTGTCATTTTATTTTGTGAAGTTTTAGAAAATGTTTCTAAAATACATTTTTAATTTTTTAAAAGACAATCGAGGTTTGAAGAAACAATAGCTATTCAAACATTATTTATAAATGTAAAATCTAGAAAAATTCTTATAGTGTAACAAAAATTGGAATAAATACGATTAAGTTATCTTCAATAATAATAATAATAATAATAACTATTCACTTAATATTTTAATCCGAGTTTAATGTGACTTTTTACGATCATTCGAGTTTAAGGCATTTACATGAATCCTTTTAGCATAAAATGACAATAAAGGAGCTTTGTTAGGTAAATATATATTACTGTTGTTTTTCATTATAAATCCTATTTAGAAGATTCAATGTTAAATTTATATATAAATATATTTTAAATAACAGTGTATCTAATCCACTTAAAATCATGTGGGTCGAAAACCGCGTTTATAGTAAAATTGTAGTTTTGCCTTTTAAATTTACAATTTATTTCAAAGTAAATATATTATGCAAAGTAAATGTAAAAAAAAAATGCTCATAACATTTTATTTCTTTTAATGTATATAATGTAAAAAAAAAAAGATAAAATTTCTACAGAGTTATATAAAAGCAGTAGGCCCGTGCGAGGATTTCGCACTGCAATCTAATATGTTTTAGCAATATCTAATATTTTTAAATGCAGGTTTAAACTTCTAAAAAGGGTAAGGCTGAGACTATCTGTAAACAACATTTATTTTTTAGTCAAGTTACAATAAAAACTGATCCAAGATACAATAAAAACCGATCCAAATTAACAATCGTATTTTAACTGCATTAGAGGATGACGTCAGTCGATTCGGGAAAAACATGGGACAAAGAAATATAAATCTAAACATTTCAATTTCAATTTTGTTTTTTAATCATAAATATAAAATAAACCCGTGCGATGTTTTTTATAATCATTTCTGAGCACCAGATAATGTGGTATTTTATTTTTGCGACAACACTATTTTGAGGAAAAATCTTTCACTGCATTTATGAAAATGATGCAGATTTAATTTTTAATTAACAGCAATTTTTAATCAAAAAATATGGTTTAACGAAATGTGAGTGTACTATGGCAGAAGTCGCTACAAAAACCTTTGGAATGATATCTCTAAAAAATAATGATAATCAGCAGCAGATACAGTCAGAAAGAACGTAATTTCGAAAGAAGAAACACAATAAATAATTCTGGTCAAGTGTGTCGATCATGATTTCACATTAAAAAGTCTTGTAGTCTTTTCTTATTTTATTTGACAACACAGTAAACACAAAAGTAAATTAAAAATAATTATTAGACTGAAAAATCCTTATAAATTTCAGGAGAGCTGCCAAGAAGCTCCATTTTCACGATACAAATTATTCCAACTGACAAAAACAAAGCTGTTTTCTAATAAGTTCGATGTTACGTCACACTACGTAACGCGCGCCGTGAGCATAACCCCGCCCACAGAACATGTGAACAAGGATTTCGTAACATCCTGCCCCACCATGAACACATGGGGGTTCATCAAAAATTTTCAAAGATATTACACCATACATATATAACATCATATATATATAACATCAATACAAGTAACCTAGTTTTCAATTAACTAAATTGTACACAATTTTCAAATAAAAAATAATATTAATGTATTCAAGTAAACAATTTAACATAATATTATTCAAGATCAATATCTATTCCAAGTACAAGATTTAAATTAAATTATAAAAGGTAAAATAATAATAATGTATCCAAGATAAGATTCAAGAATGAAACCAAGTAAGTAAAACAAAACATTTTTAAAGTTTTGCCCAAGAGTTTTCAAGAAGACAGTCAAATATAAAATAAATTATTTAAATTTAAAATAATTCAGGTCAAGATAAAACTGTCCAAGATACAACCATAGTCCTGGAAATCAAAGTTTGATATGCTATCTAGATTAAATCATGAACACAAGATAATTTCAAATATTAAATTCAAGAACCAATGCAAATATATATATTCCAGTAATACTTACATACCTTCTTCAATAAGCACAAAAACAAATTACAATATCTTCTACTAAAAATATAAAAAGAAACAGTTAAAAATATTATTCATGTACATTCTATTATCAGGCAAAGAATTATTTTAGAAAAATTCAAAAAAGATAAGTAAAAGAAATTAAAGTCCAATTCAAGTATCATCAAGAAAAAATTTAGAGTCTTTTGAGAGTAAAAAAAAAGGTTTTTCAGTTTTTCAAGTTTCTGATTTCAAGATTATACAAGAGATTTATTGGTCTTTTAATAATGAAATTGTTTGTTTTCACTTCACAAGACCTAATTCTTCCATCTCTTCCAATAAATGTTTTTGTAATTTTTCCCAACTTCCAGAAAGCTCTAGGTAAATGTTCATCATGCACAAGCACAGCATCATCTATCTTGAAATCAGAAGTTTTATTTTGATCCGTGCAGTGAGCAGATTTTAAGTTGAGGAGATATTCATTCTTCCAGCGCTTCCAAAATTGGTTTAAAATTGTCTCACGTAAACGAAAACGTTTCACTAAAGTTTCTTTGGTTGCTGGTAAGGTTAAATCGTTTATTTTTATAGTTGGTAAACACAAAACTCGTTTTCCTATAATAAAATGAGCAGGTGTTAGAGGAAATGGTTCATCTAGTTCAGAATAAACGTAAGTCAATGGACGAGAGTTTATGATAGCTTCTACTGCAACTAGAAGAGTTTCCAGTTCACTTAGAGTCAACGAAGATTTGCCGATGACTTTACGTAAAGTACACTTCACTGAGCGCACCATTCGCTCATAAAAGCCACCCCACCAGGCAGCACGTTCGACAATGAATTTCCAAGAAATTCCCCGATCGGCATAAAACTTTTTTACGTCCGGATGGCGGATAGCTTTCCACATTTCTTTTAATTCAAGTTCAGCTCTTTTGAAAGTCTTAGCATTGTCCGAGTAGATTATAGCACACAGCCCTCTTCTTGAAATAAATCTGCAAAATCCTAATAAAAATTCTGCAGTTGACATGTCTTTCACAAGCTCCAAATGAATTGCTCTTGTGATAGCGCAAGTAAACAATAAGATGTAATTTTTATTCTCACTCCCCTTCACATATAGGGGCCCCGCAAAATCGAGGCCTGTAACGGAAAATGGGGGTGCTTCGTTAATGCGGTCACCTGGAAGAGGTGCTATTACTTGTTGACCAGGACGTATGTTAAATTTCTTGCAGATTATGCAGTTGTTGAGGACTGATTTTATGCACTGTCTACCTCTCAAAATCCAAAACTTTTCACGAATTTGTACCAGTGTGTCTCATACTCCTGCATGCAAAACCCTTTCATGGGAATCTTTAATAATCAATTCAGTAAATTTATGTTTGGGAGGAAGCACGATAGGATGTTTATCATAAAATGGCAAGTTAGCCTTTTGTAACCGCCCTCGTACCAAGAGTAATCCTTCTTCTGACAACATAGGATTTAGCTGCAAAAGGTTAGATTCTTTAGGGATATTTTTGTTCAGCTTTAAGCATTTTATAACCTCAGGAAAACTTTCTTCTTGAACAAGCTTTACCCAAAAATTTTCGGCATTTTTTATTTCATCAGCTGATAACTCTGCAAGATTTCGTTTTTCTGCTTTTAGTTTTATATTAAAAATAAATCTAAATACCCATGCAGTTACTCGATACAACTTCTTTAGTGAACTATATCTTGACAAATTTAAAACTTGAATTTTATCAGCATTATTTGTATTAACTACACAAGAAATAATTTCTGCTTTTCGAGACCGCTCTTCAGAAACATTAGACACTTGAGTTGCGGGCATTTTAACTCTGGGCCACTGATCTTCAGGCAAGGAAAGAAATTCGGGACCGTACCACCATTTTTGAGAATTGACCAATTGTTTTCCTGAACAACCTCTAGTGATTAGGTCGGCAGGATTAAGTTTGCCTTCGCAATGTCTCCATAAACTAGGATCAGACAAGTCATGAATTTCTGAAATTCTATTCGCGACAAATGGTTTCCATTTTTCTTTTGATCCTTTTATCCAATAAAGGACAATTTCAGAATCTGTCCAGAAAACAAACTGGAATACCTGGAGAATATTTTTAAGATAATTTGCAAGTATTGCACCAATAACTGCTCCCATCAATTCAAGCCGTGGGAGAGTTAATTTCTTCAAGCGGGCAACTCTAGATTTAGACATGACAAAACTAGTTTTAAATTTTTCTTTAGATGTTTGATATCGTAAGTATACTACTGCGCCATAGGCTTTAGGATTAGCATCTGTAAAAGTATGTAACTGGAGACCCTCATTTTCCATGATCAGGGTGCTAAAGTAATATCTGGGAATTTTCAGTTGTGAGAGATCCTGTATTTCTGAAATCCAAGTTTTCCATTCATTTTCTAACTCACCAGAAAAATTTTCATCCCATGATATGCCCATTACCCATAATTGTTGCAATAAATATTTAATTCGAATAATAAAAGGAGTGATTAACCCAGCCGGGTCAAACAACATAGCTGCAATTTTCAAGACATTCCGTTTTGTACAAGAATCATTATTTAATTTTGATAACAATGGACGTAATTCTAGTCCCAAATTATCTTCATTATTGTTCCAAGTTAAGCCTAATACTTTTAGAGAGTTATTTGGTGGATCAGAATTAGAAATAGGTATGCTCTTATCAATCCATCTTTTTCTAAGCTCCTCGGAATTAGTTTCAAATTTTCTTAAATTCATTCCCCCTTCTTTCAAAATATTAACAGCTTCATTAGATAAATTAAAAGCCTGTACAACATCATTTTCTCCGGTAAACAAGTCATCTACGTAAAGGGACGAATTAAGGATTTCAAATGTTTTCTTGTGAGAGTCGTTATATTTTTTTATATGTTTTTTGATAGTACAGGCAAGTATAAATGGACTGCAGGTGACACCAAAAGTAGCCCTAGTCATTCTATAGGGGACAATTTCTTTATTTTTGTCAAAATCTTCATAGTATAAAAATCTTAAATAATCGCGATCTTCTTCCGCTATAGATATCTGGAGAAAGGCTTTTTCAATGTCAGCTGAAAGGGCAATTTTGTGTAATCGGAATTTTAAAATAATATCCAGAACATTTGGGTTCAAGTTAGGACCCGGATTCAGGCATTCATTTAAAGATAAGGAATCCGCTTGTTTAGAGGAAGCATCAAAAACAATTCGAGTTTTTGTTGTAATTTTATCCTCTCGGATGACAGGTCTATGGGGCATGTAGTAACAGTTATTCTCGGAAAACGTTTTAGGGCACAATTCCACTATACCTTCATTAACTTGGTCAAGCAAAATAGAATTGTATTCTTTGAATAAAGACTCATCTTTCAGGAATTTATTTTCCAAACTAGAAAACCGCTTTTTTGATACTTCAAGATTATTTTTAAGCAAATCACGAGAATTTTTCCATAAAAGACGTGTTTCATAGTGACCATTCACGAATTTTAAGTTTTCTTGAAACTTATTTATTACTTCATAATTAGAAATTTTCTTTTCATTACTTTCAATAATACCAATTGCTTCAAGTTCCCAAAATGCTTTTAATTGAGTATTTAAATTTTCACCCGAAACATTTAAATATGTCAAATCTCTTTCTTTCGAATAGCAAATTACATTTAAACAAGAAATAGAATTCATCGAATAATTATCTGGCATTTGTCCAACTAATGTTGTTCCGAAAATAGACGTTTGAAAGTATAATTGCTTGTTTATTTTGGTAAGCGATCCACATAATGTTTCATAAATATAATTAGCTCCTAATAAAATTTGAACTGGTAAATTTACCTCGAATAAATCAGCTAATTGATATTCCTTTGAAATAAGGTTTTGAACCCGGGGATTAATATTTTGACATAATTGGGTACCACAGATTTCATCCGTAATTAATGCCTCAACATTAACAGAATTATACGGATGATATCTGCTTCTCAAGGTTATTAATACACATTCAAATTTTTTTTCTGTAGGATTTCTGTTAGAAAATGTGTAAATGAAAAGTTTTTCTTTTCTTAATATTTTGGCATTTAATGCCTTTGCCAAATCACTCCGAATGAAGGTTTTTGTAGAAGCAGAATCATATAGTGTTCTGGCAAATAATTTTTTAGATCCACTTTCCACCTGAACACAAGCTGTTTGCAGTAGAGTGATATAATTATTCCTCAAATTCTTTGACTTATGAATAGATTGCATTACTGTTTCGTTTTCAGGATTTTGGCTAACTTGTTTTAATTTTGAATCTTGATTTTCAACCAATTTTTTACATTTTGTTTGTGGGCAAAATAAGTGATTATGTTGTGTGTTGACACCATGTTTGACATGGCTGAATTTTTACTTTACAAGCTGACTGTAAGTGTTTGAAAAAGCATTTATAACAACGTCCGTCTTTCTTTAACTTAAATCTTTTTTGTTCATTGGATAAGCTTTTGCATCCTAATCCAGTATGTGTATTAGAATTGCAAAAAATGCAAACACCTTTAGTAACAGTATTTAATGCAACTGATGTCGGGAAATTATTTTTTACTTTAAATTTCTCTTTAGAATATTCAGCTTTCGAACGAAACGTTTCCTGACCTTTCAACGAAATTCCTGACACCAGATCTGCAGCCTCCCTAGATTCGATTTCAAACTTGATGAATTTCATTAATTCCCCTACATCACCCATTTTCTTAGGATCCCTTTTTCTGTGAAATTCTACCACTAAATTATGTGGCAATTGTTTTAACAAAATAGGTATTAATATATATCCAAATTTATCTGAAGCAATACCCATAGATTGCAAATTCCTAATACTGACTTCACTTTCATCATAAATATGTCTGAGACCCTTAATATTTGATGAAGATTTAACAGGTTCGATTTCTAATAATTTATTAACAAAACAACTAATTAACTGGTCTTGTTTACCATATCTTTCTTTTAATAAAGTTAAACAAGATTTATAATTTTCTTCTTTTAACGCAAAACCAGCTACTGATTTGTAAGCTTCACCGGTTAAGAAAGATTTCAAATATAAAAATTTATCAACAGTTGTTAATGATTCATTTGAATCTATGGCGCTTTCAAAGCTATTATAAAATTCCAAGAATTTACTTGAATCACCACTAAAGGTGGTTATGTTTAGTTTTGGCAAATTGACAGGATTCTGTGATGCATTATTTAAATTAGAAGTACTATTATTACTTTTCACGGATTCAGCTTGCTCGACCTTGAACTGCTTTAATTTACTTCTTATATTGATTTTCGAATCAGATATAGCTTCCTCATACTCAAGTGACTTTTGAATTTCATTTTCAAATTTCGTTGCATCATCTATTAATTCTTCAATTTTTTCATTTAAATTTTTAAGCTCATCTTGTTTTTCTTGCAAATTTATTAAATATTCAGACAGTTTAAATTTATCATTGTCACTTTGAGTATCAATACTTTCCATAAATCTATCGATAGAAGTAATTAATTTAGTGCATGAAGTTCGAGCAAGCTTACGTTTTGATTTTAATTTATCAAACTTTTCCATTTTAGAATAACAATAATAATTATTAAGTTTGTACAGTACCTTTCATCCGAGCATAGTCCACAAGAAGAGAAAAACTTGCGATAAATATTTTTTCCTATATATTTACGTCCATAACAAATTCAGAACAATTTCTTGATTTCCCGCGTTATCGGCACCATAAAAAATAATGATAATCAGCAGCAGATACAGTCAGAAAGAACGTAATTTCGAAAGAAGAAACACAATAAATAATTCTGGTCAAGTGTGTCGATCATGATTTCACATTAAAAAGTCTTGTAGTCTTTTCTTATTTTATTTGACAACACAGTAAACACAAAAGTAAATTAAAAATAATTATTAGACTGAAAAATCCTTATAAATTTCAGGAGAGCTGCCAAGAAGCTCCATTTTCACGATACAAATTATTCCAACTGACAAAAACAAAGCTGTTTTCTAATAAGTTCGATGTTACGTCACACTACGTAACGCGCGCCGTGAGCATAACCCCGCCCACAGAACATGTGAACAAGGATTTCGTAACAATCTCATTCGTTGTTGTGCGTTTCGCAAAATCATAGAAAAAGGGATGTTAACAACAGAAATAATATACAGGGTGTCCGAAAAGTCTGGAAACAGTCGAATGACTCGAGATACATCGAAATATACGTCGGATTGAAAAACGGAAGAATACATGTGCAGTATTTCTGAAAAATCTATTTAGGGATATCAAAGTTGCCCCCCCCCAACTTTGCCCACTGGGAGAGAGGGGGGGGCAACTTTCATGTCTTAAATGATAACCCCTCTTTTTTATTGCAGATTCGGATTCTACGGGAAAAATAATTAACTTTTATATTCAACATTTTCTTCGGAATATCGTAGATGGCGCTGTGTTCGAGTAAAATACAGTGAGAATCGTATCCTTTGAAAAGTCTGGAAACGGTCGAATAACTCGCGAAATATACATCGGAGAGAAAAACGTTAAAATTTATGTTCAGTAGTTTTGAAAAATCTATTTAGGGATATTTAAGTCCCCCCTCAACCAACTTTTCCTACTGGAGGAAAAGGGAAAGAAACTTTGAAATCTTAAATGGCAACCTCCCTAATGCAGATTCGGAACACGTAACTTTTATATAAAAAAAACGAAAAATCGAAAAAATCATACATGGCGCTGTAATAGAGTAAAATGCAGTGAGAATTGTTTCCTTTGAAACGGTCGAATAACTCGAAAAGTATACATCGGATTGAAAAACGAAAAATACATCCTTTCAACATGATTTATTACTCTAATTTAGGTCTGGGCATTAATATATTACCTGATACTTTTCATGTCGTGTTATTGCATTTGTATCTGCTAGAGCTATATAATTATCTTTGCAATTTTAAGGGATATAAATAAAATTTTAAAATAAATTCCCCTCGACCATTTAATACACTGTCTTCAGCGAACATGCCGAGGAATGAGATAATTTTAAGATTAAATTTATACTTCTTAATAAAGAAACTTTAGGGAGTTATTTTAAATAAATATAATCAAAATAATCAAAGAAATCAGAATAAAGATATTTGTTAAAAAAAAAAATCTGGAAGATTGAATGTTTAATTATTGCTGAGATTTTTGTTAAACGAAATTTTCTTTTCCTTTTTTTCACTATAGATAGAAACGACAAGGGATGAAGATATAATTAAAATCGATTTTTCCAAAATACATGATTGCTTTCGAATTCATGTGTGTCATAAATGTTAAAGAAGTATTATTTGGTATAAAGCTTCAGTATAAGAAAACAAAATAAAAGATCCAATCAGACTATTTCCTTTCATCACACTGTATTAAAAATATATATACATATTTGAGATCGAGATTCTATTTCTGAGGTATCAATAAAACATCTTAAAACATTATGCAGTTTATACACCAAACATCACGTTGCAAATAAATTGTTATATATAAAAATTAAATTAAAAATAGTTTAAAAAAATACGTTTTTATTAATATACTTTGAAATACGAGGGATTTAAAAAACATGTTTTATAAATGAAAATTCACATTCTTTATATGATGCACATTTCTGTGTAAAAACCATAGCTAAAAGTTTCAAAGTTATTGTATTTTTTTCAGAACATTTTCATTTTAAATCAGTTTTTTTAATGATATAGCAACAGAAAAAAAAAAAAATAATTTTTATATTACTTTAAATGTTACATTACATTTGTCTAAAAAATAAATATTTATTTTTGATTCACATGGTAACAGAATAATGTTATTCATTCATGTTAAAAAAAATTTTAAAATGTCAAGGATTTCTAAATTGCTTACCTATTCTAGAATCATATTTTATTTAAATTTAATCGATTAATTGACATTTAAGTTCTTGAAATGTGAAACTATTGTACTGTCATCTCGAGCACAAAAATATAGGGGAGATGGGGAATGAATGGGACAAGGGATGGATGGGACGATCTCAATATTTCAGGGAATGAACTTTTTTTTTAGTTGCTTCCTATCCTCATAGATTTCACTACCATAGTGTGCTTCAGAACCAAAAGCAAGAGCACATGGCTGTTTTCAATTTTCTTAAAATTTACATTTCCTGAAAACTCTGCTTAAAAGTATTTTTTTTTTACATTTGAACTTACTTAACCCGGGAGAAGTCGCATGGGGTATGACATACCCCGAGTGCGTACAGATTTTACAATTATCACCACTACTTTTCGAAAAGTAATCTTTAACGTATTTTATCCAACAATTTGTAACAGTTGTCACTGACTAAATAAGTTGAGAATTATTGTTTGTATTTATTGGTGACAAAGTAAAAGCTATTCATACCCTAGATATGCGCGATTTCTCCCGGGTTAAATATCTTATGCAATCTAAACAATTAAGATATGTTATAGCTTTTTATTTCAAGGCTTAATATTGGTAATTAAAATGAATGCATATTAACCATTGTGACAAAATAATTTTTTAGACAAAATGGCTGACAATTGAATATATGCATCATGGGGATGATTGGGACACTTCAAATGGGATGAATGAAACTGTCTCATCCATCCCTAGAGGATGCTGAAAAATATATTTATTAACTAAATAATATTATATAGATTGATAAATTAATAATTTATGGTAGTTATTCTTTTAACATTTCATCTTCATTGTAGCCATTGTCTTCAGCCATTGAATGCTTCCGTTTATAGGCCTTTTAAGGCAAAGCTGATATGAGTCCGAAATGATTGGCTAACAAATAATCCTGGAGATCATATTACAATTTATAATATCTCAGCTTTTGCCAAGGAGGCATTTTTGTCAGCTTTTAGTCCTTAAGATTGAATACGGGGAGGAAAATGTTTGTGTCCCATTCATCCCTGCTGAGGGGAAGATTGGGACATAGAAGAACTTCTTTTTAAATTTTATTTATATTTCTGTATAATAGTAATTTTGAATAAATATTGTGGATAAGATGTAGTCAAACACTTAATGTATGACATGTGATATATAATATTGATAATTACTTAAATATAATATTTAAAATAAAAATTTTTGTGAAAACGTCCCATTCATCCCCCATCTCCTCTACACAATTTCTCGAAATCTCCCACATTTGAAAGTAAGTGAAAAATAATTGCATAATTCAACCTATACATGCCTGAACGAAATTAAATGTAAGCGTATACTAAAGCATGGAATAAACCAATGAATATGGCTCACGCATAAAGAAAATCTAATATTATTATTTATTTCTTAAAAGCAGACTCGTGCGAAACATTCTCACTGCAATCTTTGATACATTTATGTTGATGCGTTTTCATTATTTTTTAATTAACTGCCTTTTCTAATGTAACAACGTGTTTTTACAAAATGTGAGTTTACTATGTCAAAGGTCTCTTCAAAAACCTTTTGAATTGTACCTCCTTCTAAATTATTTACACATCGTATAATCAAATTTTATTTAAAATTAATCATTTATTCTATATTTAAATTCTGAAATTGTTAAATCGCTATGAAATTTGTATGTGTATTTGGATATTGAGCAGAAAAATAATATATAGGGTAGGGGAGATTCGCAATTCTACAAACAGATTTTCACAAACATATTTATTTTAAATATTTTATATATGTTATTATCAATATTATATATCACATGTCAAACTTTAAGTGTTTGACTACATCTTATGCACAATATTTGTTCAAGATTATTATTATACAGATATATAAATTAAATTTAAAAAAAAGTTCTATTTCCCAATCATCCCCACAGCAGGGATGAATGGGACGCAAACATTTTCCTCCCCGTATTCAATGTTAAGGAATATAAGCTGACAAAAATGCCGCAGTGGCAAAGCTGAGAGATTATAAATTGTAATATGATCTCCAGGATTATTTGTTAGTCAATGATCTTGGACTCATCTCAGCTTTGCCTTAAAAGGCCCATAAATGGTGGACTGAAGACGATGGCTACAAAGAGGATGAAATGTTAAAAGAATAATTAACATAAAGTATTAATTTATCAACCTATGTAATATTATTTAGTTAATACAAAATTTTCAGTATCCTCTAGGGACGAATGAAGCAGTCCCATTCATCCCCATTTGAAATGCCCAAATCACCCACATGATGCATATATTCAATTGTCAGCTATTTTGTCTCAGAAATTATTTTGTCACAATGGTTAATATGCATTCATTTTAATTACCAATATTGAGCCTTTAAATAAAAAACTACAACATATCTTAATTGTTTATATTGCATAAGATATTTAAGTAACTTCAAATGTAAAAAAAATTACTTTTAAGCAGAGTTTGCAGGAAATGCAAATTTAAAGAAAACTGAAAACAGCCATGTGCTCTTGCTTTTGGTTCTGAAGCACACTATGGTAGTGAAATCTATGAGGATAGGAAGCAACTAAAAAAAAATATTTATTGCCTGAAATATTCAGAGCATCCCATCCATCCCTTGTCCCATTCATCCCCCATCTCCCCTAATCAGTTTGTTTATATCAGTATGTACGTTTTTCCATTGTTACATATTTCTGGAAATGTGCCGTAATTAATGTAGAAGAGTCAGATATAAAATACCATTTTCCCAAAGTAAAAATGATTCCAAGTAAAAATGATTTATATAATTTTAAAATTCAATAAGTAATTATATTAAACTCGTTTTCATTAAAAAATTTCATTTTAAATACTAGAATATAAATACATGCTTCCAGCATGTATTTATATTGAAAAGTGGATATGTATCTTCTAAGACTTTTTTTTTTTATTACAAAGATCGCAATAAATAAAAATATAAATAATCATGCAAATACTATGTTTATTATGTAGTAGAATAATTCGTTACTTTTAAATGAGAAAATGAGTGGAAATGACGTAAATTTAATGTCATCATAATAACATTATAATGTTTTATGAATTAAAATTCATATTTCGTATTAATAAATGATGCACGTTACATAAATAAATGTGGAATCAGAACTTTTTTAATTTATTTCAATAAGTGTCGTTATTATTAGTTAGTAAAGAAAATGAGGAAATCTTCTTTAAGAAAGTTAAAATGATCAAAAATATTATTTATTAGATTTGAAGACTAATAGCAAATTGCTCCCATCGAAGCAATGAAGCATCAAAAATTTATTTTCTACCGCGAGGCATTCTCAGGCGGTCACAAAAGTAATTCATTACTTCATACATCTGAGAATTTCAGATAACGAAATGTAGGGACTTTTAACCTGAAAGTCATTATTTATTGAATCTTTTTTTTTCAACTAGTAGTATACCAAAATATTTGATTTACTTTCAAAATGTGTTTTAAAAATCGGGATTGCAGTATATTTCAAATTTGGGTTAATGATTGAAAAAACTGTATATTTTTATTGCACCATATTATTTACATTGATGTTAAGTATGTGGTATTCATTTTGAAAAATACACTACTTTACCGTTGCTAAAAGGTTTAAAAAAGACAACATTTTCTGTCTGCTTATTTTAAAATATATTCTTTTTTTTTTGTTGTTGTTATTTCAAGAGTATGGTAATAAAATGCAGTTGAACTACAGAATTTCGTCACTTGGATAGCTTCACAACCCCTGTTACTAGCCGATTATTATTCAAATGATTAGTACAATGTTAATTCAATGGTGAGGAAACATGGAAACGTGTCCCTTTTTCGAAGCAACCCATTTAAATCAACTACAATACTATTTTTTCTATCACACCTAATCTTTAGATTTTCTCCTTTATTGATAAATACTTTTGGGATCCACCGCGTATCGCAATGACCTATGTCGTTCACACATGAATCTAAGGGTTCGAGGGCCCGCCGGTGGCGGTCCCGCGACCTTTCGAAACGCATACGGATAGCCAAATCCGGACGTGTGCGTTATAAGTACCTCAGGACTTGGGTTTGGTTGTCGAAGACGGGCCGGGCGCCCCTCAGGAGGCGGGCGGCGCAGGCTAGTTTTATCGGTTTCCTATATTCAACGCAACTTTCTATTTTAATTATAATTACTTTAAAATTACTTTCTCTATCACATCACTCACGATAAGCGGCTGGAGTTATATGCTGCATTATGCTGTCTCAATAAATGAATGGACTGCTTGAATAGATGAAATTTACCATTAACTCATCTGTAATGGCAAGAAATACTTTGCCATTTCATTACCAATATTTCCAAATATAACCAATATGTCTACACTACATGCGTTTTACTGCAAATATTGCTAATATAAAGTCAATCTAATATCAACGTTTCTTTGGACATATTCCCGATAAACGCAATTTTGGCGCAATAGTGAGTTCCTGCATAACCAACATTGATTTGCTACTTGAACACTGTCCGAACTAAATTTACAAAGCATCAAGTTAAGCTTTGTATTTTTTCTTTGATAGAAAACAAAAAGAAAATCTATAAACTGCAAACATACCACAGAAAAAAAATATTTTGTGTAACGATATTTTCACTTCTTACATGGCATACTATTTAATTTATATTACGTTTTTTCTAATCTCACAAATCGATTTTGTAAACCATAATTGTTTTACTTAATGTGACTGAAACATCTGTATAGGTTTAAGTTTAACATTTGAGCTACACTAGTGAAATAAGAGGTTGGTTTTATGGAAAATGTTCCCTTTTGTGGTGCGTAGCATATTTTGATCATGTAAGCGTCTAACGTGATCAAAAGAACATGAGAAATACCTCAGTAAGTATTTTACCAACAGTTTTAAAACATTATAAATACATAGTTGTGAAAGTGAGGTGTTTGTATGTAGTATTTTAAATAGTGCAACATTAAAGTTTTAATGTTTTATGGACAGTTTGTGCCAAACTCTGTTTACTGCAACTATTTAAATGCAAACAATATAATAATATTACTTGTTAACGTTAAACTAAAAATGTAATTAATGCTTTAATCATTAATTACTTCTTTAGTTTTACATTTAAATGTATTTTGTTTATTTCTTTTTACCATATCTTATAGGGAAACTCCGCTAATCTGACAAAGATGCTGTTTTACCATTTAATTATTTAACTCACGTAATGGCTTGAATTTTGCATTGATTCTCACAAAATTAAAGTATATGGCACATGTTAAATCTGTATTTCATAAAATACTGACCCCCAACCCGCAGTTATTTAGTAAAGCAATGAGCTCGCTGGCATATGTTTGGTGAGCACTGGTGTACATTATAATGCACCTTTGGACAGTCGGTTTAAAACAAAAGAAACACTCAATAAGTGTTAACCAGCTAATTGGCACCAATATAAAAGAAATCATCCATTGAATTTGGAATTAAATAATCTTTTTTATTTGTATTAGAAATTAGAAATTTCCGCAAAAGAAGTGTGAAAGTTCTGTTAAAGAATTAGGGCTCCGTCTCCATATGTAAACTGTAACCCACCTTGATATTTTCAATAGAAATATTTCATTTTGAGATTTTATTTTAATTTATCAGCCGACGTTTAGTTCATTTAGCAAAAAGGGAGACAATCTGTGATGTAGTTTAGGTATTTATTATGCCGATGTAAAGTTTGGAACTCCTCAGGTTAATTCGTTTTTAATAGTTGCAAAACAAACTACAATGCTGATAGTTTTATACTGATAGATCAAGAATTAATTGCGGAAGGAGCTGTAATTTTGGATTCGCATATTTAAAGATTTTAGAAAAAAAATGTTATTTTTCTGCATAGGTTACAAGATATATTGACATACTTTTCAATATTTAATTTCCTAATTTCCATATTTTAAATTAATATTTGAAAAAAAAAATATATATATATCTATACCATTACACGCAGTAAGAACTGTGTATTTTATGTGATAACTAGTTTTGATATAGATTTTAGAAAAAAAAATATTTTTTTGCATAGGTTACAAGATATATTGACATATTTTTCAATATTTAATTTCCTAATTTCCATATTTTAAATTAATACTCGAATATATATATACCATTACACGCAGTAAGAACTGTTTATTTTATGTGATAACTAGTTTTGATATCGAAGGAAGGAAACCCTCTGAAACCCTCGTATATTTTATAATTGTAACACGCATATTGTAGAAAGTTTATTATTATAAAATATTAAGTATTCAACAATTACAACTTACAGATGTCCTTCAAGATTTTATGACTACGTTTAAAAATCTTGTGTGGTTATTCTTCTATTCTACAACTATTCTATTAACTCTTGTGCAGTGCTAAACGTAAATTTCGACTGTAAATGCATTAAAAATATATAAGCGTAATCCTCTATTATAATTATTTTTAAATATATCGCATTTCATATATTGAATATTATTTTTAGTGAAGTAACCACATAATAACTCCTATGTCCATTCAGAATGTCGAAACCACTTACATTATCTGTAAAAATACGTGAATCATGTCAATCTGTTTCAATATATTTTGTTGGGGAATATAAAAAATTCCGACATTTTGAATAAAATTCTTTCAAAATATCAACTAATAAATGTATGAGTTCTCTCAAGTGACATATGGATAAATTTTAAAAACCTGTTGCGATCTTTTTTTCGTTAGATTTAATTTCAATGCACTTTTTTAATGTGTAAATACCAAAAACATCATTCACAATATTCGCACTTGTTTCTGCTAAGCATGCGTTCGTCACTCAATTAAAGTTGTGAATTCTTATCTGAAATTCTCTTTGTATGCATTTATTCAGTTCCAGTTTTACGCACTTCTTTCCATATATCTACCCTAATAAAAGAAAGTCTCGCAGTGTGTGTGTGTGCGGTGGGGGGGGGGGGGGTAGCTGCCTTTTTTCGATGACCAGGAAAATCTACCGTGCACGGAGGTCTGAAAGTTTGTATGGGGATAGTCCAAAGCAGATCCCGATACGGGAGAGGCTTAGTTTTTTAATAATTAGCCGAGATTTTAATTAAAAACTCATCAAAAATTCATTTTTTTAAAATTGGCGGTTTTGCATCCGTACATACTCAGTCCTTGCTTTTCCGAGCATGTAGAAGGGAAAAACAAGATGCTGTTCTATTCTGGCCATTTGCCTTAACATCCATCGGCTGAACCATTCGTAATACGGTAAAAAAGACATATTCACACATTTCGTACTTTTACGTTTTAAACGCCGCAATCACTTTGAAAGTAATTACTGTTTTTCCATTAGGATCAACCCTAGTAAATATTTGATTCCTAAAAATTATCCATGTAGAATATATATACATTTATTTTTCAAGTCTTCTTGCATGTGTTTATCTGGGAGACTTCTAAAGAGTGAAAAAAAAAATTAAACAATTCTGCCCGCTCAGAATGTAACTATTTTTATTTTAATAACTGAATGTGAATCTATAATGTTCTTTCAAAATTTTAGTTTAGTAAAAAAATAAGAGATTTTTCCTATATCTTAATATTTATTTATTTATTTAATATTTAAATATGTTTCTTCGCGTATTTTCTTTCAAAATTTTAGCTTAATATATATATATATATATATATATATAGCACATTATGTATTAAATGTATTCGGCAGACCCAGAATTCCGCACCATAATTAAACTAGGAATAAATAACAAACATAAAAAATAAACATATATAATCTTAACAAGAAAAAACCAAGAAAAACAACCAAAAAGTTGTGGCCTCATCAGCAGTGGGCACATTAAAAAGCACAGCGATGTTTCCGACTAATTACAAGCACAGCAAACTATTATACAGTAGTGGCAGTGGGTTTCGGCCACAATGTCGTGAAGCATCAATCATATGCATGAAAACAAATGAAAGCATGTCACGAACATTCCCCCACCGGACCCAACGCCACAAACAACAGCACGACTGAATACAAAACGTATGCTTAACATACACTGAACCAACAATAGAATTATCTTACCCCCTCCTGAGCCCCACAGCCACAAAAACAATAAACAATAACCAAATCCAGTGATCCAAAATCTGTCCATGTACGTTCCATGTCTGTTGCCACAAAACTGCAAACATCCTTATAAAACCGTCCTCGAAAGGCTTTAAGTTTTACAAATCATTAATTGTCAATTACGTAGCAACTACTCAAAAATGAAGACTGTCTGTAAAACTATTATATCTATTAATGAAACTCAAAGGAATTTTATTTTTATAATACAAGATGCTGGTTAAATTAAAAAGTTCTTTAAGAAATAATATATATATATATATATATTACAAAATTTAAATTTTTTCCGCAATTATTCTATAAAATTTGTCCATTCAATAATATTCGGTATATAACCCAGCTTATTAAAATAATTCTCATTCTTAAAATAGCCTTTTACTATCCATATGTAAAGCCAATTATTCCTAATCCACTTAATAATATTTATTCGAATGTAGTTATTCTAAAAATGGCGATAGCTTTTTTAATTTATTCTTTAAATAGAACATCTTTATTTTAATCCATTATTAAAATTCATTAGTATTATTCCCGTGTGGTCAAATTGCTATAACTTCTTTATTTAAATGCTAAAATATCGTATCTCTTAAAATATTCCGCTCAAAAAACCTTATTTCATAAAGTTATCCTATTATTAAATATCAAATGTCTATTAAAATATTTCCGAAAAACTTTAATTATTTCTTTTTTTTTTCCCTTTTATAAAGATTCATTTTCTTTTCTTCTTATTATTTTTATTACGTATTAAATTCGAAGTTTAGCTACAGCCTCAAAAACAGATAAGCTCGTTTGTTGATATGACAGGCATCTGGTACGAGATTATGGAATATTCTGGAAGGGCCTAGAAAGTTTTTGCATTTTACAACAAAATAAATCCGCCGGAAATATTGATAAAGTTCCAAAAGAGACCTTTTGATTCGATAGAAGTGGGTCACGTGACGTATTCTGTATTATTACGCAAGCTAGTTTAAAAACACGATCATCCTGATTCGGAGAGGATTTTTTCGACGCTGGTGTTTGCTAAAAGAATCGGGACGGATTCTAGAAAATAATGGAACGTTGTATTTTTTTTCGTTTAGCGTTGGCTAATGAGCATTTTCCCTGAAGAGATGTCTTAAACTGGAAATAAAAGGTTCTTCGACAAAAATATGGACTGACATTTCTTGTTGTTGATGATACCACCCGGCCGCCTGATGCGAACTAAAAGGGAAACCAATAACATCGCTAACCCTATTTATCACGAGCACGACTGCCTTTTTCCCGGATTTGAACTTGGAAACACGACATATATATATATATATATATATATATTACTTTCCATGAAAAAAAAATCTATTTATTTTATATGTAACATTTTCTATTTTATGGCTATTTCTTTTCCAGGTAAAATGTCTCATGAAAGCATATAAAATAATCTATTCGGGTAGACAATTTTATTTTCTAAAAATGCGTTCTTAAACTGTGTAGTCATGACCAAACAAGATGATTCATAAATACACTCATTTCCTAATTACTTATATTAGTAACTCATCTCTTTATTTTACATTATAAGAACACATATTTTGTCAGACAATTAAATACACTAAACCAACATAAATGAAAAATTGACCTGTGCCAGGACTCGAACCTGGGACCATCCGCGTACCGTGCTGATGTTCTGCCACTAAGCCATTTAGATCGAAATCCTAGCCCGGCATCTTAGGTTCGAGTCCTGGCCCAGGTCAGTTTTTCACGCATGTTGGTTTAGTGTATTTAATTGTCTGATAAAATGCGTGTTCTGATATTGTAAAATAAACTAATCAGACATAGTGTTTATGCTTTAATATATATTATCTCTATATTATTTATGCAGGTAGAGTGAAAAACTAATATACATTTTAATGTAAAAAGAATTATTTATAAATACATTACATTTTATTTAGTTTCTTTTATATAATTTTAAGTTATTTTTCAATTTGAATTAAACGGGTTACTAAGTTAAAAAACTGCGCTACTAAGTTAAATAGAGGTAAAACATGAAAAAGTTTAGAGCATACATATATTATTTTGATAAATTATGATGTTAATATAATGAAAATATCAAGAATTATATTTCGAATTCGTGAAAAAAGGTAAACATTAAACTACTTTTTATCCATAATTAAATGTATGAAATATTATCTGTAATTTAACCTTTGTGTAACTCAAAAATATGATGTATCTACTCTTATTTAAACCACTTACACTTAACAAAAATGAATGTTTTGACTGTATTTTGCCCTTTTGTTATAAAATATACTTCATCTTGATATCTAATCTTCATGCCTAGGATATGATTTCTAGAATAGAAATTAAGGAATATATATTTTGAAAATACGGAGTAGGAATTTGTAATATTTCAGCGTAAGTCAAACTCAAAATCCATTCATAATTCATTTTAATCAAGATTTAGGACATCTTGAAAAATGCTGCATCATTTTGCAGGGAATACGGAGAAAACTTAAAAAGTTACGTTAATCATCCTTCATTCTTTTAGACTACAGAATAATTATGGCTGTACAAAGAAACTACATGACATGAAATATGTATTATACGTAATAACTGACATTTGAGGTTAGTATAATTTTTCAATTGCTGAGAGAGAAAATAAGATAAGATTATTATTAATTAAGTATTAGATGTGCATATTTATGTTTTGTGACTTATATTTAAAACTGAAAATATAGATGTGGACTTAAGGGATAATAATCTACTCTTGCTTTAACTTCTTTTTTATATAATTACGCAGATATTCATAAACAACTGTGACCGTTATTCCCAAGTTATTCCCAAATCCTTAGCAATAAGCTAATAGGAAATATATCACGGCCATTTTCATTACGCCGTCTTTCGCTTTACATATCTATTTTAATATAAACTTTAAGTTTTTACGATATCAGTATTGTACTGTAAAACGATTTGTGTCATTGCATTTAGTTTGAAAATGTACTTTATTTTGTTGATAAACTATCACATTTGCGAAAGATATGAAATGCATCCGATAATTGTAGAAATATAAATTTAAGTTCGGAAATGAAAAAAAAAACATACTTTGGGTTGTCTTTTCCCACGATTTGTTTTTGCCTCTCTAAAAAAATTTTTTTTGAATATCAACGGTAACGATAATAGTTGATGCCTCTTTAAGTCATTTGAAAAGCAAAATTAATTTATTCAACCATCTTCATAAAAATGATTTTTTAGGACTATTCCTTTTATATAAAATTTAATGTAGGTTATAATTCATATACATATTTTTTTTATCTGGATACGAATTAAACAGAGGGTAAGTAAGTATGCCATGTAAAAATACGGATGAAATTCGGCATTTCTTTTATTACTAGACTATTTTGACGAGGACACTAGTTTGTCATTACTGATGTAAGGGGGTTTCATTTCGGTTTTCATTTTGTACACACGAGTGTAATTATTATATTACAGGAACGCGTATTTTTCGAACGGATTCTTTGACTTTGATAATTCTTTTTTTTGCTGTAATGGTCTGCGTATGATGGTTTTTTAGAAACAGCAAAACATAATAAAATATGACAAACTATAGAAAACACCTTATCATCTAGATAATTTTAGGAAAAGAACTCAGGTGCATAAAAATTTTTGGAGACTAAATTTAATGGGATGTTATAACAATTCAATCGGAATCATAGAAGACCACGGCAACTTGTAGCTTACATGTTCAATCGAGAACATGGTTTCTTATGGGACCGAAAAGAAACCCTTTGTTTATAGAGCAGATATTCACCTGAAATTTGGTTCGATGAAATAATGAACTTGATACACTTTGTTTTTCAAAGCATGGTCCTATACCCTTGTTCTAAAATCTCATGAACTCTGAAGATACAGGGTGTTTCACAAAGGACCCCTAACTTTAAAAATCAATAACCCGGAAACGGTGATAGATAGAAACATGGAACCAGTGGTATGTTTATTAAAAAAATCGTAAGAATGTTATACGTAAATATCAAAATTTAGTTAAAAATAGCACCGATAGATGGCGCTGAGAGCGTTAAGAATCTTTCTAAACAGAGTTCAGAAGCATAGAAAAACTAGTCGTCGAAGATTTCATCATTGAAATCTGGCCGTTATTAGAGTATAGTGAAAATAATTCTGAAAGTGGCGTATACCGTGAAGGAACGTGAGTTTATTGTGTTGGAGTACCACCGATTAAATCAGAGTCCTACTACAAGGAGAAGTTTTCAAACGCGATTTCAAGTCGCAAAAGGCCCAGATGGAAAAACAATTCGTGAGCTTTTCAAAAAAAATTAACAGACAGGCAACGTGGCCGATGCGAATAATTTTCACTATACGAAAATAGCAGTCAGATTTTAATGGCGAAATTTTCGACGGCTAAGTCTTTCTATGCTTCTGAACTCTCTTTAGAAGGATTCTTAACGCTCTCAGCGCTATCTATCGGTGCTATTTTAACTAAATTTTGAGATTTACGTATAGATTCTTACGATTTTTTTAATAAACATACCACTGGTTTCATGTTTTTATCTAACACCGTTTCCGGGTTATTGATTTTTAAAGTTAGGGGTCCTTTGTGAAACACCCAGTATATATTTTTTACCTTAAAACATTACTATTTTTATGAGGTATAAATGTGTTAAGTACACCGATTAAATAATCATTTATTTTAAGACACATTTATTTTAAGCATAAATACATGAACTATTCCTATGAAATTCGCATATAGCTATACTATAAACGAGATCATAACACATACTTTATACAATATTTAAACGTGAATTTATAATAAAATTTGGTAATTTTCATATAAAAAGGATTTTTGGTATAGTAAATTTCAATAGTAAAAGTCTGGTATAGTAAATATCTATTAGTTTTCAATTAAAATATTTTTATTATATGTTTTATCTGTACTCTGTTACATTCTGCTTCTTGGGTAGGATGCAAGGCTTACAAAAAACAAAATGTTTGCATCTTTGTAAGTTTCTTTTGTTTGTAAAAATCCATTTAATAGTTATACGAAAGAAAAAAAAAACTGCCATCATTTCAATGATGGATGGCCTGGAATTCAACACGTAAAAATCCTATTTATCTTGTTTAAAGGATTTCCCAGAAAAGTCTTGGGAGTTTTTTAAAATATGCCAGAATATATTTTGTGGATCACAGAACTGCATAAAAGCATAGATAACATTTCATATTCATTGTTATTCTTAGTTATAAGTATTTTTTTCAGAAGTGATATAAATGATGTTATATTTTTTTTCCATTCTAGCAGACACTGCGGGAAGAAATATAAACCGATGTTGTTTAAATAAGGCGAAATATTTTTTAAAACATAAAACTTCTTTTCTCCTATAAGAATATGTTTTCTAAAAACAAAAGATGCATTCGAAGAATTTAAGAATGAGAAAGGACTGAAACATATTTACATCAATTAATTTCTTCTGACCATTGTCAGAGAAGTATGGAACGCCATTTGGCGACAGAATTACTATATATATATATATTATACATAGCTGGTGGATTACAATCCATTAAGGATCCTAGCCTACCTTGCGAAACTTTGTTTTCTTGACCATAGTCCTTGAGGTGTTAGAAAGCGTATCTTCCGGCCAGGTGACCAATCTAACGCCTGACCCCCAGTATTTAATTTCCAAACAAGCTTAACAATAATTTTATCGACTGGGATGAAAGGTTGAATATAGTTCGTAGTACGTATAGTTTTGTATATTTTCTTAAATTTATTTGTCTTTGTACAATTTAGTAAATTACGGAATATTTTTAGCCTCATTTAATTCACAAGTACTATATCTTTACATAAAATGTTTCATTCGCACATTTGGTGTATTATACAACGATACAACCATTCACTTTTATTATAATTTATCATATTTATTAATTTTTTTAATATATATTATTTTTAATTGTCAATTATTATCCCACTTTCCCCTAATTGAGTTTTGCAACCTGTCTAGAGACTCCAAAACGCAAATGTCTGGGGTTTCGCAGTTTTACTTCACCTATCTTAGAGACGATTGTCGTCTTTAAATCAAATGGGATTGGTGTTATCCGTTATGTGTTGTTCATTAAACCTTTTTCAAATAATTTCGTAAATATGTGCATATATTTGCAATAAATCGTAACGCTTCCAAAGGCAGCGTTAAATATTTATCTCCCTTAATTTTAATCACCAAATGCCAAATTTGTTCCAGAAGTTTTAGATAAAATTTTGCTTTTATAATCTATAAAGCTTTTTATTACTTTCAAATCAATTCGTTGTTAAATTCTGCTGCAATTCATTTATTGTAACATCCTGGTAACATAAATTGGCCTAGAAAGAGTTAAACTACATATCTAGATAATACAAATGTGATGCAAAAGTGAAGATTTTGGCGCAAATTAATATATTGAGTGTAATTAACATCATAAAAGTTTGAAACAAATAACTAAAGCTTATTCGCACTATAATTCATTAAAAAATATTTTGAATCTCAAAGTTTAGTTTTTAATAATTTCATAGTATGTAAAACAATTATAAAAACTATTATATATTATATAAGTAAATTAAAGTAATTGAAGCAACATCATTATTAATTACTCGAGGTGGACTTTAAAGACGTTTAATTTACATTTAAATCACAAACACGTACATAAACATAACACACGTAACAGATACATTCTTACAGTAAACAAAACTTAATACCAGTAGGTGACGTAGTTCGCTGTGGTGCTGCCATCTATGAATTACATTTCCAACTAAACACCACATACGCTCCCCTCCTTAATTTGGAAATTTACAGGGAGATTTTTCTTTTCCTGGTGGATTTTCTAGGTGCCTGTTGGGAAGAACAAGAGTTAATTAATGTATCTTTAGCATCATCAATAGAAGTATTGGGTACCATGGTTTTTGGAACTGACGGTATCAATTTAGAGTCTACTGGAGCAGGACTTGGAGTATTTGGGAGGACAAAGTCATCTGGTTTAGGATTTGGAGGAGCTGGGACAACCCAATCATCTGGTTGAGGATTTGGAGTAGATGGGACAACAGAGTCAGCTGGTCGAAAATCTGGGACACTATGAGGCATTAGCTGAGAATCACTTTGATTAACAACTGCATTATCACTTTTGTGACTTTCTGTACCACTCTCTTCAGAATTTGAATCATTAGTTAGATGTATCTTCGAACCGACATTAGTTATCTGATCAACATGCCTTTTCCAAATATTCGAACCAACTTGAATTCTATAATGCAACTTGCCTTCTCTTGCAATAATGCGACCAATTTTCCACTTGGCTTCTGGAGTATAATTTCTTACAGCCACTTTCTGGTTGATTTGAAATTCTTTTACTTTAGAATTGGCCTTTCTCACATTTTGTTTATCATGCACAAAATTTGTGACATTTGGAATGATCAAATCTATTTTTGTTCTTATATTTCGTTTTAGAAATAGAGATGCAGGACTTTCCCCCGTAGTAACATGAGGCATCTTTCTATACTGTAAAAGAAAGTTATTTATTTTCATCTGCAATGTACCGGATTCTGAAGATAAGGCTTTTAACCCTCGTTTGAGAATTTGTACATATCTCTCTGCCTGACCATTTGTAGCTGGATGGTATGGAGCACTAAACCTATGTTTAACCCCATGATTCTTCAAGAATGTCTCAAATTCTTCAGAAGTAAATTGTTTTGCATTATCAGATACCAGAGATATAGGATACCAGTATCTGGCAAAAAGAGAAGAAAGACAAGTAATTGTATGTTCTGACGTTGTATTAGAAACAATAAAAACTTCATTCCATTTGCTATGAGCATCAACCACAAGTAAAAGCGTTTTACCCATCACAGGACCAAAATAATGTATGTGAATTCTTTGCCATGGAGCTGTAGGCCATTCCCAATGATGAGTATCTACATTAGGAGGATTATTTTTTTTAATTGACACAAGTTGTGCAATTTCGTGCAAGATCTTCAATATCTTGGTCCATCCCTGGCCACCAAACAAAACTGCGAGCTAAGGACTTCATTTTCACTATACCGAAATGTCTAAAGTGCAAATCACGTAAAATGTGTTTGCGGTGAACATCTGGGATAATTACTCTACATCCTTTTAAAATACAACTATGTTGAAGAGTAAATTCTTCTTGTTTGCCACCAAAAACTAATTTTTTTTGAATTTGAGGACCAGAAATTAGATGATGAAAAAGTTGACATAATAAATGATCAGATTTTGTAGCTACAGCAATTGATTTGGCGTTTAAAGGCAATGTAGAAATTTGGTTAATTTGAAAAAATTCAGATTCATCAATTACATTACTTGAATTTAATTGTGGAGGTAAATCTTCACTACATAATGGAAGTCGTGAAAGAGCATCGACATTTCCTAGTTCGGATGTTTTCTTATAGCGAATATCATATTTAAACGTTTGTAAGTATAATGTATATCTTTGCATCCGAGCAGCTGAAAGAACAGGAATACTTTTATTTGGAGAAAATATGGACACGAGATGTTTGCTATCTGTAAATAAAGTAAACCTATTACCATATAAATATTGAAAAAATTTCTTTACTCCAAAGATAATAGCTAGTGCTTCCTTATCCACCTGGCTATTCTTTTTTTCTGCATTACTAAGCGTTCTGGACACAAAACCAATTGGTTTTTCCACGTTATCTGGCATCACATGCGAAAGAACTGCAGAGATACCATATGGAGAAGCATCTGTTGCTAACACTAAAGGCAATTTAGGGTTGAAATGAGTAAGAACTCTTTCTGAAATAATTTCATTTTTTATATTTTTAAATGCTTGTTCACAAACAGGAGACCAAATAAATTTTACATTCTTTTTGAGCAAATGATTTAAAGGATGAGCAATTGTAGATAAATTTGTTACAAATTAAAATAATATGTGACTAAGCCTAAAAAAGCTTTAACTTGTGACACATTAATTGGTCTAGGAGCATTGACAATAGCTTCAATTTTATCTTGCGTTTTATGAACACCTTGCTTATCAATTTTATAACCACAATATGTAATATGGTCAGCCAGAAAATTTGATTTATCTTTATTTATCCTAATATTATATTTACGTAATCTTTCTAAGACTTGTTTTAGCCTTATTAGATAAATTTCATCCGTTTCCCCTGTAACACCAATATCATCAATGAACACAGTGACACCATCAATACCACTTAATATTTGTTCAATAGATTGTTCTTTGCCAAATTGCTGGAGAGCTAGTAAGACCCATTTGTAGCTTTAAAAATTGAAAAAAGCCCTTCGGAGTGCTTATAGTTAACAATTCCTGCGATTTTTCGTCTACAGGTAACTGAAGATAAGCTTGATTTTAATCAATTTTAGTAAAATGTAAACCACCACCTAAAGTAGCTAACATGTCCTCTACCCTAGGTAAAGGATATTTTTCCACCTTCAAAAATTTATTTACTGTAACTTTAAAATCTCCGCATAACCGTATTTTACCATTAGGTTTTACCACTGGAACTATAGTAGTTGCCCACTTACTACTGGTGACAGGTTTAATAATACCCTCATCCTGTAACCTTTGAATTTCATCATTTACTGCATTACGTAGAGCATACGTAACTGTTCTAGCCTTACAAAATATGGGCGTAGAACTTTTTTCTAGATAAAGTTCTGCTTTCAAACCTTTTATTTCCCCTACTTTATCCGAAAATAAATCCGAAAAATCATTTAATAATGCTTTCAATTGATCAGTAGAATTTGCAATTTCATTGACATACACAGATTTAAAATTAGTGGGAAACAAATTAAATGCAGCTACCCAGTCTCTGCCAAATAAAAGTGGGAAATTATCTTCTTTAATCAAATACAATTTAAGCTTTTTAGTAATATTTGCACAAGAAACATCTACTGTTACATACCCCACGGGTTACGGATGTTACGGGTGAGGTGTAAACACCTCACCCGTTGCAGTTCTCAATTCAACGTCTGGTGGAAAAATTTTATTATTCGGAAAAATTCTCCGAAAACGATTTACAGGTACCGCAGAAATTCCGGAGCGCGTGTCTAACTCCATTTCAGCTTTAGCTTTGTTTTCAATTAAAACCCACACTTTTATAGGTGCAGAACTTTTATCATGGCTGACAGATAAAATGTCGACAGTTTGCAATACATTTGTTTGTTTCTGAGAACTACTTTTACATACTTTACAAAGATGGCCTCTTTTTTTTTACATATTTTACAAATAGTATTTATATGCTTACACTTGTTGGCAAGATGTGATGGATTTCCACATCTATAACATTGTAATTTATTTTTATTTACTTCAAAATTCCTCTTATTTACATTGTTAATTTTCGGTTTCTGGATATTATTTGAAATTTTATTCGGTTGAACATTTTTAGAATATGCTAATTTATTAAAATCTACATTTTTGTGTTTCAATTCAGAAATGTCATGCTCATTATTTTGCAAAATAATTGCTTTTTCAATGGCTTTCTCAAAAGTTAAATCATCTATTTGTAAAAGTAATTTACTTTGGATACTTTCATTTTTTGAACCTCGTAAAAATTGTTCCAACAAATTTTCATTAATTGTTTCATCAGCAAAAGCACAAAACGTGGTTAACTTCTTTAATTTTGAAACAAAATCTTGTATGGATTCATTTTTATTTTGATAAGAATTATGGAATTTAATTCTAGAACAAAATTTATTAGGGGCGGGGCTTAAGTGCTTTAACAGAATTTCAACTATTTCTTCGTATTTTAATGCTTCCGGATATTTTGGAAAAGTGAAATCTGACAGTAAATTATACAATTTAGGACCCATACATGAAAAGATTGTAGGTACCTTTTTTTTCTTCAACATCATATAATCAAAAACTCTGTTCCAATCTCTTAACATATGATTGAAACGATTCTATGGAATCGTTAAATTCCTTAAAATTTGCAAACATTATTACTTTTTATTTATTGCAGAGAAGAAAAAAAATGTCAGCACTTACCACCCTCGAAATGACGTACGTATTTAGAATGTTACTCTACAGCCTATACTCTTGTAGATGTAATACCCGAAGCTTCGACATTTTGCGAATCAGTTAGAATTTATTGTAATTTGATTTTCGGTAAGAAACTTGATTTTCATCGTCGCCATAATATTATATATTATATAAGTAAATTAAAGTAATTGAAGCAACATCATTATTAATTACTCGAGGTGGACTTTAAAGACGTTTAATTTACATTTAAATCACAAACACGTATATCAAACATAACACACGTAACAGATACATTCTTACAGTAAACAAAACTTAATAACGGTAGGTGACGTAGTTCGCTGTGGTGCTGCCATCTATTAATTACATTTCCAACTAAACACCACAAAATCATTAACAGGATTAAAAATGAATGTACAACGTTGAAATAGCACAAATTAAATTCATGTATACTGGCAAACAGCTGTTTCAATGCCCTTAAGCTCCATCTTCAGTGCAAATTCAAAAGATTAAAACGAATTAAAAACCCCTAAGCCATGTCAGCTTGCCTGCCATCTCTCGCACGCGCCCAGATGAAATGGCGCCGAACACTTCAAAACAACAGCGGAGACGAGGAAACACACGTGATGGAGAGACCAATAGGAACGCTCTGCCCGACCGGGAAAGTCTAAGTGTGAAGGGGAATGAAGTTGACGATGACGAAGAGAATGAATTAAGTGAAACACAGCCAGACGTTTGAAATGCTTTGTACGGAGGATAAAAAACAAGAAAGGGTGGGGGGGAGAATGAGAATGAATTAAATGAAAGATAGCCAGACATTTGAAAAATTTGGTGTACTGGACAAATCATTAAACAAGCTGCTCGAATTTTTCCATATGTGATAAGCTTCCCAGAAATTTAGGTCGTAAATTGATGAGCATTTCTGAATTATTGTACCCTCCGAAAAATTAAAACTGTGATTTTCAGACCAACAATGGTTAGCTATTTCAGAACGTTTAATATCACAATTTTTAACATAGTTTTTATGTTCCCCTAAGCGGACTTTAAGCGGTCTCTTGGTTTGACCTAGATACATTTTATTACATTAGCAAGATATTTTATAAATTCCCGAATGTGAAAATGTGTCTATTGGATGTTTGAGGTCTGTAAATTTGATTTTGTTAAACGGTGCATAAACTATTTTAAAGTCGAATCTTTTCAAATTTCTAGATATTTGATGGCTTATTCTCGGAAAATATGGAAGTATAATTAAATTTTCATTGCGAACATTGTTAACGTGGAATGTGTACGTTTAATTTGTTTATTATGAATTGAATCAGCTATTTCAACAGGATAACCCCGTCAATGGCTATTGATTAAAAATCTAAAAGCATTTATCTAAAACCATTTCAAACGTCTGGCTGCGTTTCACTTAATTCATTCTCTTCGTCCGCCCCCCCCCCTTTCATTCGCCTTCACACTTAGACTTTCCCGGTCGGGCAGAGCGTTCCTATTGGTCTCTCCATCACATGTGTTTCCTCGTCTCCGCTGTTGTTTTGAAGTTTTCGGCGCCATTTCATCTGGGCGCGTGCGAGAGATGGCAGGCAAGCTGACATGGCTTAGGGGTTTTTAATTCGTTTTAATCTTTTGAATTGGCACTGAAGATGGAGCTTAAGTGCTTTGAAACAGCTGTTTGCCAGTATACATGATTTTAATTTGTGCTATTTCAACGTTGCACATTTATTTTTAATATAACGGCACAAAGTTTAATCCACCTTTTAGACATTAACAGGATGTTTACTCTTTTGTTATACACAAAATTATATTACTCCGGTTCAAAATATCTAATAGCTGTAAATTATTTGAATATTAAGATTAAATATAGCAACTATTTTATAAAACAGAGATAATACGGAAATAAAATATTCCATTAATATTTGTTAATATTTTGTACTGTAATGAATGCAAAACTAATAAATAAGAATGACATGCATACATAACGATAATTAAGGACTAACAAATCTCACATTTTTGCCTTTTCAGTTATAATTTTTTTTTTTAAATTATTAAATGCATTTTGTTTTAACTTATATAATCATATACACTAAAAATTTATATAAAAATTTCAAAAACAGTGGTTTATCACGTCATCAGAAATTATACTAAATATTCTGTAGAATGAAGAAAGCAGCTACATTTTTAATAGTTTTAAAATATTTTATAGAAACTACAGAATTTTATATAGAAACTACAGAATTGTAACGACACTATACAGCGTGGACACAAATTAGTTGAACAATTTTATAACTAAAAAGTTTGCAAAAATTCAATTCTGATGTTAATACTTTAACCACAGGTTAGTAGTAATGTATCGTAAGTTTGTGAATGCACCTCTCATCCTTATACGGAAGTTCCAGCTTGGATTTCTTGTGCCCGTAATTTTTTATTGCCACGGGAATCATGAAATCTTTCATCCTTGGATTTCAGTGTATGGATTAACTAAAACTAAATAGGTTAACTTGGAATTAACGTATGTTAAAAATTGAACTGACATTTATTAAAAAATTGGTTTATAGTCTGCGGTTTCCGAAACCCATTCCTGAATTTGAAATAACAAATTAGCTGTGCACTTAGTGTAATCGCCGTAAACATGCTCATAAAAATATGAGAAGAACTGGATTACCATGGTAAATTCCCAGAATAACGATGGATAGCCAAAACATATAGCCAAAACAAAAAGTGTTCCAGAATCCTTGTATCCCGTTCTCACAGTTAATGGAAACAATTTTTTCAATTTAGAATTTGTTTATATAATTTTTGAATTTTTAAAATTATTTTTTTTTAACTGGCCGCCATTTTGAAACAAGATGACGGATGAAGCTGGTCAACGAACTCGGCCGAGACCTTGGTATATGCTATGCACATACTCAGTCACATCTGAAACGGTTCATAAGTCAGAGAATTACAGCCTGATATATATCAGATATATATGTATATATATATATATATATATATATATATATATATATTATATAAATCAACATTTGAACGGAGGGTGGTTTGGGGGTCTGGTGGTCATGATCGGTGAAAATATAGCAAGATTTTTTTAATTGATTACCTCCGAACGGCTGCAATAGGTAGCTTTTTGTAATGAAATCTGCCTAAAAATAAATAAAAAATAGCCTAGTCAATCCGACATTCATATTTCTATTCGGCTGTAACTTTTCTTGAAATCCTTCGTTCCTAAAAATGTTCACACTAAAAATGATCTTTTAAAAAATAAATGTTGGTCAAAATTCATCATTTTTCTAAACATTTAATATCGCGAAAGTATGGTCTAAAGCATACTATTCTGATTTTATACTAAGCAAAAAGTATGACCTAACAATATTCGATATACAGTAATCAACAAGAATGCAAAGTTTTTTTAGAAAACAATTTCAATATTATTTTAGGGTTTTGGCCAATGTTTCCGGAAACACAAGTGTGCCAGTAGTTCCAAACGCGTATTAGGGTTATTAACCTAACATTCCTGGAGTATTGAAGTCAAACTAACATAACATGTTGCAAAATTACTGTTACGTATTTTTATATGTTTTGTATTAAAAAATATGACAGGTGAAACATTAAGGTCGAATTTTTGCTTAAAAATGCGCATTTTTGGATTATGAATGACATTCTTTAATTTCAATCATTGCACTTCGAACACATTTACCCGACATTATATTATTCAGTGTATAAATGCATGAAACACAACGAATGGTGTCAACAGGCTGTTTTAAAAATTAGCACCATGTGGCAATGACCACACATTTTCTATCCACACTTACTCCAATGAATATCATTTTCAGGGATACTCATTTTAAAATAGTAGTTGCACATAATATCAAGCACTGATACATACAGCTCTTTGCAACAATAAACCCCATTGCTGTTAAGTACTCTTTAGCACCTAAGAGAGGTTGAATTCGACACCATATATTTAACGACATACTAAAATTATAAAAGTCTTCACACGAAATAGCTAAGGGTGACTATTTTTTATGTTTATTTATTGAGAACATACATCTGGCTTGTGTCTTTGACATCAAGTGTCCGCTTATAAGTCATCGTCAATATACAAGAACGACATACCACAAGAAAATGTACATCAGTGAGATTAGGGTAACTGGTATTGCTGGAGAAAAACAACATTGGTTCAAAATCTTTGCGTACTATACTGATTAGGAATTTGGTATTTGTTAGTCCTTGATCAAGTATGTAAAGGTGGCCAATATCTCAAAATAACTTTTCAATCAATTCACGCATTTTTCATCTGATTCTGAGCACATTATAATAACATTCATGTGGAACATTTCTTTGAGCCGGTAGGCTACGTCCATTCTTTGCAATATATTAAGAAACATGCAATAACAATGAAATAATTAAGTACATTTTCATTATTAAGACACAACTAATTCAAATTCCAACCACTAATGTAAATTTCTATGGAAGAAAGTTCAACATTCCTAAATGATTTGTCGTCCACTGAAAAATTTCGTATGTTAATTGTAATAAGTATTGTATATTGATTGCATTCAAATATTTACTGAGAATACTTTTAATTATATAAATTAATCAATTAATGTAAGTAAATCTAGCATACAATGAGTTTTTTTTTATTTATTGTGAACTTTTTTTATAGATTAAACTTTAAGTATTTTATAAAATATTGAAAGAAGTAACCTGTTTTCTATATTTGTTTTCAAAGGAATGCCGATCTTTCAATGGTTATATTTAGATTATTACATTTTTGTGAAACTTGAAACTGCCTTTTGCACTGTCCCGTCATTAATATTCCGCTACATAAGGAAGCAAAAATATTTTTATTTTTGTAAACTTTTTCTTGTAAAATATTCCTTCTACACAGAAGCAATATTGCCGAGCGTTAAAAGTTCAAAATTACTTTTCTGGCATGCAAAATTTCTTTTTAAATTGAACCTATGAAAAGGAAATGTAAAATACATTCGATTTCTATCAACATTTATTCATGTGGATAAAAAAAAATAGGTCTGGGAAACAATTTCGTTCCATCTTGTAATTATAAATTGAAACGAAATTTTTATTTTTCAAATACTTTTTCTTTCGGGAGTAAATAAAGGATCAAACATAAAAATCAGAAATATGTCAAATAGCGCCATTTGCTTTTAAATCAAACTACCGTATCATTGACAGGTAATTACAGTGCATTTTGATTAACGTTGTGTTTTATTTTATCCTTTTCAGGCATGTTCTGTCGTACTTGCCAATTATTATATGAACGAACTATCTGTACATTACGGAAAAATACCGACAGACCATTAAAATTTATAAGTGTTACATTTCAAAAATCTTCTCGTAATGTTATTATTCATTAGAAAATGCCTCATGAGGTTCTGTATGTTTATTTTATCTTTAAGTATCTTAAAGTATTTCAGTCTTTAAGGTTTCTTTTTCTGCAATTTGGCAAAAGATTTTAGAAAATGATATTTTTACGATATATTATAAGATAACAAAAACTGAACCATTGCTAAAAACATTAAAGAAATATCTATGTATTTTACTGTCACAATATTATGGATTCGATTCTTTTTATATCTGTTAACATAGTTTATTGTTTAGGCTGATAAATCATGATTATTACAGTTATGCACACCGTTAAAAATTTGCAGCAAACTGTCCAGTCATTTGAACGTTTTTATAGAAAACGGTTACATAACCGTAATTTAACTCTATTCTGACCATATCATTGCCTATATTATTGTCATAATAGAGTTAAATTACGGGTATGTAATCGTATTATATAAAAACGGTCAAATGACTGGACAGTTTGCTGCAAATTTTTAACAGTGCATGTAAAAGTCTCTAAACTGTTATACTAATGTTTCGAAACAAGTACTCAAAAAAAGATGTATCACCGGGAGATTTTTTAACTTTTTCCAATTTGTTTTCTCAATATAATTTAATTTATTATAAACAGATTTAGCTTTATTTTTTTAAACAATAGAAAAGTTTTTTGCAACCGATAAAAAGAAAAGGAAATTCTTAATTTTAATTTTATCTAATAAAAATATATAATAATATTTTAAAAACAAATAATATTCAACTATGTAATCCAAAATCTGTAAAAGAATAATGAATTACAAAGTAGTTTTCTATTCAACATGTAAAACTTTCCCAAACTCCATTTTTCTCCTATAAAACTGTGCATTGACACTTCTTTTAAGTATCGAAAACATATGTAAAACAGTGGACATTGAAGTACTTTTTTTCAAAAACAACAAGGTGATTTTAATATATTTTTAATAGTTTTGGCAGTACCTAAACTATTAATTAATCGTCGAGGAAAAATATACAATAGGATACTCGCCTTCGAAAACAAACAGAAACACATCTGCAAAACAACCGACATTGATGTACCTTTTTGCTCCAGAACGACTGAAGTGATTTAAACTTTTCTTACATTAAGCAATATCTAAACTATAAAATGATCATTCAGAAAAAATTAAATAAAAAAAATAAGATATTGAAACGGGGGAAAAAACAAAACAAACGTAGAGATTTGTAACTTTTTTTTTTTTTAAAGATTTTACACTAACACACTCTCTCGTCCTCCCACTTTAAATGAGAAGTACACATGATTATATGTTTCAATAATATGCAATAAGTTAATATTATTAGAAATATTTTATTTTAAATGCTTGTAAGAAAAGGTCAACATCTTGGAAAAATATGTTTTTATATTTTTATTTAGTTTATTTTTATACTTACACTCTCAGAAAAAACTGTAAATTTATGAGCGTTTGCCCTTCAATTTTCACGGGCAACAGCCTTATTGGATGAAAAACGGTCTGATCCACTAAAAAAGCGGCCTTATCCTTTAGATAATTAGAAAATTAAGAGCAATCCACATAATCTTACAGTTTTAGCCCATATGTTAGCAACAATACGGTACGACCCCATACATTGTCCTCCGCTAGGGTGTAACCCTTCATTTTACTCGTGTTTCAAAAATTTTAACCCTCTAAAAAAGCGATTCTGTGATGATTATCTAACGTGTTACGTGCTACGGAACAGTAAGCAAAGTGTTATTGTGTTTTAAAGTGCATTATATCCTGTGCATTATAAGGCTATATTACTTTGCCCCGTAAAATTACGGGCTGCTCAAAATGATGGGCATGGATTTTTTCTTACGGGGTATGACTGGAATCTCTGCTGCCGGCCTCTGCCCGTAATTTTACTGCAATTTTTTTTACAGTGTATGAAATTATATCAAAACACTATCGAAATAATTTATTTTATTCCATATCGCGCTTTTGATAAAAAGTAACTTTCGCATCATTTCAATATAAGGAATTTATTTTCACAATACATTATTTCGCTATTAATTATTAATCAATGAAAGAGAAAATAAAAAAATTATTAACTTTCATATTATTCCTCGTATGTAAATTTGATTTTTAGAGACGCAGCTGCAATAAATGAAATTTTTATGATCTGTCGATTCAACTACATCAAATATTCAATACGAAAAAAAATCGGAATAAAATATACTTATCCTGAGGCAATGTAATTTAGCAGAATGTCTTATTAAGTTTGTCCAATTTTCTTTCAGTCGTAAATATTTTATATGTACTATTTTTTATTGGACTCTAAGATTATATATTTTGTGTTTTTTACTAAACTTCAGTTACAGTTTATTAGCATTAAGAAATATTTCATAACTATATAATGGTTAGAAAAAAACATACATGAATCTAGTGTATCAAAGAAAAAAGTCAATATATTTGCAATGTTCTTACTCTATGAAACAATAGCATAAAACCTTGAAGCTTTAATAATTTCTGAAGATTTTTACATAATACGGTAGAACATCGGTTTTCGAACGCCCCAGTTCTCTAACAATTTGATTGTTGAATAAGAAATTAGAGCGAAATTTAATTCAGTTCTCGAACAGTTACAATGTCTTCAATAAATAGATCTAATGAGAAAGCGTAAAAAAGGCGACCTTTTTCTTATTTACTTATTTATTTTATTTTATTTTATTTTTTTTTATTATTCAGGGGGCACAAACGTGAAGCATAGTGATATCAGCGATGACAAAATTCATACATTTTGAGAGATGGCTGACTTTATTGCATTTTAATGTATCTTTCTTTTTCGTTTAATTTTTTTGTTTTGTTTTCATGGACACTAAGCATACATCTTACTATAGATTATCACTTTATATGCGATATAGTGATATTGGTGCTAACGAAATTCCGGCATTTTTAAATTCAAACACCCCTATTTAACTTGTTGATCCTAACCCTAGTAACACAGATTGTTGGACCATCGTTGACAGTTTGCAGAAATTGTTGCATAGAGGTAGGATATACAGGTCCCTCAAATTTGAAGCGTATCAGAACAGGATTATGAGCGGCTAACGGTTGAACAACGGACGGGCATTTGTTGGCAAATATCGCCTTTGTCAATGGTAGGGCGCAAGGTGGACATTTCATAGTGTGGGCCACTGTGACCCAATAACTCGAAACCAAATCATAATTATCATAATTATCTGTTGTTGGCGGAATCACTCGGTGATATAATTGATACAAAAAGTAAGAGTAGAAAAGTTTTTCCCTCTTCTAAATCTCCAATTTCATAAATAACAGTATTCGTACAATATGTGTTAAGCATTTATTATTAAAATGTAATAAAAAGGTTATTGCCTCATGTTCATTACTGTACTGCGCTGTACATTCTTTTTTTATAACAATAATTATAAATTTATTAATTTTATAAAACAATTAAATGCAGACAGCAACATAGGTAGCTGAAAACAATTAATAGTATTTTTATATAATTTGCACATTTATGATATGCTTTTTATATTTGCATTACATCTGTATTAGCATGTGATAATGCAATAAGGAGACACCAATGATTTGGTCGATTAAATTACCCATTCAATTCGCTTGGCTAAAATAAATTCTACAAACAATTTAAACGAGCAGGGAAGACCGAGCTATGCTCGGTCAAAATTAAATTTGAGTTCAAATATCATGACCCATGACAAAAATGACCCACTAATTGAATTTTCTCGAACATGTGACTTAGCCCAACAGTCTTCTTGTGCCGGAAAACCATAGGATGCAAAATTTAGTGTAAATTGAGCCGCTTTTTAGTTATAAACCCACAATGACCCAGAAATGACCCACTAATCGAATTTTCTCGAACATATGACCTAGTCTAATGATTTTCGCGTGCCCGAAACTCGTAAAATACAAAATTTAATCAAAATCGTTAGAGCCGTTTTTTAGATAAAATTAATTTGACCCGTTTTGACCCAAAAATGATCCCCTAATCGAAAGTTCTTGAACATGTGACCCAGCCCAATAGTCTTCTCGTGCTCGAAAATAGTCGGATACAAAATTTCGTCAAAATCGTTTGGGCCGTTTTTTAGATACAATTAGCTTGACCATGACCCAAAATGACCCAAAATGACCCACTAATAGAATTTTCTCGAACATGTGACCTAGCCCAACAGTCTTCTCGTGCCCGGAAACCATTGGATGCAAAATTTAGTGTAAAATGAGCCGCTTTTTAGATCTTGACCCACAATGACCCAGAAATGACCCGCTAATCGAATTTTCTCGGACATGCGACCTAGCCCAATGCTTTTATCGTGCTCGAAACTCGTAGGACACAAAATTTAATCAAAATCGTTAGAGCCGTTTTTTAGATAAAATTAATTTGACCCGCGTTGACCCAAAAATGACCCACTAATCGAAAGTTCTCAAACATGTGACCCAGCCCAATTGACTTCTCAGGCCCGAAAATGGTCGGATACAAAATTTCGTCAAAATCGTTTGAACCGTTTTTTAGGTACAATTAGCTTGACCATGACCCAAAATGACCCAAAATGACCCACTAATTGAATTTTCTCGAACATGTGACCTAGCCCAACAGTCTTCTCGTGCCCGAAAAACATTGGATGCAAAATTTAATGTAAATTGAGCCGCTTTTTAGATCTTTACCCACAATGACCCAGGAATGACCCACTAATCGAATTTTCACGGACATGCGACCTAGCCCAATGCTTTTATCGTGCTCGAAACTCGTAGGACACAAAATTTAATCAAAATCGTTAGAGCCGTTTTTTAGATAAAATTAATTTGACCCGCGTTGACCCAAAAATGACCAACTAATCGAAAGTTCTCGAACATGTGACCCAGCCCAATTGATTTCTCATGCCCGAAAATGGTCGGATACAAAATTTCGTCAAAATCGTTTGAACCGTTTTTTAGATACAATTAGCTAGACCATGACCCAAAATGACCCAAAATGACCCACTAATCGAATTTTCTCGAGCATGTGACCTAGCCCAAGGGTTTTCTGGTGCCCCAAAACGGTAGGATACGAAATTTCGTCAAAATCGTTAGAGCCGTTTTTAAGATAATTTTTGCATATATATATATATATATATATATATATATATAACCACCCACAAGATTTGCTCGTATTAGAATATATGATTTAGCTATAATTTTTAAATTGTATAAGTATTTTTTTTTATCTTCAATAAATATCACCCGGAAAATACGTGTTTAATATGATATACTTGTTAACTCCTTCATAATATATTTCACTGGTTTCTATCAAAATGTATAAGAAAAATCGACTTATTCACTATTACTGCATAAGCCAGTCAGAAGCTTTGTTTTATATTTGAAATGATGACAATAATTATTTTCTCAGTGAACAAAAAGGAAACATTATTATGTAATATTAAATGTCAAGAAGCAAAATCGTTTTTGAAGTACACTGAATATTTCATGAAGCTGTAAGATTAGATGATTTTACACTCCTGAAGCAAAAATGTGAAAGCAATATCAATTGACATTCGTAATCTAAAATGTAAGCATTGAACCTTTTGGAGATTCGTGATTTTCTCATGACTAGCTATTTCTCTGCATTGTGATTAAGTAATATTATTATCATAAAAGCTAGGTTTTGTGAAATAGAAAAGAATATGGCATAGATAAAAATATTATTTTAAATCTTTATTTATGAAGGAAACGAGAAACTTTGAGTTTATGCTGGATGTGGTTTTAGATTTATAACTACTAAGTCTGTTCTCTCGACCCATGATTGATCGCCCCAAACCGATCTTAGATCGGTTTTATTTTATTCCATTCAAAACACAATTCTTGTTACAACTGATCCACAGTACATATAGTTCTGAACAAATCAACACATCACAGAGAGCAAGAAACTTTTACAACCAATGAAAATTCCAGAATGGAGCCTTGTGGAATCGAATTGTCTACCATAACGATAGCAGACGAGCCACTTTACGCTCTCTGACCATGAGAATCTATCTCTAAGGTATTCTAAATGATATTTATAAACAAAATCAATGTATTCTCTAAATATTTTTATCACAATATAAATAGAGCATTATTTCAATATTAATTTATTCTAAAATGTCTTAAATTTTATTTATAAAAAGTACAACATGAGTTACTCAAGAAAAAAAAGAAACTTAGATAGAAAATATGACTCTTATTAATAGAAATATAACATGAACGGAGACAGCAGGTCCCATTTTATAACAAAATCTTAAATAAAACTTTCATGATGGTACTTTCCAAAAGTTCATGATTCCAGGTTTCTATGGCAGAAGGGTCGCACGTTACACAAAACCCTCACTTACTGTCTGTATATATCGAAGTGTTTGGCGGGAAAGGTTTACCTAAAATACAAGTTACTATTAAAAATTAAGTCTCAGAGAATGGAAATTAAGGAAAAATGTATCTCTTCTTCGTTTTAACGCTTCAATCATGACGTTTACGTGCAAATCGCAATTTTAAACGACATTGAAACATAATCAACTCAGATATATTATTTTTATATTTTTCTAAATATTGAGCTCAGTATCTCGATTATTTCCAAAGAAATGATTCTATAAAAGTATCGATTTATGTGGTACTTATTGTTCAAATCAACTATATCTCGTATTCTTCTATGAGGCTACCAAGCTTTCCGAGACGACAATCAGTGGGGCCTGATCCCGTAAAGCTGGTCAAAATATGAAAATATTATTCAAATTGCACGAAACTGCGTACACAAGTATTTTTAAGGATGCTGATTACGATTCCAAATTTAAAATTCCAAAAACGAAATAGCGGACTAAGAATTAATTTTTTTTTTAAATTTTTTATTTGTATGAAATCTTGTATACGGATGCTTTTGAGGTTGCTAATTACGATTCAAAAGTTAAAATTAAAAAAAAATGGTTGATCTGATATAGCGAATTAAAAGTTTAGCGAATTAGATTTATATACAATATAACGTTTTGAGACTAAACATTAGAAGGAACTTTTCAAGGAATTAACGCATTTTTAATAAAAATTAAACATTGTATTTTTGTTTATGAAATACAATTAAGTGCATTTATGAAAAGTAAAATATCACAGTGTTTAATTGTTATATTATTAAAATAAAACGAAAGTATATTCTAAACTTCATCTTCTGAATTATATGTAGTATAATAAGTGGATTCTTCAGAAGGGGAGGTGTCGATATACTTTAAAGAACTTGTTGACGGTATTAGAAGTTGCTATGCCTGTAGGGACAAATATATTAATTTCTTCTGCGGTAATTTACTTAAGCTTGAAAGGAAGGGGTCTGATGATATTAAAAGCCGTAAAAAACATCTTCCATTGTTTTCGTCCTACTGGTTTTCACGAGAAATCTTCTCGATAGCTTTTGATCAATTTGCTCCACGATTCTTGGGCGTCTTCTGACATTTTCCCATTTGGTAATAAAGAGTAGGCTATTATTTCTTTGCCATGAAAAAGTAGTTTGTGCACTGAAGTTGGCTTATAGGACCAGGGATACAGTTCAACGAATTTACGAGCTGTTTGTAAGCAATAATGCTCGAAATTGATCAAATGAATGTCAGGACCACAAGAAATTACTTGTAATATGACGTAGGATCGTTTGATCAAATCTTCGCCTACGCCCTTTATGGAAGCAGAAATAGTTGCGTTTTCAAAGAATCGACGAGCTGCATTGCTATCATTTATGCTTCATATCCGGGCTATGGTTTATCGACTATAAGTCCTAATTGTAAACGAAATCCTTTTTGTATATTTTGTTTTGCAATTTCAGTTTTCTTTTTCTCGTCTGGAGTACGCTCTTGCCATTTTTTTACAGCCAGTTTGTATGCCAGATGCAAGCAACACTCAAAACTTCTTATAAAGGCATGTAATGTGGATATCCCGAATTGCAAATGATCTTCATTCATTTTCAATTTAAGAATGTCATGAAGGTTATTAAATTGTTTTGTAGGTGACTGTCATAGGTAGCAACGGTGAGTTGAAAATTACTAGTAATGGCATTACAAACTTTACCATCAATCGTCGTTAATGCTAGTTTGTAATTAACGACTATTTCTTCTCTATCGATGGTTGTTTTTAAAGGAATACATTTAATCAACTTATCTTTAATATAATCAGTTTCATTGACAGTAACCTCCGTATTTTCGTGCAAAAATTGTATCCTGATGGTCCTACAAAATCGAGGAGATGAAGGTCTCGGATGTGAATAACTTGTGAAAATAATCTTTCTTTTTTTTTACACTATATAGAAATGTACTTTTGAAAGGAAATCAGTTTTCAATAACAAATTATAGTACACAAGTACTTTTAATTAACGTCACAGACAGACACATAATAATAATACCAAAAATTTAAATTATATTTGTTACATAAAGTTCTGATTAATCATCTATACTAATAAAATAAAGTTTCGCTCTGTGTGTCTGTCTGTGTGTGTGTGTGTCTGTTGGCGATGGCTAGGAAAATTTAGCGCACTTAGAAGTCTGAAAATTTAGATTTAGGTAGTCCAAACTTGGTGCACCTGACCCTCAGAATTTTAATATTTTGATAATTAGCCTAGATATTAATTAGATTCTCATTAACAATCGCTTCTAAAATGTCATCTTTTAAAACAAAATGGCGAAAGAAACAAACTGGCGCGTTGGATTTGCGAGCGGAAAAGAACAAATTCGAAATTATTTTACTAATTAGCGAATTTTAAGAAAACTTATTGAGATATCAATTTGAAAACTTCTGAGCATATGTAAAAAAATATTCTGCATCTGACCATGTGATTTTTGAAAAATTCGGTCGTAATTTTTTTTTTAAATATATGCAAAGAACTGCCAAAAATCTGCCGGCGCCATTGAAACCAGAGTAATCTTTCAGACAGAGATCTGCTTTCATTAAAAACTGAACTACAAAGATATCTGTTTCTCTGGCCGATGCCTCTCATTTAGTTTGTGAAAAGGAAAGGAAATAATAGCCAAATTTTACTAATGAACAAAAATTTAGGTAACTAATTAAGATATAGATTTGAAATTGAGATCGGGAAGGGGGTGTCATCTGCCGGTTATTTTAGCGTAGCGTCTTCGTTATATTCTAATTGTCAGAAAAATGTAATTCTTTTTTTAATGATCGCGTTAATGTAGGTGACGGTGGTTCTCTTGAACAAATTATTCATTATATTTACGGGTATGGGGAGGGTGGGGGTTAACGCCTTTCTCTGAGATTGTAATTATCTCGGGCCCGGGCAACGCCGGGCGGGTTAGCTAGTTTACTAATAAAATATCTCAATGGATCGAATTTCAGGGATAACTAATGATGTTTGACCATAGTGAAAGTTTTATTCTCAATCATTATTTTATTAAATTGAAAGTTTAGTAACTGGACTTAGGTATACTACAAGTGCTTTGAGTATATTTCTACCAGATACTACTGTTTCTTAGCCCTTTCAGCGAAAATAAATAACTTGAAATCTGCCCCCCGCCTTCCCTCTCCCCCCCAAAAAAAAACTGAACATACTACATTTGACTGTAACCTCCTATACTAGTTGTAAATAAATTTAATGAAGATACTTTTCCTTTAAAGTGTAAAGGTATAAAACGAATTTAAACATCGATAAAACAGTTTCCTTAACAGATTTTCGAGATTGTGTAATTTTATATTTCACATTATTATATTTTATCTTAATTTCGATCGTTCACTAAATAATAATACATATAAAGCCATTTATATAATAAAGTATATCTTATCTTTACTTTCTTCTATTAATCAAATAAAAAGTATTGGATTTGAAAAAAAAAAAATTCAACTTCGGCTTTCCATGGAACTATAAATAGACAGGAACTGACATTTCCCCCGATGTCTGCCCGGTCGATTGAAGTAACTGAGCTGGATGTCACAAGATGGCGGCCGTTGTTTTTTTACATCCGAATCCAGCTCGTTTGAAATATTCTAATGTCATATTAAAGCGTTTTTAAGGTTTTAATTTCTTGTAACTGATATTTCTATAAGTTTCATCTGAGTTGCAATTTTTTTTTTATTATTTCTTCATTTGGTGAATTTTTACATAAATTGCTGTGCTTAATCGGAGAGAAAGGATGATCTTTTAATTTATTTTGGTTGATATTCCTGCAGTTTAAATGTATCCCCCCCCCCCGACACACAGTAATTCTTTTCAGTTTTTAATTTTATTTCTTAAAACTACTAAGTAAATATTGTGCTTTTACAAAATAAGTGTTTACTAACAGGGCTTAATTTCTAAAAAAAAAAAAAAAGTACTGGAGCCCTAATATTCTGCAGTACTAACAGCCGCAGCGCACCCCTCACCCCCTCCGTCGTCACTCCAATCTGCATATTTATATTTACTACATTATTTTTTTTAATTTAAAGCATTGTTTTTTTATTTAGCAAAATAAAAATTTTGAATACATCTATCTGCGTATATTTAGTTATAAACTATTCCACTTTTTAGTTATTACTACAATAGAAATCCTTGCCTAATCTTAAGGTTAATTAATCGCAGAATTCTGTGAAAAATAGCGTTAAAGTGATTTGAAAGGGAAATAAACAAAATTTTGAATTTAAGACAGATTGAGCTCGTACCTGCCCAATCCCGAAGACTAATATAAAAATAAAGTTTCATCTCCATCTCTTTCGTGATCGAAACATTACGTCACTTATAAGTGTTTTGATACAAAAGAAGGCAATATATTGGATATGATAGGGAAAGGAAAAGGTAATTTAGGATTCGTTTTCTGGAAGCGGTATTGCACTGGGCTCCGCAGCACAGTGTTTATGAGCTCTGGTGATTTCTGGCCAATATTTAAATATTTACTAAAAACAGAGAAGTACCGGGGATCGGCTCCGTCGCAAATTAAGCCCCTGTATATCAATAAAAGCTAAAGAAGGATTGTCCGATATAAAAAATAACCGTTCGATGCTTGATCACAAAGGAAAAATTGTCTACAATCACTAGGCAATGAAATTTCAGAAATGTTACTGTTATATTATGCACGGTTTCATATCATAAAAGGCTTAAAAGATCAAGATATGATCCCTGCCCTTCTTTTTAAGGAGGTACATAAAACAAATTACTCCTGCGTACTTTTGATATATTCCAACAAAGTTTGACAAAAAGATCTAAAAACAAATTTATAAGCAAAAATTGATAATGGATATCATTTTGGAAATATTAACTACTCAGAAATGCATTTAGAAACATGAGCAAGCACAGAGCTTAATCGCTAATTTCTTATCATTTTGTAATTATATTGTTAAAAGTGTCTTTAATTAACATTAAAAATCATTTTTGAAAATTGTATATATTACAGGATAATTTATAATATAGAGTATAAAATGTATGAAAAATGACATGCAAATTTTTTCACATGTAATTTGTGTAAGTTCTTTCAAAAATATTTTGTCCTTTAGAATATTTTAAATAGCAGTTACTTTCAGGATCCTCACATCTGTATATTCTCCGACAATTACATCAACTTTGGCTGTAAGAAATGAAAGTTTATACTAACTTAAGCGAAAAAAACATTTAAAGACAACTTTAGAGTAATAATATCATCATTTTACACTGGGTAACGACGTTATTTTTAAATGTATAGACAGGTTTGGGGCCCTTAACAAGACTTCAACTGGCGCGGGGTTGCGCCGGCCCTGCATATAATTATAGAAAATGCTCCCTGCATATAATTCTAGAAAAATAGTTCAGTTCGCATGTGTACTAAAAAAAAAAAAAAAACTTCAGTTGCAGAAATACCAAGTAGACGAAATTAAAACATCAGATTACCAATACGTAAAAAGATATATGTACTTTGGTTGACACGTAAACAACATCCCTGTGCTCTGATTTAGACTATGTAAACAATCAAGAAAATGAACAAAAAAATGCAGAAATATAATGCAATTCATGTGAAAATTAACATATTCATACACATTACACTCATAGTTTTTAGCAATCTATTTGGATAGCTTTATATACGTCAAGCAATCACGTCTTTAAAAATAAAATAAATTACTAATCGATGAAATGTTATCGTAGGAATTTTCTTGCTAAACCTATTTGTGCAGCCATATGCTTCCCACGAGCCGATTGTTTTATAATAATTAAATTAAAACTATTGCTTAAATCTGACTCACTACCGTTGTCAGGGAGAATGTTTTGGTTGTCACAACTTGGCGGAACGGGCGAAACCCGTTATATTTGAAACTTCATCATTTGGGGGATATGTCAGTTCCTGTTTGTTCTTAGTTCCATGTCGGCTTTCAACGGATTTATATGTTTTAGAAGGTCCTGAACACAATTTCACTTCTTTTAGAAAATGTCTGTTTGTGAGTCTTTGTATATGTACGACTGCACGTGACACAAAACTAACTACCATGTAGTATATGATAAAAATTTATATGTTGTTCTATTTTTATGTGAATTGGTTCTGATTAGTTTTTTGTCAAAATCTCCTAAGAGGGGGTGCAGCAAATCGATTATTTGTTCGTTTTATGGGATGGTTATAACTCTAGTTCATGTCGGTAGAATACAACAAAACATCAAATTTATAATGCTCATGATAGGAATAGATTGTCATTCAATTTTGGTTTCAGTCATCTATAAAGTTGTGCCGAAATCCAATGATTTGCTCGAAGAATGCGACGCTTATTTCCCCAGTTTAAATGCACACAATTCAACGAACCTTTACCTTTAGAATCCTCATTATAGTTTGTCATTTAATTTTGGCTGCAGACTTCTCACATTATGGGACAAAATTGGATGATTAGTTCGAAATACGCGATGCTTATATCCAAATTTTAAATGCACGCAAATCGACAAACGTATGTACATAGAAAATAAAGCAAATTTGTATTCACTTATCACTATAACTCCAAGTTAAATTTAAGAAATGCACTGCGTAATTAATTGGAGTATATAGAAGAACGTATTGTGATGGTTACAACATACTAGTTTACATAAAAAAACGTAAGTCATTTAAAAAATTTAGTTACAAACAATTCGTTTAAAAAATCAAAAATAGTTTAAATGGACAATTTTTATTTCATTATTATTTTAGTATAACATTTTTCTATGCATATAGCTGATATATAAAATAACTTAATACACGTTTTACACTTTAATGATTTTTCTTAATTTGGTCATCTTACTTAACAAATTCTTTGTACAAATTTACTTCGAGTTTTTTCTTAATTGAAAAGGAAATATTGTTTTTAAATTCGTCTTTAGAAAGCTAATTACTAAAGCAAATAAAAGATGAAACAGTCAACAACGAATTAAGCAACGAAAATACATTAAATTTGAGCTTTCTTTTATTCACAAACTTTAAATTAGACTAACCATACAATTAATAATGAAGCAGAAGATATTTAAAACAGCAGTTTGTGTAATTGTAAAGCACTTTTTAATTTTATGAAGCAATTTCTAATTTATAAAGTCACTTTCTTTGGATTGTATTTTGTGTATTTTGTAATCCTCATGATAGGAACAGATTGTCATTCAATTTTGGTTTCAGACATCTATAAAGTGGTGCCGAAATCCAATGATTTGTTCGCAAAATGCGACACTTATATCTCCAGTTTGAAAGCACACAATTCAACGAACTTTTACCTTTATAATCCTCATCACGGTAATAGATTGTCATTTATTTTTGGTTGCCGTCTTCTAAGTAGGAGATGCGAAAATTCGATAATTTGTTCTAAATACGCTATGTTTATATCACCAGTTTAAGTGCATTCAAATCAACGAAATTATTTATATAGAAAAAAATGCGAATTTTTATTCCCTGAACAAGGTTCGAGTTAAAAATAAACTTTCCTTCGTAAATGTTGATGTGTAACAGTGATATTTAAACTAATATATTAGAATAATATAATAGAAAGTTTTATGATGGCCATAGCGAACTAGTTTAAATAATGGTACAAATGTCATTTTAAAAATGTCAGTTACGAAAAATTTGTTTAAAAAAGGACAAAGTGTTATAAATGAACAATTTTTACGCATAGTATTATTTTAGAGTAAGTTTTTTTTTGTATTTATCTAGCTGATATACAAAATAAATTGATAGATGTTCTATACTTTATTTATTTATATTTGTTTAATTTGGTCATCATACATAAAACAAATTTTTCAAAATATTTCCTTCCTATTCACTTCCTAATTGGAAAGAAAACACTGTTTTTAAATTAGTCTTTACAAAGCTAATTACTAAAGCAAATAAAAGATAAAACTGTTATCAACCAATTAGGCAACTAAAATACATTAAATCTTGGTTTTCTTTTGTTCACAAAGTTCAAATAAACTGTCCATGCAATTAATTGTCTGGCAGAAGATAATCCGGCCAGCAGTTTATTTAATTCTAAAGCAATTTTTACATTTATTTTACAATTTATAATTTACAAAGCCACTTTCTTTAAATTGTAATTTTTTAAACAATTTTCTTGGAGATCACATATTAAGTTCACATTAATAGAGATTTAAAATTTTACACTACATTCGAATTAAAAAAGGGGGTTTCTAATTTAAAATGTAATACAATTAACGCATTTGAAAAATTTTATATGCGTTGTTCTACATTAAATTTAATACTTAATGAATATAAATTTAAATGCATTTTAACGTTTAATTTGAATACTTGTAATTTTGTTCTCGTGTACATAACATTGTGTATATAGTTTTTTTTTAATATTTTATCTGTATAATAAATCTCAAATTTGATTTCAATTTTATTCTAAGTAGATTGTAAATTAAAAATTGAAATACAACGTAGCAATTCCGTACATTCGTTTGGTATTTTAGAAAGAATATTCAACTATAATCTATAAACGTGGAATTTTCAGATTATGTATTATTCCGATATTCTAAAATATAATAATCGTTAGCATAATACTATTTCTATAAAATCTTTTATAATAATTAGTTTAAGCCATAGTTAATTATTAGATATTTTTCAAATTGGATAAAATACATTTATCCAATTATCATCTTTTTATGTTACAATTTTTCCCGAAATATCACATCCTGAACAAGTGAAGAAAATTTGACAATCAATTTGTACTAAACTTATTTAAAAAAATGACTCGACTGTTATTAATTGATATACGTAACGTTTTCGTAAGCAATTCACTTAAAACATCAAATTTGTCCTTAGTAACACCACCATTTAATTAGGCAAAAATACAGATTCACGAATTTCCCGAATTTGTTTAAAATACATTACTTATTTCAACATAAGCAAATGTATTAAGTGAAATCAAATCTCAGATAAAGACAACATTAAAAATTAGATTAAAATGAGCAGAATCCAGGTGTAATTATAGATTAAAAAATAAATAAAAAATCAGTATTCGGCCTTTGCACACAACTCCAGAGAGCATGAAAGGTTTAGCTTCAAAATGCAGCATAAATAGAAGACATTTGTAATTACAATTATTTTCGTTATTAGACATTGCCTTTTTAATGTAAATGTATTTATCTTACTTCAATATAAAAGTTTTCTCTTAATTGTCCGATTTTAATTTTAAAATGTTAAAATTTGTAGTCAAAACTAAATAATTAACGTGCAAAATATTTGATGTAAAATATATGTAAATATATAATAAGTAATATAAACAATCATAATAATTAAGTTGATTCAAAAGTCAAAAAATAAATAACAATTCAATAATTCAAAAGGCTAAGACAGTATCAACATGCATTTTTCCTAAAATTCACAGAATGACACGGAATTTCGCTAATAACAAACTTCTTTTATGCCTGAATAATTCAATTTGCCGCTAACAAATGGCATTTCAGTTGTGTCAGCTCTTTATACAATTCGCGCATTTTACAACTCAAGCATAATTACAAATGCTCAATATGATTTTGAGCGTTTTATATGTATCACATTGATGTCTTCATCCTGATATGCTGACTTCAGATAATTTAAGAAGATAATCAAAGAACTTAAAAACATAGTATTATGCAAGTGGGCTTCTTTTTATAAATCGTTTGATAAGGTTTTGCTGGCTGAACAGACTGCAAAAAATAAAAGAGAGAGAACTCGCCGTATATTTTAATCTCCAAATTGTCACATTAAAAAAAAAATAATAATTAATTTTACTGGAATTAATTTTACGATGAATATTTTATACAAACAGCTACCTTCAACATCATTTTGATTTTTGTGGAACTTTTACCTTAGGAGAGTAAACGGGATGTCGTTCTATCAAGCAGATTAGGAATGATGAATGTTTCATATTTGGAAATCCTAATGTTCAATTCATTTTATTCTAGCAAAACAAATCGCAATGCGGATAGTCTTTTGAGCATAACACAAAAAATACTTGACTGAATGAGCTGTAATTTTGGTCTCGACTTGACTTCTAGAGTTGGTTTATCGAGGTTCCTGTGGTCGACACCACACATCCCCGAAGCATACTGATTTTTGGAACAGTGAACAATGAACAGTTTATGGTTTCAATGGGGTTCCTTGTTTGAGATAACAACCCCCTGTATAAGAGTAAATGTCTAGCATATCTTAGGGAGCCACATGAAAAAAAAAGTATATTTAATTTAAAGTAACAAAAAGGTGTAAAAAGAACGCATAGAAACACGATATGCGAAAGAGGATAAAACGTAAAAGAAATATATTTTAAGAGTGTGGATGAGCTGGTATTTACGCCAGCAATTCAAATGATAGAATTTTGAGAAAGGTGTGAATGAAAGATGAAGCTATACGAGTAATTGTGAATGTAAGTTAAATTTAGAATAAAACTAGTCGGATGTGCCAATCCCAAAACTTTCTTCTATCTCAGTCATGTTAATACTTCAAAATTCGCTATCACATCGCCAATAAAATCAATATTTTTCGTCATTCTGTTGTACGTCAGCTGCCTGCGAATCATCGGGTTACCGGGATGCGATCCACTGATGTATACTAAACTACGAAAAGTCCTTCTGGCCTGAACCGACAGGAACAGATAGCCTCCCTATTCATTGGTTTTACGATTTCAGCTAATTTTACTGGAAAACACGAAGGTAAAATCGTGGAACCTAAATAAAAAAGATTCAGTCCCAGTTCTCGTCAACATTGAATTTGAATGAGAATATCGCCAAATTAGTCCTCTACAGCCAAGTTCGCTTCATTTATGGCAACTTATTTTGGTCGCCAAATTTGGCGATATTCCGCCAACTGTCGCCAAGTTTGGCGAGAATTTGATGTTGGCGAATATAAATATATAGTGATAAGCATATAATAGGATTAATGGTTACAACAATGAAAGAAAATTTGCCGAAAGCATGTTAACTAAAACTCATAAATTAAATCCGTTTATGGATGAATTCTGCTGTTTTGTTTGAAAATGTCAGCCACCCTAAAATTTCAAACCGCTCTATCTCAGCCATTTTTTAAGATAGAAGCAAAACAAAAATTGCTCCGGATTCTCCGGATCAAGGCCGAACATTTAAAGAAAAAAAGTTTTAGGATTTCTAATTTTTTTTATTTGCACATCATTTTGAATTTTAAATCTTTAAATGGCTATCACAGCGCCCCCTTTCGTCGAAATATCCCCAAATTCTAATAGAACCTGCTTGTCATAACCAAAAATATAGAAAAAAAGATTGGTTCAATTTGAAGCATAACATCATACACTTTTAGATGGTACAATAGTGAAAATGGAACAAAAATATCGATTACAGCGCCCCCTTTCGTCTAAATATCCCCAAATTCTGATAGAACCTGCTTGCCATAGCCAAAAACATAGAAAAAAAATTTGGTTCAATTTGAAGCATAACATCATACACTTTTAGATGGTACAATGAAGACACACAGACGGACAGACGGACGGACGGACGGACGGACGGACGGACGGACAGACGGACAGACGGACAGACGGACAGACAGACATTTTGTAAAAACATGTTTTTCGGAATCTCTGACCTCTAAAACGTGTAAATCCGTCGAAAACCGGAAGTCGAAAAAAATTTCGATTACAATACTTTCTTCTATTATAGATAGAAGAAAGTAAAAATTGGTTCAATTATCTGCATAACTTCATACACTTTTCGATGATACAATAGTGAAAATGGAACGAAGATGTCGATCACAGCGCCCCCTTTCGTCGAAATATCCCCAAATTCTAATAGAACCTGCTTGCCATAGCCAAAAACATAGAAAAAAAATGTGGTTCAATTTGAAGCATAACTTCAAACACTTTTGGGTGGTACAATAGTGAAAATGGAACAAAAATATCGATCACAGCGCCCCCTTTCGTCGAAATATCCCCAAATTCTGATAGAACCTGCTTGCCATAGCCAAAAACATAGAAAAAAAATGTGGTTCAATTTGAAGCATAACTTCAAAGACTTTTAGATGGTACAATAGTGAAAATGGAACAAAAATATCGATCACAGTGCCCCCTTTCGTCGAAATATCCTCAAATTCTAACAGAACCTGCTTGCTATAGCCAAAAACATAGAAAAAAAATTAGGTTCAATTTGAAGCATAACTTCATACACTTTTCGATGATACAATGAAGACACACAGACGGACAGACAGACATTTTGTAAAAACATGTTTTTTGGAATCTCTGACCCCTAAAACGTGTAAATCCGTCGAAAACTGAAAGTCGAAAAAATTTTCGATTACAATACTTTCTTCTATTATAGATAGAAAGTAAAACAAAATGGTTCAATTATCTGCATAATTTCATACACTTTTAGATGGTTCTATAGTGAAAATGGAACAAAAATATCGATCGCAGCGCCCCCTTTCGTCGAAACATCCCCAAATTCTGATAGAATCTGCTTGCCATAGCCAAAAACATAGAAACAAAATGTGGTTCAATTTGAAGCATAACGTCATACACTTTTCGATGGTACAAAAAAAAGCCACACAGACGGACAGACGGACAGACGGACGGACGGACAGACGGACATACAGACATTTTGTAAAAACATGTTTTTCGGAATCTCTGATCCCTAAAACGTGTAAACCCGTCGAAAACCGGAAGTCGAAAACAATTTCGATTACAATACTTTCTTCTATTATAGATAGAAGAAAGTAAAAAAGGGAAAAAAAGAGAAAAATGGTATAACTGTTCAAAACAACAAATCCATTTTTGAAGCTTCAAATAAACAGTTAAAAAAAATATTGGTTACAATTCCATTTTTTTTTTCGTAAATTAATTTTAAAATATATTTCCGAAATAGATTTTTGAAAATCATATGAATTATGATTTTGTTTTAACAAAAATCGATTTACAGAAGCTTAAAATATGCGAAACAATAATTACAGCTCATTCTGCCAAGTGGTGTTTGAATTAGCTTAAAATACAACCCGCATTGTAATCAATTTTGTAAAGAAAACAAATGAATTTAACTGTAGGAGTTCCAAACTTTAAAACCTTATAATTCCAAATTTACTTCACCGATTTACTTCCAGTTTTGTATAAAAACGTACAGCTCACCAAACAAATCCGAATATGATGTCAAAAATTAGTTCGTATTGAAACTTTTCTACAATTGCAGTATAAAGATGGCTGTCTAACTAAGACTGTTGTTTTTACATAAATTGGAAAGTGACATAATTTTCAGTCAATTGTCTATATGCATTTTTTTTCTGTGACAATTTCGTGATTGGAATGTATGGGATGACGTCGCTTTTTATTTTGCCAATTATAATTTTTTTTATTAGATGATTCAAAAGTACGATAATTTTAGTGCTAGTTGGCTATATATTGCAGTTCTTAACCAAATTCATTTTCCGTTTAATAGAATATATTATGGTGCTTTAAAAAAGTGTTCTTATATGTGTCTTTTCGTCGTATGTGTTTCATGAACAGTTCATAATGTTGCTAAGACTGGATTCATACTAATAATTGTAGGTTTGAGGAACTATGCGTTTCGTTCATAAAAAGCTTAAATTCCCAAGATATTCATCACGTATTCATCACAACATGGCTTATTGTGAAAATGCAATATCTTACCTTGAAAATGATCTGTGTAAACATTTTTGAAAACGTACGCACAGGTCTGACTGACAAATTACGTGAAGGACGACACTTAAATTTCACCAATCCTGAACAATGGAGCCGTAATCGAGCAGCTGATTCGAGGTATAAAAATCTCATTAGAGGCATAAAAATCAAATTTTCCGTGAATGTTTGTGAAATTTAAGAGTTTAAAACACAAAACGTTTCTAATCTACAAATCTCCCGTTTGACACATGAATCTAGTTGATGCACTTTTACGAATCGCTCATAATATAAGTACGTAAGGATCAACACAAATAACTACACTTCTTTTCAAAAACCCATATTAAATTCGTAATCCTTGCTAAACGAATATGATTCCATTACAATATATTTTTAACTAGCGCCAAACTTGTGTAACTTACTTCTTGAACCACCCACGTATAAAAGGGAAAACACACAGCCTTTCCCAACCAGACCTCTAAATAAAATCTTATCTCTCGATTTCTATTTTTCGCTCTTTGAAATACCTCCGAATGGTAATTAAATGACGTTGAGGATTGGCCGAATAAAAGCGTACTTCCAGACTGTTGTGAGTTTCCAGGTCTTTAGCAGTCGCTTATCTTTTAGCATAAAAATAGTTCCAAACCTGTAGAATAGAGAAATCAAAGGGAGAAAATAATAGCAATAGGTGGTGATAATGTACACAAACATTACATAAATAGAATAGAAGATAAATAAGAAAAACAAATGTACTCAATTTATGGTATATGCTTTTGTGTTTGATTCCATTCTGGAGTATTAAGACCCTTCTAAAAGGCATGTGATGTTAATTTAAGTGAATTAAATGGAAATAATAATTAAATAGGGGATTAAATTGAAAAATAAATAAATTCAAAGGAAAAAAGTTACTGTAAAATTTATTAATTATGTCATTTAAAAAATCTATTTGTATCTTACGAGTAGAATATTTATCATAATGCCCCCATTGTATATCCCCATATACAATAAATTGAGAAATATTTACTATAGAATAAATACAATAAAATCTGTATATACATTGCGGTAAATTTTCACATAGTTACTAATGATAATGAAAGAATGTTTCAACCAGAATAAGTATGGTAAAGTTATGGAGATCAAAATTTAAAAAATCGGTTTTATAACGAAACCTTTTTAAAACTTTCATCACTTTAAAATTTATAACGTTTTAAGCTTTAAATATTTTTTCCCCTACGAATTTATCAAATTCTTAAAATATATTAAGTGTCACTACAAAAAATATGAGTGAAAATGGCAAACTGGGTGCCGTCCTTGTGGCTTAAATGGTAAAGCTATTGGTGCGCTATACCAAGGTATCCGTGTCCGATCCCCGGTCGGGACATATTTTTCACTCTGTGGTTGTACGCTGTTCCGCAAAATGAAAAGAAATACGCATCCTTTGTAGTATCATTTAAAGATTTACGGCGTAGTTTCAGTTCTGATGAAATTTTAATTAGAAATTTATAGTAAGTGATTTCAATTAAAAACTCCGGCAATTTCTATCCCCAAATTTGAAGACTAGACGACGTTTGATTAACTTAGATTCAGCTCTTGTCTTCGTAATAATGAAAATTAAAACGATAAATCAATATGAAAAATTTTAAATTTATATTCTAATACTATGACAAGCGCTTCAAAGGCTTAATTTGGAAATTTATACGTAATTACTATTTAGTTTCATATAACACTAGAGAGGCTTTATTAAATTCTGCATTCATTTTTCTTACTGATTATTTTGCTAATATAAACCGATATTTTGATACTGAATTTCGTTTAAAATAATTATTTTCAAAGGTATACTTTATATGTATAACATATAGTATATGTTACGCATAAAAAATTACTTTTTTTAAAAAATTGTGGTTAAGAAAAGGGTGCTGAAAGTACATGGTCTACTGAGGAACTTATTTTGTATTCTATAATGCTTTTGCAAAAATCAATAGTCGTTGAACAGCATTGCATGAACACATGTTCGACAAATTAGACTTCGATTCAAAAAAAAGAAAAAAAGCGAAAAAAAGAAAAAGAAAGAAAAAAAGAAAAGAAAAAGAAAAGAAAATGCAGCATACTATAAAAATAATTTAAGTTGGTAAGTTGGTAAACTGTATGTTTCCAAATATATATATACTAGCCGCCACTGGCGACCAGTTTGGTCTCCCTTAAATGTATGTTAAGCACTGTAACACGTTACTTTTATTCATAATTTTTTTTTCCGTAATCTTTCGCCAAACCGGAAGATTCTAATAGACAAATCAAAAACTTTTGCGATCATGGTAGCATTTCGCATATTTTTTGTTGTTATGTATTTCATCTTTCTTGACAAAAATCGCTTAACCAACTTAAGCATTTATGCTTCATATCCGTTTGCTTATTAGTTGCAATATGTTTGCTAATGAGGCGATTTTTAAACATATTAAGTAGTTTTCCGTAATTGGATCCATGGCCAAATGGCGTATTTTAGTTAATACGATTTGGTGCAATGAAGTGTATTTTGTGTAAGTCTTTAATGATATCCACATTTACACTGAACCATATTGTTGCCAATATTTTTTTTTTCTTTGTGTGTTTGTTTCTCGCTAACTTTGGCTGTAGACTTGATTACGGGGGATTAGAAAATCTACCATTATTCTCATTTAAAACGTCTTGAATGATGTGATATAATCGGAGTACATATTATAACTCGTAATTTTCGAGTATGGTTTGGTGAAACATTGAACTTTTGGAAGCCAGTTTTGATAATCTCATTCCTTTTAAACCATATATGCTGTCAGCACTTTTGACCAGTGGCGTAGAATCTGATTAAAATCCACGAACTTCCTTCTATATGCCGATCTCTGTTCGACTCTGTTTTTCTCTGCTCTCCTATTTTGATATAGTTCAGGAGTTTTCATAACTGCATAATTCCCTTACTTTGGCATTTCTGTTTAATGTCTACTGACTATTAAGATCCGTAACTTGCAAATACGCCACGCCAACATTACCGCCTATAATTCTAACTACAGCAACCCGGTTTTTCTCTCTATATTGCAACTCTATAGTTAATATAGTGCCCCGGTGCGTCTATGACAGCTATTCCATCAGAACATTTGATTTCAAAATAAAAGTACCGTTTCTAATTTCCACAACGCGAAAAATAAAAGCTGGTATTGGCGATTTAAAAAATTCTATTGGCGAGATTTGCGCCCAAATAACACAAAAGTACTTAATGATATTATGTATTTTGTAAATGTATATTAAATTACTGTTTTGAAAGCTATTGTTCATTAATAATGGTAAATATGATTGGTGATAAACAATCATTTTCGGTGGTCTCTCTTCCTTGCACGTATAATACATAAATACCAAATTAACTGACAATTTGTTTCGAAATTTGATTCATTAAATATCATTACATGAGTTGTATTTGTTTACATTCAGCTTACATCAAGAAAAGAAAAAGAATGAAGTTGAGTTGTATAGCACTTAATTATGGTAAACTTTGATTGTGTCACTGGTACGAATTATTTTTTTGACACCAGGCAGCGCTCTAAAAAATCTTTCACGGAAGACTAACTTTACGAACGATTATCTCCATGGTTTAATGGGTTAATATTTTAAACCTTCACGACGAATGAATCTTTTTTTTTTTGTTTACTTTCATGGATAGAGAATTTGAACTGCGAAGCTAATTTCAACTGAAGTTATTGGAGAATATATACATAATTGAACGTAAGTCATCTCTCAAATATTAATTTATTTTGAACGACCTTTCTAAAAACGTCACATTTATGAAGTTTTATTCGAAAAAATAATTTTGAATAAAAATGGCCGCCTGGCATATGAAAAAGTGAAACGGGCATTCCGGAACTGTTGATGACAGTCACATGACTTACGGTTTTATTATAGAGATAAAAAAAAAGGTTACTTGAACAGCTGATTCTGTGGGCTGTGATCTGTTGATTAAACATTAAATAACAAAATTAGTTGGATTATTTGGTTGTGTAATTTTCTTCCGATTCCAACTAAGGTACCTAAAATATAAAAATTTTAAACCAAGAGAAAAAAAATATTGTTGAACAACGTTTTTTTTTTTAATTGCGGATACTTTCCATGAAAATCAAAGCGTTTCTAAATAACATTAAATAGCTTATAAGCACACTTAGTACCAAATTTACAACCCTGAAAACATTTCTTTTAACATTTTTTCGTTGCACTTACATGTATATAAATATAACATAGTTACCCATGTTCAAAAATTAAGAGGCAGTGACCGGACGCTTTCAATTTTATACGGTTTGTGGAATATCTACTGAAATTCTTGACGAATTGTCGTCGAACTTCGAGGATGTAAAGAGCGTGTTTGATTTTATATTTTTCAGTGAAGATTTAGTCGCTAGGACAACTAGGGGTCCAATAATACATTTAATAATAAAATAATATTTGCGATCACCCAAGTAACAGAAAATGCTCAAAATGGTCTGTAACTGTTGCAAATTCCTATGCGGGTCCTTTTCAACGTTTGTGTGCATTTGTGTAAACATAGCACGGATATTCGTGAAGATCATAACGTTTCTATGAAAAATTCAAATGATTTTTGTTTATAGCATACAGAGTTTTCAACCAAATTTAACACCACTTTCCTAAAACTTGACAGAGACCAAAAGAAATAGTATGACTTTAAAAATAAATATATTGAATATTTGATGAGATATGGGGATTTGTACGAAATAATGTTTGACTGAGCATGCTAAAATATACCAAAGTTTTTAGTTCCTAATTTCGCAATCAGCTATTTAAGGTAACTTACATAAAAATTACAGTCAAATATCGCGAAAATTCATTAAAAAAAGGCAAGGCAAAATAGTGAGTTATTTCTGAAAGTAGCTAAATGATAAGGAATTTTCCACAATTTATCAATCGGCTCACTGTATCAGTAATATATTTTTGAGTTTTTACTAAGTTTGACTGGACTTTTATGTAAGTTGTCGTAAATGGCTGACTACCAAATTATGAAATAAAAATTGTGGTATATCTCACGCATGAATATTTCATACAAATACACATATGTCATCAAATATTCAATATATACATTTTTTTTTCAGTATACTGTTTCTACTGCCCTTTGTTTAGTGTTCGGAAACTGGTATCAAATTTGGTTGAAAACTTTGTACTCTATAAACTAAAAACATTTGAATTTTTCATAAAATGTTAACATCTTTACGAATATGTGTGCTATACTTATACAAATGCACACAAACGTTGACCTGGACCCACATGGTTATTTGCTACCGTGACAGACGTTTTTGATCATCTTCTGTTGCTTGGGTGATCGCAAACATTATTTTGTTATTAAATTTATTATTTCTCCCTAAATGTTCTCGCGAACAAATCTTAACTAAAAATATGAAGCCAAACATGTTCTTTACACTTCAAAGGGCAATTCGTCAAGATTTTCAATAGATATTCGATAAACCCTGTAAAATCAAAAGCGTTCAATCACTGCCCCTTAAGTTTTCGACATCAGTGTAAAAATCTATATTAATGTTTATATAAATTCTGCGGTTTGTATATTTTTAATTTTATGCCTCATGTATCAGGAAGTAATTTAAAATTGGTTTTAAAAATCTAAATAGTTGTACAATTTTAAAAAGATCTGGTAACCGTATACATAATTTTTTAATTACTTTTTGTATATAATTACTTTTGCATGGAATAAAATCGTTTGGAAGAATGGAAAATTTAATTATTTATGAAATATTGTTTTCTTGTATTAATTTGAATAAATAATGTAATTTAATTTCTTGTGAGAGACTTAATTTTCAGCGTAGCAAAACATAATGTCTTTTTTCGTTATGCATTAATTTTTAATCCCACGCTAAATACGTTTGAATATTTTCATTAATAAATATCTTTCAAACATATTTTAAATTATTTCAGATGATGGATAATTTCATACATACAAATTAAATATCTTCATTCGATTTTTTTTAAATCTGAAACTATTCGGGGTGCATTAAAAACAGGACACAGTTACGGATAATATATATTTTTACCCTACATATCGTTGAATTTTCAGTTTCTATTGAACATTTGCTTAAAGGCTAGGTAGGTTATAAATACCCTATTTAGGCTACCTTAGCCCTCTTTAGGCGGACAGACAGACGGTCATTTCCTAAAATTGGATAATTCTCAAGTCGCGTTTTTTCTTGGATCCAACCGATACAGGAACCGGAGGTCGTAAATTTTCATGAATCCAACCGATACAGAGGGACCGATTTAGGCTAGGTAGGTTATAAATACCCTATTTAGGGTACCTTAGCCCTCTTTAGGCGGACAGGCAGACGGACATTTCCTTCCTTCTAGTACTAGGCTTAAATATTTGATGTTGTTATTTTCACTTTCTTCTATCTTTACAAGAAGAAAGTATTGAATTCATCAAAATTTTCGACTTCCAGTTTTCGACGGATTTATACGTTTTAGAAGGTCCTGAACACGATTTGATTGTTTTTAGAAAATGTCTGTCTGTGAGTCTGTGAGTCTGTCCGTCTGTCTGTATGTGACAAAACATTTTTGTGCGCTCTATCTCAAAAGCTAATGCATGAAATTTAATAAAATTTTAGATTCATTTAGTCCCTGATATGAGTTGGTGCTGATTAGTTTTTGGTGAAAATCGCCCAACAGGTGGCGCTGCTATGCTGCATTTTTTGCGATTTCCGCAATAGTTTTATCTCAAGAACTAATGCACTTATTTTCATCAAACTTCAGATTCAGTTAGACCTTGACATAAATAGATGCTGATTACGTTTTGGTGTAGATATCCCATCAGGTGGCGCTGCTATGGTACGTTTTGCAGGATTTCCACGGTAGCTATACCTCAAGAACTAATGCACAAAATTTCATCAAACTTCAGATTCTGTTAGACCTTGACATAAATAGATACTGCTTACGTTTTGGTATAAATAGCCCAACAGCTGGCGTTGCTATGCTACTTTATTCATTATTTACATGATAATTATACTTAAAGAACTAATGCACGGATTTTCACCAAACTTCAGATTCAGTTAGACGTTGACATAAGGTTTAGGTTTTGGTCTAAATCTCCCAACAGGTGGCACTGCTGCGCTGCATTTTGCAGGATTTACACGATTTTAGCAATAGTCATATCTCAAGAACTAATGCACGGAATTTAATAAAGGTTTAGGGTTTTAAGTAATAGGGTTTGTGAGATGAACGAAACCCTAACAAAAAGTATGTCTACAATTAAATAGGTAAAACAGGATACATTAATTCTGCCATCTCAATCTTAAAACACATCCGTAAAGTGTAAGATTGAGCTTATGATTTTGACTTGGAATTAATTTCAGGCTTCAAATATAGATGCAAGTGGGCAAATAAGATTTAGTCAAACTTAAATATTGCATAATATAAATTTTTAATACGTACAGTTATTTATCAAACGGATAAATGTTAGGATCCTTCTCTATTTCGATTTAATTCTAAAAGATATAAAATTAAAGTTCGAAGTAAGAAAATATGTATTTTTACTGGACACACAGAGATGTAAAATTGGTATAATACGTGCAATTATTTTCCATCTGGCAATTTCTTAAGATTGATCATAATCTATTTTAAAACATATATTATTTATTTTATGTATAACGTATATAACATTACTTGGGCAACATCATAAAATTCATTTTGAAAAATTTGCATTTAATTATTACAAGACATATACTCTGCGCCTTTTTAATATTTGACAAATATGATATTGAAATGAGCAAATTGCCTATAAATTTAATTCAAACCTTTATCACATAATTCATAATTATATTCAAATTACTTTATTCGTAGAATTTCTAAATTATATGGAATAGAAATTAATTAAAATATTCGGCTAGCATCTCTAGTTTAGGTTTATATGAATATGTCTTATCGAAGTTTTCATGAATCTGGATATTAATTCAAATATAGACCCATGCCTGGATTGTATAAATATAAAGCGAATCCAGCTTAGGTAAATCCCACTTAATGATAAAGCTTTCCTGCTCATATTTTTAAATATTCTGCTGATATGCTTCGTTAATGTCTAAATGTGCTCAGTATTATTAAATATTATTCAGAATTATCACATTCGTACCCAATTTCATAAATATCTATAAAACGGTCGAAAAATCATAATTTATTATTTATAATATAAGATAAAACAGAGATACACTCTTCAGATGTAATTTCAAAATTTTGAAGGTGACAAAAAATAAATTCAATTCAAAACAGTTCAATTTTTGGATTTGGAATTTTTGTATTATTCTTATGTAAACAAAAAAACTTCAAAATAAGGGAAAAGTATTATACATATTGTTCAAAATATATTTGTTTCATTTCCACATTAAGCTAAAAAATATATGACGTTTCAAATTTACGAAGAGTATAATACTTTACAAAATTATGAATTACACATCACCTTTAATATCATCTTTTATGACGATAGCATTAGCTTAATTCCTATCGGCCTATCTGGCTTTATCAATATCCATGAAAGTAAAGGAATACCATTCTTGATATTTGTAAGAGGTAATGCTACACATACGATGCTTGTAGAATCACGAATTTTTAATTTTATTCATTCATTTATTTTCAGAAAATTATGCATCGGAATGAAATTTTATTTGAAGGTGTTTATTATATACATGTTTAATATCATTAATATACATAATTTTCTCTCTTCATCTACAGTTTTATGATGCATGTACATAGCATTTTTAAATATGAATTTGGAGATTACTTGCAACATAAATTTATCAATTTTTATGGGATTGCCCCAAACTTTTAACCACATATTCTCAACAAATTTTCCTAGAGCAGTGCACAAGATTATAATGATTGATCAAATATTGTTATTTTTGAACAATGGGCGAAGTAAAATTTTATATGAAAAATTGTATCCATTAATTGTATCCTTTTTAATTTGCTTTTTTCTCTTGCTCATTTGATGTAGATTAATAGAAAAAAAGCATTTTTGTTCCATTTTCAATCACAGTTCAACATTTTTTGCATCACCTTGCTGCTGCAGCGATATCTCCGCCACATTTCTTTTTAATATAACTAAATAAGTTAATGATGTTAAAGATTGGTATAATAAATATTTTGGAACCAATTTTCATCCCGATGTAAAATTTCCTCATAAATAAATTATAAAAATCAATTATCTTTCGGAAATCATTCTAAAGCCTGTCGATGGTTAACAAAATAACTCTCTACCTTAAATAAAATATAAAGCTACAATTCACACACACACACACACACAAAAAAAAAAGGAATTTTAGATGATTTAACCAGAAAAGAAATATATTATCTTTTTACCCCAATCTATTTTTTTAATAGTCATAAAAGTCGCTTTTTAAATAAGCACATTGTTTTACCTTGCAGATATATTTTATGATACACACATTAACCGGAAAGGTAAAAGCTTAAAACGGTTTTTAAAAAGGTTTATATATTAACAACTATGTTTGTACTTTTAAAACGAAAAACAATGTTTCTTAACAAAGAAGGAAAAGTTATCAAATTTCTTTTAAAGATTTTTTTTGAAATAGAGAGAAAAACAACTCCTATTGAAAGACCTCTTTAAAATTGTGAAAATTGAGACATTTTCGTTAGTTTCACACGTTGAGTGATAAAAGAAAGTAAGTCTGAGAAGACGAATAAAAGAAATTGTTTTGGTAGAAAACAAGGTTTTAAAAAATAATTTGTACACCGTTATGTAACGAAATTTTTGAAAATTGAAAAAAATCAATATTTTGTTAAGAAGATCGATTAAACTATTTATATATATTTTTTTTTATTTATAAACTATTTTACTAGCTATTTTATTTTAGATTTGAATTAGCACTGTTTTATACCGGGTGAACATACAGTTTTGGCTGTATTTCTGTGTCGATTAGCAATAGATGATTGAACTGTTGGGGTAACACGTTGTGTTACAAAACGTATTTATATTGTAATTTTAATGTGTTTTTTATGTAGTTTTACACATTCTATTTTATTGATTGTATATAAAAGTATTTTTTATGGTCTTTAATTTACTTTAGATGAGGTAAATGAAATAGGCCTAAACATAAGCACTTGATCAATGTTAACATGGACACATAAGAACATACGAAATATTGAAATTACTAAATAATATTACAGTTAAAAAAACAAATGTTAATTGCATTAATAAGTGATACAGTAGATAATTATTATTTCATATACTTGCTAAATGTTATTTGTAACTTGCTTGAATTGCAAAGATATAGTGTTGAAATTCTAAAAAATGCATTGTATCAAAGTTTTCTTACGAAATATACACTTTTTGAAAAAAATGAAAGAAATTATTCAATTTATATAGAAAAAATATCATTAAAGTGTTTTTTACTTACATGAAAAGTACATTCATATAAAAAATTTTTAAGTTTTTCCTTTTATTATATTCTTAAATGCAATAGAATCCTGGTTATCTGACAACCGAGAGTTCGGAAAATCAGAAACAAAATTTATTTGAAATTTATTTATATCTTTTAGAAAAGGGAAACCTATTGGAAACGAGAAAATAAAATATCAAAAGCAAATATATATATATATATATATAGATTAGTTTGCATGTTATTGTTTTATTTTTTAAAGAACATTGTAAACATATTGAAATTTTTTATTTAACTGATTAATACATACGCAATGGTAAAATAGAATCCTGGTATTTTGAAACCCGCTATTTCAAAAGTCCGAATAATGTTTTGCGAAATTTATTTATAGGTTTTAAAAATGTAAAAATCTTTCTAAAGCAGAAGAGGAAATATTATGGAAAGCAATAAATATTTTTTTTATCTTTTTTTCTTAATATTTTTATTTCTTACTTATTTTATCTTATTTATCTTAATATTTTTGTATTATTTTGAAAAAAAATATAGCAATGATAGCAAAAATATAGCCCCAATGCGCAATGTAGTGTGCAATAGACATAGTAAATCCACAGTTAAGTAGTAAAAGAAAAATTAAACTAAACGTAAAAGCAATAAAATTACATATATTTCTCTTATTTGATGAAACATAATTAAAAAGAACTTGAAAAATGAAAGTTTTTCAGGTAGATTAAGGTGGAAACTGATAGGTTAATGAAAAAAAATCAGAAGAGAAGCAAAGTATATTAGCATATTTTTCTTTATAACACATACACCGTGGAGAGTGACGTTGCTTTGGCAACCCTTTCTTCTGACCTATTTTTTGCGCCAGCTGACTAGTAGTTTCGTTATCTGTACCATTATAATCTACCATGTATACCAAAATCATCGATGTTAATATTGGTTTCAAAAATGTGAAATTGTCTCACGGACTATCAGCAGTAACTTACCTCTCCAATGCACAATTATGTATTACACACAATGTAGTGTGCATTGTACATAGTAGATCCACTGTTAGTAGTAAAAGAAAAATCAAACTAAACGTAAAAGGAATAAAATTATACATATTTCTCTTATTGCGAGGAAACATAATTAAAATCAAGTGAAAAAAATGAATGTTTTTTTTTTTTTTTTTTTTTGTTAGATTATGTGGAAACTGATAGGTTAAAGAAAAATAAATTAAAAACATAAGCAATTTATATTAGAACATTTTTCTTGAAGCATTACCTTATTTTTGATAAGTATATTGTAAATAATAAACAAAATTAATTTCTTACTCTGAACTTTTACCATTCAGTTTTTCAAGGAGATAAATTCGTAACATCATAAACATTTACATTTCCTGGAGCATTTCAGTGGTCTTGTTAAAAATAAATAGGTATCTTATATATTATATCGGTCCAATTCCCTACAAAATTTATCTAAACTTATTTAAACTTCCTTGGCGCAATGTCATTCTTCTCTTCTTGTCAATCATCTTCAAAAGATTTTATTATTTTCCCTATCTATATCTATTTCGAACGAACATATTAAAATTAATATGCGATCCAGTGGGAAAATAAAACCGTCCATTCTTTTTACTTGAACTTTGCAGTCTAGAGAGGGATTTTCTTGTGATGTCATATTCTTACAGAGTTTACTACCTATTTGCAACGACATTTCAAGCTTTAAGGTATTCTTAAGGTACTATACTATTAAGATTCCAATATTTCCGCTTTGATAATAGAGAACGAATTTTTGTTTAGTTATTGCTTATTTTCTGATACACCAAAAAATTGTTTTTAAAGACAGGCATAACACATAAAAACGAATGTCCTGGATATTCTGTTCTTTAAAAAGTACCTCTAATATTTTTGCCTTTTCTAAAAAGGTTATCGAACTCGAGAAAAACCTTCCTATTTCAGAAAAACATATTAAATTCCTAATTTATTTCTCTTATATAACAATAATTTTAAATACGAATATCTTATGTATTAATAATATAAAAAAAAACAGTTTTATATGTTTTAAATTTAATGGTACGAGATAACAATAGAAATTTGATTCGTATTTGAAAATGTATGTAGCAAGTATTCATTCTGAAATACTTTATTTACTTTAAGAGAAAAATCACATTACATCAAAACCAGTGAGCTTCCTTGTGCATTTCAGTAGTCTTTTGAAAGTTAATGAGTATCTTAAATATTATCAAAGGGTAGTTACCTTCAACATCCATTTCTATATTTTTAACCCCCTATGGAATATAAAATACTTCTAGTTTTGTGAATCATGTCAGATAGATATTGTTATTGTTTTCATTTATATCTATGTTTAAAGAAAAATCTAGAGTATTACATGCACTTGAAGAGATAAACCTTACATTTCTTCATTTCAAGTTGTCAGTCTATAGAGGAATTTTCTTGTGGTGTCGTCTTCTTGCTCAGTTACCTTCGGATTTTAATACGACATGCCAAGGATTAAGAAACCCAATTTTTTTTTTTTTTAAACTTTTCCCTTTTTGGACAGAAAACAAGTTTCCGTTTAGTTATTACTTATTTCTTGATATATGGAAAAATTACTTTTAGATACAGGTAAGGAAAATGAGAAAGGAAGTTGTGCGATATATTTCACATGAAGATTTAGCTATAATCCCCTTTTTAAGTTGTGCTTATTTAAACATTTTCTGCTCTTAGAAAACCTTCCAGTTTTATAAACTGATAATAAGATACACTATTTTATTGATATATCTAAAATGGAAAAGTCTTCCATATATTTTCTAATAACAATATAAAAGCTATATGCACCCTGTGATTAGCATGCAGGCCTGAAAATGAGATGTTTGGACATTTCGATGGTTTGTCCAATGTCCGATGTTAGAACGTATGTTACATACGTACGTGTTTTAAATGGTAAGTGTGGCTGCACAAGAATTTAAGATTTTACTTCTACGAAAATAATAATTCGGGACACTTTCTCTGTAAAATCTTACCCTGAAGGAATATTTATGATAGTAATATTTCCAAACCTATTCAATGCTTAACAAAATGTCTTTATCCCATATAATACTGTATATCAATTACTCTTTTAAATTTAAAACTATAAAATAAGTAGCAATGTTATGCGATGTATTTAAAATATATATTTTTTCTATTTTTTTCCAAAATTATTTCAAACTGGAAGCAATACTCGTTCAAATTTTTTTTTCCGTTCATAGCTTGCAATTGATCTAAAAATCACCATAATTTTGATGATTAATTATATTTCTGTTAGTTTTCATTTTTTATTAAGGAGAATACATACTTTTTGCTCCTCGTTTAATAATCTCAATGATGTGGGAATGTTAACGATTACATATTTAAGAAACTTATCCTATAAAAATGAGAATGTTTCTTATTTTATAATTTTTGTTACCATTTTGTAGCAATTGTTTTAAAAAATAATTAAACAGAAATTCAAAATATTTTATAAATATACGATTTCTGAATAATAAAAAATATCTCACTTTTCATTTTATTCTCATTTTATGCAGTGGCTCAAAATACAATATCAACTCCACACTCAGCGAGTTATCCATTTATTCTTCTCTTAGTTCTATTCTATCATGTATAAAAGTGAATGCAAATAAAAATTTTATGATGAATCTGGGAATCTTAACATAAGAATAACTTTCATTCCTAGAATATTTACAATGCATATTTTATCTTATTAGCTTCTATGAGACATGCCAAATGAAATAAGCATAAAAAAACATTTTCAGATGAATCGCATCTTTTCACAGTCATAAAATCTAAGAAAGATGTAATAAATTCGAAGTAAAAAGATCCCCCCAGGAATTATGCCAGTATTTTTATTCAAATTTTTAGTGATGCAGTTATTTAAATTTATTTAGTGAAGTGATACTGAAATGACAAATACTGTGGTCATAATAAAATATCATTCAGGGTAACATCTTCAAAGAAGAAATGCATAAATTGCACATCTCCCTGTATTCATGTGTCTGAAAAAAGGGAAAAAAAGGATAAAATATGTGTTTATGTAGATTTCGAATTTTAGACATGTGGAATACATTTTCTCGTTAAATTGATTTTTGTGTAATATTTTGTGTTTTATTAATCGCGTATGTTTTACAAGTTAAGTTATTTCAATAAGATTTTTTTCCTTATTATGATAAATTAGAATTCAAAACAAAGAAACGGAAGTTATGTTTGTTATTTCTATTATCTACAATAAATGAATATTCGACTTTATGAATTCGTAAAGAATAATTTTAAAGATATTATTATTGAGCTCAAGTGAGAGTAGTCCATGTTTTTTTATATTAATCACGTGTAATACTATAATCTGATTTTTAAATTCTGTTATCCGGCATGATTGCAGCAATACCCAATTCCATAAAAATAATTCCTATTTAGGACTGATATTGTGATTACTCAATGGGATTTTATTCTAGAGTGATGATTGGCATCCTTAATTTCTTATATTTAACTTTTACCGGTTCCGATATATTGAATTTCAAAAATCGTATATTTTAACAATTACACTGACAAAAAATCCCAAGTTTCTCATCAAAATTTTAGCTATTTAAAGAAATAATTTAAATTTTCAGGTGGAATTTTGTTCATGTAATAATAGGGTTATTATTACAGAATATAGTAATCTTCACAACATTCTTGTAGACAATTAGTGATATAGAATATTAAAATGACTAATTTTGTAATACATTCAATACCAGATCAAAAATTTTGTTATCGAAATCTTTATTATATTTCGGTGCATCTAAATCTTGAAATTCGGTAGATGGAGAAAATTTTGCATGCAATAATTACAAATTTTTGAAAATTGGAAAAAAAAAATTCTTGATTATTCTTAAATTTTAAATTTTCTCTTTTTCCACCTGAAAACATACTATTTTAGAGCTGTCAATCATTAATGACGATTGCCTTGTAAATTACAATATAATGTAATAATAAGACATTAAGTTCTTGAGATGTAATAAAAGGGTAAGTATGTTGAAATGTACTAAATGTCACATACAGGGTGATTATAAAAAAAAACTATCCCGATATATGAGCCCATAACTATCATACCGTTCACAGAAACGGAATGAAATTCTGGCCTAAAGTACTTTGAGGTATGCGCTCCAGAATCACGTGAAAAACAACAGTTAAACTCTAACAGTTACGGTTACAGTGACAAAATTTCGAAAATTTCAAATGGCAACACCTACTTTTTTTTACTGGAATGTGATCTTCGTAGTGAAAAACCATAAAAGGAGTTGGAACGTTACCTGTAGCGCGAAAATCGCCGGCAATAGACAGACTAAGAAGAAAAGGGAAAACAACCAATAAGGACAGAGAAGCAACAGAAAACAAAACATTTTATTGTCCAGTGCTATCCACCATCTGCCGCATGTAAAGTGTCGTCGTGTGTAAAATGGAAAATGTATGAAACACAATAAAATGTTTTGTTTTCTGTTGCTTCTCTGTCCTTATTGGTTGTTTTCACTATTCTTCTTAGTTTGTCTAGCGCCGGCGATTTTCGTGCTACAGGTACCGTTCCAACGCTTTTTATGGTTTTTCACTATGAAGATCACATTCCAATAAAAAAAAGTAGGTGTTGCCATTTGAAAATTTCGAAATTTTGTAACTGTAACCGTAACTGTTAGAGTTTAACTGTTGTCTTTCATATGATTCTTGAGCACTTACCTCAAAATACTTTAAACCAAAGTTCCATTCAGTTTCTGTGAACGGTAGGATAGTTAGAGGCTCATATATCGGGATATTTTTTTTTATTATCACCCCGTATATGTTTTGTAAATGAAATATAAAAATTTAAGATTTGGGACTGTACTTTTCTATTTTAAAATATATTCGTCTTATCACGCACACCCCTTTATTTCCAAAGAAACCTTCATGAGGTATCTGGCATAAAAATAACGAGTTTTCAAAGTGTAGTAAATAGTACGAGCATAAAGAAACAAGGGAGCCGATACGAAGTGAACTACCATACGGCCAATATTACCTGTCTACCTGATGTCGATGCATTCTTTTTGCGCACCTTTTTTTTTTCTTTCACTGTTGCGGGTAAAAAATACACATCCTTATAAAAAGCAGCCTCAAAGCATCATGTAGAATGCTTTTCCAATACCTGGCATGAACTTTTGCATGCTTTCTGTATAACTGAAATATCTTCCATGGAACAGTTAAACATAGAAGCAAAATTTTGAAATTTCTTCTGTAATATGCTTAATATGTTCTTTGTTATTATCGTTCTGGTTTGTAATCAGGGCAATAATTTTGATTTAACCTGTATTAGATTCAGTATGAGAAAGTAAACAAAAGAAAAATAAAATAATTTAAAAATACAAAGCATTTTTATAATTTACATCTATTTATCGATTATCCAAAAATTTTGAGTTTTTATTTCTTCATCCATACTTGAAATCTCCCACGTATTTTATATCAAGAATGCATACTTTGAATGTTTCATACAATTAAATGTGTTTTTCTTCTATGTAGTAGTCATTTAAAATCTACTTTATTTCACTCATTAAATAAAATTTCTGGTTCAAAATTTATTTTTTTATTTTAAAAAGCGAGAGGATGGCAAGTATGCTTAATTGGATAATGATTGTCATTAAAATTGAAGTCACATTAAAAAAAATATTTTTCTTTATCAGATATTAGTTAAAATCTGCTGAAATCTGTTAAAATCTCCCCTTTATTCCTTTCCATTCGCTTCTTATACTTCATCTATACGTGTACAGTAGTTATCATTTCCAAATTACTATTTAAAATAGAAAATTCCCGGTTTTTAAGATAAAGACGTTGTATTAATCAATTTCAAATTACTTTAGTTCGTCTAAAAATATGATTAATTATATTGCTATCAGTTTTTATGTTGTTTATTTTAATAACTCAGTTTATCGTATGCAGTAAATTTCAGTGTACTAATAAACTTTTTAACATCTACTGCACTACATATATCTGAATTTGTTTCTGCATAAAGTTAATAAAATACGTAAATCTTATTCTTCTCTATTAAATAATTTAATAACTTCATTATAATTCAATTAGATTTTTTTTTTAAATTCATTTAAATATTAAAATACAGTTTCATTATTATATTTCTTCATTATTCAATTCTCATTCCATACTTGAAATCTCCGGCGTATTTTATATCAATAAAGCATACTTTGAATGTTTCATACAATGAAATGTGTTTTTCTTCTATGTAGTAGTTATTTGAAATCTATTTTATTTCACTCATTAAATAAAATTTATTCATTATATTTATTCATTATTATATTCTTCTCATTATCTTCTTAATCATTTTTCACTTTTAAAAAGAAGTAATAACTAATATTATATGAGATAAATTCTTAATATTTATCATAAAACAAGTATTTAATAACTTCAATAGAATTCAATTAGATTTTTTAAAGAATTCATTAAAATGTTAATAAAGTTTCATTATTATTTTTTATTTCTAAATGCTTAGTTATTTGAATGTCATTATTTAATTATACACGTCTCTAATAGCGATAAAAAAGGAAATGTTATTAAATTTTAATTAGAAATTGCCTTTAAAGACTTCCTTAATATATAATTCTTTATGTATCAGTTTCCATTTTATTAAAATATCATTAATTTAAAATTTACTTACCAAATTAAGTAAATTTATTATCACGTTTTATGTTTCGATTTCCTTTCTTAAGATTATATTCATGCATTTCTAATTATTTATGACTAAGTTCCATATCTGTTTATCAAACTGCTCTTAGAAAAATATAGTAATATTTTTTAGCTTAGAATTCAGCACACATAAAAATGTAGATTAAATAAATCCGCATGTGTACCACTAATCTTATTATTCATTTCGTCGCGGCAATGTATTCAGTTTGTCAACATTTAACAATTATTCATCGCAAATCATAATAAAATGTTAATAAAGAATTAATAAAGAAATTAATGAAAGTAATTAGAAAATGAATTTGATTTCGTACGGCTATGTCTATTTTTGCATATATATATATATATATATATATATATATATATATATATATATATAAATATATATATATATATGTATGATATTTCAATTGCGTTGATTTAGAAAGTGAAGCAAGTTCACTTTCAATATAATTATTTTTTTTATGTTGCGTATTATTAAGTGAGAAATTGAATTCCATCCTGAATACTTTCAAAATCTTCACTATCTAAATTAAGATATATATATGTATACAACGTATTACTAACAAGCTTTTTCTTATTTTGTCCTCTTTTTCCTAGAAATATAACAAATAAGTAAATAAACTAAAATATTACATTTTTTGTTATTATAATTGCATTCAAAGAAAGTCAACGTTTTCAACAAATCATTGCTTTTGAATTGGTCCATACCAAAAACCATGTTTTTTTCAGCTAACACGGATAACCATTATTGCATATTAAATTTACATAAAATAAGACCACAAAAATTATAAATGTCTAATGCTTATTATGAATATTTCCAACACTATTAAATATCTAGAAATAATATAAAATGGAACTGCAGCAGTTTCAAGATCTATGACTAAAAAATAATTTGATTATATCACAAAAGTATATTTTATTTTCTATTTATTCCATTTGAAGTGTGACACATGTATTGAAGTCATGTTTTGCAGTCAAGCTTTTCTTATTACTGATACAAAAGTACTAGTTATGTATTTTACTAATGAAGAAATGTATTTAAAACGACACCGGAAATTATATAGCAAAACGTGAAAAAATAAAATAAAAATTTGGTTACTATTATGACATGTTTAATTTTGATAAATCATAAAGTATGTGTCCCCTTTTTTTGGCGTTAATGTGCAACCAATATGTTTGTTAATATGTTTGATTTTTACTATGAACCCCTCCACCATTGTACCCAGTGCAACATACGGAACAGACAATGCTATTTCATAATACTAAATAAGCGACAAACAGACAAACGTGTATCGTAAGAAAATTTGTTCCTACAAACAATGTGGAAACATTTTTATTTCTACATTCGAGTCCTCTCATATAAGCATTATTTTCACAAATATTTGGGATTCAAATTAAAAAAAAAGGTATATTCATATCTCCGAACCTGGTGGATGTGCAAAATGTTTGAAGTTATGGGTTAACGAGGATGCTTTTTATCTCTCAAAGGACCTCACTGAACATATTCCTTTCAAGTCGCATCACAAACAAAATTGGCATTTTCCATTTTGTTTCCAAAACGTTCACTGTACTAAAATTTCAGACATATTTGTTTTCTATTTTTAGATATATTTGCCACATATCCTTCGCAAAGAAATCTTTGTGAAATGCGCAGAAAATCGCAAAGTACAGATTATTATAAAATATAATAACTATTTGTCTTTGGCCTTTTACATTCGTTTTTGACACATGACGGGTAAAGGTGTTTCTTTTATTACTTCTATTTCCAAAAGTAACCTTCTCTTTATTTAATCGCAAAATGCAGCATTAAATACAATGATGATTTTTATTCAGTTATAGTGGTGTTTAAATATAAGCACAATTGCACACCCTCACAGAGAAAAATGGACATGATGAGTCGTTGTTACTTATCGCGAATCGCAAAATTGAAACAAAAATACAATATACAATATATAAAATTTTATTTTAAAATTCTTAAAACATTTTAATTTTATATTTCTTTATTATTACAATTTGAGTAACATTTGTTTAAGAGATTGAGATACGTTCTTAATATACATGTATCAATAATTTAATTAGAAGGGAATAAACAATGTATATTTTGAATTTCGTCTGTTTCGCAAATTAACATGTATACGTATTCAATAAATATTAACAGATTTTCAGTTATTCCATTTCGCGGAAACGAACGACTTCAAACACTTGAATATCAAATGCATTCGGCATATTCTCATTTGTTTAACTTATCACTGTATGTTCATGAATATAGCTAATTTTTCTTCTAAATTATATATTGCAACTGTTTCATGTCATTAACTATTATTAATTAAAAAGGACTAGAAATTCTGACTGAATGAAACTTTCTAAAGAGTGAAATACATTTTCATTATTAATGCTCTTGACAAAATATATGAAAGAATTTATTATTTTTTGTTTATTGTTGTCGTTAGATTTATAAAGCTTATCTCTGTGTTTTTGAAAATATATAAATACATTTGAATTGATAATTAAACATTTTCCTCATATGTATATTATTTTTAAATTACTATAATGAAATATAATTTTTTAGAGACAATACTTTTTATTTATACCGTTTTAGTATAGTATTATTTTAAAGCATGCTCTTACAGGTATGATATGAATCATGTGATGTGTTGAAATTTCATAATATGTAATGATATTGGTAAACTGTTAGCGTACAAAATATGGGAGGGAAAGTTTAGAGTAAAAATTTCAAAATTAGAAAGAACCAACAGTAAGTAAAGAAGCAACAAATAAATTGATAAACTTTTTTTTTTCTTCATTGTTTGAAGTTTATAATACTGGTGCATGTCACGTGAAACTCAATAAAATTTTCTAACCAATAGTCATTATTCTTATTATTTGTTAAAATGGAAATTACATATGAAAAAAATCAAATGAAGCTGAAAAACTTTGGAAAAGGCATGATATATTTAAATGAAATGATAAAATCTTTGTTCGAAATAGATAAAACGGTTTTTGAGCTCTTTTTATATAGTTCTTTAAATTATAAAACCGAAGGTTTATATTTTCTTTAATGGAATTACTTTTAAAATTAACAATATGCAGTATTTCAAAATCTATGTAAAATAAAATTTCACATAAATGTTTTTTTTCTTGCTAATATATCGAGGAAAAGATGTAAATATGGGCACCCTTTTTTGTTTTTGTCTTAAAGTGACTTTCCTTTTGAAAAATTCCAGTGTTTTTTACCTTCATTCACAACTATAACAAGTTTACTAAATGATACGAGGCAAAACAATTTTTAATATCAATTATTTCAATTCGAAAACGAAGAATTACAAAAAAGCTTTAAAAAAATGACCAGAAAAAAATGGGGTGCAAAAATGGGGCCTCTCCAAATATACACAAAAAATAGTTTAAAATGTTTTAAAACGGGCTACAACAATACAAAATTGTAGAGAATTTATTACAGAAAAAAAATATTTACAGAAATCGCAAACATATCTAGCTCTTTCAGCCACGGCACAATCTAAGTGCGCCCTTATTTGGCACATAACACATTTAACCCATACTCTCCGCGAGTGTCTTCAGAGAATTTTCTATGACAATAGATACAAGTTGCATCGCTCGAGTCTGGTTTATCTCCATCGTTGATATACAGATTGATATCATCATAGCTGTCCACAAGGGGAGGGTTACAGTAATCTGGTGAGTCCGGAAGGCCTTTGGTATTCCCACCCCTGCCCCCTGGCATTACACCATTATGTTAGATTACTAATATTACCAGATATATTATAAAATAAAACTAACGAATGCTTTAAGGATTTATAGATAATAAAATATCCTTATAATTACCAATAAATTTATTATTATCTACATCTAAGGTAATTTTAAAGTTCTCTTACCTCAAAGCATTTGTCAGGTTAATTTGATAATATATTTGGTAATGTGTATAATGTAGATAATTGGTGGTTTCACGTAAAAAAAACATATCGAAATAATTTATGTTCTTTAAGAGAAAAGGTGGTGTAATTAGGGGCCGCCTTTAAGTGAGGGCCCATATTTACACCAACCTCACCTAAGAAATATGGCCACTTTCACATGTAAACTAAAGGAGTGCGTGACTAAAGGCGTGCTTCTAAAAGTAGCTTAGGATCACCGCTTTCCGTATATCACTATGAAATTATTTTAAACTAACTTTAATAACATGGAAAAAAAAAAAAAAAAAAAAAAAAAAAAAAACGATTTCAGATAGCTGTTAAAAGTTTGTAATCCAGAACAAACACCATTTCACTCAATAACTCACGCTGCATCCACACTACTTGAATGAATGGTTCCAACTGCTCTCTGATATCTCATATCAATAAATGCGTCATCTACAGTCTTGGTCGCCAGTCTTCAGCACCTCCCATAGCCACTTAGGGTGGGGTGCCCATATTTACACCTGTGACCTTTTTTACACCTTTTTACATCTCTCTCTATATATACAAATATATTTACAAACATTAATGCTAAAATATATTTTTAGAAACAAATTTTAAACTTTTAATTTCTTCAAATATCAGAACAAAGGTAATTATTTTAACTGTCCCTTTTTTATGAAGTAAAAAGGAAAAATAAAATTCCTTCCAATCTTCATATTTCAATTATTTTATTTATAAGATAATAACAATCTCCTTCATAAAATCACCAACAAAAACTAAAGGATATACAGAAAATTACAATTATTGGATCAGACGACTTTACAAAATTGAAGATGGTTGATACAAGACAGAAATTAAGTTGATATAAAAAATCCTTACTAGTAGTAATTAAATCTTATGGTTTTCAGGTACAGCATTGAAAAGGAAATGGAAAAGGAAAAAAAAAGTCAGTGTACAATAAAAAAAACACACAGTTACTTTTGATAAGTCTGGCTTTTTTAACATTAATTTCAGGAGGCAAAATAGGATGATAGAAAGTCCACATATTCATATTGTGATAAATATGATATTGATATTTTTACATTAATTACAAGAGACAAAACATGTGAACCATAGACATTTTATATTGTCACTATACACTTGACCAAAAGTAGTATTCAGTGACCTCTCTAATTGACTAAAAATCACCGTTAGGCTGCTTAACTGGTTACTGCAGAAAAAATCTCCCTAAACATTAAATTTTATAAATTTTTAATATAATATTTTCTATTGTATTTTTCCGGTACATATTTTGAGTATAATGAATAATTTTTGAATTTGAACAATTGCATGATTTCTGTCTTCTGTGTAAAAAAATCGACTCGTTGTTCTGTTTATCAGTGTAAGTCTTCAGTCGTCTGTCCTGTATGACCACATACCTTGCACACCCTTGAGACTAGTCATAACAAATTAATTCTTCTTTGTAAAATATTCACTTTTAGTTATCACTGTTTAGGATGTTGGAAACGATTGAACCGGTAGTAGAACATATTTAGCTTTTTGTAACATGACTAGTCATATTCAATAAATTGAAAATTATTAAAGAAGCATAATATTTTCATATGTGGATAATTGTATAATGTACCTTTAGTGATAGATTTTGAATGGTGTTTTTTAATTTAATCGTGAATGAAGTATTTTAGCTAGGTTTTATCTTAAGTATTATAAAAGTATTACTGAATATTCTAATTAAAAGAAATTGGCTGCCTTCACCTAGTTTGTTTCTTCTAGATATTCTCCATCAGTATTAAAGCGTAAATTTACATATATTAAGAAAATAATAGAAACGTGCTGGTTTAATAATTTTTCTAATTTTTGATACATTTACAGTGATATCTTATTTATCACTCTCTCGCTTATACGAGTCCTTCAGCTATGCGTTGATTTTTAGATACTAGAGACACCTTGTGGGACATAATTTAAAAATTCCTTTGCATATATTATTGATTTTATCTGTTAGATGACTATAGTTTATGAAAGTCTATGAATTAAAAAAAATGTCAGAAATTACCCAGTTTTTGTTTGAGAAAAGCCTTAAATGTTAACATTACTTTTAGGTTGATTTTGGTCATGTTTAGCACTTTCTCGTTTGAAAATAATTATTAAAATTTTAGATTTATTAATACAAAAAAAACTGAATGCTTTCTCGTACCCTTATAATGCGAGTAGAAGATAAATGATTACATTATCTTTTCAGTAAAGTTTATAGTTTTATAATTTTTCAAACGTTTACAAATGTGAACAGTGGCTTTCACACTGACTTTGGTTTTATTTGTCACATGTTTATTATTGCTATTTATTGCCATTTTCACTTCATAAAACAAGCTTTACATGGCAAAATTTACTGCTTGAATTATCCCTGTGAACAAATATTGAAGTTTTTTTTTCCTTACTATATGTTCCAAAAAAGAATTTCGTTGATTATTTGCAGTCAAAATAATGAAAAACAAATACTTTTTTTTATTTGTTTACACTATTATTATGTATTTAATTGTATTATATATTTAAACTAAATACCCTCTTTCGAATTATTGCAATATTTAAAATAATAAATTATGTTCTTTCTTCGTTTGTTTTTCCTTGTTTATATTTTTAATGACAAAGAATTAAAGTAAATTCAACACAAAACCTTTTTCCTTCCACGGATTTAGTTTTTTTTTTTTTTTTTTTCAAAAGATGTATTTACTTACATGGTAAAATTATGTTCTTTCTAAAGCGATAGTGCTTTACAACCAAGCCGTTTTTTTTTTGTAAAGAACATCCTTTTTGTTTTCTTTTATTTATCTGTTTCTAGGAAATAGATTACTCAGGAGTTCTCTTTACTTCTTTATTTTTTCCATTAATTCGTAACACAAATTCTTAATTGAAACAAGTAAGCTGGAAAATTAGAAAAGGATAATACTTGGTGATTTTTTTCTTTTAAAAGGTGGCAGCTGCTTTTTTTATACAAATAATGCTGTGTATTTAGTGATATTTGTATGTGATAGAGTGACTATTACAAAAATAAAATACAAAAAAAAAAAATGACCTACCCCTTACCTTATGATTTTGTAGAAATCGAAGAAACATGCAAAAGTAAAAGAAAGTATTTTTGCAACGTTTGATTTAGTAGAATTTGCTTTTCATTATACTATTATTTTTGTTCAGTTTATTCGTTAGCTCTAAAGATTTTAACCCGTCAGCAAACGCGCCCCTTTCCATTACGTTACTGCACGCGCGGGATAAATTTTACCCCAATGGGTTTCCTTGTGTCAATTTCCCACCGGTTTGATTATAATAAAAAAATTATAGTTTGAAATAAACTGTAAATCAATAAAGAACATAATTTAACTTAAAATAAGAGGTTTTTTTATATTTAAAGCAAAAAAAAAAAAAAAAAAAAAAAAAAACCTAAATTCTAGCACTAAGATGTTTTTCTGCATATCATTACATACAAAGCTTTTACAATCCAAATTCAGCCATAAAAATACAAAAAAAAATATATAAAACTGATGTATAGAAACTGTATGTGCAAGAGTTGTTAACATTTAAAAGAAAAAAAAATATTATTTGCACACTATAATTTTTACATAAACATTTGAATTAACATTTTCCTATCATTATGGGTTACGTTATAACACGCGTAGGGTAAATTTCCTCCCACGTGACATTTTTATAACAAAAGAATGGAAAATCTCACAACCGGAGGTAAATTCTTTTTGGCCACATCTTGATATCTTTCAGCTTGAAAGGTACTATAAAGCTCAGAATGATCACGAACGATTTTCGCACATTTTTAAGTAATAGCTGTGAGCTGGGGTAGATTTTATCCCAGCGCGTGTGCTGACGGGTTAAAAATTGTTTTTAAATGTTTAAAAGTGTTTCCTCTTTTAATTCATATTCTATTATATCCAAGCATTTTCTAGGAGAACGTTCGGATACACTTACACAAATCTTTTTATGACTTTAATGACAAGAAATAAACTATTATGTTGTGGCCACCAGAAAGCATTCTTCTGTATAAATCAAATCAAATAACTGCTAATAATTTCGTTAATTTCAATGTAAATATTTCGTTTATTTTCTTGCATTAAAACTAAAGATATAGACATCGCATATTTCGAACAAATCACCTAATCTCGGCAATCCCTCTTACAAGTCTTCAATTAAAATTAAATAACAATCTATTCCCATGATGAGAATCCTAAAAGTAAACGTTCGTTGAATTGAGTGCATTTAAACTGGACATATAACCATTGCATTTTCGGAACAAATATTTGAATTTCGGCACCCCCTGTCAGTTGTCTGCAATCAAATTTGAATGTCAATATTAACCAGGATGCTAAGGGTGAAGTTCTGATGAATTTTGTGAATTTAAACGGTTGGTATAAGTATCACACATTTCTCACTTCGGAGATTTTGCCCACGAACTAACCAGCACCAGTTCACATAAGGATAGGACTTCTTGTGAAATTTCATCCTATTCTACCCAGTAGTGCATGAGTTAAGGGGTCAGGTAACCTTTAACCCCTTCAGGGGCAAAGTACTCTTGAAGCTAAAATATTGAAATGATTGATTGACACCAGGATTCACGAACGAATTTATTTTTAAATAAGTAAAAGCTTTTCCTGATGTACCTTATAAATTCAAAATTTGATTATAAAATTCTGGTGTCATTGTGGCATTTTGGGATTAAAATTAAGTGGTATATATAATATACCGGTGCCCTTCAAGGGGTTAAAATGTCAGAAATTCGAAAAAAAAAATTATTAGCTTACAATTAACTATGATTCTTTAGGAACAATTTAAAATAAACCTCGTGCACAAATTCCCTTTAGAAGTGGAGTTATGTCTAAAACTCCGGAGCTTTTTTTATATGATCAAGGGCAGGTTTGATCTTTGAAGTCAATTTTCTCAAAACGACGATTTTGGTCATTGCGCGCACGATTTAAGAAAAATGGTTGGTTAGAATTTAATGAAATTTTGACTGAATGTCTTAACCAGACAGATGCACAAAATGACCTACTATTATGTTTATCAAGTAACAAGTTTAGAATTTATAACTACTTTTGTAGTTAAAAAAAATCGATATTTCGAATTTCTCTAAAAACATTTTTTTCTCAAGATCTACGCATTTTATTTTTTTCATCGTAGGTCATTTTGAGATCACATTATATATGTATTCATTAAAAAAAATTTGGCCGGTTTTAGCAATTCAAATGTGAAAAATAATGCGCGCAGTACATGCAAGAATAATTCTTGCGTAAAAAATTTATTATATTTTAAAATAAATTTAAAAGTTTATATGAGTGTATACATTTTTGGAGAATTTTAATTTATAAAATAAACCTTTATTAATATGCATTTTAAATTTTATAATTCAAAGTCAAATAGTTACGGAGTTATTGTAATTCTTATAGAGGTCCCTTTTTCCTGTATTTTGTGAGTTCAAAGGTTACCTGACCCCTTAAATCACACACAAAATTTGTGTCACATACAGACAGGCAGACTCACCCACAGACATTTTAAAAGCAGTCAAATCGCATTCAGGATCTTCTAAATGTATAAATCATTCGAAAACCAGATGTCGACAATTTTCACGAATCCAATACCATCTTCATGTATAGATAGACGAAAGGATAAATATTAAAATTTCGAAGTCCTCGCTAAACCAGCTTTATTAGTATTATGGATATATATGGAACTTTTTTAATTTTGTGTATTTAAAAAAAAAAACATCCTTATTATCATATTTTTATTTTTATGATTATTATTTTTTAGATTTTATTTTGTTAAACTGACAGCATCTTGGTCATTTTTTAAACGCACTCATTATCTCTTACCAAAAAGTATAATTTATTATAGTAATTTGTTACGGAAAGGTGGTGATTCCTGATGTGACGGAGGCGCTGTTGTGTTTGGAGCGGTTGCGTGTGACTTCAAGGATCAACTCTCATTAAAAACAAAGAAGTATTTATTATATTAGAAAATATATTAACACAGTACAAATTTTTGATTAAATGAGAATCACAAAATTTATTTTTGGTTTCTGTTTAGCTGATAATCAAAGTCAATTATGTAAAGAGTTGAACAAGTACGCCACTGAAATTATGGCACATCAAAGTTATTAAAGTCTCGGAAAACTTATGTCGTGTTATAGACATTAGCTTCCTTTCCGCTGCTTTCTTGGCAGGATTCTTCACACCACTCGGGATGAACTGAACACTCTACCGAATTTGAAGGAGGTCAATTCCCTTTCTTTTCTAAAGAGTCTGGGTGGGACGTCTCTTCTGCACTAGTTGATAACTTCTACCTGGAAATATAAGCCTCGCTTTTTTTCTCAATTAAAACCAACGAGAATCTTTTATTATTATCCGAAAAACAATCTCTCCACCCTAGAGTTATGACACTAACTCTGAAACAAAATGGATTCACGATTCCATTCAGAAGCTGCTTAGAATTTAACTACATTCACTTATATCACCTCTGCATCTGTCGAAAAAAACAAATATTGTTTTCCTAGCCAGTCAGAGCTCTTGTGCATGATACAAGGAACAACGTTCGTTTTCATAGGATGAAAGAATAATTCATCATCGCACAGTCGAAAAGTTTCGTTTTGGCTTAATGGATTCCACTGGATAGGCTCGGTAAGTTGCGAGAGGTGTTTATCCCCCCTTTGTATGAAAGTAGCTGTCGGTTTAATTCAAACCTTGATGATGGGTGTTGACTCATCGAACCTTTTGATGTTTATCGGCAGTTTTCTGGACTGAGCCGCGGATCAGAGCAGAGTTGCTTTTACATTGCTTCCCCTATGCTGTTTTTCTGAATGGTATACAGGAGATTTGAGTGAGATATGGCAGATTTCTCATACTGCGATATTTGAATTGTTTTAAATATGAATGGAACCAGAAAAAGAGAACACTCGAAGATGGTTTGGAAAATTGCTAGTTCTCGTAAGGCTGGCACATTCTCCTGGTATAAAATATTTATTTATATTTCTGAAAGGTATTTTATCTATTATTATTATATATTATTGCATATTATTGCATGGCATTTTTTTTCTGTGATGTGAAACTTGATATGTGGATACAAAGGCTTAAAATCTAGTTAAAATATCGTAAAACTTCGGGAAAATATGTTACTGCTTTAAAAGAAACTTTTTTGAAAGTAATGTTTTTATTAAATTAAGCAATATATATATATATATATATATATATATGTGTGTGTGTGTGTGTGTGAAGAAAATGTTATCAGAGTGGTATAATAGGCGCAGGGGCCCAATGTTAAATTTGAGCTTATTGCTAATGCCGGACAGACACGTGTGGGTTTTATAAAGTAGATAGATGATCATACATGTGTTCACGGATGTAGGCCTGTCTTTAACAGCTGAAAAATCTTTGCACTTAAAAATATGATTGGAGTGAGAAATTTTCCATCAGTTAAAAATTAGAATATTTTTTTGAAAATCTTTCAGATAAAAGGAATTTTTCTGTGGTAGTGCTTTACTTTATTTTAGTTTTGAAAACTACATCGTTGTGACTAAATTTAAGCTTACATTATTTGACAGCATAGTGTTAGAATAAGCGTCGTATTTGTTTCAAATATACTTTCAATATGCTTAGAATTCAAAATATATATTCTTATTTTAACTTTATTTGAATAAAGGTATTAATTACATAATTAAATATTTTTTTAAGAATGTACGCTTATGTTTTTGTTAACAAATGCGATTAAGCGTACAGAAAGAGGCCTCTTTCTATTTTTACTTTCTTCTATCTTTACAAGAAGAAAGTATTGGATTCATGAAAATTTTCGAATTCAGGTTATCGACGAATTTATAAGGTTTAGAAGGTGCTGAACACCATTTGATTAAATTTAGAAAATGTCCGTCTGTGTGTCTGTGACTCTGTCTGTCTGTCTGTCTGTATGCATCTGACAAAAATGTTGTGGGCGATCTATTTCAAAAAATAATGCACGAAATTTACTAAATCTTTATATTCAGTTAGTCCCTGATATAAATTGGTGCTTATTATATTTTGATGAAAATCGCCTAATAGGTGGTGCTGCTATGCTGCATTTCTCGTGATTTCCGAAATAGCTCTATCTCAAGAACTAATGCATTTATTTTCATTAAATTTCAGATTCATAAGACCTTGACATAAATGGACGCTGATTATGTTTTAGTTTAGATATCTGAAAAGGTGGCGCTGCTATACCACTTTTTCATGATTTTTACGATAGCAATATCTCAAGAACTAATGCACTGAATTGCATTAAACTTCAGATCCTATTAGACCTTCGCATAAATAGATGCTGCTTCCATTTTGGTGTCAATAGCCCAACAGGTGGCACTGCCATGCTACTTTTCTCATTATCATCACGATAACTATATCTCAAGAACTAATGCACGGATTTTCATCAAACTTCAGATTCAGTTAGACGTTGTTATAAGTTGTTTTCGATTAGGTTTTCGTCTAAATCTACCAAGAGGTGGCCCTGATATGCTACATTTTGCAGAATTTACAAGATTTTAGCTATAGAACGATTTTAGTATCCTCAGGAACTAATGCACGCAATATATAGAACTTTTGATTCAGTTAGACCTTTATATAAATTGGTGCTGATTGTTTCTAATGTATGTGAAACCTGTGTGAGATAGAAGAAAGTTTTGGGATTGGCACATCCAACTACTTAAGATATATAGTAAGGAATTTAGCAGCATTAAGAAGTCTTCATAAGTTTTTTTACAATTTCAAGAGAAATTTAAACAACGGTAACGATTGAAAAGAATAGTGTTGTCGGGATTAGAAAAAAACACTACACGTATTTTAAAGTAGAGGAAAAGTCAAAGAAGGTAGCGAAAGATAAACACTAAAATTTATTTTTACGGGTTTAATACAAAAATCTATTTATTTTACGTTAATCTTTATATGACAGTCTTTGTATTTGAATATTTTAATATAAATTTCTATCGGGAAAACTTTTTGATATAATATGGTTTACTCAAGAAATAAAAATGTATAAAATAATTTTCTTCTCCGAATATTGCGATAATCTATAATAAATAAAGATGATAATGATAACCTTTAGAAGAATTAATTTGTTAGTTGCGATAAAATATGTTATAAGATCAAATATTTTTTTATTATTCTGAAACATTTTGATATCATAAAGGAATATCCTACTATTGTAACCAGATTCGTTATTATTTCATTCAACAAATATATATATATGAAAATACATATGTGGCACCAGATATAGATTAATTTTCTAATAATATTTACTTTGAGTACGTTGCGAAATCCTAAAGGAAATACTTAACGGAATTAACTAGACAGAAGACACTACTTCCGAAAATTCTCTGATGTGTCATCTGATGAGGAATCCAGTCCTAAAGCGTCATATATTTTCTCCCACGGAATAAGTTTGCTGGCACGCTAATAGGCGATAACAAAGAATAGTTTGGCATTTACATATATTATTCCTTCGGTTCAAATTTCCGAGTTCAAAAATTGATTAAATATTATTATAATTTGTTTAAAATATAATACAACGTGATTGTGTTCGGAAGTATATTGATTTGAATAGGGATTATTTTATAAATAAAAATACATAATAATTTATGTTGTAAGATATTTTTCTCAACAATTGGATTAATAAGTATTATATTAAACCATGATATAGTAAGTGCAAAAATGTTTCGTAGAAAAAAAATAAAAATTTAACTACATCATTTTAAAATAATTTTTTTTAATAAAATAAATATTTCCAAGCTCAATTTTAATTTCATTTTCCTTAAATTTTAATATTTATATATTTTACTGGAATACCCTGGCTATTGTAATTTGCATCGTTTTGTTTGCATTAAACAAGTATAAAAATATAGACATTAAAGCTATATTAGCTTTTTAATGATATTATTAACTCTGAATAAAATGAGAAATTCCAGTGAAATCTATCAACTTGGTATAAGACCTAACGACTTTTAACAATTCCTTAGATTTAAGAGTCTAAAAAGCCTTATTTTTTCCTGTCGTGAATCCGATTTGTTAGTCGCTCATAGGCGATAATGCAGAACAGTTCCGCACTTTTGGTTTTTGTAGTCTAGTTTAAATTTCAAATTCTGTCTTATGATATTGGTTGAAATATCTCTATAGCATACATAAATATTGTGGTTTGAATTATATTTCTTAAGAAAAGGATTATTTTGTAAAATAAAAACTGAAATTAATAATACCAGAAGCAGACGCCTTTTAGTTATTGTGTGTAGAGATATCAGTGGCATGTAAAATTTCTGGACATGTAGTGCCTTCGGAAAAGAAGAAGCACGTGTTAAAAAATCTAACCCCAAATGCAATTAAGGAAACGCAATAATTTTCTTTGGAATGAACTCGGCACTTCACCGATATTTATTAGATGTAACATTTTCGCAGTCGTGATATTCAGACCACGTGCAGCACCTATGCGGAGGAAAACGAGGCGTCTCCAGGGAAAATATGTCTTCATTCTGTCCAAACATATACCATGACCATGTATTACCATGCATTGTCTCCGTGAAAAATATTTAAAAGGACGGTGGTCTTTGAAAAAAGCCGAAATGTGAGTTTATGTTTTGTTTTAAAATTTACTGTTAAATATTAAAGAATAAAAATGTATTGCCAAACATTGGATGAAATGTAATTTCAAATATCTTAAAAATTTAAGTCACCAATATAACATATCAGAATATATTTCGCGGGCATTTCTCCCGAAACAAATTTTCCGCAGTATATGCAACTTTAAACTATTCCCAGAGTTTTCATTTTTGTGAAACATTACGGCTATGTCTAATGGTTTTCATTCATTCTTATATTATCAAAAATACTATTTGAATGAAGATTTAGTTGTAACTAATAAGTAATGTGAATGTTATAAGTTTATAATTTTTTAAACAGAAAGATAAACTATTTATTGTTTTAGCACTGAATAAATAAGAATTACAATAACACAAGAAATAACATCTTCCATTATTACGATAGTTATTACCAAGTATTACGATAGCTTACATCAGTAACTCTAAATTTGCATGCCCGCATTTAAATTTTGTAACTAAATGATCCACGTAAAAATAAGTTATTTAAACAATATGTGTCGTTTCTATGAGACATAATAACTTTATGATTATTGTATCTTCAATAGCATAAATTATTTTAAAGCTTTAATTGGTAATAGTAAAACTTTAGAGCCTTATTTTCATATGTCAATTCTTATTGCTTAAATCTCATTAAATAAATCCAATGTTGCGCACTTTATATAGAAAAAGTCCTCTAAATAATTTTATTGGCTTGAAGAATATTTTAGACACATAAATTTCATTTTTATTGTCAAAATAAAGGGTACCTAACATTTTTTTTTCCTTTAAGATAATCAAAAAATTAATGTTTCTTTTTTACGCAATCATTCATAAGATGATACAAATTCATTACAAAAGATGTAGCCCAAAAAAAAAAATACTTTGTTATTTTTAGTATGAAAAATAATAGAAAAAGCATACAATATACAAAAGCAAAATTACAGCAAATATTTCTAAATGTATGCATAATTTTTATTTTTAGAAATAAAAGATTTTTAAAATTGCTAAATTTAAATTTAATCAGATTATTTTTTAAACCCCATAAATGTACTAATTTAATAAACTATCTCAGGGTTCGTAGGCTTTTACAACAATTTTTAATAGAATTTTTTGCCTTATTTAAATGCAGAAAAATATTACAAATCCTGCAATTAAACTTGGTGTTTCCGATTTCTGCTAATTAAATATTAAATGGCAAAATTCTATTAAATAAAAGTGGTAAGGTGTAGAAACCCTGTAATCTGCAAATATTTAAAATTATAGCTTTCTGGACGCTATTATGTGAGACAAATAGAAAACATTTGAATTCCCAAGTTCAAGATACATTCTTCAAAATCTACTCAACAATTTTAAAACTATCACTACCGTGAATTTAAGCTATGGTATGAAATGGAAAATAAATTGCAAGGAAGTGAATAAGGCGATGATATTTGAGCTTTGATATTGACAATGCTGCTTTAAAGTTAAAATAGGAATGGAGAAATAGAAAGAACTGGTTTGAGAATTTCTTAGGTTCTTTAAAAAAATCTCTTCAGTGTGTGACAGAAACATAACGCCTCGATGGACATAAAATGAAAATTTCAATTTATTCTTTTGCTTACCATGATAAAAATAAGAAAAATAATATTGTAATTCTCTAAAGAAGGATTTCGGAAATACAAGAGATTTCCATTTTCAAAGAAATATTAAATATTTTCGTAGAATTAATATTGAGGATTACAAAAAAAAAAAAAAAAAAAAAAAAAAACAAGTTAGAAATTAATTGATGAGTCTGGTACAGTCGTAGCAATTATTTTAATTCGTTTTTCTTTTCATTTATGCATTTTCACAGTTTAAGTGAAAATACATTGATTATATACGATATATACTTACCTTACAAAATTGAATCGCTTAAGTATCAACGATGGGATTAATGAACTACTTCCATTTTTAATTTTATAATGAGCAATTTTGTATAATGTTTTGCAATCGTCTATATGATTTGAGTCTACAAGGACACAGTCACAAAAATTACACAGTTAAGAGACTGAGCAAGTAACGGGAAAACACTCGCAATCTAATGCTAAACCAATGGAAGAGTTCTTTTGAAATTACTCGTGTACTTTATTGTTTCCTTCTTTCGCATGGGTTATCTGAGGTTGATGTTTAATCAGTTATCTCCGAACTTTTTCAATATTTGTTGCATTTTCCTTTTTTTCTTTCTTTTTTTTTTTTTCGAGGACTCTTTTAGTTTTTGGAATTAGTCTGCTGTGGATTCTGTGTAATTAATGTTCTAACGCCCATTGCAGCACGTTTCTTATTTTCAGTATTTTTGTTGCATTTTCTTTATTTTATTTTATTATTTTTTTTTTTTCGAGGACTCTTTTTGTTTCGGAATTGGTCGGCTGTGGATTCTGTGTAATTAACGTTCTAACGCCCATTGCAGCACGTTTCTTATTTTCAGTATTTTTGTTGCATTTTCTTTATTTTATTTTCTTTATTTTTTTTCAAGGACTCTTTCAGTTTCGGAATTGGTCGGCTGTGGATTCTGTGTAATTAACGTTCTAACGCCCATGACAGCACGTTTCTTACTATCAGTAATACCAATGTAGCAGATTTTTTTATGAAGATATTCCGAATAATTATTTTAGCTTTATTTAATGGGCGATATTTCGTAATTAAATAAAACAAAAATTACTATCCAGAATTTCTGATGTTCTATGAATTCTATGTTTCTAGCATACATTTTACCATGGGCATTAGAGGGATAAAGCACGATAGCTTTGTCTAACCAATGTACATCTAATTTTTTTCGTTTCATTTGTGGCGGTTTTACATTTTTACAGGTGTAAGAGAGCAAACATTTAGATTTTTCATTTTTAACACATGTTGGTTTCATTGAATACACAATTTTTTAAATACAATTTCTACTACATTTTATTTATTTTTTTACTATTCACATTTTTTGAAGCTGTCTCACGTGTAAAAATATTGTGACTGCAACAACATTTTGTGTCATACAAAAGTATTAGTTAATTATTAATTAAATAATATTAACCTCAGTTTTATAGCATATTAATTATAAATAAGAAAGATAACGTAGTTGATTTAATTTAATGTTAAAATGTCATATTTTTTATACTTAACATTAAAATGAATATAAATTGCAAATTAATTACATTTAAATTATAATTAACTATTAATAATAATAGTTTTTTTAGTCTGATATTGAGATTTACACCGTAAACCATTAATGGTCGTAACAGATAAGAAAATGTTTCATTTTCACCTCTACAAACTAAATTTTTTTAAGCTATTAAATATAAATTAATTATTTTATAAAAATCATTAATTTATATTTACGAATATTGATTTTTTTTCTAAATTCAATTAAATTTCTAGCAACTTAAAAATTCTTTTAACGTCAACTGCTTTTATGTTACAGTTTGGCGAGCATAATTGAAAAGAGATGTTACTTTGGTACTAAAGATTTCCAATAATATTTCTTTTTACAGAAAAAAAAATTATTTATTATAATTTCATGCACATAAATGTATTTTTTTTTTTGAACGACAAGTACATAGTGATTATAAATAGACTTCCCGAAGAGACAAAATTATATATACACTACCAGATGATAACACACACGCACACACACACACACACACACATATATATATATATATATATATATATATATATATATATATATATATATATATTTTTTTTTTTCTTTAAATGTGATAAGTTTATTAGTTTTTTTTTTTATTTTCTATTTTCTGAAATATTTTTAAAAAACATTTTCTTCTTTCTGTAGTATCTATTTATTAAAGAATATTGAAAAGCACTTAAGCACTCTTATGAAAAGCTGTTCTAAAAAACAGCTTAAAATTTATGTCTGAGATAAAAAATCCTAAATTAATATTATCATATTATCACGACAACGATAGGGCGAATATTATGTCACTAAAAAAAGTTTTGTATGTTATTTTACTCGCAATATTTGAGTATGTAGTTCCTTAAAATATTAAAACACCTTTATTTTTTTTTTTTTAATTTAAAATTTTAAATTTAAAATAGTAAAAAAGTAAACGAAAAGAAAAGAAAGAAAAATAAATCTAATCTAATCTAAATAAATTAAGGTTTAAATAAAAAAATCAAATCTTATTCCCCTCGACTCACCTTTGATATCTTGTGACTTTTGTGAATAAACAAATTTTAAAATTAAAATGGAAACTATTGATAATAATTTATGTTAAACACCTGATAATAGAAAAACTTGTACAAACAACGGAAGATGACAAACATCTAAAATAATGCTTGATTTTAAAACTTGACATAATTATTTCAGTATACTCCCGATTATCAGACATCCGCTGAACAAAGATTATGACGAAATGTTGATATGATCGGATGTAGATAGTCATTTAAATAAAAAACGCACCTCCCCATGTTATTTCACCACCTAATTGTTCTAGAGAAATGCAAGAGGAAAACTTTCATTGCACATTGCGCCTGCTTTTCGAATATGAATGCCATTTTTGAAGTGGGTGCCGTTTACATATTAAATTTTTTACTAACGTTGAAATTTCAAATGGTAACACCCACGTTTAAATATTTATTTTTTATTTCTTAATTTGTTTAGGAATATCTTTAATTTAAAGTTAAAAAATAATACAGGAAACTAAGAATTGTTGGTGCCATCTTCTTACATTTTTTTAATTTAAATTTTAAAAAGTTGCGATTTTTACTTACCCATCATACGTAGTATAGGGTAAGTCTTGTAATCGTTTTGAAAATCGAAATTTTTTTTTGACGGATTTACACGTTTCAGACACTGGAGATTCCGAAAAACATATTTTTAGAAAAAAAATTTTGCCGTCCGTCTGTGTGTCTGTGTGTGTGTCTGTGTGTCTGTAAACGCTCTATCTCCCGAACAAATTGAGATAGAGACTTGCAATTTGGTATGTACTTAGTATGTAATAATGGGAAGAAGCCTATTTCATTTCAATAACCTCGATTAACCGGAACAATTTTTTTCGGACTCTCGAAATATTCGTTCTGATGAAAGGTATATAAAAATTTTCGAAATTGTTTATTTTAAGAAATGAATATAAAAGACAATAAAAAAACATAAATTTTACATAAAGCATGAAGTTGATCGGATAATTAGTTGCCGAGATATTTGGAATCCTATTTACCACACTCTTCGATTTTTCATGACCCTGTATTTCATCCAAATTTCACTTCAAAGATATATTTTAATTGGAAATTTGACGCTTAATCAGATGCAATAAACTGCTAGTTAATAGGATTATTATTTTTGGAGTTATAGGGATGTTTCTTTCAAGCAATTCAGTAATCGAGACTTTAAAGTTTGTGACGTCATCAAGCCACGATTTTATTTGAATTGCAATGCACTTTATAAGTAGTTTACACATTTTAATTTTAATATTTTACATTATGCATATCCATGATGGGTAAGTATTACGGTGGCCCCCAACGACTAGTTTCGTACTGAAATCATTGATATTAATTGGTGATACGTTTTTTTATATATTACTTACCCATCATACGTAGTATAGGGTAAGTCTTGTAATCGTTTTGAAAATCGAAAAATTTTTTTTGACGGATTTACACGTTTCAGACACTGGAGATTCCGAAAAAACATATTTTTAGAAAAAAAATTTTGCCGTCCGTCTGTGTGTCTGTGTGTGTGTCTGTGTGTGTGTCTGTGTGTCTGTAAACGCTCTATCTCCCGAAAAAATTGAGATAGAGACTTGCAATTTGGTATGTACTTAGTATGTAATAATGGGAAGAAGCCTATTTCATTTCAATAACCTCGATTAACCGGAACAATTTTTTTCGGACTCTCGAAATATTCGTTCTGATGAAAGGTATATAAAAATTTTCGAAATTGTTTATTTTAAGAAAAGAATATAAAAGACAATAAAAAAACATAAATTTTGAATAAAGCATGAAGTCGATCGGATAATTAGTTGCCGAGATATTTGGAATCCTATTTTCCACACTCTTCGATTTTTCATGACCCTGTATTTCATCCAAATTTCACTTCAAAGATATATTTTAATTGGAAATTTGACGCTTAATCAGATGCAATAAACCGCTAGTTAATAGGATTATTATTTTTGGAGTTATAAGGAAAAACCTCTTTCAAGCAATTCAGTAATCGAGCCTTTAAAGTTTGTGATGTCATCAAGCCACGATTTTATTTGAATTGCAATGCATTTTATAAGTAGTTTACACATTTTTATTTTAATATTTTACATTATGCATATCCATGATGGGTAAGTATTACGGTGGCCCCCAACGACTAGTTTTAATTGTTGCAATTTTAATTAAGCAGTGTGTTTTAACGAACAGTATGTTTTAAAGAATATTACACCATAAAATGTAAGTGTGCCTGTTCAAACATCGCCACATTCTTCGTTGTGTGTTTTATATGTGCACAAAGGAATGTGGGCATCAGATAAAATATATATAATATCCTAACTTATATTTTGCTTTGATAAATATTTTTGAGATTCAGTGAAAATGGGGATGGTTTAACTAATCTACCGAAAAGTTAATAACAATATTATAACTTAGCTAAACTAAAGAATATTACACCATTAAATGTAATGTAAAATGTTTAATCCCAGTGAACTTTTTAGGAAGCTGAGTTCATTGTGGTTTAATACGTACATTTTAAATAACTGCTCAAAATAGAAGTTAATCTTAACTTCTCGCAAGTGGCTTATGAATTAAAGTTTTACTGAAATTCTTTTTTAGTTTACTATTAGTACATCTGAAATATACTAATTGTTTTAAGGACATTATTATACTGTAAGATCTTTTTCGAATATAAGTTTAAAATAGGAAACGAAATAAATGTATCAGATCAAACACAATTAACTTAACAAACCATAAAATAATACTTAAAAACTAACCAAACACAATTAGCTTAACAAGAGGCTTCCAATGTATGGGAAACCTGTGTATCAAGTGCCGCCATATACTTAGGGTCCTGAGTTCCATCATAACATCACTATGTAGGTGTTAATAATCAATCGGGTGAATAGCAACAGCAGTTGCTTTTATTGCATAGATTTTGAATTCCATAAGAAAGAAGTTGTGAGAATTTAAATGTGGAAAATTGGTTTGCCAGCAGGAAAGTTAAATTAACTTTTCTTATTTGAAATTATCATTTCCCTTTTTTTAGGAATTCTGATGCTCAATGTGTGCAGCTAAGTTTTGGAATAAGCTTTTCAAATTATACTGTACAATAACTGGAGCTTACACCATTAAACTTCAGAAACATTCTGGAATTTCAATATTTCTATATTGTGAATTAGTGATACGTAGATTTCTGAATTGTTTAATATAAATATATAAATAAATGAAATTTTAAACGTAATAACCAAAGCACATGTGATTTGTGTAGATGCATATGTGGGTTAATAAATTTTTAAAGTATGTTTCTTGTTTATTATACGGTGCAAATTCAAAATTGCAGGATATGTCACTAAGTACAAGAGCCTAATTAAATCCTTACGGAGTCGAGAGCACACATATTATTTGAGGGCCCATTTTCAGAAAATAATTTTGAATTATAAAATAAATATATTAAGCCGTAACAGACAATCATATGGTGCAGTTTAAATGTAACAGCATTGTTTTATGTAAAAATATAATGCGTTATTTTGTTCTTGTGATGCTAATTTCAGTGCTAATTATTAAAAATATTCATATAAGCATGTTTCATGTAATATTCAGTTTTCTGGAATTTGGCAGCTTCTTTTAAACTTATTTACAAATACTGAGATAGTTCAGTGATGTCAAATGTGTGAAATATATTTTTGATGCATATTGTAAACAAAATTTTGTTTAGTGTGTATTTTTCAGAGAGTACACACACATACAGTATTTCGGTCTCCTTATAATTGGATAACTGGGGCACGTTTAATATGCCCCTGTTGTAATCAGGCCCCGTGTACAACTCCTGGCACTAGGTACATTGGTGTTCTTGTATCTTGAGTCATTCGCATTCTTTTAAGAGAACAACAGTTCTGTTTTGGCATAATTTTCAATTTTAAGGATGTGCGATATTTCCAAAAAGATGTAAATACTATAAGCATTTGTATACACATATTTCCAGTTTTAAAGGTGGTTATACTTCCGTTTTTCTGAAATATGCAAGAAATGCACCTAGATACACAGGTCTCTAATAAATTTCTATTCGAGATTATCACATTATCGCTGTGAACTCAACTTGAAAAAATCTTTTTGCACACCTTCTTTTTTATTTACTTTACAAAATTCTTTACATTCTGCTTGATCTATGCTACGTATCTTGACGGACATTGTGACTTAATATTGCTAATTTCGATACATGAAAATAATGGGATTCATACGATGCAGACTTTTGACTACACATCTGATGAACCTTTCTTCTTTTAGCCCGCATAGCATGCATGGTCACAGTGACGTCACCGTGACGTCATAGTGAGTCACGTACGTCACGTCACATCTGTGACCAAAATACAACCACTCAGTGACGTCACATTGTGACTAAAATGTGAATTGCTTGGAAACCTTTAAAAAAATTACAAGAACACTACAAAATATGTTATTCAATGTAAACAAATATGTTTCTGACATTTTTAAAAAAATTTTTGACGTCACTGTGACGTTACTGCAAGTCACAAACATACGTCACCTGTGTTATCAAAATACTACCATGTTGTGAAGTCACAGTTTGACCAAAATGAAATTTTTTAATATATTTTAAAATGCTGAGAAATATATTATTCAGGAATGCTTTAATGCACTTAAAGGGTCTGATTCTGACTGATTTTTATGATCCCTGGAAAATTAACCTATATTGATTAATTTATTTACTGACCTACAGGAAAATGCATTATAAATAGGGAAATTTCAATCAATATGCAATTATAAATTATAATACAAACATAATGCGGCATGTACTCCATGAATAATTTTTTTAAGGCAGTTTCTCATTTGCTTTTCATATTATAAGAAAAAATTAAACAACTTTTGTAAAACTAAGAGCAACAATCTATATTATAGAGCGCAAGCTATCCAAGAGTAACAATGACGTCATGTTAACATCGGCAATAACTGAACAGTAAATTTCGCTTTTACAGTGATTTTTTTAACTTCTAAATATTGCACAATTTCAATTTTTAACCGTCGAATAGGAAAAAAAATGCTCTTTCAAATGCAATATGTTTCAAAACTGTACCTCAATTTACTATTATTTATGGTTTTAAAAATATTTTTCTATCTTCTTTTTTAAAATCTTTCTATTGTGTGAATTCCGATTAAAACATATTAAAACACTTCCATTTCAATAACAATTGTTACAATAATAATTTCCCAAATTTCAGCGTTTGTTTCCGGATAATATTCAACATCAAAATTAAAAATTACGCTCTATGCAAATTTTACTTTTTATTTTATTTATTTTTTTTTTAATGATTTTGCATTCTTGTCCATTAAAATATTTTTTATGTACTCTAAAAATTTAAACAATGTTTTATTTGATACGTCATAAATATTGATAATTTTTTACAATTTAGAAAAAAAAACTATACAAGTATTATTATAGTGAAACTAATCGTAATAAAAAGGTGAAATGCTTAAAAAATAAATCTTCAAATAAGACATTTTAATTGGAGAGACTATAAAAAGAAATATTCTGCCTTTTTAACCTTCTACACTAACATCAACTACATAAGAAGAAAAAAAAAGAAAAAAAGATCATCTGCCCTGCTAAAACGCAGGTGAATTAAACGCTTTCAAAAATATCGTCTGCCATTAACCTCAGAATAAGAGACGCGCAACAGTGTATTTAATCTTTGGATGTTAGTTCGTTAGACAATACGCGTGTTATGAGCGTGTATAATTTCTACGTATTTAAAATTAAAAACCTGCACAGGATTCCGCAAATACAATTTTTATACGAATTTTCTTTCCAAGAAAAGTACAATTTCTTTGCGTGGTTAAATTTGTTTTCCGCCAATGTTATTGTACTTCATTTGGAGGATTTTTGCCTTCTCAAGAAACTTTCGCTATTTTTACGTTAAAATAGAATATTGAAGATCACAAAGAAAAAGAGGTATGGAAAAATATTATTTTCCCTGTTAGCTTTCCATTAAGTTATATCGTTTTCAGTTACTTTCATGTAGTATTTTACAAAAGTTAAATACTTCGTTTAACATTTATCAGTTTAATAAAGTTTATTAAATATAATGCTTATTTTGTTAAAATAAGTAACAATATTTCAACGATTTTAATCAGATAATTACTTTCACTAAATTCATTTCCTGAATCATTTTATTGTTATAAATTTCAAAACATCTGTACACTATTGTAAAAGAATTATTATTAAAAGGAAATGTTCTTTATAATTATCACCTAATCTTGTAAAAAAAATAATAAACCAATGTGTGGTTCCATTTTATGTTGTTATCTGAATTTTTATATTTTGTTCACATTAAAAACTGGTTAAATATTTGAAAGTATGTTTATAATTTATTATTTTATTGGGTTATGCAGGGGTGATTGTGTTCCGGTATTTTGTACAGCTAAATTTATATAGTAATCTTTTTCTTCTTTAATCGATGAATTCTGCGATGACATACTAAGAATATCGCTAGATAATTTTAGTGGTATTAAAAATACCGGAACACAATCACCCCTGGGTTATGTAACTATGATTATCTACATTTAAAATGGACTTTATATCTAAAATTTTCTCCAAACTTTATTCTAAAACTTTTTTCTAAAACTTTAACGGTAGATTTTTTAAAATCTGCTTGTTCTATTTATGATGAACAACAGATTATTGTGATTATTGCCTAGTCACGAAACATCGAACCAGATGGATCTTTCATCGGCATCATATGATAAATTATATGTGTCACTATCGATGCATTTATTACAATTACATAAACAATTGGCAATAAATTAGTAACATTATATTTTAATAACCAAAATATTGTTTTTAAGTATGTTTTTTACTGCAGTTGCATATCTTTAAACATACCAAAAGTCAAAGTTATTTTCAGCGGGGTTAATAAGATTATTTTCTTTATTACTGCTATCTTTCAACGCAGTAGTTAATATAAATTGTTTATAGAATCCTCAACATACGACGATACTGAGTTAATTTTTCATGTCAAAGTTTTATTTATCATTTAAACAGTTTCATACCTTTATTAATAAAATGAACTTTGTTGAATTTAAAAGTCTGAAGAGACCAAAAATAGATTTTTCACAAAGGTAAGTTCGTACATTTTACAATTTTGTAATAAAAATTTGACAATATTTATGAGAAGAAACTATATAATTTTCTGTTTATTGTAAATATGAAAAAGTATCTTTTAGTAAATAATTTTTATTTATATATATATATATATATATATATATTTTTTTTTTTTTTTTTTTTTTTACTTGCTTAAAATGATGTATTCTAACATCAGAGTAAATATTTTTCAAACCGATGTTGTTGAGTCACAAAGGGTTAAAATATAGTTATAAAATAAAGGTTCCATGTATGATAACGTATTTTGATCTATAAGTTAAATGTTTGGTTTTCTCTTTCAAAAAAGGCAATTTTTATGAAATGTTTTTCAAAAATCTTTCTTAATAAATTAAAACATACAGTTATTTTTCTTTTAAATATGACCCCAATGTGAATATTATGGGAGCATACATTATTCGAATATTTTCACTAGTTAAATATATAAGGTACTGTTTAAAAACTATTGAAATAGTTAATAAAAACTACCTTTAAAATTTCAAGGCTTAAAGACCTTATCACAGTCAAAATATCGATTGTTTTATTATTATCTCAAATTATAGATCTAAACTTTTTATACACGTGGTTTAAAATGTCAAAACTGTATTTTTAATATGTACACGATTGCCATTCAAGGGTTTTTCACTCCTGAAAACTATATAAAGGACTATTTCTCATTATTGATTTATTGTTCATTCTTATATTTTTTAAGTTCTTTACTTCCTTTAGTATTTCAGTTTATTATTTTTTATACATATTCTTTAGTATGTGTGTAATAAAACCTTGCATGGAATTAGTATTACAGATTTTTTTGTTTTCTATATATGAAATCACATGAAGAAGGGTTAAATTTTATAGTTCCTCACTATATAGAATAATAATAAATTTAAATAAAATCTAATATTAATTGAAATAAAAATCCATGCACAGTGTTCTATAACATATTTTAGTAATTGTAAAAAAAAAAGTAATAATAAAAAGTAAAGTAAATAAATTTAAAAAATGTCCATACTTGTAAAAATAGCAGGAATTAAAGCATTAATTTATTTTAATTTTGTAAACATTTTAAATAAATGTATAGTTTTTTTTTTCAAAATGTGATTTTAACTGACTATTAAAATATACTGCAATAACAATTTTTATCAAAATTCTTAAAATTAAAAATAATATTCAAAAGTACCGTTTTCCATTTATAGCAAAATCACATAGTACTTATTTGCTTTATTTAAAAACACGTCTCTAAAATTTTTAAATACCGAGCTGAAAATGCAAAAAAATGTTGCATTTATATTATAGAACAACAGAATTTTAATACATTTCACAATTTTTATATAATAAATTTGAAAATCTGCAAATCCAACTTTTTCTATTTAATATGTGACCAATGGTAATGATTTGGGTTCGTTTGAAATCGGGTTTTCTCACTCGATTGCAGGATTTTAATAAAATGGTCTCAAAATCGCGTTACCCGACCTGATAGGGTATTCATATAAGAATCGGAGCCCAAGCAAAAACTGAACTAAATAGACAAAATAAAATAAATAATTTAAAACCCCGACGCAAGTCCTGCATCGGGTTGGATAATCCGATTTTACCCGCACCCGGCATGACGTTCAGCTTGAGCCGAGTAAGAATAGTGATACTTGTTGTTGTTGTTGTTATTCTGTTTGGGTTAAATTGATTGTAATTTTTTTTCGGGTTTGGGTTGATTTCGGGTTGAGATTTTATTCTTGCAGCTCGGGTTTGGATTAATCTGAAAAACTTGAATAAAATAATAACTTGATCTAAAGAAAAAATAGAATATTCTTTCAAACCTGTAGTAAAAAAAAAGAAAAGAAAAGAAAGAAAAAAAAAGAAAAGAAAAAAAAAATTAATCGATCCGTAATTTTCATCATCGAATATGGGTAAAATATGGTCACTCCACCCGATGAAGAATCGTCACAATTGTCACAAACCTGCAGCCAAAAAAATATATATATCTGAACTTTACGAGTCGGATTCGTGTAAAATTCAGTCACCCAAACCGATGCAGAATCGTCACAAATGTCACAAACGTCTAGCAAAAAAAAAATGTCGATCCGAACAATCCGGATCGGATTCGGGGAAAATTTGGTCACCCTATCCGATGCAGATTCGTCACACTTTTCACATTGAAGTCGCACGGTGACTTCACAAAGTAGTCACATTGTGAGGTCTCAGAAAGCCTTGAAGACGGCCATAACGACTTCACATTTAGGTGACAGTGACTTCACATCGACGTCACTTGACGTCACGACGACGGTCACAAAGTCAAAGTGTGACTTCACATTGACGTCGCCGTGACGTCACTATGTCTTACGGGAGGTGACGTTATTGCTGCACATCTGTGCGGTGCCACAAATTTTCCCTCCAAGAGATCTAAGATCAATTTATATTTGAAAGAGAAATTGAAATTCATAAAATAAAGTTTGGTACTATATATTAAAGTACAAAACATTACTTTTTGCGCTGTATGTGCAATATCTTATATTTTTATACCTAAATAGAAAACATTCCTTAACAATCGAATTAAATTGTATAGAAAAGAAAGCATCGAGAAGTGTTTTAAAAATACTTTATGCTATACTTAGAATATAGTATTACTCTTGAAAAATATTATTCTATTAAATCTACAGACAGCATAAGTAGAAGTCCCTGGGGTTGTTTGCATTTCTGTTGGGAAATTCGTGATGACTATTGCTTAATGTATGTTCCTCTGCATTGTGAAAGCATGTAGAAACGAAAAGTAAATTTGCCTTTTACTGAATCATATTTCAAATAAAATTTACGATGAAATAAATTTTATTTATTATCTATGGATTGCGAAATAGCAGAGACAAATGTAGTATCTAGCACGTGTGCATAATATTTTGATCTCGTAAAAACTGAATAAGTAATCAAGAAAGTTAAATCAAATGATAAATGATATGATATGATAAAATCATATCAATGCACTAAAAAAAGTTTTGATTTTCCTTTAACGTTTTAATACTGCTTTTAAATAACGAAATATTTTATAAATATAGTAGATCCATATTGTCCAGTGCGAGGATTTTGCACTGCGATCTTAAATATGTACTTGCCGATACGGTTTTCGGTATTTTTTGATGAAATACAATTTTTATTCAAACAACATGATTTATCGAAATTGAGTGTACTATGTCAAAATGCCTATTCCAAAACTTTTCGTATGATTCCTCATTCATCGATGTGTTTATTGTATGTGCATAAAAAAATACGTGTTGACTAGCAAGGCGATATGCTCACCCAAACCCATGAACACAATTCCGAATCAGTGCCCGGGCCCGAAACGGGCTTGAGTTCGATTTTTATACCAGTCATCTGTCTAGAGTTCAAACTGAAAATTTTATTTATTCCCAATTTTAAGAAAGAGGAACATCAGGGTCTTTGAGAAACAAGATGTAGTCTAAGTTTCTAAAAGTGTTTTACAATATTTTAAAAATTATTTTGAAAGGCAATTCAATTGTTATTTTCTGGGTATAAAGAAAAATATTGTATTTGATTCTAGAGACTTTGCACAGCCAGTGTTAATGTGGTGTATCCCTCGTCTACTCTCGCTTTCACTTTGAAGTAATTTCCCAGAATTACTCGAAAATAATCTCTAATAAAATTGCAGTTTTATGGCGCTACAAAATTGCCAACTATCATATATAAAGGACGTCTGAAGGTACTTAAAATCATATGCTTAGTTTGAAATTCCTGATCAAAAATCTTTATCTAAACCGTGAATTTATTTGCTTTTACAGATAAAAAATACAATAATTAAGTTTATTTCTTTTATTTCAGATTTTTTATTTTTTATAAGTAAACAAACAATCAAAAATACTATTGTAGGTATATTTTGTTATTTTTTAATACTTTAGTTATGTCGTTATGATTGAATAAGATTTTATGAAAAGAGAAATAAATAAAATATTTTACACACTGATCTTAAATAAAATAAAATAAAAGCTGAATATATATGAAATAGGATTACCAAACTTGAATTGCAGTTCCTAGGAATCTCAAAAAGAATTTATCCAGATATTTAAAGAGATAACCCTATGTTGTCACATATTCACTCTAATTATGCCCAAACTATTGCTATTTATTTTTCTTTTAAAAGATGTTCGTTCTAGATTTTAATTTATGATATCTATTTTTCTCTTTCTGTGTTCCTTAACATAAAGGGGTTTATATACCATTTCATAAAAACATAAATTAGGCCATCTAGGTTAAACAATAAAACAAATCACTCTTCAATGCTGCCTATAAATTTTATCTAAAAACATCTTTGTGGAGTGGAATATGTGTATAGAAAATGACAGGACTCTATCCTAATCATGCTTCAGTAAATAACCAGAAAAATGTCACATTTTTCAGGAAGTTCTAAAAGACTATGAAAACTTATCTCCATCATTTATCATTCTTTTATAAGTGCGTGAATATGGATTTATGTGGGAATTATATTCATACGCTTGACATAAAATACTTTTTAGCATGTTAACGGGTGTTTTAAATTTTCGAAAAATTGTCTATTCAAAGAATGGAAGTTAAGGTAATTATTAATTGTGTCATATGAGCTTAGCTTTTTAGATTTGTAATAATTAAATTTTTTATATTATACACTGTAAAAATATGTCCTGAAATTAAGAGGTGTTATTCTGTGAATTTTCTTTTTTTTACCTGAAAAATTCCGTTTTGGGAGAAAAGTGTAACTTCTACTGGAATTAACAGAAATTTTCAATTTACTGCTAGAGATATAACTGAAAGTTTCTGTAGGCGATAGTAAAGTCTCGGAGAACGGAATTTTTCCGGCGAGACACGTTCTGTTCCAACGCTGATTGGAGGATATATTAGTTTGTCAGTCTGTGTCTTGTGTCAACAGCCCCTGTAGAACTCCGGAAGAGGCAATATGGCCGATACGGTAGTCCGAAGTAACTTCCGCGATAGCACGTACTTTTTAGAATTTACAATTGTAATAATAAGAACAACTTTGGATATAGACATATTTTACAGAATAAAAGTAAGTTTTATCTTTGTTTTTTATATCATTGTTTTAATAACATTATATCTATAATTTATTTATATGTTTGTAAGATATAAATTTAGTTTTTAAACCAACAATAGCTTTCAATCATTTGCCTAGAATAAGTATTTTGTCTTAAGTCATTAAAAAAGGGATGATTTTGCATTTTATCTGATTATTAGTTTACTTCAACTCACTATTTTCTCACCGGACTTTGTTATTAATTTATGTGTAATATGTGTCTAAAGATAATCTTTATTCATGCAGATTTAAAAAAGAAAAAAAGATCCCCGTTCTTTAGCTATGCTTTATTTCGTTATTATATATATTTCAAAATTCCAGTTTATGCGTTTGTATTCGAATATACTTTTTAAATCATATAATTATTTTACTTTCTAACAGTTTCTAATCATTTACTATGAGTAATCTTGATGCACTGTTTTATTTTTTTATTTTTTACTCTTAATTTTAAAGTTGATTTTATGGGAGCAAATTATTATTATTATTATTACTATTTATTCTCTTTATGATTAGAGAATGCTGATAGTTATTTGATCTTGTAAGTGTTATTATTTTTTTTTCTTTTTCTCACATTTATTTTTCAATAGCACCTAGTGATATTAATAGAGTTATAGGTTGACTTGTAAAATTACTGTAGCATTTATTTATTTATTTATTTATTTTTTTATAAAAATAGTTTCGATATGAACAATTTGAGTTCAATAAGGCCTCGTTATTAATTATTTATATTTGATGGTTTAAATACCATAAAGTGTTTACATCCGCGTAAGAGTGGGTGGGGGGGTAATGACTACATTGAATAAACAAAAACTAGATAAATAGATGAAGTAAATAATTTCACATATATAAAAATATATATGATTTGAATCAGTAAGATTAGCAAGTATTTTCGAATACAAACTAACGGATAAACGATTTAAAAGCTAGAAAACAAGTAAAATTTTCCTTTTATGATTTACTGAAATACATTTTCTCACTCTCTCTCTCTAGGCAAATGAGTCCAATTTTTGTCTTAAAAAAACGAGATTTCTATCTTACATATGTATAACAGAATTGATTATACATACTAATGATATTAAAACAATGATATAAATAAATGAGAGATAACACTTAGTGCCCCAAGTCTTTAAAATATGTCTCAGTATGAAATAAGAAAAAAATAAAATATATAAACAGTGAGGGGGGGGGGTTAAAATTGAAATATATATATTAATAACAAGTGCTAAAAATTTAACAGTTATACAGTTAGGAAATGAAAATTATGGATATCTTTGAAAAACAAATATATATATATATATTTTAAGTGCTGCGATTACATATTTTTTATTTCTTCTTTCAAAATTTCTCACACAATGTATTACTTTAGCACATTCTTTTTCTGTATTTTCAGATGTCAGTTTAGGAAAATTTTGGCTACTTAAAAGGACTTTTCACAACATTTTTCTACCTCCAAACAGAACCTTTCACAAGTTTAATCATTTTACTTATAATAAAATCCAAAGGCGAGAAAGTGTCTGTAACGGTACCGGGCTGTACCACTCTGGTCTGCGAGTCGACCGTAGTTAAACGCCATGTTAGGCTTACTGAAAAAGATATGCTAACACATAACCACTAAAATATAATTTCTTCTACTTGAAAAATAGTCTGTTCAGCATATTTTCGTATAAAACATGTATATCATATCCAGTTATAATGTTTTAAGTTTTAAATTAAAAATAACAGATTAAACATCCGATTACCTGATGTAAACAAACGAATAATGTTGACATTCAAAAATACAAATTCCATCACAAATTTCAAATGAATGACTCTTTGAACGTTTCATTAAAATATCCGATTATGCTCTTAAAATATTTGTAAAAGCATATTAAAGTCTTTAAATAATTTAAAGGATTTCTTTAATTTATTTCTGAAAGCATTTTTTTCTGTAAGTACTTTTTTCGCAGATAATGTTTGCGATGATACGGCAATGACTTTGAGAGTCTGACTTTCCAGTACTTACCAGGACTTTCCAGTCATACTAATTCATATTCATTTAATAATGAATTTAATAATGAATTTATTTTGGTTTTTTTCAGGCATATTTTTAAAATAAGACAAAATCAGGTTTTAATTTGATGAATACTTTTAAAAGTTATATTATCTACTTTCGTCGTTTAAATATTTGTAAAAGCATATTAAAGCTTTTTAAAACTTTTAATTTTGTTTAAAACCTTAAAAAACTATTTCATTAAAAAAAAAAAAAAATGTATATTAACATTTCTGTAAAAAAAAAAAAAAATCTGTAAGCACTTTTTTTCTTTTCAGAAGCAATGGTGATTTATTTCGTAGGGAGAGATTTGGAGGTTGATTCAGTATAGTGTCGCCATCTACTGGCGGATTTTGAAATTTTCTTCCATCGTTCCGGATTTCGGGTCTTCCCGAAGTTCACGATTATTTGACAAAATTCATGTTTTTTTTTCGTGATTCTTTAACAAAATTTGCATTTTTTCTGCTGTTCTTTGACAAAATTTGCGTTTTTCTTTACGATCCTTTGACGAAATTTCATTTTTTCGTAGTCCTTTGAAGAAATTTGCGTTTTCTTTTTGCGATCCTTTGAGGAATTTTGCGTTTTTTGCTATTCTTTGACGAAATTTGCCTTTTATTCACGATCCTTTGACAAAATACGAGTTTTTTCTGAGATTGACGAAATTAGCGGTTGTTTTTTTGTCGATCCTTTGACGAAATTTCACTTTTTTCGCGATCCCTTAACGAAATTAGACATTTTTTCGCAATGCTTTGAAGAAATTTGTGTGTTTTTTTTTCTAGACCCTTTGAAGAAATTCATGTTTTTCCGCGATTATTTGACGAAATTCGCAGTTTTTTTTTTTTGCGATCCTTTAACCATTTTTTTTTTGTGACCCCTTGATGAAATTTTACATTTTTTCAGAGTCCTTGGAAGAAATTTGCGTCTTCTTCGAAAGCCTTTGACGGAAATCGCGTTTTTCTGCAATTTGTTAACAAAAATAGCGTTTTTTTTTTTTTTTTTTTTTTTTTTTTTTTTTTTTTTTTCTCCAATCCTGCAACGAATTTTGCGTTTTTATTTTCGGTCCTTTGACGAAATTCACGTTGTTTCCACAGTCCTTTGAACAAATTTTCTATTTTTTCTGCGAACGATAGAGATAATTGATTTTTTTCGGCGACTATCGTTCAAAATTCGAGATATTTATGTTCGAAATTTTGGACTGAAGACTTAAATTTTCGAAATCGAATGCCTTAATTTTTTAGGAAAACTTGAACAGAATCACCCCTATGAAATAAATATATAACTACTTTTTGTTCCTAACGAATCGTAATATAAATTAATTTTAAACTAAAATTTGAGAGAAAAATGATTTGTTTTTAATTTCGGGAAGAGAAGGGGGGGGGGGGGAGACCGTGTTCACCCGCGACTGAAGTAACAATATTTTAGTGATTAAACATTGAAACACAATGGACTGAAAAAAATTAGGAATCTTTAAAATTTTCGAAAAATTTCAGAAAATCTAAAATTTTAGTAAAAATTTACAAATTTAGAAAATTTTCGAATTTTTCTTTCCAGACTTCTGGTCTTTCCGGATTTTGGATTTTCGGATAATGGGTCATAAACTGTAAAATGATTCTTTCTTATCAAACGTAATTAAAATATAAGAAATGCATAGTACAGCGTAATTTCCATTTAATTTTGCTTATGTAATCAAACAATGAGTTATATGGTAAGTCAAGCTGTTTAAAATCTCATTGATAACACTTTTTTACAAAAACTTTCGCACATGAATTATTTGTTAATATTTAATTTTGTCCAATCGTTGAACTATTTCAGAAATTTAATACTAGGTATATATATATATATACTTATTATTTTTATTTGTAGAAATCATTTGTCCTTTTTAAAATGCATTTTTCTACAATACAAACCTTTCAATAATAAATCTCCATGCTGTTTGTTTGTATGAAGTTTTATGAAAATGAAACGCAGATGAACAATCCGTCATTTTTGACGGGGTTATATACTAGTTTTAAAATAAAATCTGACCTGCCACAAAACAACTGAACTGTCACAGATCATATTACTTAGCTTTTTCATGTGTAAAGGATATACAGGAACCTGTATATAACGATAATTTCAAAATTTACAAAATTATGTCTAGAATCTTCACAAATATAAAAAAAAACTCTACAATTTCATAAAAAACAGGACACTGCGAAAAAAATCTGGACCCCAGATTTTTATTTCTAGATCCTCAAATTTTAGTCATGTTAAAGAATTTAGCTCCAGGGTTTGAATGCTATTTTAAATAATAATTAAAATTGCAAATTTTAGCATACTTTATGGAAAAATTGCAATATTGTTATAATTAAGCTTCAAATTTTTTCTAAAAATATTTTTTCATATAAATATATTTAATTCTTTAATAAAGATTTTTTTAAATTTCTAAATAACATTTATTGCCTTTTATAAAATTTTGTATATTAAGTATAAGTCTCCTAATAATATCTCCTAAGAAATTAACATTTATAACTTCTTTTTCTGTGTACAATTCTTACAGAATGTCTCTTTTCTTTTTGTTGTCAAAATATTTCTAAAATATACATTTAATTTTATATGAAGTTTTAAAATATTACTTGGTTTTGCTAGGATTTTAACACATAAAATTATAAATAAAATATATATTTCAGAAATATTTTGACCCCTACAAAAGAGACATCCTTTAAGTAAAGTACAAAGAAAAAAAAAGTTAAAAATATTTAATTCCTAATGATAAAAATACAAAAAAAAAAATTAAAAAATATTATAACTGCCACAGATAGGTTTAACATAAGTGTGGGGAATTTGAGATCTCACTTCCCCTTTATGGGAGAAATATCGAACAGATAATAAAAACTGAAAATATCAGTTTTGTAAAACGGAACATAACCGTCGTGAAAACTGAAAATGTCAGTTTCTAAAACGTAACTTTTCAGTTTCGAAAACGGAACATTTCAGTTTCGAAAACGGAACATTTCCGTTTCGAAAAAGGAACTTTTAAGTTTCGAAAACGGAACTTCTCAGTTTCGAAAACGGAACTTCTCAGTTTTTAAAACGAAAAAAAACCCACAAAAGTGAATTTGTGTGAAAAAACGGAAAAGTTACGGCAACTCTGCTGCCAGTACCTTTTCAGTTTTTTCACAGGAGTTTGTATTTAGTGTATACGCTATTTTCAAGGATGCATTGATTAAATATAATAATTGCTTTTTATCTATTTTTAAAAAAGATTCAACAATTTACTAAATGATAGTATAATAAGTTTTATTTAATAGAAATATACCGGTGTTATTCGGTTTTTAGAAACATATATAGGTGTGTACAATGAACTTTGTGCAGATTTATGAGGTTTATCTTAACTTCCAGCAATGAATACCCATAAGAAGCTGTATAACCAGATATGAACTATTAAAATATTTAAATAACGCGAGTATTTACTTGACGAAGCAAAGTGATACCAAAGTGAGGACCCAAATTCCAAATGAACCCATTTATTGCAAACTTATCGCAGGTTACTTAGATCATATGCTTAGTTATGAAATTTATATGCATCTATCCAGCACTTTGTGGTATTACCCAGAATCTATATCCACATTTTTTATTAGCACTGACGTTTAATGTAATTCTGGTCACATAATTAAATATACATTTTAAAAGTAATAACGTCGCTAGAGCGAAAAGACAAAAAATTAAAAATAAAATAAATTGTTCGCTGCAATATGTAAAGAGCACATTATAATGCAATGCACTTTTAAATTATTTATGTTCTTTGTTTTCGATATCCATTTTTTTTTTCACGAGTTCAAAAATACTTAAAATGAAATAATGAAAACACATTCTAAATACTTTTAAAGTTATTGTAAATATTTTTCAGTAAAAATTTTTAGTGCTAGAAAATGCATGAAAACGTGATCGAGATTCTGAATAAATCTTAGAATGATATCTTTACATTTGACATTACAAGATAAAAAGTGATTGAGTGTCACTATTACTCAGAGAATAAAAAAAACGGAATATATGTTTTTCAAAACCTTGAAGTACTAAAATCGCATAGAACATTAAAAAAAAAATGTTTTGGTTATTTTTTTTTATGTTTTCCAGTAGAAAGGAGATAAAATTTTATTTTTTACTCCATTTTGATAAAATATAACCATAATTAATGTTGTTTTAATTAGCAAAATGATTAATGTATATAAGTAAACATATCATTGAAAATAATTAAGATTCTGGTAAAATACATTTTAACTTTATATTAGTTGCTGTTTATTATAAATGATTACAACCATAGCTACAACATTACGTAAATTATTAAAATTTCTGACAATATATACAAGTCTCATAAGACCTCTGATATCTAAGTCCATTTTTTGTTTCATTAAGCATTTATATGGAATATTATTATTATCTTTTCATAATTTATAGAAAACATGTTTGTTATTATATTTATTTTATTTTTATTTTCTTATTTGTTGACATTTTTTAAATCTTTTTCAAAATAAAAACTTAAATAAATAAATTTAATTTTTATTGGTAAGTTAAAAAAAATTCTTGTATTTAAACGAGTAGTACCATTAATATAAATGACACAAAATTATATATAAAAACGATTTCGTTTTTAGTAAAAATATAGTAATAAAATGGGATATAACGTTTTAGAATACTGCAGTTTTTAATTATTTATTTAAGTATTTTTTTTTTAGTTATATAGTAGAAATTTATATCTTACTACACTTTAGTGAAATACCTCCAGAATTAATATCTACACGCTTTCACAATACAAAGAAATTAATACCATATGTAAATATTTATTAAATATTTATACACATTCCTTGAAAAAATTAATATATGTTTATATAAATTAATTTTTAACAAAACAAATTGGGACTGCAAATCTAAATAAAAGCTTTAGATTATTTCGAAAACGTTAGATACTTATTGAGCTCTTCACGTATTTTGTATCCATGTGAATTATTTTTCAAAATGTATACTTATTTCCAATGGATAAATGGATGGATTCAATGCATGAATTCAGTGTCTAAAGTTTAAAAATTCAAAATCGTATATTTTAGAATTATTTATTCTTATAGATATATTACACCATTATTTATGGCGTAAAAGGATTAAAGTTTATTTAATTTTAATTTTCAAAACGATAATGATGAAGAAAATCTTAAATGTATTTTTTAAAGGCTTATTTTTTTTTATAAAAACACTTTTCTCTATATTTTCACTTTATATTGGCATTTTAAAGGAAAATTTAAAATCACTACCGATAATCAATGCAAGTAAATGGGGAAAGATTAATGAAAATGTGAAAACAGAAATATATATTAAAAAAACTGTAATGAATAATTTTGCCTATTATGTGTATTTTTTTAGCTTGAAAACACGTTGATAAAAAATATTATGCTATTTCAGCATATAAACGATAGTCATTTTGTCTTTTAAATTGTTAAACCATTTTTTACAGATAATGAAGGTTCCAGAAAAAACTTTTGAAAAAAGTAATGATTGTAATTTATCATATTATCAGGATTTATATTTAAAATTGCATGATGAAACAAAAATAATTTTGCAATAAATTATTTAGCCGAACGAATCATATTAAATATATGGAAATATAGACAATGAAGCATAATTATTTTACATGTTTTGTTTTGTTTTCGCATTCTTAACATTTTGTATACATTTTGAAATAAAGTTTCATATCTTGAATAAGATGTGAAACGTATTAATTTGTTTTTGAATTTATATTCAAATTTTCATTAAAAAAAAGTAATAAAAATAATTTTCTGTAAAATTCCTATTAGTGCATATTTAAAAAATGGTTGAACGCATGTTAAAATGATTATCAATTGTTAATAATTTAAATTAGATACAATGCTATTTCTTTAACTGTACCTACTAATTTGTCATGTAAATTCCAACAATGCTAGTATCTGTCTATATATATATATATAAATATATGCAATAATCACTTTTACATTAAAGAAATAATTAAACATCGTAGCTTGTGAATTCTGTCTGTGATGAAATATATTTAACAAAATGACTTTTAAATATATGCATTTAATATAATAAATATATACGTATTTATTTATATGCTTATTTTTAATTACATTTATAATAAAATTTAAATTATATTAACCTTTAAGCAGTATTTAAAACAAAATAAAATTTTCGTTAAAAGTTCTTGAAAAAAAAATCAAAGAATACTTTTCATTTACGAAAAATTACTAGCGTAACTCGGCAGGAATAGAATTTCAAAACGATATATTAAAATGAATCCCTCAAAAATAAAACTAATTTTCCCTCACTACAATCTTTTGCTTGATACCACTTGTTTCATGTTAACTTATTTAGTGCAAAATGGGTAATACAAAAAAAATAAATGAATTGTTCCATTTGCAGAATATTTTCATTTTGCAATTTTTTTTATAATAAAATCCGTCTACTAATAATGTGAAATTTTTAGAACGATAAATATGTGTTAGGATATATTCAAAAGAAAACGTACAAAGGAAAAAAATAGTAACTCATATTAATCTCTATTAAAGTGTTTGATGTACAGTCAAAGTATTTATATGAGAAAATAATAGCTTTTCATTTTGCATTAAATTATATTAATTTAAAATACTTCAAAACAGGATTTGCCCTGATTTACATTTAGGAACTTTTATAATATCGTTTTAAGTATTTCTTTCCTTTAGTAACTGGATAAAAAAAATACTAATATGATTTTAAAATAAATATATTATTTGTTGGTTGATAATTGTTGAGTGGCATGGAAATATCATTTTACATATAAAATAATCCCATTACCACGTTAAATTATTAAAAAAATGTTTTACTGAAATTTATATCAAAATAATACTTAATACTGAATAATGGTAATAAATTTATTATTAAAAATAATTAATATTTTATTTCTGGATTTGAGAATATAGTCATTAAATAGAAAATTACTCTTATTTTAAAAGTATTTAAGTACTAAACTTTGCAAAATATTCTATTTGATAAACATCATATTATGAAATGTGTTCTTTTTTTCACACTATGGGAGAATCAGACTTCACACTTCTTTTAATTTTAGAAACTTTATAATGTCCGAAATGTTCGGTAAAAACTGTTTTATTACAGTTAAATTTTCTTTGAAACTACAGGTTAAAATAGCTTAAAACCGGCTAATGCCGATATCTGGTCGGTCATGAAATAGGCGGCTCTCTTCTGCATTACGCTTATAATTTTGTCTGCATTTAGAGAAACAGCTTGATTTCTTAATTGAATCTAGAGATTACGAGATTAGAAGAAATCCATATGATTGTTAAGCCGATATGTTAATTTTTTTGACGGTGCAATAGCTAAAAATCGGTCACAGTGACTTGAGAATGCGGTTATACAACAGAATGATGCGGTTATACAATAGCTATATTTGGGGAAATAATTAAATCACCTTTATCACCGTTGTCAGTGTAACCGTTCGCTGCCATTGGTTTGTCCCAGTGACTTCACATCGAATAGCTGTGCTATTAGATTTGTTATTCAAATACAAATAAATTTTTTTTAAATTAGTAGACACTGGATTTCACAATCAATTTAGCATATTTACTTGCCAAGACAATATGTTAGTCTTGGCTATAGTTTAACAATATTTTATAACTTTTTTGCGAACTGAATGTCATTGATTAATTACAAGTATATTAAAGCGACTTATTTGCAAGAATAGCGAATTGATAGCATAGACATTCGAAAAAAAGTCCACTTTGACATTACATGATTCTAAAACTCATAATATACTTCATCTGACAAAGGTTCTGCTTCTCCTAACTCATCCAGCATTGTGAAGTATGGGGGGGGGGGGGTCGATAAATGAATTGCTGTTCTTCCCTAAACATAAAAAAATTAGTTTGGAAACAAAGGCCTAACCTTCGTGCCAGATCTGCATATCCTTCTTTACTGTCCTCATTTTTTACTTTAGTTAAAGGCTACAAATTTTTATTTTATTTTTATTTAGTTGAAATATGAATAGTTTTCATTAAAGTAATTTTAGATACATATTTTTTTTTTTTTTTTTTTATAATTTACATAGTTATGATTCATTACATTTTAAATTTGAAGAATAATGTTGTTTTATGTTTTTCCCTTTTCTTTAATAACATTTTTGCTCAGGAGGGAATATAGAAAAATAATACTGCAATTAAAGAAATTACAATTACTTAAACTGGAATGTTGCGAAATATTTTTAATGCATTTAACTGCTGTATATTAGTGTTACAAATTGTACTGATAATTGTTAATTTGATAACTAATTTAAGATTAAGTTATTATGTATCCATTCACTTAATAAATGATTCTGATATTATTGATATTATTCTTCTAAATTTATGCATGTAAAGTATAACAGTGAACATAAAAAATATGATATTTGAGTACTAGAATATTACAATCAGAATTATAACTGAAATCATATACACTCAAAGTGCAAAAGCGACTCAAAAATACTGAACTACGAAAAAGTTTTATACATTTATACTTTTCACCACTTTCATTTGAAATACTCTTTATTTTATTTTATTTTATTTTATTTTTTCATTTTGTTTTGAAATATGAAGAGATTAATGTAGGATCACGGAATGTAGCCTTTTGAGCATTTCAGCAAACATGTCATTGAAAATGAAAAACTTACAATGGAATTTCGGAATGTCCGTCGATGTAATAGCGTTCTATAGGGAACACGTTTCTTACGCATTTCCTATTTTAAATTATCGAAATAAATTTATAACAAATAGTAAAACTTTGAGCAGTTTTCATTAGAAAAGAAAAGGCTCTAAATGTATATAGACTTTAAATGAAGAAGAAATGATAAAATTCAATTTGAAAAGAAGTTAGACAATTTAAAATAACTTTTAAGTCATATCTGTAAGAGAGAAAACAGTGAGGGCATTCAAAAGGCAAAAAACGTTTATTTTATACTGTTAGCTAATATACTTTTACTATAAAAGCACAAAGACATTTATTGCATTTATAGAAACTAGACGCTCCAACCAGACTTCCCGGTTTACAGAACTTACTGCCTGATGTGAAGAACTTAGGTAAAAACAATTTTTAAAAGAAAACTGTAATATATTTTTTATATTTAATATATATTTCTAGATTGTCCACTATCAATACCAATAATAATTTTTTTTGTGAGAAATATAATTTATATATTTAATAAATGTTTCAAAATGTATTAAAAGCGATAAGGATGTTCGTTTTACTCGCATGCCAGAGGTTAATAGTTGAATAAATCGCCAAAGATTTCACTATTAACAGCAGCTTTTCTGACTCAGATTAGTTCAGTTTTTACCGACGTATCTCGATTACATATATGTTAAATTTCTGTTTTAATTATTTTATTTACTTATTATTAAGTTCTAATTTCGTTATTGAAAATTAACCAGAGACAGATGCTGAACTATATATTTTGTTTCATGTGCAAACGTGTTAATCTTCCGTAATCGGACTGCACGCCATAGAAATAGATTTTGAAAAAATCGTGCTCGTCAATTATTTTAAACACCATGAAGAAATCAGTAAATTGAGATACAGATTTCACATAAATTGCACTTGAGATTTAATTGTTTTCTATTTCGACAGAATAAAAATTTAAATTGTGCTATTGATAGAAGGTATAAAAGTTGCAATAGAGGGGACATTTATCGGTCAGGTTGTTGCCACCGACAATATGACATCAGCGTTACTCACGAACATGTTTTTGCCTAATAATATAGATGTATTTAAATGACTTAATAATTATTACGCTGTGAAGAGTAAAACAATTATATGCAACATGTATATAAAATTATTTCTTAATAAACTATCTGATACAATAAATAATTATTTATGTAAATTTTATAAACTTCGGTTATGTTTACAACTTTCTGTTGTGTGTTTGCATATTTTAATGTTTAATAGGCATCTCTAAATTTGACACAATATTGCATTTGACAATATGTTAGAAACTGTGCTTAAAAGTGACACGATGGCATATTTAATAAAGTCTAACTGTTATGCCAAACATTACTGCAATCTGACGTTCGAGTATTATTTAAAGATAGAGATCAGCATATAAAATTTAAATGTTTGACATTGGAGTTTCACACTTGCGTCAAACATTAATAGCCTAACTACCGATTCGAAGATTTTTGTAAACTGATTTTTGATATTCCCAGCAAAAGTCAAATTAGCTTTTGCTGATAATTGCAAAAGTCAATCAGACTTTTCACTTCAATTGACGTTTAAAAAAGTGTTATAATGTTATACAATAAAATTTATGTCAGCGATAAATATTACACAGTTACATTTTAATATCTGTAGTTTCTATTGCAAGCTTCATGAGCAGTTTTTTTTTATTGAACATAATATTAATTATGCTGTATTATTATTAAAAATATGAATACACTTCAAATGGAGGAAACAAAGAAATATAAACAGATATGACAAATGAGAAACATGTCATCCGTAAAACAATAATAAAGTATTAGTATTAATGTGCTTCTAGCTTTTTTTTTTTTAGACATACAATTACATTCTAATTTACTATTTTTCTCACTCTTTGCTACATTTTTTCGAAAACAGACAACTCAACTCTATGTTCATCTTTTTGATTTACTTCAAAGTAATTTCAATCAGCATGTGCATGCGGGGCATTGGCCCATTAAACCCCATCTATCTATCCATTCTTTTATTGCTTGAATGTGAAAAAAAATACTGAAGGATCGTTACATTAAACCAATATAAATTATTTAAAATTTGCATTTTTTAAAATTCTATAATTATTTCTCAAATAAAAAAAAATATTTACAATGTATATTAACAGTAACTTTAGAACTCTCAAAATGTTTAATTTCGTTTACATTTTGCGTATTATGGCTTCTCACGCGTGAATAAAAATATTTTCTAGTTATAGGATTAAATGTTATCGACTTAAAAATATAACAAAGAAACTTTGCCAGAAAAATTCAGATGACTTTTAATATTTTAATTAATGAGGCTAGTCCTCCATCATGGGATTTCACATGATTTTATTACATGATTTCGTAGACTAACAATGCACGAAAAAACTTAGTGCAGCATTTCCGGTTAGATAGATATTACAAATTTACATTATTAATTATTATGACGCAAACTGTCTGGTAAATCATACAAGTAGTAATTTTGCCAGCTGAGTGAAATATGTCAGGTTGGAGCTAAAAATGTGTAATTCATCCATATTTACCTATATCCATATCCGTATTTATCCATAGTTTATCGGAGTTTTTTCTCCTGCGGTTTACTCTGTCAAGCTGTTTCGAATAATAGACAAGATGTCATTGCCAAATGGTTATGTGAGTGATTTGTGATAGATGCGATGTCGTCCTAATAGCCCAATTGGAAGAGCATTGGGAATTAAAACCAAATGTTCTGGGTTCGAGTTCCGCCTAGAACAGATAGATATTAGTTCATTTAGAGTAACATCTCCGCTATTCACTAATGCTGAAAACATAATGAAATAATTGGTACTTTGGGTATTTTCCGTATCATCGGAAACAGTTAGTGTCATCCCTTATGTTTGGATAGATTTAAAACCAAGTTAATTTCCATTACATAAGTATAATGAAAAAAGTGTAAAATGAACTGTCTAGGAGTGCAACTGCATGTATTACCAAGAACTTTGAAGAATAATAGGTAAAGCCCAGGAGACAGGAAAAACAAATTATTTTACCATGAATTCCTACTGAAACAATATCCATGTTATTTGTAACTTTTTACAGTTATAAGAGGGTTATGGTTCTTTTTCTGGTATATTTTTTGCTTTGATGCTTTAAGCAATGCCTGTTTCAAATGTAATGATTGTTTCATAGTATTTCAGCTCGCATTTTTATATACAAAATATCACAGCTTCTAAACTAAACTAATTTCCTGAATTATTAACCTAGATTTCTTTTTTTCACAAATTTCTTTCTATTTTTTTTATTTTGCTTATCTCAAATATAAATTATAACTTATCCGATTTATAGACTAACGTCGTCAAATTTCTTCAATCTACCAATAAAATTGAATTAAACTCTCCAGAAAAATTATTTTCATCATGTTTAATACAAATAATGCTGTCCGAAATAATTATTGTCTATAGCAATAGAAAATAATATTCCTTCTGACAATATATTTAAGCTTTCTAAAATTAGATAATTTAGTTTAAGATAGACTTAGGTTTACAATTCTGTGTCTTCTCTAATTTCCTAGGTGTTTCAGGAATAAGCATTTACAGTTTTAATGTAAAATAACTTCATAATAAATTTTAATATGCTATTGCTTACTTTGCAATAATTGTTAATTTATTCTGCAGATCAATAGGTAAATGGAATATAAAATGTGTTTAATACTCAATATAAAATACTTTTTTTCAATAAAATCTAAAATTAAATATGAATACTTCTTTAGACACTGGTTTTTTAGTGTTTTTTAACGAACCAAACATTAAAATGTAGAATTCGTGATGTCAATAACAACTATTTTATATAATACTATTTGTTTCTTTTATGACATTTACATTAAACTAAATCGGTTAAAATTTCTGATACTTTTCGGTAATTTAAGCGATATAAAATAAAACACTCGAATATTGAATGTGTCCATGATGAAAATATCTAGTCTATATTTCATTTTCTTACTATCCATTTTTAAAACAATTGAAAATTCTTTTATAACTAGCCGCCACTGGCGACCAGTTTGGTCTCCCTTAAATGTATGTTAAGCACTGTATGTTTATTTCAAATTCATGCCTTTATAAAAAAAAAATACTTATTTCTTATTAATTTTATTTTATAAAAAAATATGAAAACAATAATTTACAGTGGTTAAAATAAAAGCATATTTTTCTTACTAACTCTGCCGTAAGTCATCTTATAATAGAAAGAAAACTGTCCAGTTAAACTGAGGGCATTGAGCTCACAGGCTATTCACACTAATTATATATTATACTCTTGTTTCAAAGAATTTGAAAAACAGTCCCTTGAAAAATAAAGAAATCGACAATATATTAAGGGGGATCATCCCCCCTTATAATTAACCAATAAACACCCAAAACTATTTAGGGAAGCGCCTTATTACAATGAACATATATACAAAATTTGAAGCAAATCGAATAATTCTGCATGAAAAATCCATTTATCTAAATTAAGCGGAGATTAGACCCCCCGTATCCCTCTTTATACTTAACCAATGCACCCCAAAACTAATCAGGGAAGTTCCTTACCACAATGAACCTACATACAAAATTTGATGAAAATCGGATAATTCTGCATGAAAAACCCAATTATGAAATTTACAGGGGGTTAGCTCCCCGTTTCCCATCATTATACTGAACCAATGAACCACCAAAACTAATCAGGAAAACTCCTTACAACAATGAACCTATATACAAAATTTAAAGGAAATCGGAAAATTCTGCATGAAAAACCCATTTAACAAAATTAAGGGGGGGTTACCCCGTTTCCCCCATTATACTTAACCAATGGACCCCCAAAACTAATCAGGAAAGCTCCTCACCACAATCAACCTATATACAAAATTTAAAGGAAATCGGAAAATTTTGCATGAAAAACCCATTTATCTAAATTAAGGGGGAGGTTACTCCCCCCATTGCTCCCCTTTATACTTAACCAGTGAACTTCCCAAACTAATCATGGAAGCGCCTTATCCCAATGAACATATATACAAAATTTGAAGAAAATCAGATTATTCTGCATGAAAACCCAATTTATCTAAATTGAGGGGGGGTGGCCCTCCCCCCGTTTCCTCCTTTATACTTAACCAATGAACCCCCAAAACTAATCAGGGAAGCGCCTTATCACAATGAACCTTAAAACAAAATTTGAAGCAAAATGGTGATTTCTATCAAGTGTTATCGCGTTACGTACATACATATTGTACATACATTCGTAGATACAGAAAGGGCGGGCACATTAGCTCTCAGGCTTTGATAGCCTGTGAGCTAAAAACTATACTAGTACAAGCCGATTAGTAGACTACTAAAATTAATTAATGCTATACTTACATTATACTTCGTAGTCGTCTACGTATTGAGAACAATCTTTAAAACTGTCAATAACTAGCACCAACTTTTGACATCATATTTGGATTATTCGGTAGATAATACTTTTGAATATCAAACGGAAAATCATTTAGTCAAAATGAAAAGTTTTTTTTTTTTTTTTCACTTTTTCTTTTTTTAATTAAATTTGTAATTTTTTTTAATGTGCATTTACTTTAAACAAAATAGCTTGATTGCAATATCGTAAATAAATATTTCTATTTCTTATAAAGTTTGTTTTCAAAATCATAAAAAAATTCACTTTCTTTTTATAAAAATTTTTTAAATGTCTGTAAAGAGAATTTTCGTGTGAATTTTATAATTTAAATACTCTATCCAGGGTTTCTTAAACTTCGTGGTGTCGCGGACCCCTTTTTATGTGATATGCATTTCGGGGACCCCCCGCAAATTTTTTCTTAATATAAGATAAGAAATTATTTTAATGGGTATACACTTTATTTGTATTACATTACACATATTATATATTTAATTAATGTTGTTGTAAAAATCAGCTGCAATAATAAAAAAAATTATTATTATATGCATTTTAAGACAGGTAAAAAAATACGTACCACTATTTGCTATGAAAGTATGCTGCTTATATTTTGCTACTAAATGTGCAGCATCTCGGTCAATGTTTAAGTATGTCTGGTTAGACATGCCGTCGATTTCTATAGTTGCTCTTTATGTGTACAAGGTAGGAGAAAGTCTCTTCACACAAATATGTGGTGCAGAATGGAAGTAATTCTTCAATGGCTTGAAAGCAATTTTCATTGAAACATCGCATGGTAATTCCGAATCTTGTTCCTGTTCCATATCAAGGTTTTTATTTCTCTAATTTCTTGGAAATTAATGAATTAATTTCCTAATCCACTAACTTTCTGACATCAAGGGAATAATTTAAAGTCTGAAAGATTTTTTCATGTACTTCAGGAGTATGACAGAATTTTCGATAATATCAGGGGGAATTGTATCTCCAGACGTTTGTAAGAATTCGAATAATGTTGAAAATAATGATTCAAATATTACTTTCAAGTTGATTTGCCTACAAATCATTTTTTTTGTTGTAGTTGATTCTACTTTAATCTGGACTTTGAAAATGTGTACCAAAGTTACTTGTAAGCTTAAATTCAGTTCATTCAAAAAAATAAAAATAACCGTAAAATACGCCACCTAGACAAGCCAGGAAAAATCATTGTAACGATGATTCAAATGGAATTTGGAGTCCATTAAAAGCAGTCTTACTTCCTCACGTAAGTGCAAAAATTGCAGTTTAACCCTCGTGATAACTACCTTACTGTATGCAAAAATATATGTTTGCGTAGACTCCAATTTATTCGCACATTATTTTAAAAATCAGGACTTCAATAGACGAACCTTAATTTAATTTACTAGTGAAACAATTTCATTGAATGCAGTCTTCAAATCTCCAGATATTTTTTGACAAGCAGCGACTTACAGTGAATACAACAGTATGTCCAAATAACATGTTGTGCTTCATCTTTAACCAAGCCGATAAAACCATTAACAGTTCCACTCATAGCTCAAGCCTCATCTATACTTAATTTGATAGACACATGGATAGGTAGAATAACACATCTTGAAGTAATAAATTCTTTTCTTGTATGGAACTATTTAAATATGTGAATAGCGCTACACTTGTTGTGTGAGTTGCAAGGAATTTGCAAAACGAAAAATTGTCACACATCTTACCACCAAATTCATAATGAACGAAAGATATTAAACTTACAGTATTAGAAATGTCTAAACTTTCATCTAGTTGCAATGCGAAAAAAGGACTGGGTTATTTACATGTTCAATCAATCGGTTCTTAATATTTTCTCACAGATTCCGACGGAGCATTGAAATGTCTCCGCTGACAGATTTGAGGTTTTATGCTTATTAATGATCTATATTAGAAATTCTAGTCCTCCAAATCCTTTCCTGAGCTACAGAAATTCCTTCCGAAGAAAAAAGTCTGAATTCAACATTGGGCTTGAGGACCCCCGGCTGTAAGCTCACGAACCCCCAGGGGTCCGCGGACCACAGTTTAAGAAACGCTGCTATATACAATTACGCTATTTCAAATTTGTGCAAGATAAATAATTGGAAAACAGTTACTTAATTAGAAAATTCATTATAGGCATATTTCATAAGTCATTTTTCCAATAATTTACTAACGGTGGAATTATAAATTATCTTTCCGCATAATATGTCAGGATCAATTGTGATCATTGTTTGGAAATAAATCTTGCATTTCCCGTTACGATACCCAATAATAGATGTTTTATTTATTATAAAATATTCGAATAAGATATCAAATAAATTATTTCATTTATTTATGGATGTGTTGGGTGTCTTTAATTTATATTTTGCGTTTAATATTTTAAAGGGATATGTTGTTCTATCAAACAGAAAATAATACATTAATCATATATCAATTAATAATAAATTGATCAATATACATACGAAAATATTTAATCGGATCCTCAAAAACTAGTAAGTATTTTTTATGCATTGGTTAAATGTAATAATATTAATAAAAATATTCACCAATCATTATTAAATCTTTTCATAATATAGTTTGGAAGTCTTCTCATGTTTTAAATTATAATTATGTTTTTTTGAAAGTTGTAAATCAAAGTTAAACTATTTTGTACTGGTGTTGTGTATTTAATTAGTAAAGTAAAATGTTTAGTTAAAATTATAAACTCTTTTTTAAAACTTAAAAATCTATAGATTTTTAAGTTTGTTAAAGAATTTATTGGCAATTTATATTTATTAAATTAATTTTGGAAACAACTGCACGCGTTATATATATTTTTAGGTATATATTTCTCATTTTCTGTAAAGTATTGGCACTGAAAACGAAAGTAGAAATTATTTTCTATTTTAAAGTTCGTTTAAAAACAGGGTTGGTAAGGGTGCTTAGTTTTGAATATCCTTAATTCCAAAAGGCATTCTTCGTTTTATTTAAATACAGAAAATTTCAATTAGATACGCTAAAATTATTTTTTCAGAAATACTGGTATTAAAAGTAAACACTCGTACGAACCCTATTAACCATAGATGCCAACATATTTTAATTATTCCGGAGTGCGATCCAAGACACACATGTTTAACACTGGAAAGTATATATAATGAACTGTGTCTTGTTTCTATGAGGTACTTATTAAATCTGTTTTTTTTTTTTTTTTTTTTTTTTTTTTTAATAAAATTTCCGGTTGAAAACATGTGTGTCTTAGATCAGACTCCGGAATAATTAAGAGATGTTGGCATCTATGCTATTAACGTATACTTTATGCAATAATAAGTAAATATATGTATAATTTTTATCAGCTACAATTATTTTATATTTATGATTTTTTTTAATAATGAAATGTTAATTTTTTTAATAATGATAGCTTCATTTCCATGAATGCCATGCCACTATAATATTTCATGTATTAAATACGCATCATCAATGTAATCATTTGTCATGTTTGAAAAATTAACTTCCAAATTTTCAAACTGGAGCAAATTGAGAGACATAGTACAGGTTGCATGTTTGTTATAGGTTTCTGTACTTTCTTACCATCTGTATTTTTTTTCTTTGAATTTCTACATTTTTTACTTTAACTCTACAGAATGAAAAAATTTAAAGTTTAATAAAACTGAACAAATAATATTTTTATACCATAATTCAACAATGACATTTTTAAATATATGACAATTGTATATTAAAAAGATAACAATTATGTATTATCTGCAGTTCTATAAGCCGCATTTGAAGGGGTCGGGGCAAGAATGTGCTAAGCCACATTTGTAAATTTCTGAGATATATGAATTTGAAAGTTAGATCAAATACTCAAATCAAAATGTATATCATAATGTCTTTTACAGTTTTCTTAGTAACAACTGAGGTATTCTGAGTAACAAAATGGCATTACTTTAATGATATTATTCTTACGTCCTTGTTAAATTTGCTATAATCATTAAAAGCAAAAAGTCTGGTGCAAAAACGAATCATGGGCCATATCCTGCCACCAAGTGACATTAGAAACAAATAATAAGTAGGATATTATAACTTACAATAATGAGCAACAGATTACAGTGTCAGATTTACTTCACCAAAAATGTGACTTGTTACTTTCTTGCCCGTACCCCCTCATTTCTGGAAGAATAGATTTGGTTAAGATATAATGTTGATTTGATTAAATCGATGCACCGTAGCAGAATCATCTCATGTTTCATTCATCACAGGAAAAGCTTTTTGAAATTTTGAATCTGGAGATAAAAATATAAGTTGCGTCCTCTGTCGTTACTTCGGAAGACAAAATAAATTGGTATAGAATAAAAATTCGGAATTAAGTTTGAAATGTATATCTAAAATAGTAGACAATCCTATAGCAAAATTTCAGGATATTTTATTACTATTATTCTTTTATTTTATTTTGCTATTTAATTATCCATTTCTTCTGCTTTCATTACAAATGAAGAAATATATATATATATATATTGAATAAGTTATATTTCATAGATGTTGAACTATGCAAAGAATAATTACATAATCAAATAAAATATGTTCATTAAACATATGTCACATTATATGCATCTAGTTGGATGTTAACAAAATGTAGAACGTAATTGTTCTAAAAAATGAAGCATAATATTTTTCAAGTTCCATAACCAAATTATGCTATTTAAATTAAATATATATATATACAGGGTCATTCATAATTCCCTCCGGGGTTTCGAAACGTTATAGTAGAAAAACGAAGACGAATATGAAAAAAAGAAACATATGAAATTATTCCGAAACTATTCAAGTTTTACTTACATACATTACAGGTGTTCTATGTGTGAACCCTTGGTCACACGGCATACATCCATGCGATAGTCCAGTTCCTGCCATACTCCGTTTCTTTAAATTTCCGGTACCACACATGAATTGTTTTGTCAGTTGGTCCCTGTTTTCGATATTTATTACGAAAGGCCCGTTGAACTGACACCACTGATTCAGATTTAAAGAAACTGAGTATGGCAGGAACTGGACTATCGCATGGATGTATGCCGTGTGACCAAGGGTTCACACATAGAACACCTGTAATGTATGTAAGTAAAACTTGAATAGTTTCGGAATAATTTCATATGTTTCTTTTTTTCATATTCGTCTTCGTTTTTTTACTATAACGTTTCGAAACCCCGGAGGGAATTATGAATGACCCTGTATATATATATTTTCCTTATTCTCTGCTGTAAACCACAGACACATATTTTACTTAAATTTGTTGAAATTCGAAAAGATCTTAATGATTGAAAATTCGTAAATAATTTTAAAATTAGTTATTTATCTTACTATTCGTAAACTCTTGTAAAGTTCCTGCTTAAAGACTTTCTTCATTTCAAATATTATTGAAAAAAATATTCAGATAAGTTTTAAGGCGAACAAGATATTTAAATTACTACCATGAGGAATCACTTAGTAATATTAAATTTGGAAGCTTTGTAATGAAGTTCAAATAATAATAATAATATATATATATATATATATAAATGTCTTCTAGCTGTGTCTCAAACATATACACAATCAAAGTAATTTTTGCTGTCGTGTTTTAAAGATTGATAAAAAAAAAGAAAAAAAATCGCAATTTCTTTCTGTTTACTTCATTAACTGAATTATTCTAGATATTTTAAAATTATTTTTAAGTATACATAAATATATAGTATATATTATACAAGTTGTAAATTTCCAACTGGACGAAGAATGTCCGGGCCAGGATTCGAACCTGGGATCGCTTGGCTGAAGCCGCCACGCTCTACCACTGAGCTATCCCGGTCGGATCTGGAGGGCATAATTCATCCAGTTAACCTTATTGATCAAAGCATCTGGTCTGATATTTTAATCAGCTCAACAGAAAAGATCGCAGGTAATGGAACTACAGTAAACGCTGGATACGTGAATACACTGGATTATTATTATTATTATTATTATTATTTTATTATTAAGCTTTTAAAAAATATTCAAACAAAATTTCAACAAATGGCGTTTGTTTATTACAAAAAAAAAACCCGTAAAATAACATTTGTAGTAGCATAAAGGCGCAAAACAAAAGGTGAAAGTGATGGCGTTACGAAAATTGGCAATGGATTGCCATAGCTTAAAGAATGCTACCTCTACAACGTTCCTAATATAAGTTTAAAAAATATTTTTTTTCTTTCGTGAAGAAAGAAATGAATAACACAAACTCCTTTATAACAATTTTTTTCAATATTAAAAAATGCAATATTTGAATACATAATGGATAACATTCAAATAAATTATGTTACGTTAGTCAATTAAAATGTTTTTTACCTATGTTCTTTGCACAGGGACGTACACTCAGGTTGTATTCGCTTGTACAACAAATCCGAAATAGTCTTACTCTATTTCACGTATATAATTTTTCATTCGTTAATTTTATCGAAAATGTCACCACAATATACGTTGATTTCTTTATTTCTTGTGTGTATTGTGTGTGTTTATGCGTATCGCACTATTAGTATTTTACCATAATATGTGTCCTCGTCAGTCACAATAATTCACTCAAGTAGTGTTCGAAATGTTTCCGTTCATCAGACACATTTACGCTTAGAAAGTTATACACATACATTTTATGAATATCTTTGAATTTAATACGAATGACCACAGTATAACAGAAGATTAAATGAATATGACTGAAGCAGATGTCAACGAAAATCCTATACAAATATTGAAACAATTTTCAACAACTTCAGTTTAAATCAATTGTTCACTAAAAACCAGTGCTTTTAATTATCTCTCGTTTGAACAATGATATGTATTTACTGCCAAATATATTAAACTAGAATAAATATGTAGAATAAATATCAAACATTTCTAACTATCTAATAGGTATTGATAATTCACTAACACTTAAATGTCAGGCTTACAATATGCTTAAAATGATTTGAAACCCAATTTACACCTATCTAATTTGACATACAGTGAAAGAAAAGATTCAGAGCTTAAATATGCTTTATCAAATACTAAAAAACAAATTTATTCTGTTATCACACGTAATTGTTTTACAGAAATGATATTTTTATAGAGTTTAATAAAAAATTAAAAATATCATGGACAAAATTATAAGACATCCTAACATTTTAATAAAACACCTGCTTTTTTTCGAAATATGCAAATTTTCTGCAGGCTGTTATGACGTCAGCAGTTAACTAAAGCAGACGATAACAGACTTCACGCATTTTCAAACATGCCACGATGTACAGAATTAAAAGAAAGTGAAATTCGCGAAATTTGGAGATTAAATGGATCTGGTGCTTCAGTTAATAATATTTCAAAAGTTATTAAACGCTCTAGATGTGCAATTTCAAATGTTTTGAAAAGATGAAGTAATGGATCGGTGATTAAAAGATCTGGACGTACTCCTTGCTTGTCCTCGAGAGACAGACGCCATGTGCTTTCACTCGCTACGCAGAATAAGATGATACACCATTCGCAGGGTGTTGCATAATGTTTCCTATGTTAAATTTAAAAAAAAAAATGAAGAAAAAACCACTTCTTCTAAGGCGGCAAAAAATGGACCATTTAAACATCGCTAAACAAACTATGTCCTGGACCTCCAAATGGTACTCTGTGTTATTTTCTGATGAAAAAAAGTTTAGCCTGAATGGTCCTGACGTGTTTCACAATTATTGGCATGGATTTACGGAAGTGTCGTGATGTACAAATGAGCCGCCAAATGGGTGGAGGCTCAGTAATGGTTTGAGCTGGTTTTTCGGATCAAGGGAAAACCGATATCATTTTTGTGCATTCAAGAATGAATTACGAAAAGTATAAAAATCTTCTTAAAGATTAACTAGCCATATACGGCGAACTTCTTAGTGGCAGAAACTACACTTTCCAGCACGATAACGCGTCGTTTCATACATCACACGTAACAAAAAAGTGGCTTTCAGAGCAAAGTATCAATGTTCTTCCGTGGCCTTCTCGCTCCCCAGACTTAAATCTCTTTTAAAACTTGGGGGGGGGGGATCTTAGCTCATGAGGTTTACCGAAATGGGATGCAGTTTACATGTGTTGAAGACCTAAAGAAAGCTACAAAATATTCTGCGGCATTCTGTACCTCGTGGCATGTTTGTAAATGCGTGTAGTCGGTTATCGTCTGTTTTAGTCATAGAGCTGTTTTAGTTAACTGCTGACGTCATAACGTCGCACAGTGGGGCAAAATCCCGAAAGGCTGGCCAAAAGTTGAAAAATAAAGTTAGTATTTCGGAAATTTTGATTATACAGTTGGCTAAAATAATGTTTGGAGGGTCAGAAGCTGTATTTAGAAAAAGATTTTCGCGTTTCCTTGACAACATGCATCATTTCAAAATTGAAGCTTGGGGAAGTGTCATCTGAGGTGAACAAAGAGAGCAAAACATCGGTTCCTCTAAACACGTGCTACATTTTTCCATAACCTCCAATTTTAATTCTGTAAAATGGATTCACACGATGATGGTGTTTAAATGATTAGCATGCATTAGAAAAATTATATTAAGCGCATAAAAATTAATAGTGTCATGATTATTTTTGATTAAAATTTTTTTTAAATATTATTTTTTTGTTTTCAAACATCAGAAAGTTTATAAGTTTCACAGTGTTCCGCGACTAAATTTAAGGAGATAATGTCCTGAACTATTATCTAATGAATAATAAAAAAAAAAACCAGCTGCTAAAAACTGCCATTTTACATTTCGTGCAGATTTTTGCAGCAACAAGTAGAAATGTCACTTTTTTTTAGTCGCTTCAAAAATTCTGAAATTGTAAAAGAGTAGTGCATGTGTTAGAAGATAATTTTACTGTCAGAGTTGCTGTGGTCTTCTTACAAATCTGAGTGCCAGCAGTTCTTTGTGCAAAGTTATTTTTCCGTAACTGGTAGCGTTTTTGTTTTATTGACGTGTATAATTATATTCTAAACAAGAGTTTTGTAAAAAAAAAAGAGGGTTTGATTAAAGTGTGATACAGTTCTCTTTTTTCTCTTTGTCGGGATCGAGCTCAAAGTAAAAATTTTATTTATTTGCAAATTGAAAAAAAAAACTTGCTATTTGAAAAACAATGTTGTAGTCTAAGTTTCTTAAACTGCTTTACAACACTTTGAAAATCAGTTTGAAACGGCAATGAGTTGTTATTGATAAGAATATAAAGAGAAATATTCTGTGTGATTCTTAAGCCTTTGCATGGTCGATATTATTAATAAAAAGAAACCGTGGGCTATCCTTTATCTATCCTCGCTTGTTATTTGACGTTTTTTTACACAATTACCGGGAAAAAGTGTTCATGTATTTCTGCCGCAGTTGTACAATATTTTAAAAGAATAAGAATTTTGAGTTTTGTCAGATTTTAGCCAGTGGTTGGGTATAATTAAAAAAGTTCCAAATTTAAACCGATTTTCAGAAACATGAAAATCACGAAACGTTGTCATGAGGGAATGTTTATTAATACAATTTCTACATAAGAACAGATTTTTAAATGAGAAAATTATTCATGAAACAATTTTAAAATGTTATTAACAATTTTCTACTGCATGCTTTCGGTATCTATACTAATTCGCCATTTTTGCTTTTAATTTTAACTTTTGAATCGTAATTAGCATTCTTCAAAGCACCTGTATACGAAATTGCATACAAATTGAAACAACTTTCAAAACATTCAAATTTTTAGTCCGCCATATTGGATCTCCCATTTTTTTTTTATTATTATTACGGAATCGTAATCAACATTCTGAAAAACACATGTGTACGAAGTTTCTTTCAATTTGAATCACATTTTCATATTTTGGCCAGCTTTTCGGGATTTTGCCCCTCTGTGCGGCGTGCAGGAAATTTGCATATTTCGAAAAAAAGCAGGTGTTTTTATTAAAATGTTAGGGTGTCTTATAATTTTGTACATGGTATTTTTAATTATTTTATTAAACTCTATAAAAATATCATTTCTGTAAAACAATTACTTGTGATAACAAAATAAATTTATGTGTTTGTCGTATTTGATAAAGCATTTTTAAGCTCTGAATCTTTTCTTTCACTGTATGTCAAATTAGGTAGGTGTCTTAAAATTATGTCCACCACTGTAGTTTTTGAGTAAGTAATAAAGAATATTATGTAATGATACACACATACATATATATATATGTATATATATATATACATACAGGATGTTTCGAAAGTAATGTAGTAAAATTCTAGAGTTTATTGTACGCATCAAGGAAAAGGGCTGAAGTTGGTGACTGTTTTTTTTTTTTTTTTTTTTTTTTTGAAATGCTATTTCAAATCAATAAATACAATAAATCAAAACAATAAATTGCTACTAATCTTCAAGATAGATTATTATTGTTCAGAAAGAGTGGTAGAGAAAATAATAAAATAAGTACTTGCATATGGCAGTTTGACACAGTTTTTATAAAACGACGAAGTTGAAATTCACTTATTAAGTCAAAAATATAAGGATTCTAACAAGTTCAACTCAAATTTTTGTTCACACTTTTAGACATAATGATAATATTTTAACGATTTCCATCAGATTTACTTTGCTTCGTATGAAATGCCCAGACCTGATGAGAAGCAAAATTGTGCGCTGCTATTTTGTCAGTGACACCAACTCTATTATCAGCAGCATTCAGAAGTATAGAGCATCTAGCTCAATGTTGTTTGGATGCAAATAGAGACCATTTTCTGCACTTTGAGCTAAGTGATATGTTTGACATTCCACATTTTAAGATAAGTAAGTACGTAAGAAAATGCCAATAAGTTAACTATGATAACGTCATCCTCTGAGTGGTTTATAATAACTTACTCATAATCAATACGAGAGATGAGACGGTTTTAAATACATATGCTGTTTAACTAATTTCATTGTCCAAAATGTAATTAATTTCAGTGTAAAAAATAATAACAAATATTGATACTGCTCTTTAGATGCTAAAATACATTTATAATTTCCAAAAAAACTATTTCATACAAGATGAAACAATCGATAAAAATGCATTATAAAAAATACATAAAATAAAATGTATTAAATTAATCTGAAAAATCACCATCAATAAAAAATGTCTATTATACAATTGAATTTGAGAGATACAAGTTGGGAAGTGTTCCTACTAACACCGCATCTGTTTCACACAGGCCTTACATAACAAATAATGAGTTAAAATGTAAATAACAAAAGGGGGAGATTATATAACTTTCTTGTACAGAATACGAACAGATTATTAAGAATATTATACTAAAAGTTTCTTATTCATCCATATCCGCTGTGAATGCATAAAATTAACAGTATTGAAAGCATCACATTTTTTTATATCTATCTAAAATAGATTTGTTTTATAAATTTTCACTTGCATTAAAACAAAGTCGCTCCTATTTTATTTCTCATTAATAAGTGTTGAGTTGAAAATGATTGCTTTCATATCATGATATTTTGAATTATTCGTAACATTTTTAAGATATTAATGATAAACATAAAAACTTGTCTTTTTTGCAAGAAATATTTTCTTTTAGGAGGAAACAAGCCTATTTTTCGGAACACAGTTTTTATACATACTTTAAAATGTTACCGTGTATCTTTTGAAAGATTAGTGAATGTCTTTCCTGAAAATATAGCGCAAAGTCTTAATGCTAATACTCCTAATTGAACAGATTCATAAATAAATTAGAAAAAAAGTAGTTCTAATTTCTTATCTTTTAATCTCCTGGCGTTTTTTTTTACGGGAAAAAATCTTTTTTGATCAATCTTTTTGTTATGTATAGTAGAAGCTTAGAAAAGGTTATTCTAAAACATACATAAGTATTACTTAAAGATTATGCACCAGTTGTTGAAATAAGATATGATAAGTATCTTGTTTTAAATGTGATTTTAACATAGTACTATTTGACATTGCTGTGAAGTTAATGAATAAAAAACACATTTCATGATTTAAAAATAATAATTGGACTTCAATTTTCATTATGTATAATTATTGATATATCGGGTATGAATCTCGCTCATTCTCTATTTAACATGTTTTCGCATATTATCAGCATACATTAATTGGCATCAAGTTATACAAAACATTTTTAATACACAGCAAATAATACCTTTTTAAATAATATCTTTTTTAAATATCTTTATTGAAATTTTCACAACTTTATCGTTTTAAGTTAAATCAATCTATTAGATACAGGATCCTAATTAGAGATTGCAAATAAACTGCAATTTGTAGCAAACATATTTTTAAAACTTTTCTGATGTATTACAGTTATTAGTAATCCACATTACAAAAATGTCGAGTATCAGAATTTGTTGCTAATGAATTTTCTTAAATATTGTAAAAATTACAGCTTCTCCTACGTACAGTCGACTAAAAATAATAAAGAAAAAGAACACACATACTTTTTAATCAACAAATTGTCCCATGAAAATGTGTAAATGGCCATTTGACTGGAAATTATGTCATTTTTCAATTTATAATAATAAAAAAAAAATCTTAAGGGATCGCCTTTATACTCAAAATGTACAAAACTTTGAAATTTTAATACTAATTTGACATTATATTTAGTTCTTTTGATATTTTTTCCCTTAGGATATCAAACAGGAAGTCATTCTGTTAAGTACTTTAGGTACTTTGAAGGTATAAAATTTGGGAATACTAATGTTAAATTCATTTGTACTCGTTGCAAAACAGATTGCAATGCGAGTAGTTTTTTAGGTAGCTTTCTTTACAAAAAAGTATAAAGCTACCTATTGCAGCCGTTCGGAGGAAAGCAGTTCCGGAAAATTTCGATATATTTTCACCGATCATGACCCCCAGATATATATATATATATATCTGACCTATGTCATACGATTACGCCCGTATTTATAAATCAATTTTGATGAAACTAATTGTGTGTATTAAGCTCACCAATGTCTCGACCGAGTTCGTTGGCCAGCTTGGTCCGCCATTTTGTTTCGTTGTAATAATTTTCCCAATCATACGCATAAAACTATATATTCATATCCGTTAGTGCCAAATTCTCGCCAAACTGGGCGACATTTGGCGAAATATCGCAAAATTTGGCGACCAAAATAAGTCTTCATAAATGAAGCCAATTTGGCTATTGCTCAATAATTTGGCGAATTTCTTATTCAAATTCAGTATTAACGAATCTTTTGTAAACGGTTTCTTTGCATTTTAGCTTGCTGTTTTCGAGTAACATTAGCTAAAATTTTAAAACGAAGATACAGGAAAGCTACCTTTTCCTCCCGGTACAGGCCGGAAGGACTTTTTAAAGTTTAACTCGAAGACGATATAGCGGCGTAGGCTGTAATTTTGGATTAACATATTTAGAGCTTCTAGAAATCGATTTCTTTTTAAAAATTTGTAAGTTACAATGCATAATTTATTGAAAAAAGTATTTTTTGGAAAAGAAAAATGAATAGTGAACAATAGACTTTTTAACAGAAATCGAATTCTAGAAGCTTCAAATATGCGAATCCAACTTTACAGCTCATTCCGTCAAGTAGTATTTGAGTTATATTCCAAAACCTCCTGCATTATTACCTGTCTTGCAACGTTAAAATATTAATTTAACATTAGATGTTTTAAACTTTAAACCTTTATAATTTCTAAACTACTTGACAGAATGGCTTCTTGGTATTCTAAGGTAATATTTTCCGAAAAAGTCAAACATGATATCAAACTTAGGTGTTTGTATTGAAAATTTCAGAGTTTAGTACATCTTCAGTATGAAAACAACGGTTAAGATTATTTATTATTAAAAAAAAATAATAATAAAAAAAAAAAAAAAAAAAAAAAAAAGATAATTTCGTGTTGAATGGTTATTTGCGTTTTCTTTTTTATTCTGCGTCAAATTGGGTATTACTACAATGTATGCGGGTGTTCTCTCCTTTTGTGAGCAATTGTATACAATTGCAAGGTGTATCTATTGCGATGTGAGAAATTCTTCAAATATTTCTACAATGTACATTAAATTTTATGAGTGATATCGTAAAGTTCATTTTTGTTAGTGTAAATTTAGCTGCTAAATGAAAATATATTTATCTTTTAATTGATTTGGGCTACATTTTGTTTTTCAACTAAATATTTTTTAATATGGTACTATAATTCTTTCATAGTTAATGAAAAGCGTAAAATTGTTTACACTGTCAGAACAATTAAACGCTCATATTTATAATACATTAATTTTATTATTTAAATTGCTTACCTGTCAGAAATGAATTATAAGTAACTTAACTGTACTTGGCATTGTTTTGGTCTTAGTATGAACATTAGCAACAATATTAAATTATGTTTGGTGTATCGAATATAAATTCTAATATTATCTATGCCTTCTCAAGTATAATACAAAGATCAGTTACATTTTGAATATATTTTAATGTTTATTACGTAAAATACCTGACTGACAACCTAATGATCCAGTTATAGTCTACTTGTATGAGTTGTAGATACCAATAAATTTAACTTGTATTTTTGGAACTTGGAATGAGCAATATGCATCTTACATTTATAACGGTAGTCGATGTCCAAAACAACAGTTACACTGTAAAATGTTAAATGTACTCAAGAGGAGTAAAAAAGAAAGATAAACAGCAAAAAGACCGCTTTTGGCCAAAAATAAATAAAGTACTAATTAAATTAAAAATTAATGCTGTATAACTAAAAACATAAAAATAAGCCTACAAAATATTTACAGTTAAAAAAAGAATCAAAAAGTCAAAAATGGTTTATATAAAAATTATGCAAATAAATATATATACAAAAAGCCCACGAAGGTACCTATCCCTAGCAAAACCTAGCGGATGAAACTAGAGAATGAAGCTAGTGTTTAATTGCGAAACAGAATTTGAATATTATTCTTTAATACAATTTTTGATAACTTATAAATAAAATTAAAATAACTATTTTCTAAAAGGCTGTATCATGTATGCTGAAATATTTCAATAAATAAATCAGATAAATAATTTAAAAGTTGCAAATACTAACGAAACATAATTATTCAAAACATTTTATAACAAGATGGCATGGTGACTAATGCATTTTCCATAAAAAAATATAGTTAAAATATTGTCAGTATTAATATAAGAAATATTGTATAAACTATAAATTGAGATACATTTTAGTAGAAAATTAATAAATAATTTATATATTTAATAAATTGTAGCAATCATAAAATGCTTTTACGTTGGTTTTGTGTAATTCATCTATTTCTCTCGCTGTTTTATGCAATTTTAGTAAATAAATAAATATATATCCTTTTAAAATGAAATCTACCACTTTAAAAAAAAAAAGTTTTACATATTAAACATCATAACTTTCGGCGCAATGTAAATATTACATTACTTTTACTTCCTAATATTTACGAAAATATAATATTTAGTATATTTAAGCAATATATGGGTGTAATAATTAACTATAAAAATAATATTCGGGTAATAAGTAACTAATCTAAATAAAACATGATGAAGGAAAAAGTTTCGTCTTAATGTTTGCAAAATAAAGTTTTACTATTTCTTAGGAAAAGCAGCAGAAATAAATTATTTTAGTAATATATCTACAATTGTGTCTTATTTTTATTTTTCCTTCGATTACTTCAAAATCTGCTAAACATTTACCTTCGGGACTTCCTTAATGTAGAATAACTTTACTTATTTTGTATTGAAATTTATTTTAATTCTCGTCACATGGACAAGTACAGTAGATAATAAAAGAATACGAACCATGGTTACTGCTTCAATTCTAATTGCTGTTTAACAAAACACTGTTTTAAAAAAAGTCGATTTTCTTTAATTCTATTATAGTGAAATTTTCATGAGCCACCGTACACAAATTTATTTTTCTGCGAAATGCTAAATACGAAGTTCTATGTTTTTAATTTATAGTAGAGTCCCGCTATTCCGAAAATCCGCCTAATCCGAACAGAGTTAAAAAAATACCGATATTTTTAGCTGAAAAACAGGAAAAATTAAAAAGACATTCGTGAAAAAACGTACATTTATTGTTATACAAAGAAGTTAAATAGAGACATGCATAGAGCCTAAGCTTGATGAAAACGCCTGAAACAAAATTAGAATGAAAGCTGATTACTTACACTACAATTCGGCTCCATTTATACAATTCTGTAGAATCATTTTTAATCACTGCTAAACACAAAAAATAAAAAAAAATACACACACTTAAGAAGAAAAGTCAGTGACTTTTTTTCTGACGAAGTCTGAATCGACTTGAGAATGCAATGTTCCGCCATCGCCGCATGAACATAACATCATTTGGTGTTGATAACGCGTGTTGTTCGACGTAACGTAAGGCGAGGTCCAGAGCATTTGCCGCGTCTGTGTGTGATATGAGTTCAGTTTGAGCGTTCACCTCCTCCTCGTTTTCCTCCGAGTTGATTTCAGCTGATGGATCCTGCACCATTGCTACCATGTCTTCGTCTCCGTACTCCTGGTGGCCATTATCGTCAACAGCAGTCCACTCCTCAACACAGATTTCTTCTGATTCTTCACAGCCAGGTATTTTCTTGACTAATGGAAGAAGGTGACAGTCTTTCACAGGTGTAAAAGTTGTTTCAACAAATTCAATGTATGCCAGAGATTTTTCCATGATTTTTGTATTGCGCCTTTAGTGGTGTTATCCCATGCTTCAGCCACCCAGTAAATCACATATTTTATTGTTATTTTCTTAAGTTTTTGCAGGATTATCAGTTCATTTTCATCCTCTTCAAGTAAAGTGCGAATCAGAATTTTTCTGTATTTTTGTTTAATGGCTTGCAACACAACCTGGTCCATAGGCGGAAGAATAGAAGTAACATTCGGTGGCAGAAAAACTGTTTTGATGTCTCGAAGAGACGAAGAACTACTTCGTATACTTGCCACGTTTAATGTTTAACAGTTGATGTCAAGGACTACGAACATAAATAAAAAAGGCACAGTGACTCGGTAAAGTAGTAACTCAATACTCACGGAACCACAATTTTTCACAATAACTTTGCAATAAGCACACACAGTTCATCAAACTCCGCTAGAGTAGACAGTGACCGGGAGACGAGTTTCAAAATCATTTGTCAACGTTGGCGAAAACTTGAAATCTATACACCAATACTCTGTGGCAGTGGAAAGTCAGTAACCCTAGTAGTAATAACTGGAACGCGGGAGGAAAAGGGATAGGTAGGATGGGGTGATGAGTCGTCGAACGTCACTGCCCTTCCCTTCCAATTTTCACTGAACCTGTTCACCACGAGCTGATCTACGCTGTATAGAGCTGACATTATCAGATGTCCCCGCACTTAATTTACGCTTTAACAAGTCAATACGTTGATTATTATTAATGAAATCCGCCTATTCCGAATTCTCGCTAAACCGAACAGTGTTCGGCCCCAATTAGTTCGGAATAGCGGGACTCTACTGTATTTCGATTTGTCATGCCGCACTTCCGCGAATACAAAGTTGCATTGCATTAACCTCACAAAAACCCAAAATATCAATTAAAGTATGTTCGGGTAAACTTTCTTCAGCCCTCCTTCAGTGCATTAACGTACGATATTTTCAAACATGTTTAGAGTCAAAAGTTTTATCAGTTAAATTCATGAAATCCTTACAGAGCTTACGTTAAAGTAAGACTGTATATTCAAGTGAAATCATTCAAGATTCATTAATTGGCGAATTATGCAACCGATTGAACCAACACTAAAAAAAAAAAAAAACGTTGTTACAGCTGAATCTAATTACTATGACACTTGCGAAATCCAGACTGTGATCAGTATCCAAAGAATCAGCTGCCTTTTTGATAACCAGTTTTTTATTAATAAAAATCTTTCCATTACTCAACCTTCATTAAATAAGTCGAAGTCTTCCATACAAAAAAAGTGTTATCAAAGAAAATGTAAAGGTTTGCGACTATGTATATGTCCCTGGAAAGCTTTTACAGACTTAAGTATAACTGTTCCTTTATAGCCTTACTCATTATAATGTCATAAGTACGTAATTAGTACTTTTTACATAATTTTATACCAGTGTCTTGTTAGGCACCTATATACTTTTTAATAAATAATCCTAAACAAATTCTTTTAACGTTTCAAATTATTTTCGATAATATTAATATTTTGAACATGTACACAAGTACACGGCAGTGACTCAAAATGAAGAAGAGAAATCAGAAAAAAAAATGTTTTGAAGACTTCTGCCTCATTACAACGTTATTTTTTCTTGAAATAAGGTTTTTCATTTCCTTGCTGCATTCGCTATTAGAATTTATTTCAAGGTTTTTTTTTTTCTGCTATCGACTTGATTTATTACGAATCTTATTCGTAATCTTTCGAACCTTATCTTTATTCGTTTCATTTTTAGTACTTTTATTTTCAGTAAATAAATATAAAAAAATGTTTCGAAAATGTTTTCTTAGTAGTAACGAAAGCATCTGGATTTGTTATTAAAATTTTCTGCTACGCGTTGGAGTTAGAAAATATCTTTTATAAAAATGCACAACCTTTCAAACATACTTTTCGTATTTTTAACCATGACACTTTGAATGAAAAATGAGCAAAATTTATTTTTTTTAATAGAAGTAAAGTTTTGTGCAGCATATGCCTATAAAAATCTTTGTTTTCTTAATTGATACATTAACAAGCTTATAAAATTAAGTTTGGTCAAATAAATATGTAATGCATGTAATTATTTGGAAAATGAGTTTAATTAAAACAAGTTGGAAATTGTACATTAAACGTGACAAATGAGGTGCGTTCGTTTCGTGCTATAACTAGTTTTACAATGTAAAAAAAAATATCGTTATTATTTCAGTGAAATAAATTATATCGTCTGCTATGAACGAAATGAGAATGCTTTTTTATTATTAATACGTATGCCATGTTTACAGATGCGAATTATTTTTTTCGACACTAGACAGCTCTGTAAATTTACCATGGAGATCTTGCTTTGCGACCTTAATGGTTAATATTTCTATGACTCAAGATGAATGAATATTTTGTTTATTTTCTTTAATGGATTGAGAAATTCGGCTGTTAACCTAATGTTCATTGAAGTTATCTCAGAATCTATACATTTTTTAATGTAACTCATCTCTCAAGCAAACAATTTTTTTGCGCGATATTTCTAAAAATGTAACTTTTATGCAATTTTATTCGAAAAAATAATTTTGAATAAAAATGGCCGCTTGGCATATGGAAAAAGATGTGGTTAGCCCGTATTTGTTTTCTTCAGCCACATGACTTGTGCTTGTATTATATATATTACGTATGTTAGGATTCAATAGAATAAAGAAAACTTTTATTAATATATTTTTAAGTTTTGATTCGATTTTCATAAAATTTGAAATAGCTCGACACAATTCTGCATCTATTATATATATTAAATTTCAAACCATTCGTTTGGGTAGTTTCTGGGCTGTTATATGCGGACAGACGGGCAGACAGACGGACGGACGGGTAAGGCGACTACTATGGCTGCTACATATTTATATAATTACGAACGCACCTAAAAATAAAATGAACTTCTATATTTTCATCATCATAAAGTTTTAGGAAATGTTTCATTTAAATAACCATTAATTTATATTGTTATTTTATACTTAACATATTTCTTTGCATATTCTATACATAATTTATTTTCAAATAGAGCAGTAGTTTTAAATATTCCAGTATTGCGTATTATTAATTAAACCTCTGAATTTCCCAAAATTTCCGAAAATGTGTAAATAAAAAAAAATATATTGTACTGTTTTAGCGATCTACAAGTACACAAAATAGGCATTCAATCAAGAGTTTAAGATGATCTATCTGTTTTCCGTGTGCAAAATGTAGATGAAACTCGCTTTTAACAAGAGTCCTCTGTAATTGTAAGTATGCATAGTGGGAAGTCGAAAGACGGCTGCTGTGAATATTACAGGACAAGTAAGAAAATTCAACAAAGAGGTCAGATGCCCTGACTCGCGTTTTATTATTGCGTACTATTTCATTCATTATTGTATCACATTGTTCAGGAACATTTTGGAATTAAGTTTCCACATTCGTCCGTGCGTTATATCAGCATTATCAAGCGCATCTAAGGTTGTAAGATTATAATAATCCAAAAATAGTAAAATGTAAGAATATTTAATGTTAAACACTTTGCTTTTGATAATGATATTGCAACATTTAGGCATTTTTAATACAACATTTATTCATCTCATTGTGCCATACATTTTAAATTATCACCAGATCTTTTTTAAAGGAAACAGTACGTATATTTTCCATTTTATTATGCATATTATATACAGGGTCATTCATAATTCCCTCCGGGGTTTCGAAACGTTATAGTAAAAAAACGAAGACGAATATGAAAAAAAGAAACATATGAAATTATTCCGAAACTATTCAAGTTTTACTTCCATACATTACAGGTGTTCTATGTGTGAACCCTTGGTCACACGACATACATCCATGCGATAGTCCAGTTCCTGCCATACTCCGTTTCTTTAAATTTCCGGTACCACACATGAATTGTTTTGTCAGTTGGTCCCTGTTTTCGATATTTATTACGAAAGGCCCGTTGAACTGACACCACTGATTCAGATTTAAAGAAACGGAGTATGGCAGGAACTGGACTATCGCATGGATGTATGCCGTGTGACCAAGGGTTCACACATAGAACACCTGTAATGTATGTAATTAAAACTTGAATAGTTTCGGAATAATTTCATACGTTTCTTTTTTTTATATTCGTCTTCGTTTTTTTACTATAACGTTTCGAAACCCCGGAGGGAATTATGAATGACCCTGTATTTTCTTTCATTTATAAACTGATGTGGAAAAATAATATTTTATTTTATGAAGCATAATATATAAAAACTATTCTTTCTCTTTTTCACTGATTCACTTTTTAGATATATATATATATTTCTGCTTAGCTTGTATTCCATTAATTTATTTAACTTCAGATGAATCCTTTAATGAGACTATAAATAAGCTGAAAAAACTGTTATATATAAATAGCGCTAAGTATATAACACTTCCGGAGTGGACTCATTAGGATCCTGATAATCTGTCGCTAAAATCAGCCATTTTATTTTAAATTTCAGAGATTTAATTTTTTCAATAAAGTTGCATAAGATTATCCTTTTTAGAAACATTTTGAGAAACAAAAATAACTTGAATGATGATTTACATCGAAATATCCATGTTTTTCGATATATTTTACGTTGAAAATCGTATCACCCAGCAATCACGATGGTAAACAATATGCGATTCATTCCTTTGAGATTCATTAAAATGTAGACCATGGATGCAATAATGTTGCTCAATGGCAATATAAAATATACAAAACTAAAAACCTTTTTGCAGTAATTTCACGATTTCAAAAGCAATGTTTAATTATGAATGTTTCCGATTCATTCCTTTGAGATTCATTAAAATATAGACCTTGGAGCTCATTGGCAAAATAGTTATCTGAACGAACTCTATGCATTAAAACTTTCTTTTAAAATGTCAATTTAAGGCAAGCTAAGGTGTGTATTAAAGGCAATATTTTTAGAATTTTTATATTCGGACGATTTTAATTTTTTGTTCACAGTCGTAAATGATTCTTGAGAACGACTCCATTGTTATTCGTAAAATATATATTCTTTCAAGTGGCATCAGGAGTGAATGTTTACTGTTTAGATTTGATTTTTCAATCTTATAACGTGTGTTTTTTCTATTATCTAACAAATTTATTAGGAATTGAAGTCTTACAGTTTTTTTATTATTTATAAGAAATTCAAAGTTATAATTGAAAAAGGTAAACTATTCAAATATTGTAATTTAAAGAAAATGTAACGCGCTCTCTCTTTCTCTGATCTAAAATACACATCGTTTAACCCATTTTCGGCCAAACATAGAAATTTTATAAAATGTGGTATTAGTTGCATAGAAATTTGTTTAAATTACATTCATTAAGACAACAAAAAAGTTTCGTGCATGAAAAATAATATTTTATTTAATTTGATGTTACCATTATTAATTTATTATTAATAATTTATTAAATTAAAAAAAATTAAGTTTTCTTATGGCATTTGATTTATTTTTTATTTTATTTACAGAATTTGGAACTTTACTCCATTATAAAAACATATGATTAATCTCAATTGGAATAATTTTTCATTTTCAAAAAGTCGAATTTGTCAATAACCGTTTCAAGTAAAAAACCAGCGTATTTTGACAATTTCTCAACAGAAAGTGATTACTTCAATTGAATTACTAATATTTTATAGATGTCTCCAGAACCCTTAAAAATAGTAGAAAAATAAAATTAGCGAAAAATATAAGTCACAGTCTTAATAGAAAAATATTTATTGAAATGGTGCGTTTACGCACCTTTGGCCGAAAATGGGTAAAAGAAAATTTGCTACTTTGGTTCTTACTTCTTACACTATTTGATTTTACGCTTTATGTTGGACCACTGAAAGAAAAGCGATATTTAGAATGGAAAAATCTGACAAGTATTTATAAATATTTTAATCTACTATATAATACTTTTCGTAACTTTAAAATACATTTTTTGTGTGATTTATGTTTACTTATTATCTTAATTACATATATAGTAAGTTTTAACTGAGTATACGTATTTTACCCCATACCATGGGATGAAATAGTTAATTGACAATATGTTTTAAAATAGCATTATTAGTACTAATTTGTATGTTTTTTGTAAAATAGTTAGTTCTTCAAATTTCGTGAGTGAAGTTAATTTGCATAGTGTGCAATTTAATTAATACATTTCTTGAAAATTAAGTTTGTATGAAAAATGAGCTGCTTTTATAACAATTTTACCCCACATTACCCTATTAGTCAGATAACATAAAATTTATTACTTCTTAATTCTTTTTATAATACAATTCTATATCATTCTTTTAAAAATGCAAACACGTCGTTCTGACGAGCAAACTATATTAAATAGAACAGAAGTTTATTGACATTCATGCTCTTGTGATTAATGTGGTGATTAATTGGATGATTTAGCAGATTTTTTTCTGTAAATGTAATAGTCGAACATTTTATTTACTCCTAATACATTTCCCCAATAAAATAAATTTCGTACTTCAATTCGTAGAAAGGAAGTGTAACTTTTAAAATATATATATATATATATATATTTTAAATTCCTACTATTAGCTCACACTCTCTCTCTATATATATCTTGTTGAAATTTTCAATCGTTAATAAAAAAAATTACTATTCATCCAATCAAGTTCAAATAATTTTTTTTAAACTTGTACTGGATGACAATTGATGTTAATACAGTTTTTTCAAATATTAATTCATTAATTAAATTAAATTAATTAATTTTAATTTTATATGTCATTTCTGTTCAAAAGTATAGACTCACTCCATATTTATAGTCTCACCTTCACACGCAAAAAGATAATGGGACTGTTCACGGACGAAGATCAGGCGTCTCGCGGGCGGAGGAGACTATAAATGTGGAGTGAGTCTATACTTTTGAACAGAAATGAAGTATAAAACTAAAATTAAATAATAAAATTTAATTAATTGATTAATATTTGAAAAAAAACTGTATTATCGCTAACTGTAACATCGCTATGGCACTTTATTGTGAAAAGTTTTATAAACTGTGAAATAGCATGACAGTAAAGATTTATTTTAGAAGATTATTAAACCTCACTTCATTACACCCTCATAAAGCTCGAATTCATTTGCATGCAAGTAAATTAAGTTAATGGTTCTTAATATGGAGTGATGATTAGCGGGGTGATGACAGAGTGTTTTTCAAAAACTTTATAATTTATGATGTGCGGAGAATGTAACAGTTCTGTGAATGGTAGCATAAAATATGAAATTATTCACAAGGCATAAATGATAATATGATAAATTCGCTTCTCATCGAAATTCTGTTACACATTTACTTCATAATTTACGCCCCCGCATAATTTTGGTATCCACTACTTTTGAGATTCGCAGTTTTCTAAAATTTTACTTTATAAAAGAACATTTCATTGAAACAAAAATAATAAAAATATTTTTATAATTTTTACGTAAAGAATTCGGGGCATTTTAAATAAATGAAATATAACTACATTAGTTTAATAGCAAGCCCATGAAATTTTCATTTGAAAATCTGGCTTAAATTTGAGTTTTAGTTTGACTTTTGGTATCTACACTGTTACAAGTTTGCAGCAAACTGTCCAGTCCTTTGACCGCTTTTATAGAAAATGGTTACATAACCGTAATTTAACTCTATTCTGACCATAATATTGGCAATAATATCGTCAGAATAGAGTTAAATTACGGTTATGTAACCGTTTTTTGTAAAAACGGTCAAATGACCGGACAGTTTGCTGCAAATGTTTAACAGTGTAAAGGATCAAGCTTCGTATTTTATTGACAGTATTTTTTTTCTTTTCACTTCAACAGTAAGTTCTGGTGTGTTTATTGTAAATAAGGCTGCTACTCTGCATAATACGTCATGTGATATATCACTGCGCTTGCTGGTGACAAATAATTAGTCTACTAAAAGACTTACTGCCATTTTCTTAGATTTTTCTTGTTATAAAATCTTTGAATAATCTCTTTATTGCATTATTTTATGCTTGGAATAATCTGCTTTCCTAAGAAAACTAGTATTATTAGCTCTGGAAGAGAGTTTCGTGTAAATGAAACACTTACTTAATACTAATGTAAACAAAATTACACACTTAACGAAACAAATAAAGAGGGAGAAAAATCATGATAAAAGCATGGATTATGAAACACTTTCCAACACATTCAGAATACTGAAAAAAAAATTCACACATTAAGAAGGTGAAAGATGATATCTATATGAACAAGGTCGTGTGGATGACCGCCCGGGGAACTCAGATTTTTCCTTAGAGTGTAACTCCAAACCCGGGGGAAGGATCTATGTAAACAATTTGGAAAACATATATGACCTCTAGATTTGTATATATATATATTACATAAGGTGCTGAAATTTAGTTCAGTTAAGAAATGCATAACATAGTTGGGAATTCCCCTTTAGCAATTTCCGCCAATAAGCAGAAATGTACTCAAATTAATTTTTGGAACTCTGTATTGGACTTATAGAATTTATACGTACCAAATAATATGCAAAAAATAGGTTAAATTGAAAAAACGCCGTAAAAGAATTATTTTGTCTTCACCTGTAAATGAACGATTAAATTTTTACACACCATATTCTATAGTAAAAATTTTTTGTTGCACCACAATGATATACATAAATTTCAATATGTTTGAAATAGTGTAACATAAATAAAATATCTCGAAAACGATTTTTCCACATAGATCTTACTGCAACGAAATATTTTGAGTATGCTTGTAAACGAATTATAAATGCTACACACATCATTTTCGATACCGAACGTGATACAGTAAGCTTCGTTAACATACATCAATTGCATGGCAATCCGATGATATTTACGCGACTTAGAATAAAAAAAGTCGGCAGACAGACAGAAAAACCGAATTCATAATAAATTTTCAACTACGTTGTAAAGTTTTAAAAATATGAGATTTACACCACAGCTATGGAAAGTTTATACATTATACCTTATTTATTTCGTGTTTATTATAAGTCTCAATATTTTGGTTTGTTCAATCCTGTTAACTAATTTTTATTCAAGATTGTGGTTAGCTAATTTCATTAATTATTAATATATTATGCATTAATAATTTTTATGTTTCATTTTTCTTTCAATCGCCGTTGAAAAGAGTTATTATTCGTAATATTATGATGTCTTATAAAAAATATTTATATCCAACGATACATAAATATTATATATTTTTAAAAATACTGATATATTTATCTCAAATATAAATTTAGTACGAAAATTTCATATAAGAAAATAAATAATTTAGCTTTTTGTTTATTAAATTCTTTTTAGATGAAGTATTATCATGCAAAAAAACGATTCTTCATAAATATTCATATTTCTTCTTACGTAATCAGAAATTATTTAAAATGAATGTGTGTTTAATAATGAATGTTTTAAGTTACATTATATATATTTTATATAATTTTTGCTTAGTATATACTTGTGACAGTAATAATACAAACATTCCACGGTGATATTCCTTAAAACATTTTTTTAAGTAAATGTAGATTTTTCTGAATAGAAGAAAGAAAAACGAAAAACTGTATGCAGTTTAAATTATAAATAAATTCTTAAATAACCGAAAAGAAAATTTATGATATTTTTTGATAACAAATAAGTATTTACTCGTCACTGTGGTCAAGATTATTAAATAATTTTTAAATTTTTATCCTGAATATTCCATAATTTATTTCCCATTACATTCTCCAGGGTGCGCTTATTTCTTGCTCCGTAATTCACACCAGAGGCAAATTCCAGTCCATCTGTTGATTTATTGTGGAACTAAAGAAGGCGTTTCTATCTAATCAAAACTTGTTGCTATCACCGGATGAATTTTATAAAGTTCCAGTTTTCATCCTGTCATTTTGACTTGGAACAGTTTGACGTTGCATTAGTTTTAACTTGTAAAAAGTTAGTCATGTTATTTGACGATTCATTGCTAGTATAATAGTTTTAGAAATCTTGTGCGTGAAAATTGTCAAGACACTTCCTAAAGCACAATGCAGTATTCGATACTGCAACAAAGACAAATTATCAAAATTGAATATATTTGTGTTTTTGGGAGGTTACATAACTAAAAATAATTGAAAAAATAAAATTGCTACGGTTTCTATGCGTAATCGCAAAGGCTGATATATACTTACCATACTTGCGTGTATGTTTTCGTAAATTGTATTCTTACATACATACATCTTACATACTTGAGTCCATCCTATATACTTACATCCATCTTATAACATCTACACGCATTTACATGCAACAAATTTCAATATGTGTAATACCGACTTTAATAATTCATTTTTCAACAAATAACGGTAATATTTAGATTAAGAATTCAGTTGTTATTCTGTTATTTTAGTTTAACAAATATTTTATAAATCTATCGATGCAGAAGTCGGCAAAGTTTAATTTCATTTTAAAGAGAAAGTATACAATAATGACATAATTAAATAACAGTGGCAGAATGGTTTATTTCTGTGATATTTGCTTCATGTATTGTACCAGTACCAAATTGTAAATGCAGTGACCTCTCACTTATGCGCGATGTTCAGTAATTACTTTTTCGTACCACTATTTTAAAACTGTGAAATTTGTTTTTATAATTTCTGCAATTAAATAAGGACAAAATTACTTTAAAAAGAAACTGGTGACGAGGAATGATTGCCGTGTATCCCACACGCGATACACGGCAATCATTCCTCGTCACCAGTTTCTTTTTAAAGTAATTTTGTCCTTATTTAATTGCAGAAATTACAAAAACAAATTTCACAGTTTTAAAATAGTGGTACGAAAAAGTAATTGCCGTGTATCGCGTGTGGGTGAGAGGTCACTGTATATAGTGTATTTAAAAATGTTATTGTGTGTAAATAAAATTGTTTGAATTTTATATTGTAATTATATATTGTAATCATTTAAAAATACATATTATACCTCTAAATGTTATTGTATACGTATTAATGTATTCAAAATGTACAATTGTAAATAATTGTCATTATAATATTTATCTTAAAATGCTATATAAATTAGTATAACTAAAGTTTATGTAAAATATCAATTATTGTAATAATTTTAACGTTCGTCAAGCCTTGTGGCAATATTGGGTAACGTTTATACTTTGTAAAATTGTAGTTTAATTTGAAATTATTGTAACTAGCGCCGGATAGTAATATTTTTCCCTCCCTAGGCTTAGGGGTTCATCCTGGCTATTAGACATAAGCTGGTCCCTAGGGTGGGCGCTGTCTGTATCTCTCTGTCTGTGCTTTTGTGAACAAGGCACGATCTTTTTCCAGCAATGGATATCTGTAAACAAACATGTCTCTTCAAAACTGTCTATTTGTAATTGTAAAAATGTAAAGTCGTTGATGTTATTTTTAATTGTTTGTGAATGAGACAGCAAAGCAGATCTCTAAGGTTTCTCAGCAATGGAAGGGGAATTAAACTTACATTTAAACTATGATAATAGGGTTGGAATACAGACACAGCCTCAACATTTTCTCCAAAATTTTTATATTTAATGAAAGGGGAGAGGGATCCCTTTCCCCTTTCATCCTCTCTGCCCATTGTTTCAATTTTGTTCTCTGTTCTCACTGTCCAATGTTTCAATTCTTCCCATTTAGCGGCTAAATGTAATCAATTTTAGTCTGATGTAGGTCTGAAAAAATATAATCTAATCTAACCCATTTTATTTTTTGGATATATTTTACTTTGCCTTTTCTAGGTTATTCCAATTTCATCATTATAATCCTAAACATACCATTTCTAACTATCGCTATAAGAAGGCAATGATGGATGTATTTGTAATAAATATAGTTAAGACACATTTTAAGTACAATGAATACTTCCAAAATTTAATTAATTTATTTTGGCAAGCGTTTCTTTTCAATTTTCTTAAAAATGCTACTCCTTTTTACCTCTTTATTTTTTACTTTTAGCTCATTTTGTTCTAGATCAGTTGGAAACACTGGGAAGCTACAGTATCTGCATCTTCTTTCTACATATGGATTTTCCAGTTAGAGCACTCTCTACAGTCTACACCACTGACTTTTCGTACGGATATGTGGCATACGCAAAAAGCCAACAGTGATACCATGTTTTCAGGATGTCACAAGCTTTTTTGCTACACTTCGGTGTTTGGATAGGAACAATAGCTTTAGAATATTTTTGTTGAAAAATTAATGCAGAATGCGGTATACATAGAATTGTGTTGGACAGAATCATTTATTAAAATTCGTCTGATTTATAATGTAATTGCAATTTACAATAGTCATTTTTAAAGATATGTGTGTGTTTATTATAGAAATGTCTATTACAATAGAGAAAAAAATATATATTCAATGATGAAAATATTTAATGACAATAAAGATTTTTAATTTTGTCTTAAGGCTATTCTCATATAAAATACATCTCCCGCTCAACAATGCAATTTTTTCTGACACATTTCCGTATTCATGTTAAAACAAAAGAGCTTGCTGTTGGCAAGCATAATTACTGAAGTGATTTGGAATCAAATGGCGCTATAGATTTTTTTTTATAATTGTATTATATATTCAGTTGTAAGCAGTTACTTTCTCATGATGACCTTTACCAGGCTGTTGCGTGCGAATATTTGGTATAAAACGCTTACTTTTACAGAACTTTCTGCAAGATGTTTTGTAGCTATCAAGAAATAGAAAATGCAATTCTATTTCAAAATTTCCATCTATGGACACCTGTAATTTATCTGCGTTTACAACTAAAGATACATTCAGGAATATGTAAGAAAATAGATAATTTGAATTTAAGAACCACCTTAATACAATATTTAAGATTAACAATGTTAAATATGATGCATATGACAAATAAGAAAAACAACAAGATAAACTAGTAAAACACCTTTGTCTTTTTTTTATCCTTTTGTCATTGCTGCTGTTGTTATTATCCGGAGTCTTACGCAACAACTCGTGTAAATGCTTTGAATAAATAATGTTTGACTTATTTTAGCTCACAATGTGCAAATATTCCTGACATATCCTTTCAACTTTGAATGTTCTCAAGACAAAAAAATGTATGAATGCGGACACACGAGAAAAATATTACGAACTAAAATCAAATAAAAAATTCAATATCTCTTTCTTTCAAATTTTGTTGTTGTGATGAGTCAAGTAAAGAAAACAAAGATAAATGAATCAAAGTTTATTTGTAAAATATTCCTCAAAATATTACATCCTCAAAATATTCCTGACGAGAACTTGAATGCAGTAATTTAATTTTCTGAAATGTTGAGAGACGCAATTTGTACACATTTTTTCATTCCTATTTTATTACAAAAGCATATAATAATGGTGTTCGTTGAAAATTCTCTTTACTATTTTAAGTGTTTTCTTTTACCGAGTAATAAAATAAAAAGGTATTGAAAAAGTCAAAAAACAATAAGTTTTCGTTCATCTTAGCACAAGATTTTTTTCTGATTTCCCAGAGTAAACAGTAATAATGAAAAATGTTATACCAAAGCAGATAGATGCAAAACAGAAAATAAAAATTATTATATTGGTATTGGATATTATTTAAAGGGTACATACTAAAAGTACGCATGTTTATTATTATTATTATTATTATTATTATTTTTATTATTAGGAAAAGCTTCAGAAGAGAAAGTGCACCAAAAATTATCATAATCAATGTAAGTTTAAATGTATGTATAATAGTTTATTTGTATTATGTAAATACACTCACTATTAAATATACCAATATTTATATTCATTGATATTGTTTTATAAAAATAGCATTTAAACCTTATCTGGCATACAAATTGCATTTCTGTTTATTTTATGTAAAGATTTGTGGAAATGTAATTAAATGGTGTATTCCATATCTACTTCTTTTGATTTTCTAAACACTTACTGCTTAGTTAATAAAATACAGTTAGTGTGCCGCTTAAAGACGAAATCTTTTAAAATAATTCTAACCCAAATAATGCGATCATCAAATTCAGTGATAAAATTACATTAGTTACTAGAAATTTAATAAAGTAATAATTTATTTTATAGACATTTGAACATAACATGTATTGAATAAATTCGTTTATTTTTTTTATGGTATACAAAGATTAGACCCAAACATATTCCAGTCATTTTTTCGGTTCAAATACATACTTTTAATTATGAAAATTCTTAATAAATTCATATTAAGAAATTATTATGTATGGTCTGTACTAATTTTTACGTAAAACTAATCACAGTAATCAAATACATGGCCATGTGCATTTTCAGTTCACTTCAGTAATTAGTTTTTGAGATATCCAGAAATTTTACTTTTCAGTGGCCCAAAACATAAAGCAAGGCCTGTTACGAAAGCTTCTACAGGAACGAAAATCTTAAATGATCAAAGGTAAAAAATGTGGTATATTTTTAGATATAAAGTAATATATGATTTTTGCAAAATTGGTATTACTTCCAATGCTTCTTACCGTAGCCTACATCGTTTAGTACTATTAAAACACACTGTATATTTTTTTATAGTGACTTTTGGGGAGTTTCCGATACATTTAATTTCAAGATTTTATTTTTGTTTTAAACATAGATAGAAACCTTTCGCACTTTCGTTAAAAATCGGTAAACATTAAATACAAAAGTTAAACAATACATTTTACCGCACTGCTTTGATCCAAAGAACTTAAACATGATGGCAAGAGTGGCTGTGACAATTAAAAAATCAAAGTTAATTAAATGGTTTATTTCTTCTCTATTTCTCTTGATTTTATTAAACACTTACTGCTTAGTTAATAAAATACAATGAACATGTTGCTGAAAGTGGTAAACTTTTAAAATAAATCTAACCCAAATAATGGGATCATCAAATTCAGTGACAAAATTACATTAGTTAAAAACAAAAAAATTATCAAAGTAATGATGTACATACCCTAACAAAAAAAAGTCACTAGATATGATATGTAATTTTTAGTGAATTATTAAAATTTTTCTGGGTTTTATTAATATTATTATTATTTTATTGCCTGCAGAGCGTAATAACATCATAAATCTGAGCAAAAAAGTATATGAAATCCGCCAATTTAAGTTGCATTTTCGTTAAATCACGGGAATGTGTTGAAAACTGTGTTGAAAAAAATGTTTCGTTTCTGAAACGGAATTTTCATGTAAGTCCATTCAACGTCAAATCACTGAATCTCCATGAATCTAAGCTGGTAATTTCCTCAAGTCCTCCTATCAAAACGCGATTTTTTTTCATACCACGGTGAAGGGATTTAAGCAACTGTAAGGCCAGTACTTTTTTTTTAATATCCTTTAATCGGTACACTTATTCTCATCAATGACTACCTTTAACGATTCAAATACAGTAATGTATCGTTTCCTGCAAGTAACTGTTGATGGACTGAAAAAATATTTCTATACTATGATCCTTTATAAAATAAAATTAATGTACAATTGAAAATTGGTAATATAAAGGCAAAAGTGCAACAAGTAATAAAAATACATAACTCCACCATTTTTACTTTCTTCTATCTATCTAAACTAATAAAAGAAAGTTTCGCTCGTTGTGTCTGTGTGTCTGTGTGTGTGTCTGTTGGCGATGGCTAGGAAAATCTGGCCCACCTAGAAAGCTGGAGATTTAGATATAGGTAATCCAAACCCTCTCCTGTTGCACCATTACTTCAGAATTTTAATATTTTAATTACTCTCTGAAATATTAATTAAAATGCACAAAGAACTCTCATTAAAAATACGCTTTTATTCTCTTGGGTTGGTTGGTTCACTGGTTGGTTGCATTGATTCTTCACAGAAGTGATTAAATAAACCAGAGTAGCGATGCATAAATAAGGATTTCTAACTAAATGGTGTCAACATGGATTGAAGTTATCAGCGTAGAGGAGCCATGCTAATGTCACGGCACCTGTACACATGACAAATTACACATACGTCCCACTGATTGAAATATTTTGCAGGCATATTTTTCTTCATGACAATTAGTCGGGTTTAAATGTTTTTATACATGACATTTATTATTATGATGGAAATTGTTAATACAGAAATCTTTATTTAACAGATTCTTTTTTATATTTGCGGGAATTAAGAGGGGCAAGGGTCTAATTACATTTAAGCTTCAAGGTGTATTTCTAGAAAGCAGTTACCAGAATTTCCGAATAGTAGTGTAAAAGTAGTAAGTCAAATTTCAAATTAAGTTCCTAGCTTAACTAAATGAATCAATCATTAAAGATGTATTGTGATTCTCCTAATTAGTTATTTGCTGAAGGCCACTTGAACAACCCCCCCACCCCTCCCGTACCGTCCTTCAACGTTTTTTCTATAACTATGTTCCGTTTCCATATCTCAGCAACTATTTTTCCGATTTCAAAGCAAGTGGTTCCAAACATTATAATTAACTTAATAGTCACTCTTTATAACATTAAACTAAATTTATGAGTAGCGGTTACCACTATTTCCGAATAATAATTTAAGCCAAATTTGTAATTACGTTCCTACCTTAAGCAAACGAACGAATTTTGAAAGATGCATAGTGGTCCTTCTAATTAGTCATTTGCCGAAGGACACTTGAACAACTCCTCCCCCCCCGGCCCGTCCTTCAAGGTTTTTTCTCTAACTCTGCTTCGTTTCCATATCTCAGCAACTATCTTTCCGATTTCAACACAAGTGATTCCAAAAATTTAATTAACTTAATTGTCACTCTTTATAACATTTAACTAAAATTATGAGTAGCGGTTACCACTATTTGCGAATAATAGTTTAAGCCAAATTTGCAATTAAGTTCAAAGCTTAAGCAAACGAACGATTTTTGAAAGATGCATAGTGGTCCTCCTAATTAGTCATTTGATGAAGGACACTTGAACAACCCCTCCCCCCGGCACTCCTTTCAAGGTTTTTTTCTCTAACTATGTTCCGTTTTCATATCTCAGCAACTATCTTTCCGATTTCAACACAAGTGATTCCAAACATTATAATTAACTTAAATGTCACTCTTTATAACATTAAATTAAATTTATGAGTAGCGGTTACCACTATTTACAAATAAGAGTTTAAGCCAACTTTGTAATTAAGTGCGTAGCTTAACAAACCGAAATAATATTAAAGCATGCATAGTGGGCCTCCTAATTAGTCATTTTCTGAAGGACACTCGAACATCTCCTCCCTTCGGCACCTCACTCAAGGTTATTTTCTCTAACTGTGCCTTATTGCAATACCTGGGCTAATAATGTTCCAATCTTCTCGAAACCAGCTCAATTTTGTAGTGCGCCTACTATACAGTAACGTAGGCAGCGGGGACCTGTCTCAGAAGTTCGTTCGGAAAGAGGTTTGTTTAGAACAGAATGCTCCCCTGGCGGTGGTAGGGGGAAATAAAAGATTTTCTAGAGCGTACGAGCATGCCTGGTATACGGTTCCGAAGCCATCGTAGACCGTGGCCAGAGTTCCGTTTTTAAAGAGATTTAAGTTTCTTACAAGGGCTCGGGCAACGCCGGGTGGGTCAGCTAGTAATAGAAGAAAGTATTGTAATCGAAATTTTCGACCTCCGGTTTTCGACGGATTTACACGGTTTAGGGGTCAGAGATTCTGAAAAACATGGTTTTATAAAATGTCTGTCTGTCCGTCTGTCGATCCTCATTGTATCATCGAAAAGTGTATGAAGTTATGCTTCAAATTCAACCACATTTTGTTTCTATGTTTTTGGCTATGGCAAGCAGGTTCTATTAGAATTTGGGGATATTTCGACGAAAGGGGGCGCTGTGATTGATATTTTTATTCCATTTCCACTATTGTATCATCGAAAAGTGTATGAAGTTATGCTTCATATTGAACCACATTTTTTTCTATGTTTTTGGTTATGGCAAGCGGGTTCTATCAGAATTTGGGGATATTTCGACGAAAGGGGGTGCTGTGATAGTCATTTAAAGATTTCAAATAAAAAAAAGATTACAAAAAAAAATTATAAACCCTGAAAGTTTTTTTCGTTGAATGTTCGGCCTTGACCCGGAGAATCCGGAACAATTTTTGTTTTGCCTCTATCTTAAAAAATTGCTGAGATATAGCGGTTTGAAATTTTAGGGTGGCTGACATTTTCAAACAAAAATTAATCCATAAACGTGTTTAATTTATGAGTTTTAGTTAACATGGTTTCGGCAAATTTTCTTTCATTGTTGTAACCATTGTTCCTATTATATGCTTATCACTATATATTCATATTCGCCAACGTCCAATTCTCGCCAAACTTGGCGACAGTTGGTGAAATATCGCCAAATTTGGCGACCAAAATAGGTTGCCAAAAATGAAGCCAACTTGGCTGTAGAGAACTAATTTGGCGATATTCTCATTCAAATTCAATGTTGACGAGAACTGGGATTGAATCTTCTTTAATTGGGTTCCACGCATTTTACCTTCGTGTTTTCCAGTAAAATTAGCTAAAATCGTAAAACCATGAATAGGGAGGCTATCTGTTCATGTCGGTTCAGGCCAGAAGGACTTTTCCTAGTTTAGTATACATCAGTTTTTCACATCCCGTTAACCCGATGATTCGCAAGCAACTGACATACAACAGAATGACAAGAAATATTGATTTTATTGGCGATGTGATAGCAAATTTTGAAGTATTAATATGACTGAGATAGAAGAAAGTTTTGGGATTGGCACATCCGGCTAGTTTTAACTGTCAAGGGGAGCTCCGGTCGAAATCTAAAAGAAAGACTTAAAAAATAAACAATAAAGAACATTTATAAGATTTTATAAATGAAATTAAATAAATAATATGTAGATTTCTGAGCCGCTGAGATCATCTTTTACATAATTATTCGAATGTGTTTTCAGCTATCGTTGCTGAAGGAACAGTAAAATAATGTGTAATTACAGTGCTTGACCATCCTTTTAAAGCCTATATTTACATAAGTGACTATTATCTGTTCTTCAAACTAAAATCTATACAGTGATAATTAATTGCTCTACTGTAATCAGGGTTACTTAAACCACTTTCAAAATTCAAACATCAATTAATTGATAACCATTAAATTAAAGTTTCATTGAATCGCTTTAAAATCTGGGTCAATCTTTCTACTTACTGTACACAATATTGTGGCAAAAAGCACTGAAATTCATAACATTAAAGCGAAATAAGCATTGAAATTATTCCTTTCAAACTGACTCAAATTATCTTCCTACCCACCCTAGGCTCAAATAAAGTGTCATTACAGCATTGATATATACTGTTACGTTCCCAATTAAAAGTTATTTTTATTATACGAAATAATTTGAATACATTGCCACGTGAGACTGTATATCCTCTAATATGTGTTTTAAAGAAAAGAAAACGTGTCAATTTCAACGAAAATGCTTGTTATTTGAAAAAAAAAATAAACATCATTTGTCTGGCCCTCTGTCTGTTTGTTCACCAATTTCTCAGCATCTCATATCAGGAACGTTTCCCTGAAGAAAGTTATCTTATCAGTAGCATACTTCATTCTAAAAATTATTTGTGAACCTTAAATCTTCATCTCCTAAATCGCAGCATTAAACAATAATACATAGTGTTTAGATTGTTTACTATACGTGATAAAATAAAAATATATTATTTATTTTAAATATATTTGAAAAATGCAGAATTTCAGATAAAAACGAAATCAGAATATTGAAAAAGGATAATTTTATAAAAAGCTTCATTATAAAATTAAATGATTTCGAATATTAATCTTTTAAAATGTTTTGTTTAATAATAAAAATTATTTTTTTTAATCCTGCATTTTTCTGCTGTTTGAAAAAAAATATATATATAAGAACTTAACTTTTCTATTTTTTACCCAAGATCTCTATTCGGTATTTTTATGTCAGTCTATATTTTATCAAGCACTGCTTTTTAAAATAGTATAGCACCTCTTTCAATTTACGTGCACAGAAAGCTAAAGCTTTTTTCAGGTTTTATAATAAATTATTTTTATTCTATACTAGTTTCAAATAAAATATTATATTTTCGAAATTATTTAAAACAAAAATAATTGTTTGGAAATTATACATATTTATTTTCTATTTTAAAATGTATACAATGCATTAATAAAAATTATGAGTTACAATTTTTAATGAGCTTTAGACCGCACTCAGATTACAATAAGATAAACATGATGTAAAACAATTAAAAATATTGCCCTTTAGAGGCAATAATACCCACGTTCTTCTCTTTCTATATAGGATGATTCAAAACTGTAGGCACAAACTTCTAGGAGGAGTGGGGTACGCGTAAAGTACTCGGAATCACATAGCAATGAAGGGTCAGAAATGAAATCCTAACGAGATAGAGGGGTTGTTATGAGCTGAATCATCGTGTACAATAAGATAAACATGATGTAAAACAGTTTAAAACATTGCTCTTTAGAGACAATATTATCCATGTTATTTTCTTTCTATATACGGTGATTCTAAACTGTAGGTACAAACTTCTAGGAGGGGTGGGGTACACCTAGAGAACTCGGAATCACATAGCAATGCAGACTTGGAAATTAAATCCTACCGAGGTAGAGGGGTTGTTAGAAGCTGAATCATCGTGTCGAAAATTTACATTTAAAGATTGTAAGCCTAAAATAAGTCATGAATTTCCCGATAAATGAAGTTCTCCAAAGTTTTCTGTCTACGCACCTGGTTCTTACCATTTACAGTTTTGCACAAGCCGGAGCGCTTGGGGAGCCCATATGCCTTCTGCATCGCTATTATGTGCGATATAATATTGAAGAAAATTCAAGTTTATTCACACTGTTAGTCTCAGTTTTTGATTTCGAAGATTTCGCAAGAGACGTTTTCTTTTCAGCTGGTCTGGTCTATTATACAGGGATGAGAATTGTCCGTCTTTTTGCAAACCAGTATATCTTAGAGAAAATGTTGTTCTGTTAAATCGAAGAATGTTCCGAAGAATTAAATAAAAAAACATTCTCTCTAAGATTATACTGGTATGCAAAACGACGGAGAATTCTCATCCCTGATTATAGGAACGTTACTGTTTCTACTCTTTCCAGTGGAGATAATTTGTGTCTTTTAAGTCTTGGAAACTAGAAATGCTGTGAATTGCAGCCTTTTGCTAAGGTGTAAAACATTTATCTATGCTATTATATAAAAAGGAAACGGTGACTGACTGACTGACTGACTCATCATCGCCCAGCCGAAACTACTAAAGTCAGGGTCACGCAATTTGGACTGTGGATTGCTGTTATGACTTAGGCAAGCAATAAGAAGGAATTTTTGAAAATTCCACCCCGAAGGGGGTTAAAGGGGGGTTCGAATAATTTAGGTCATTTTGCCATATCTCAGCAGCAGTTATAGGTAGGAGCTTGAAATTCCAGAAAACAAATCTACTACAAAAATGATTAAACACCTATTTCAGCGATTTTAAAAATTCCTTCCAGAAGAGGGTTAAAGAGGGGTGGTCGAATGTTTTAGGTCATTTCCCCATATCTCAGCAGCAGTTATAGATAGGAGCGCGAAAATCAGGAAAACAAATCTACTAAAAAAATTATTAAACACCTATTTCAATGATTTTAGGAATTTCCCCAGAAGGGGGTTAAAGGGGGGGTGGTCGAATGTTTTAGGTCCTTTTGCCATATCTTAGCAGCAGTTCTAGGTAGTAGTTTGAAATTACAGAAAACAAATCTACTACAAAAATGATTAAACACCTATTTCAGCGATTTTAGAAATTCCCCCCAGAAGGGAGTTAAAGGGGAGTGGTCGAATGTTTTAGGTCCTTTCGCCATATCTCAGCAGCAGTTATAGGTAGGAGCGCGAAAATCAGGAAAACAAATCTACTAAAAAATTATTAAACACCTATTTCAGCGATTTTAGAAATTCCCCCAGAAGGGGGTTAAAGGGGGGTGGTCGAATGTTTTAGGTCCTTTCGCCATATCTCAGCAGCAGTTCTAGGTAGGAGCTTGAAATCCCAGAAAACAAATCTACTACAAAAATGATTAAACACCTATTTCAGTGATTTTAGAAATTCCTCCCAGAAGGGGGTTAAAGGGGAGTGGTCGAATGTTTTGGGTCCTTTCGTCATATCTCAGCAGCAGTTATAGGTAGGAGCGCGAAAATCAGGAAAACAAATCTACTAAAAAAATGATTAAACACCTATTTCAGCGATTTTAGAAAATCCCCCCTTGAGGGAGTTAAAGGGGGTGGTGGAAAATTTCAGGTCATTTCGCTATATCACAGCTGCAGTTATAGGTAGGAGCGCGTAAATCAGAAAAATAAATCTACTAAAAAAATGATTAAACATATAATTCAACGATTTTAGAAATTCCCCACCCGAGGGGTTAAAGGGGTGGTCGAATGTTTTAGGTCACTTCGCCATATGTCAGCAGCAGTTATAGGTAGGATTGCAAAAATCAGAAAAACAAATCTACTATAAAATGATTAAACATGTATTTCAGCATTTTTAGAAATTCCACCCCCGAAGGGTGTTAAAAGGGGTGGTCGAATGTTTTAGGTCCTTTCGCCATATCTCAGCAGCAGTTCTAGGTAGGAGCTTGAAATCCCAGAAAACAAATCTACTACAAAAATGATTAAACACCTATTTCAGTGATTTTAGAAATTCCTCCCAGAAGGGGGTTAAAGGGGAGTGGTCGAATGTTTTAGGTCCTTTCGTCATATCTCAGCAGCAGTTATAGGTAGGAGCGCGAAAATCAGGAAAACAAATCTACTAAAAAAATGATTAAACACCTATTTCAGCGATTTTAGAAAATCCCCCCTTGAGGGAGTTAAAGGGGGTGGTGGAAAATTTTAGGTCATTTCGCTATATCACAGCTGCAGTTATAGGTAGGAGCGCGTAAATCAGAAAAATAAATCTACTAAAAAAATGATTAAACATATAATTCAACGATTTTAGAAATTCCACCCCCGAAGGGTGTTAAAAGGGGTGGTCGAATGTTTTAGGTCATTTCGCCATATCTCAGCAGCAGTTTTAGTTAGGAGTGCGAAAATCATGAAAACAAAACAACTAAAAATGAATAAAACACATATTTTAGCAATTCTGGAAATTCCCCCTAGAAGAGGGTTAAATGGGGGGGGGGGTCGAATTTTTTAGGTCATTTCGCCATATCTCAGCTTTTATGTACGAGAGCGAAATTAATTAAAACAAATCTACTAAAAAATTGGTTAAACACGTATTTCGGCGATTTTGGAAATTCCCCCCAGAAGGTTGTTAAAGGGGAATTCAAAAGTTTTGGGTCATTTCACCATATCTCAGCAGCAGATTTAGGTAGAAGCGTGACATTCAGGAAAACACATCTACTAAAAAAGAATATAAACACGCATTTCAGTGTTTTTAGAAATTCCTCCCGAAGGGTTTTTGAAGGGGGTGGTTTTGAAAATTTTAGGACATTTCGCCATATCTCAGCAGCTGTTTTATGTAGGTGCGCGAAATTCAGGAAAACAAATCTACTAAACAAATGATTAAACACATATTTCAGTGAATTTAAAAATCCCCCCCCCCCCAAGGTGGTTAAAGAGGGATTCGAAAGATTTAGGTCATTTCGCCATAACTCAGCAACAGTTTTTTGTAGGAGCGCGAAATTCAGTAAAACAAATGTACTAAAAAAATTACATTGTCTACCCGTGCAAAGCCGGGACGGGCCGCTAGTTTTTGTAATAAAATAGCTACAGGTCCGTTTTTAGAATGTAAGTGCTCATCTAAGTGAACGTTTGTTTTAATAAAATAGCTTACAATAGTGTGTAGTCATTCATTTGGCCAAAAGTACATTTTTGAAATTGAAGTTATGGTTAGTTTTATAGCTGAAAATCCTCGGAAAAAAATATTTCCACTATCTTTGGTTCATTGTATTATTGGAAGTAGTTGAAACTTCCTTGTCAAATTATCCCGTTTCACTGTATATCCGTTTTGAATTTGTTAAATAAACTACTTATTTATTTGTTAATACTGTCTTTTGATCTCTTATAAGCAAACGGACCCGAAGTCTCGGACCAGTCTCGGAAGTAACGGACCACAAAACTTTCTTTTATCATCAAAAAATCATCGTGCTTGCCCTTCTATAATATTTTAAATCTTAAGTACTCATTAAATTGTTTCAAGATTGAATACAAATTTTACATTAAAATACGTTAAGTAATCACGTATAATATTTCACAATATATTTTACAGCTTTCTTGTTAATATTTTCTTTACTTCAGTTAATGATTTTATTCCTAAAATAGATTTGGATTACCTGGTATCTGAATGTAAAACATTCTATAAAGTTTTTGGTGAATCAGAAAGATTTATTTCAGATTATTTTTTATTGTTTTTGTCATTTTGTTGTTATTTATTTATTTGTTTATTGGAAATAGTCGTCATCGAGTATTTAAGAAAAAACAATATATCATCTTCATCAACCTTAGGAATTGCCAGTAAGCAGTGGGTTTCCTCACCAATAAAAGAATTTTAATGAGATCCTTTTCATTTTCCCCTTTCCAGCGCAAGAACATCACTATTATCTTATACGACTTCAGTGGATTTAGGGCGAAGATCAGCAAGAACATAAAGGCTAGAAAAAGTTCAAAATTCAAGAATACGTGAAATCATAAAAGTCAGACAAGATGTTGTACAGACGATCAAACTCCCCGGGTGAGGCATTAACACTCGACGGTCCGGCTTTGCCGTACCGAGTGACCTCACTCAGGCTTTCACGAGGCTAACGAAAAAGACAGGCTACCGCGGTTCATTCCACTTATCTTTTTTTACAGACCGCTAGTGTGACGTGTTGCTCTTTTCGTACACCTGCATTGGTGGATTCGAGCATCACGTGACTCCCGCGGTCTGTAAAAAAAGATTCGCGTAAAGCACCGCGGTAGCCTTTCTTTTTCGTTAGCCTCGGGCTTTCAGACGATCAAACATAATTAGCTTAGATGGTGTGGGAAGAGCGACTTTCAAAAATATTTTTGAATGGATTCCGACAAAGAGACAAACGAGGGAAAGATCAAGAAGGACTTCCACAAATTCTATTGAATCAATTTTTTTCAATAAATAATTTAACATAGACAAATTGTGATGCTCTTTTGTAACTGACGTGCGATTTTTACATCATCATCATACAGTTACTTCTAAACAATTATTAAATTATTTAATATTTTTTATCAGCGTGTTTTAGTCTTAACCCGATATTTTTATATCATTCCATATTTGAATATGTATAGCGTTTAAATATCCGATTGTTCTCTTTTTCATTTATGTGCCATGAGAATGGAAATATATTTCAGGTTTTTATAAGAATACACTTAAGGATAAATGATAATAAATAACATAATATGATCCTTAAAGTTGTATATAAGTAGCTGCTTTTGATAATGAATGTCTTAAGCATGCTTTTATCTTTATAATATTAAGTCTATCATTATAAGTGAACGGTTAAACTGTGATATTGTTACAACATGCTTAGTTATTCTTTATAAGGGCACTCTAGTAGTAGAATGTGTTTTGTGCATGCGATTCTAATGTCTTGCTTTGCTAACATTCGTATGGGATCAGGAATCCTATTCTAAGTTAAATCTTCATTGTGAGGTAAGGTATTTGGAAATTGACTGTAACTGGTACTTTTCGAAGTTATGTTACGTAGGTTAAGTAGGTAATTGTGGTTTCTAGTAATTATACATATTAGAGATTTAGCATGAAACTTCAGGTTTTAAGCGTATCCGGTATTTCATAGGAATGTTAGCTGCTTTTACACGTGCCATTGGAGAAAATTCGTCCTTAAAATCTTGGAAGCTAGAGCTTCTGCTGTGAATTGCATCCTTTTTAGCACTTTCCAACCTAGTTGAAAAGTGCTTATGACTTCTGTTTGTCTGGCCGTCTGCCGTCTGGCCGTCTGGCCGTCTGCCGTCTGGCCGTCTGCCGTCTGTCCGTGCTCTAACTCCCGTAAATATGCTCGGATTGCTCTGCAATTTTTATATGTTATTGTCGTTATCTATAGCATGTTCCCTATTTCAACGGAAGTGTGTAGCACTTATACTTTTTTTACAGGGACACTCAAAAGAATTCCGTTACATTGCGGTCTATGGGGAAAAATCATTTGCGGTTTATTTAAATAATGTTTCACTATTTTAAACGCATTGTAATTTATATATATTACTAAGGTGCATTAGAAGAAGCTTAATATGGAACAGGGTGTGCATAGCACTTATAGTTACTTTACAGGGACAGTAAAAATAATTCCGTTACATTACGTCTATGGAGAAAAATCGTCTGCGGTTTATTTAAATAATGTTTCACTATTTTAAACGCATTGAAATTTATGTAGATCACTAAGGTGCATTACAAGAGACTTACTACGGAATATTGTCTGTATAGCAGTCATCGTTCATTTACAGGGACACGCAAAAGAATTCTCTACTGTCTGTTAACAATAATTCCTGGAAGTGCGTTTTAAGTTATTGAACGCGATTTTAATTTTAACTGGCTTTTTGTCTATTACGTGGTGTGTATAAATTCTGTAGATCCTATACAGGGCAGCACAAAAGTTCGCGAACACATTTCTGTTTATTGACAAACTCCAGACGGAGAATTTTAAACTGTGCTACGCGTTTCCTAAGTGAACTAAAATTATCATCCTATGTAGTATATATACAAATCTATAGATCCGATACAGGGCTGAATAAAAGTATTCGGATATTTTTCCGAATATTGTATATGTTGGAAATTCCTGAAATTATGTTTTTAAATATGTTATGCGTTTTCTAAATTGTTTACTTAGATGTTAGCTTTTAGCTTATTAAACGGTATGATTTGTAAAATTATTTTGGAAGCGTTGGAAAGTGCTATATAATCTATGCTTGACGCATGATTTTTCGTTCTTGTTGTAAGGTGTAAAACATTTGTGCTTTTAACAAAAGATCTTTAAAAGATGAGTTTATTTAGAATTTAAGTGCTCATCTAATGAACGGTTTTTTTCTTTTTTTTAAAGGAAAATAACTTTAATTGTGTAGCTTTCCTTTGACCAAGTATAAATTTTTAAAATTGAAGTTATAGTTATTTTTGTAGTTGATAATGTTCAGAAAAAGTCTTTTCGCATCTGCAGTTAATTGTATTATTGGAATGAGTTCAAATAATCTTGTTAAATTATCCCGTTTCACTGGATAACCGTTTTGAATTTGTTAAATAAACTTGTTATTAATTTGTTAATCTCGTGGATTTCTGTCTCTTACAAGTTAACGTACCAGAAGGATCCGTCACAAAAGTTTTTTTTTATCATCAAGAAATCATGCTTGTTTTTCTATAATGTTTTAAATCTTAAATTCTTCTTAATTTATTTCAAAATTAATAAAATGTTACATTAAAATAAATTTAGTATTCACATTTAATATTTCCTAATACATTTTACAGCTGTCTTGGAAATATTTTCTTTACTTCATTTAAATATTTTATTACAAAAAAAAAAAAAATCTTAAAAGCAATTTAACGGCATCAATTGCGAGATTGATCAGCTTTATCGCATAAAGAAAATGTGTTTAACATTACTAAATTCGTTATAAACACTTTTCTTCGAAAGTTTATATTAGTAAGCTAAAGATATATAAAGAGCATGTAGCTAAAGATATATGCTTTGGGATATAAAATATATTTTCTTAAAAGCTTTAAAGATATTTCCATTTTCAGGGCACGTAAATGGAAGAGGAATTATCGGATTTTTAAACGCGATGCATTATCAAATATGGAATGATATAAAAATATTGAGTTAATGCTAAAACACGTTGATAAAATATTAAATTGTCACGTGTACTTAAACAACAAATTTATTCTGAAAAAAAAGACGCAAAAACACGTAAATGTTTACAGTGTTTAAATTTAAAGAGATGTGTTTTGTTAAACTGTTCAATTTGAAAATATATGTATAATTACTTTAGTTTTTTTTTGTTTTGTTTGGCAAATGTAATGAAACTAATGGTTTTATTTTTTTTTAAATTTTGTATTGATTAGAAATAAAATAGCGAAGTGATATGCTTGTTATTTCAGTGCTGGGCTTTTATTTGTTAATTAACAAATAGAAAATGCTAATTTAACAATGAATTAAAAAAGAAAAGCGTACTACGTTATTTTGACTTAAGCTTTGCATAAAATATTTTTAGTGTACTGATCGCATTTAAACTATTTTCATTCACAATCCCTTCACAAAACTGAAATCCCGTTAGATACTTCAAATAGCGGAATAAATTAGAAAATAATGTTTATTTTCGGTAATTTTCGAGACTTTCTTAATTAATAACGTTCTTAATTAAGGGCCGATCTTTTCGATACTGGATATCAACAATTCCGAGATTTTTCCGAACTTTTTGACACTACAACCGCGTCCATGTTCGTGGAGTGAGTAAAGTTTTTCCAGGTACAGAAGGACAGACAAACGTTTCCGAACATTAATAATAATGATTTAATCAAAACATCATATAATATCGACAAAACAAGATTTTCATAGGGACATAACATAAACATATGACCCGTTGAACAATTATTAACAATCAGTTGAAAAATATAAATATATAGGAAAAAAATGGAATACATTTTTAAATACGTGATTGCAATATTAAACAGTATTGAGCACAATGTTACACTTTATTTTCAATTTAAATTGCAAAGAAAATAATTTAATTTATAAATGAATGAAATAAACACATAAAGATTAGAACTTAACAGCGTAATACATAATATCCAGAGTTGAACTTCACTTGAATTTCTTTTTGCAATATTGTCGGTGATTTTAAAAGTCTATATAATTTGCTTATGTGACCTGCTTGCTGCTTTTTAAAATCTAAAAATACACTTCGAAACAAAAAAAATATTTAATTAAATGTACCTTGTTACTATTTGATAATATTTTGAAATCCATGTAATTACCTTTATTAAATAACAATTTCCAGTTCAGATATGTTTATTTGAAAGAGAATCTTACGTTACAAACAGGAGAATTGGCTAGAATGAATTAGGGGATAGATTTTTAATAGACAAAATTATTGTTATAAATATTTTTTTGACCAAGCTTAGATCATAAATACTGTTTAATATTTTTAAGTTTACCAATACTTAGTTTTCAGGATCTACAGTAACCTACAGTGATACAAGAATGTGGTAAAATTTTGTATCACTTTGCCACCCAAAGCTATCCAACCCGCGGGTTGCGATCCACATGCACAGAGAACACACATCCACAGAGAAACAGAAACTTTCTTTAAAAATTGATATTTTTATGTAATTTTTTTTTAAATGTTACATTAGTAAATTCTTGCATGAATGGAATCTTCCAAAAAGAAGCATCACGACTCAAAACCAAAAATGTACTGGGTTAGTATAAATTGAATGATCGGATTTTTAAAAAAATATATTTTTTTTTTTCAAAACTATAACACATATTAGTGTCATATGAACATAAAGAAAATATTTTTAAGTTTTTCTTTTTTCGCTCAACTCTGGATTGGATATACGGGTAGTAATGATTTACCATTACTAACAGGGCAACCAAGATACCTGGATTTTACACAAATGTGATATATTTTTGTTGTTTGAGATAATGTTCTTGAACCAACATTGCTGGAAACACTTAATGAATGCATCAATGTGCTGCATTAAGAACCGTTGATAATTTAAAACTGCAAAATATGTGGAACGAACTTGATTAGAAACACTTAATGAATGCATCAATGTGCTGCATTAAGAACCGTTGATAATTTAAAACTGCAAAATATGTGGAACGAACTTGATTAGAGATGTTTTTTGTTTTACGAAAGATCCACACAAAGGTTCTAACGGAAACAAAAACATACGGTGGACAATTGATTATAATTACATTTCGTAAGAACGTTATTTTCATATATACACACCAGCAAAATAAATCAAGAAAAATAATTTTTAATAAACTTTCGTTAAAATTCTAATTTTGATAGCTTTTGTTATTTTAACGCTGAAGGAACTTAGCTATGAAACACGCTACGTGAACAATATAAAAAGATGATATTTTGCGCAAAGTTGAAAATAGCGAATACTTAATCCTTCGTATCTTTCAGAACATTCATTATGCGTGCAGCTTGAAAATACAATTAATTAAACATAGAAAAATGTTTTAATTGTAAATTCATTCATGTAAAAAGACGAAAGCCGACTACAAGTAATTTTGTATTTTTAACTATAAGAAAACTATATTACGCATATAACATTAAACACAAGACATATGATAGTCAAATTAAATATCCGGAAGCTACGATAATTGACTGTGTTATACATATTCTTAAAGTAACTTTCAAATTTAGATACACTTGCACCAATTGCTTTTCAAATACACCTCTCCAGATCTCTTTACATGACGAAATTATTTTTAAAGATAATAACGTCTATTGTTCTTTGTCCTCATTTGTATAAGTCGATCCTTGCGTGGAGGTAAAATAAAGTGCAAAAAATATTGCACATGGCCCCACAGCAAACGATCATAAAAAAATACAAACATAGGGCCAAAAAATAAATCACTAAATATCTAACATTTTGCAATGAATTATTTCAAAATAGTTTATACAAAATACAAATATATGTTTATTTTTATATTTATACAAAATTTTGTCATATATGTATAACTTGGAAAATTTACCTTTCAGCAGAGGTACTTTTGAATGTGCCCGAAAATGCCATATAGTTGAACTATGCTAATAAACATTTCAAAATGACATTAATAATGTCCAAACACAAAGTTTTCAAAGTAATTACTGATGTCATGCTCTTTTAATTTTACGTTCATTTCACATATGTAACCATACATGTACTATTAACAGTAAAATAAATTACAAAATTGTATAACCTAGATTGTTTAAATTTGTCAGACATTTCAAAAACATGTGAATACTTTTGAAAGTCTGTACACCCAGAAAAAAGTTTTGTTGAATCAACAAAAATTTGGTTGACCCAACAAAACTTTTTGTTTAAATATAGGTCAATAGAAATTTTGTTTGAATCAACAAAAAACACTTTTTTTTTTTTTTTTTTTTTTTTGCAATTCCAAAAAAAAAAAAAAATGTATCGTCAGCAAAAAATGTTTTGTTAATTCAAGTAAAATGGTTCAATTTTACTTGAATTTTGCTAAAACAAACAAAATGTACTCAACAAAACATGTTTTGTAGTTTTAATCAATTCCTTTTTCTGGGTGTACTTTAATGCCATGAAAAATATCTGTCGAGCAAATTTAAATATTTTCGAAATAAATGGTTTTCAAATGTACCTTAACGAATTGATGTTCCGATATGTCAGTTAGAAAGTGTTATACATTAAAGTGAAATGTCCAATATTTCTCAAAAAAATTCCTTCTTTTAAAATATTTTTATTTTCTGTCTATTTCTGATAATCGAGGGGTTAGATGTTATTAACAAAACCTGTCTTGGTTAGAGGTACCTTCGACGTATTCTTGTATGAGACTTTCTGAAATTTCGAAAATTTTTATATCTTAGTTTGCTTCTGCTGATCTTTAGAAATAATCTTTAGAAATAAACCATTTGTTTATAGGTATATATAAATTTTTATAATGGTATATATAAGATTGAAAAACTCACTATTTACACAAAATTAATATAATGCAGCTGCATTATATTAATTTTGTGTAAATAGTGAGTTTTTCAATCTTATATATACCATTAGAAAAATTTATATATACCTATAAACAAATGGTTTATTTCTAAAGCTGAAACGCACCTTGGAGTAATGTAACCGCATTATTGTCATTTTTATGTTTAAAACTTCTGTATTAATTTCAAACGTTACAGAATCATATAAAATAAACTATGTTTAAATATTCATGAAAATGTTCCAAATATCAAAATTACCTTCCGTTGATAAATGAAAAATAGATACATATTTATATATTTATAATACTATTCCACATACTTGTTTTTTATAATCAATTAAGTTATAATTTTGGAAGTTTGGCTACCTAACATAATCATTATAATGTTTTGCTTAGTATGCTTGAATTAATAGATATTGATTATATGCCAGTAAATGCTTTGTTTCAAAAGACGTAGTGTTACTTGGACGTGGATATGTAGGATATGATAATCAATATACCCTGTTCTGCTGTATTTTTTTATTGATTTTAAGGTAAATATTATCGATGTTGTTTTGCTTGCTGCATGACATATTTAGGATAATGTATTTTATTTTCTAAATAAATGGATAGTCATCTGTATTAAAATAAGCTTTAGAGAAATGTTAAAGAAAATATTTTTTAACACAATAACATTATATTAGTATATAAATAAAGTACCTTTCTCTTAAAAATAATTTATTAATAACTGTGTCTTAATCTTTCATTCCACGAGTTGGTAAAATGTACCAAAGCGATTTTTCTAAATTACATGCTGAAGTTATGTTATGTTATATCTAAATTACATGTATCCATTATATTAACATCTGACAGTATGTTTGTATTCCACATTTATTGATACGAGAATAAAGGGCAGAGAATACCACCAATTATCCGGATGGATCAGACGATTTCATAATAACACTCAAAATTTCGAAATATAAATTAGTTTCCGAAATATTATTATTATTTTTTTTTATTCTCAATACAATGTCTCTATAGTTGACTACTATATTACACCATTTGTGTAGAAAAGTCGTGGAAAAGGGAAATAACAGGGGTTGTTTTATTTTTGTTGACGCTGTTTTCCCATCTGAACTGGAAAGATTTTTCCTTTTCTTTTAAATTTGGATTAATGGTGCAGAAATATTTTGATTACATTATACTTTTCAAGAAAATTCGTGGAATTATGTCTTCATATATTCATGCTCCACGAATCAGCTAAAGAAAAGAAGATCCTATGTTGATTATTTGGTAACTAGAAATAATTTTGTCAGAACTTTTTGTTGTTTTCCATTCATCCAAAGATATTCAACAAGTTTAATATTCTTGCTTTTAACTGGGCAAATAACTGGATCCCCTATTCAAAATAATTGAATTTAAAGAAAAACCGAATTCAAAGTAATTATTTCTGACAGATGGCGTTTAAAACGTTTCAACAAGTAAAAACACTTTTTTTAAGCATTTATTTTAATTCACAAAATTGAAATATTTTGTATAAGTCGGTCAAGATAAAGTGAGTTTCATTACACCAACTTCAAAATCACAATCCAAATACTGACAGAACGTAATGCTTTTGACAATTGCGTCATAGGAAACGTGGAATTTTAGCCTACAGTACAAATATAATTTTTCACTTTAAATTTAGTATTTAATAAAATCAATATAAAAACTTTTTTCTGTCTGAGGAGTTTCAGGTTCTGGTTCATGTTCAAGTGAGTGGGGTGGCCTACCGATTGTCTAAAGCCCCGCTCAGCGGAATGGATTTTTTTTTTAATTATTATTCCATAAAACAATCAACAGATCTCTTGTAATTTAAAAGCAACAAATCGGATTGCCAAGCCAATTGTTTAGTTTAAATAAACTGAAATAGTTTTTATTGCTTGAAAATTTTAAAATATTTAATTATTTCTTTATTTTTTTCGAATTTTAAAACAATACGACAAAGGTTTCTTGTAAACCCACCAATCATATTAAACATTTTAAAGCAAAATTAAAACAATTTGAAACTGATTTGGAACTCAATTTTTTTCATAAACTGGGTAAAATTAACCCAGCCTGTTAAACCGTGTAACATTTAAAACTACGTACAATGGAAGCCAATGGGGAAATAGAACTACATATTTCTTTTTATAATGACAATTTATGCAGTTATTCAATTATAGAAAGAGTGAAAGTATAAACGCAAAATTATAACGAGATGGATAGACAGTTTTTAAAAATCTGATACTTTATGCTTCGTAAAACTAGTCGTTGGGGGCCACCGTAATACTTACCCATCATGGATATGCATAATGTAAAATATTAAAATAAAAATGTGTAAACTACTTATAAAATGCATTGCAATACGAATAAAATCGTGGCTTGATGACGTCATAAACTTTAAAGGCTCGATTACTGAATTGCTTGAAAGAAACAGCCTTATAACTCCAAAAATAATAATCCTATTAACTAGCGGTTTATTGCATCTGATTAAGCGTCAAATTTCCAATTAAAATATATCTTTGAAGTGAAATCTGGATGAAATACAGGGTCATGAAAAATCGAAGAGTGCGGCAAATAGGATTCCAAATATCTCGGCAACTAATTATACAATCGACATCATGCTTTATGCAAAATTTATGTTTTTTTATTGTCTTTTATATTAATTTCTTAAAATAACCAATTTCGAAAATTTTTATGTACCTTTTATCAGAACGAATATTTCGAGAGTCCGAAAAAAATAGTTCCGGTTAATCGAGGTTATTGAAATGAAATAGACTTCTTCCCATTATTACATACTAAGTACATACCAAATTGCAAGTCTCTATCTCAATTTTTGCGGGAGATAGACACACACAGACACACAGACGGACGGCAATTTTTTTTTTCTAAAAATATGTTTTTCGGAATCTCCAGTCTCTGAAACGTGTAAATCTGTCAATTTTTTTTCGATTTTCAAAACGATTACAAGGCTTACCCTATATTACGTATGATGGGTAAGTAATAATGCACATCGTTATTGTTTCCTCATAAATATTTGTTAAACATGTTATAAGAACTTCGATCTCAAATTATTCTTAGTGCTAATACAATGCATAAATTTACAATATGACAAAATTTTTGTTGCTTGGCACATTCAAAATAATATGCGACAAGTAGTTTAAAATATAATAATAAAACAGACTTTAAAGAATGCTTCTCACCTTATCGCGCTTATCGGTATTTATTCCCCGCTAGTTTGCGTATTTTAGTAACAGTGGTTTGGCACATAGATCTTTTGCCAACCCTTCATTGTTAAACACATTCATTTTAAAACCCATTGTTGCATATTTCACTCATTAAAAGCGTAGTAGAAAATCACATAATAAATTCATGCATTAAATGTAAGTGTAAGAAAACTATACGCGAAACGATATTTGTAAAACACAAAGTTATACTATGTACCTAAACAACATATAGGATGAAGGACGGAATAATTTTCATGCTCATTTTAAATCAAGAAAGATATTTTACTAAACATTATTGTTTCTGGTAGAGGTATGGAAAAATTAGCCTACTCGAAGTTCCTTATATATTTTCCACTTATTTTATGTTCCACCTCACGTATTACTAGGACTACATTTAAAAATATCATTTTTTTCTTCAACCTTTTTTCAATCGATTAAATGTCTACGACCAACTTAATGTATAACATACCATGTTAAATATCATAGCTTTCTTACAGAAAATGTTCAAAATATGTCTGTACATTGCCAAAAAACTGGCGAATGTCAAATATAATTTTTGTTGAATATCCAGCAATTATTTCGTAATAGTCATAGGCAGAGCTTTACAAATTTAATAAAATCTGGTAGCAAGTACAAAAACTGATCGTCAGTAAAAAGTACCCCCCCCCCCCCCCGCTCGTTTATTATTGATTTTCAAAAAGCACAACATTTTTGCTAAAATAAACCATTTTTCCAAGCTTGTATGGCGTAATCGGAATCAGTAGTCCGTTGGGATAGGGATGTTGAATTTTGATCCCACTTTCTACGACAATAATTTGAAGATAAATATATATATTTTTAATTATCTTTTTGAAGTGCAATGGTTGTTTTATTATTCCTATTTCTGCAGAGGATAATCTAAAAAGATATAATTATAAAATATGTTTGAGATATTAATGTAATAAAATACGTAGTAATAAAATGCTTACGTAAAATAAAGACCTAAATTAAATAATTTGTCAAATAACGTTTTCTAAATCTAAAATAAACAGTTCAATCCCCTTCCTGTATGCCTGAGTAATTACTGAATATATTACACAATTTTAATGAATAAATGCATAGTATACTATCATAAGAAAAACAATTTCTCCTTTCTAAAATCAATTTGTTTGAGAAAATTATTTTGAAATACATAATTTTAAAACTTTTTATTCAATACCTTTTCCTTGTTTTAATGACGAAGAAGGACTTCACGAAGAAGGACTGCCCATATTTTATGTCATGTGGAATAAATTTCTAATTTAATTACTAAAAATTCTCCTTCGCACACCCCACCTACACGTTGATAAACAACTCAGTACAAGAAATTTGTGTCCAAACGAGGATGGTGCACGTTTCTATACAATGTTTGCGGTGTACACACGCTTCATGATACTTAAGGAGCCAAGCATTTTAAGTCAGAAAGAAATATTATATATATATATATATATATATATATATATATATATATATATATATATATATATATATATATATATATATATATATATATTATTTTTAAATTTTATTAAAATCAATTACTCTTGAAATTTTAATTTGGTATTATAGATTTACTTTCAAGTGAATTACTCATAATCACTTATATGTTACTGATTATTATTTAAAATGAATTTGATATGGTAATGTGCTTTCATTCTGAATACAAAAATCTGATTTGAAACTTACAAAAAAATTGAACATTTTCAGCATTTTATCCCATTTTAGATAACACAGAGGCTGGATTGATACTATTTATTTCTGTTTTATTCAAACGTCCCCCTATTCTTTTAAAATTTTTAAACAGATCAATCAGCACAGATGTAATGTTTCGTAGAAATGTTTTATGTAAGTATGATTTTAAAAAGTGCTGAATCTAACTAGAGCAATGCCATATAAGGACAGACATGATACTAATAAAAATGTGTTATTTAATATATTTTTAAACCGATTAAAAAACGTTCATAAACAGACTAATTATATAGATATAAAGCTTGCAAATTCCGTTTCCTCATGTTTGTATTCTTATAGAAAAATACAAAATAAGTCTCTCTTTTCAGATATATTTTTCAAATGAAATTCTGTTATTTTTATGTAACATAGATTTAGTATGTACATAATCTTAAATTAATCAAATAAGTCATTTTATATATTTATTTTTCACTTTTCGGACATTTAAGTCGAAGATCGTAAATCTTCCTTTTAATATGGGAAGACATTTACTTGTTGACAGCAAACAGAAAGAATCCAAATTTCACCCAGAAATAATTTCTGTATTCTGTATATCTCAGTGAATTTGAAGGAAAGCTTTATTTATAACCCATGAAATAAATTGTATTTATTTAATGTATCACTTCTAATGGCATGAATCTTGTTTGATTCATGTACACAATATAGTACTTGAAGTTTTTTGTATATATCTGATATTTTCAATGCTATAATTTACTGCTAAAAAAAATATATAGAGTTTATTAAACTTATGCATGTTTAGAATTTATAAAAGTTTTGTTTAAAAAAAACGTAAATTTGGAGACTGTCATTATTTTATAGGAATTTTATTATTCATTATATATTGCACGTTACTGTTCTTGCTCCCTTAAAATGATATTTTTAAACAATTAATTAAAAAAATAGATGATTTAATAAATTGTATTATGTTGTATTTCTATACCTCTGATAAAACAAAGTTACTGTTAAAGTTAAGTACTTCAAGCTGTACTAATATATTTCGTTGAATCTGTTAAAATCATAGTGTGGAAAGAAATCAGTGTGTGGAAATGAAATCAATCATGCTGCTCAGAAAAGTAATGTTAAGATCTGTATAGAATTCTACCTCATTTAAATCTTAACTCTATATTTTTTCTGTGTTAATAGTAAAAAGAAATGTACGCTTAAACACCGTTAGGCAAATTTATTCTGAATATTGTGACGTACTTGTTAAGCACGTTACTTAAATGAGAAGCCATTGCGGCAATATTTGAGATAAAAACACAGGTTTATTTAAAATAAAAATGAGAAAGGTGAATACAGTGAAGCAACTCAGTTAATGATGACTAAATTTTACGAATGAATACTGAAATAGTGAAAGGTTGGGGCAGGGAGGTAACCCTAATAACTGCTCTATGTCCTCAATAAAATACGACAAGATAGCTACTTTAATCGTATTTAAGAAGTACTGCTGCGTATAAGATCAGGAAAGGCGCTGAAAGCACTCTAAATAACAGCACTTTGAATAATGTATCTAATAGCATCCCGTGGACTCCAAAATCACTTTATTCGAAGTACTGAGATTAACATCTTAATATAAGTAAGACTTCTAGGTTGGTGAAATAAAACTCCACTGTTAATCTGCGTCAACCGTTACAGAAAATCGCACACAGCTTGAATCACAAGCATCTTTGTAGAATAACTAGAGCGAGATTTGGCAAAATCAGCTCAACCCAACTCCAACCAGTGTATTTATACTCATGAGTAGACCACAGTAAATTAATAAGCATATAACCTTATAGAACAACCGCAACGATCAGATACAAGAAATTCGATTATACTTGTTAAAGTAAAAGCAGTTATAGAATAGGCTCGTTCACTAACAAAATATTAGAAACGGGACAATACGCCAACACATAATCCTTTCGATGCCAGACTACCCTCATAAGTGAGTAGCTGGGCACTGTGCTACAGTATTATTACGCTATTATTATGCATTATAATCCCAAAATTGAGCATTTTGTTATTTTTAATTTAATTCCTTTTTAGGGTGCAAAAGAGATGGCAGACGGTAACACGAACTTTTTTTATGTTTTGAGAGCATCACTTACTGTCGTGCGGAAGGCCGAAAAGTAGTATAAAATCAATAGCTAGCTGGACGATATTTCCAAACAATAATCTTCGGGATAAAACTTTACTAGAAATGTTTACAAAGTGTATTTTATGACATAAAATAAAGAAAATATTTAAAAAAAAAACATAATTGCTTGTGCCAAACCTGCATAAAAATAAATAAAAATAAATAAAAAATAAATAAAAAACTTGAATTCAAACAGTTGATCACTGTAGAAATAATTATTGCTGGTTAAAAAAATGAAATATGCGAATCTCTGTTGGGTTTTAATATTTTAACTACTTAACTACTTGAGTTTTTAAGATATCAAAATTCAAAAATATAAATCTGCGAATGTTTCGTTCACTTTTAAGGACTTGAGATTAATTTTCAGTTTTTTATACACAACACATCATTCAGCTCATTTTTTTTCTTATGATTTTTTCTATTTAGTAAACTGTTCATTAAAGGAATCACTTTCACTTTGAAAAATTTTATTACGGGAAAACACTGTCTAATGTAACATAAATATAAATTCCCGATCAGACGTTTAGAATTATGTCATTACCTAATTTACATAAAATACGTTCTTCATATTAAAAATAATAATAGCAATCATATTCTTTCAGAATGAAACTTCGCTTTTTAATCAAAATCTATACGATTTGTCCTTACACATATTTTCAGATGCGTGTGAATGTTCTAAGTATAGTGTTATTATATTTTACATTTTTAAAATGTTACCCTCATCGATGCATTTTTTTTAGGATCGCAAACCCTTTCTTTAAATGGCGAAATATTATTATCAATATCAAAAGAAGTTATTGAAGAAATCTTGATTTAATCAGACCCATTTGATTTTCAATTCATTGCGTGACTCTTGCATTATATTTTTATGAAAATATATGTATTATAAATAACTGAAATAATTGAAAATTTAATCTGTATGACAGTTTTTCATCATTTTCATTGCTATATATTTGTCGATAATTTGCGTGGTTAAATTTCAATAATCATTCTGAAAATGTTATTTGCCATCTAAAGCAGTATTTACTTTTATTTATCATAAATTAAGTAATGTTTTATTCATAAAATAAGAATTACTTAAACTGGAAAAAAGAGGCGAGAGGTTCAGTGTGCTAATACTTTCTATAAACGTACTCATAATGTTACTTATAACACGAAGAATGAATAAACATTTTAAAAACTGTGACAACATTTGTTAAAAAATAACCTTTAGATAATATTGAAAACAAATAGTAACTTTTGTGATTTGATGGATACAGATATGTTTTATATCAGTTTCATACAATAATATTGAAGTATTTCACACATAGCCACATAAAAAGTGTATTTGAACAACGTAAAATCAAACGGCTTCAAACTCTATAAAGTTATATTATTTTTATTTTTTGTCTCTTGATGGTTTTTGGATATTTTATATAGTAAGGGATTACAACAAGAATTTGCCAAAAAATATGTATTTTGTTATATATAATGTTTACCTCAACCAATTTTTTGTGTTTTCAGAATATACCGGTGAACAATACAATAATTTATCTTAATTACATTTCGCTATGTGTGTTTCTTTAAGCCAATATACAACATAAAAAGATTTATAAAGGACAGTCAAATCCCCAAATACTCATTTTTTGCACCTCGATTACTAAAAAAAATAATTGAAATAGAATTGCGTGGCGTATGCGAAAACGTACGGTATTTATATTTAGCGCATTATTTTTTGTATATTATTTACTCATTTTCTTTTACACGACACATGCTTGAATTGTTCCTTTCGCAAATAAATAATTATGGAAAATACACATTAAAAATAGAATATTTGTATTTTATCTACAAATATTTAATGATGGACAATGCAATTGTGCATGATTTTTTATCAATTCATGTATTTTGTCTAAAAATTCAAACTTTGATGATGAAGCAAAAAGTCAGCATAATGGGGTGTAAAGCATAACAGAAATTCTGCAAATCTATGCTGTTCATACTTTTACATATTAAAGAACATATAAGTACTTTGATCGTTCTCGATTTTTATTCTTGAGAAATACTAGATATGAACAACTTAGGACCTGTTATAAGGTAGAATTTTGTTATTTAGAAGAAGGCAAGAGCTAAATAGAAAATGTTTCACAAAAAAATATATATATATAAGAAAATATATAAGAAAATTAAAGATGAATTTTATCAAAAAAAAATTATATCCTGTTTCAATTTATAAATCTATATATATATTATGAGCATTACGTGTTTTTCATATAAATAGCAAATTCCGATTTATATTGAAGATATCACATTTGTATTCATATTTGCTTTATATATTTCCTCAAAATAGTGAATACAATATTTCGTTCAGTTTTATTTAAAAGATACTTTTAATTTGTTATATGGAAATTGTACTTGAATTCAATAAATAAAGAGATGAAATTCCTTTCCTAAATTGCAAATTTTAGACATCTTTAAAAAACAATAGCTTCCCTTTTCTGAAAATCTATTTATATAATCTAACACAGCGTATCGCTTTGTAGATTTAAAGATGCTACCTGTTAGACAGATAAGTTAAAGCTAGGATAGTCTGCGCACAATTCAAAAGAATAACAATAAAAAATCTAAATATTAATTTTTTGCTAAACTATTCATGAATCATTTTGACTTCATTTGTTTTTTATGCATTTCCATTGCTATTTTGTTGTTATGTTGTAATTTAATAGAACAGTTGTAATAAAACCATGAAAGTTATTTTGCGCAATCTGTCCTTACAGGGTTGGTGTGATTGCGCACATGAGTAGGAGAGATTGTTACTAATAATAACTACAATTAAATTTTTAACAATAATAATTACACTTAAATAACATTGTTGTAAGTTTTTTTTGAACAAATATTATTGTATTAGAAGTGAATATTTCAACCTAATGATTAAAGAATCAGAAAAAGGAAATAATTTTAAAAACGATTAAAAAATTTTAATTAAAGGAAAAAAATAAAGAATTAGAAAAAAGAAGAACAGATAAGATTACAAAATAACATTAAATTACTTGATAACACATTTAACTTAAAATTAGTCCATTTTCATTTTTCATTTTCTTATGCAAATTTACCAATAAGCTGCGTAATCTCTCCTAGCATAGAAACTAATGGAAACGATGCGCCATCTCTCCTAAGTAGCTGTTTCGCAAACTCTACAATTTCGCTAGGAGAGATTGCGCGGCCTTTTATATAAACATGGCCGCTACTAAAACGAACCGTTGTTGTTCACAATGTTAGTCTAGATTAGTAGCTTATGAGAAATCGTTTAAGTTTAAAATATTTTGTACTACTGACATTGTATAGAAATTCTGATGAATAGCTATGAAAATTCAAGCACTTACTTTGGGAAAACAAAACAAAATAGCAATGCTTTATCTTAGACGCTCAAAACAATCAACGTGCACTTTCATGTAGACACTCCACTACTGCTGTTGTACAATTACCTGGCGTCGCTTCGCGCTCACTGTACCCCTTCCCCCCGAACCTCTATATGCGCAATCTCTCCGACCGCGCCATCTCTCCTGGATTTACCTTATTGGATTATTTTTCACACTACAGAAAATATAAAATTGTAATAAAATTAAATTAAGAAAACATTTTTCAATCAATTCATCAGCATGATAATTTTAAATTGTAATTCTAAATAATGATTTTTTAATATGTCTACAAAACTTTATTTCAGTTCTGCAAAGGAAGATAATGTAAATGCTTCTGAAATTTATTCAAATTTTGAAATTGCTTGGAAGCATGTTTGAAAGAAATAAAATATATTTTTATTATATTCTTATGTACATCTATGAAAGTATAAAGTAGTGCAGATTTAAATTTAGGTATACACAATTCTTTATTTTAAAGCTTTTTATTAATTCTTTATTTTTCATAGAGCCTGCTCAGAAAAATATATTTAGAAGAAATATATGTCAGCTACAGAAGGTTTAATAATGAAGAGGTGAATATTAGACACACATGTATAAAATGTAAGCATACATTATGTAGTATGTAGTGAAAAATATATGTATAAAATCAGTTTTGCACTTGTAAATATTTTAGCGACTATTTTCATGCATGCAGCAGCGTTTAAATTGTCATTGAAAGCTATGATTTACAAATCGTCATTATTTTTGCTATGTTTACAGATACTTTAAATAAAACTCTTGTGATACTTTCAATACAACTAGATTTGATAAAGAGAATTGATGAAATTATTCATCGCATAATCATAGTGTAATCATAATGCAAAATAGACATTCAGGTTTGTATTTTCTGACCGTAAATTAAAAGATCTTGTAATAATCATTATTATATATCTGAAAATTCTAATGGTACGTAATACCTGTAAATTATGGTATAAAGCTTATATGACTCCATTAACATGAGGTATATATATGCTTTCATTAATATATATATTTCATGAGGTATATATATCATTTATGATAAAAGAAAACTGTTTTAAGTACTAATTTAATAATATATATGTAATTATCGTATCTTGTAGTTGAAAATTAATTGTGTAAAATTAATTTTAAGATATCACGAACTTGTATACATGATGGGTTCAAAACTTTTAATTTTGAAACATAATTAGAGAAATTTAGAATTATTAAAATTACAGTTTTTATTTCTGAAGCTAAATTTTCTGATTGATTATCAGATACATATAAAGCAAAGCCAGGAGAGATGGCGCGGTCGGAGAGATTGCGCACATAGAGGTTCGGGGGGAGGAGTAGAGTGAGCGCCCAGCGACTCCGGTTAGTTGAACAACAATAGTAGCAGAGTGTCTACTTGAAAGTGCACGTTGATTGCTTCGAGCGTCTAAGACAAAGTATTGCTATTTTGTTTTGTTTTCCCAAAGTAAGTGCTTGAATTTTCATAGCTATTCATTAGAATTTCTATACAATGTCAGTAGTACAAAATATTTTTAACTTAAACGATTTCTCATAAGCTACTAATCTAGACTAACAATGTGATCATCAACGGTTCGTTTTAGAATAGGTCATGTTTAAATAAAAGGCCGCGCAATCTCTCCTACCGAAATTGGAGAGTTGGCGCATCTGCTACTTAGGAGAGATGGCGCAGTGTTCCCATTAGTTTCTATGCTAGGAGAGATTACGCAGCTTATTGGTAAATTTGCATAAAAAATGAAAAATGAAAATGGACTAATTTTAAGTTAAACGTGTTATTAAGTAACATAATTTTATTTTGTAATCTTATCTGAACTTGCTTTTTCTGATTCTTTATTTTTTTTCCTTTAATTAAAATTTTTTAATCGTTTTTAAAATTATTTCCTTTTTCTGATTCTTTAATCGTTAGGTTGAAATATTCACTCCTAATACAATAATATTTGTCTTCGTCAAAATGCCACATATATATATAAAATACTAGTTATTGAAAAATTAAGTTCGTCTTTAAAACATAATATATCTCATATGGTTAAAATTAACATAAAACATTTGTTCCAGCAAATTACTAAATTACAAAAAAACTATGTAATAACATATATTGACAAATCTCCTAATAATTATGCAATTATATGTAAAGATTATTATCACCAACTACTTACATCCTGTATTTCTACTAACAATTCTTTTAAAAAATCTAATCAAAATGTAATTGTAAATAATCGTAAAATTCACAGTTATTATAAATTATTAAATATTACTTCTACTAACTTTAATTATCCTTATTTAGTTCTTATACCCAAATTTCATAAAAATCCAATTAAATTTAGACTGTAACAATAGGATGCAATGTAATAACATAGCCAATAAACATCTATTAAAAATTCTCAATCAAATGTATACACTGACAACATCCACTGATAATACACATTGTATAAAAAATAGCTATCAACTCGTCAATATTTTGAAAAATCTTAAATGTGTTAACAATATAATGACATATGATTTCAAAGATCTATTTAATAATATAGATTTAGTAGATCTACATAATATTATAAATGCATTATTTTATAAGTATCATCATTCACTTAATTTACCAATTCATATAGATACAGCTTATTTTAAAACTTTAACAAATTTCATTATATATAATAATTATATAATGCATGATAACACGTTATATTTACAGAAAGTCGGTATACCATAAGGGGGAAGTACATCTAGTATACTTTCAGATTTATACTTGTATCATTATGAACGTAATTTTATTAATAGTTATATACATTTATATCGTTATATTGAAGACATAATTTTAATTACCACTGATCACACTAATATTTCTATATTTCCAGTTGATTATCCTACTAATTTAGAGTGAACGGAAAACCTCCTTTCTAACAATACTATTAACTTTTTAGATCTTAAAATTACACTTAAAGAAAACAAAACAATAATTGATCTATTTGATAAACGTAAAGAATTTAAATTTAAAGTTAATACATTTACTAATTTTAAATCATGTCTTCATAATTCTGTATATCGTAATATACTCCTTAATCATATTTATAGAATAAAAAACTTATGTTCCTCTCAACTAATTAACAACAATATTAAAAAACTTATCTATGAAGCATTACAACATGGTTTTCCAAAAAAATTCATATATTCCTTAATATACAGTTAGTTCTTATTTGATCTTTACAACCAAATTAACACATGCGTTTAAGAAATGTATAAAAAAATCATATAATCTTATATATAAAAAATATATATATATATTAATATAGGACGGTTGGGTGGGTAGACGTTGGATTGAGGAGGTGTGTGGCGGAGTTGTATGGAAAAATACGCATGGTTAATTTATATTATTAATATATATATATATATATATATATATATATATAATGGGAACATTTTGATTTACATATTTGTTTGATAATCGTTTTATAATGGACTGCGATGTGATATTTCTATATGTTTTTTAATTTAGTTAGATTTACTTTTTCATTATTTAATTAATTTAAATGAATTTATATTCATTAATATTAAGAATGTATTTGATACAATGATTTGGATTAATACCTATGGTGGACAATATCATATTTACTTCTAATATAATGTTTACTTTTATACAGTGTTAATATAATATGTTTTAATTTTATTAAGTGTTTATATTTTATTTAATTTGGTATGAAGGAACATTATTTGTGACTAATTCATTTCAATATTGAATCAACATTAAATTTAAATTCTTTGTATCATAGATCAAATATTTAGTATTTTATTTTAATTTAATTTAATTGATGTTGCATTTTTGGTACAGTTATTTAATCGTTTTTGTCATTTAATGGTATATATATATTTATGTTGCTTTAATTATTAATTTTTCCATCTTACTACTTATTTATAACATAGAATTAATCATTTATACATCCATTACTTCTATGTAATTCAATATTCTATTTATTAATTAATTTCATTTATTTATTATTTAACTAATGGCTATCATTAAGATAGTAATTTCGTTTAATTATTAAACAATAATTTATATCCATTACTTTCTATTCAGATTTTATTCACTTTTACCAATAGATGGTAGCACTATTTTAAGTTGCTATAATAATTAATCTTTCCATCTTTATTCTTATTTATAACATATAATTATTCATTAATACATCCATTACTTTAATGTATTTCGATATTCTATTTATTAATTTCCTTTATTTATTATTTAACTAATTGGTATTATTTAAGATAGTAATTTGGTTTAATTATTAAACATTTATATCCATCCAACGCTTTCGATTCAGATTATATTCATTTTTCCCAATAGATGGCAGCACTTATGTTCCTGTTTACTTTACAATCCATAATATTCTAACATTATTTCTGGCATCATTATAAAGCAATTTATATTTCTAAAATTGGCAACATGTAATGATTTTTTTTTTCAATTCATTCCCAAGTCATGGTTGAGTTTCATGCTGGTTCTTGAAGTGAACGGTACCTATTTTAATCTTTTTTAATCTTTATGGATTTTATACTTACTGACTCTATAAATTGTTTTCTTTGTAAATTATATGTAAGGCTTCTCTCCTTTTTAATATTGTATTTTATTTTTCATTTTATCACTGGTTTGCTTCAATGTTTATGAGATGTAGTCCCAAAATCATATTTTTTAGCAATGTATGGCTAATATGATTATGAAACATCTCATTTCATTTTATTTGTGGTATTTAGGCATTTGGGACTTGATAATTCTGTCTAAATTCCACAAATTTCATTTCATTTCATTCATTTAATTCCATTTTTATTTAATTTCTTATTATTTTAATATGTTTTTGTTTCCATATTAAGTGTGTTGGGGATTCTTTCATTGTCAACTAATTATTTCATACTTAATTATTATTTCATTGTTTAAGTTGGTGTTATGATAATGTTTCATTTATGGTTATATATATAATATATACAGGGTGATTCATAAAAGATGGGCAGAACTTTAAGGGGTTATAGTACACTTAAAGACAAATAATATTAAATAGGAGACTAAGGGTCCCAGACGTATTCCCAAGGAGATAGGGGGCATTAAAGTTTAGGGTCCGAAATTTCAAATGATTATAAAACATGGAAAAATTGGTCGATTCGTTTGCGGTTTTTGCAAAAAATTTTCTTTATGCCAGTATTTTCTTGAAATAAAATTTTAAAGTTCAATTTCAAAAAATGCCGATAGGGGGCGCTTTAGACTTTGGAGTAACAAACAACTATTTTTTAACGTTATTTTTTGTATTTCTTTAAATGATTTCGAAAGCTTAGACTTAAACTTAAATTTTGATCTAAAAATCTGAGTCCTAACGAATAGTTAAGTAGCGTAAACTGAAATTTGAAATTTGAAACCCTTCTCCCCCCAGAACAAAAATCAGTTATTCCCGATCTTTGTGTCGTAGATTAGGCTCTAACTACTGCCGCGTTTTGCTAAAATTATTCTTTATGTCAGTATTTTCTTGAAAATAAATTTTAAAGAAAATTTTCAAAAAATTCCGATAGAGGGCGCTTTAGACTTTGGAGTAACGAACAACTATTTTATACCGTTATTTTTTGTGTCTCATTAAATGCTTTCTAAAGCTTAGACTTAAATTTTCAGCCCAAAATCTGAATCGTTAGACGTGGTTAAGTTTCTGGGGAGAGGGGTTTGAAATTTCTACTCCTGAGCACAGTTCAGTTTACCATGTCCACACATTGTGTGCTGTGATACGAGGTAAAAAGACACAAATTAGGATTATGTTACCAAAGCATATTTATTAACATGTAATCACAATAAATGTTCAAAATTGTGACCACCAGAGGTTATGCACGCAGAACAACGGCGACGAATGGAACGGCGAACATTCGCGAAAACATCAGGCTTTTCGAGCACTTCCCCTACAGCGGCGGAAAGTCTGGCGACCAGTTCCTCGGGGGATTCAATGGGTGTCTCATACATAAGAGCCTTCAATCGTCCCCAAAAAAAGAAATCGAGGGGTGAAAGATCTGGCGAGCGAGCAGGCCAAGCAACAGGACCACCTCGACCAATCCATCTGTTCGGAAATGTGATGTCCAGATAGTTGCGGACGTCTCGTACGTAATGGGCTGGCGCTCCATCGTGCTGGAACCACATGACCCGCCGGATGCGTGGAGGAACAACGTTTAACAGGTCTGGCAGCACATGTTGCAGAAATGTGAGGTATGTTTTACCGTTGAGGCGTTCAGGAAGAAGGTACGG